>CM069133.1:39627542-40292535 GCA_035221665.1 Okamejei kenojei
TGAAATATTTCTGTCATAGCTCCTGCCTTTTCTACGCTAACTTCCCTCAATGTCCTAGGGAATATCCTGTCAGGACCTGGAGACTTATCCACTTTTATATTTTTCAAAAGTGTCAGTACTTCCTCCTCTTTGAATCTCATAGTTTCCATAGCTACTCTACTTTTTCCCCTTAACTCACAGAGTTCAATATCCTTCTCCTTGGTGAATACCGAAGAAAATAAATTGTTCAATATCTCCCCCATCCCTTTTAGCTCTGCAGATAGCTGTCCATTCTGGTTCTCTAATGGTCCAATTTTATCCCTCGTTATCCCTTTTCTATTAATATAAGCTGTAGTAGAACCCTTTGGGTTTACTTTCACCTTTCTTGCCAAAGCAACCTCATATCTTCTTTTAGCCTTCCTAATTTCTTTCTTAAGATTCTTTTTACATTCTTTATACTCCTCTAGCACCTCATTTTACTCCATGCCTCCTATAATTATTGTAGATATCTCTCTTTTTTCGAAACAAGTGTCCAATTTCCCTTGAAAACCATGGCTCTTTCCACTTTTTACTATTTCCTTTCAACCTAACAGGGACATAAAGATTCTGTACTCTTACAATTTCCCCTTTAAATGTCCTCCATTTCTCTTCTACATCCTTCCCATGAAACAAAGTGTCCCAATTCACTCCTTTAAAATCCTTACGCATTCCCTCAAAGTTAGCCTTTCTCCAATCAAAAATCTCCACCCTAGGTCCAGTCTGACTCTCTCCATAATTATATTTGAAACTAATGGTATTGTGATCACTGGTCCCGAAGTGCTCACCAACGCATACCTCCGTCACCTGACCTGCCTCATTTCCTAACAGAAGGTCCAGCACTGCTCCTTCTCTGGTCGATACCTCTATGTACTGCTGCAAAAAACTATCCTGCGCACATTTTACAAACTCCAAACCTTCCAGCCCATTTACAGAATGTGTTTCCCAGTCTATTTTTGGAAAATTGAAATCTCCCCACAATCACTACCTTGTGCTTACACTAATATCTGCTATCTCCTTACATAATTGCTCTTCCAATTCTCGCTCCCCATTTGGCGGTCTATAATACACCCCTAAAAGTGTTGCTACAACGTTCCCACTTCTCAGTTCCACCCAAATAGCCTCCCTAGACGAGCCCTCTAATCTATCCTGCCAAAGCACTGCTGTAATATCTTCTCTGACAAGCAATGCAACACCTCCCCCTCTGGTCCCTCCAATTCTATCACACCTGAAGCAACGAAATCCTGGAATATTTAGTTTCCAACCGCAGCCCTCCTGCAACCATGTTTCACTGATTGCCACAACATCATATTTCCAGGTGTCAATCCAGGCTCTAAGTTCATCCACCTTACTTACAATGCTCCTAGCATTAAAATATACACATTTTAGAAACCTACCGTCCCTTATTCTCTGTCTATTATCTTTTTCATCTTTCTCGCCTACATTTCGGGTCCGAGTGCTTCCCTTCTCTGCCTCTTGCCCCACACCCTGACCCCTAGCCCCCTCTACCCGAGTCCCTCCCCCCAGCCTTTCTAGTTTAAAGTCTCCCCAGTAGCCTTTGCAAATCTCCCTGCTAGGATATGGTCCCCCTCGGGTTCAAGCGCAACCCGTCCTTTGTGTTACAGATCATGCCTTCCCCAAAAGAGGTCCCAGTGATCAAGAAACTTGAATCCCTGCCCACTGCACCAGTCCCTCAGCCACGCATTTATCCTCCACTCATTTCATTCCTACTCTCACTGTCACGCGGCACAGGCAGTAATCCTGAAATTGGTCACCCTTTTGGTCCTTCTCCTTAACTTTCCCCCCCAACTCCCTAAATTCTCCCTTCAGGACCTCGTCACCTTTCTGCCTATGTCATTGGTACCTATGTGTACCACAACATCAGGCTCCTCTCCCTCCCTTATCAGAATCTTTTGGACACGTTCTGACACATGCGAGACCCTGGCACCAGGGAGGCAAACTACCATCCGGGTCTCCCGACTGCGTCAACAGAATCGCCTATCCGACCCCCTAACTAGAGAGTCCCCTATTACAATTGCCCTCCTCTTTTTGCTACCCTTCTAAGCATCAGTGCCGGTCTCTGTGCCGGAGGCCCGGCCGCTGTTGCTGCCCCAGCTAGGCTGTCCCCTCCAATCGTACTCAAACCCGAGTACCTATTTTCCAGGTGTATGGTCACAGGGTACTCTCTCTAGCCCCTGCCTCTGCCCTTGCCCTTCCTAATGTACCCACTTGTCTGCTTCCTGTGGTCTGGGAGTGACTACCTCCCTGTAGCTCCTCTCTATTACCTCCTCACTCTCCCTGACCAGACGGAGGTCATCGAGCTGCTGCTCCAGGTTCCTAACACAGTCCTTTAGGAGCCCCATCTCAACACACCTGGCGCAGATGTGGATGTCTGGAGGGCTATCAGATTCCCTGACCTCCCACATCTGACATCCAGAACAGTACACTGCCCTGGCCTTCATACTCCCCCCTTACACAGGATACAATATCAACACAATACAAAGTACACAACAAACTGCTGGAATCTGACTGCCAATCAGCTGCTTACCCTAGTCCACTTCCCACCAATCAGCGGCTTCCTAAAAAAAAACCCACTTCTCCAAATGGAACGTTATGGATTTAGGTAAAAACAAGCCCCGCGCTTCATTGTAAAGCTTACCGGTCGGGTGTCGCTCCTCCACCTCCTCCTCTTCCAACGGCTCCTGTGGGCCTCTGAAAAAACACAAGCCCCGCGCTTGATTTTTAACCTTACCGGTCGGGTGTCGCTCCTCCCCCTCCTCCTCTTCCAACGGCTCCTGTGGGCCTCTGAAAAAACAAGCCCCGCGCTTGATTTTTAACCTTACCAGTCGGGTGTCGCTCCTCCCCCTCCTCCTCTTCCAACGGCTCCTGTGGGCCTCTGAAAAAACAAGCCCCGCGCTTGATTTTTAACCTTACCCGTCGGGTGTGGCTCCTCTCCCTCCTCCTCTTCCAATTGTTCTGATATTGTTAGTATTGTTCTGATATACAAAGAAAGGAAACAAGAAGGAGGCACTTCTGAAATCAAAGTGTTGTAATTCCTGTTTGGTTATCGCATTACACTGCACTCCATAACTAGACAGTCTCCCATAGAGTTATTCACGGCAAGCTCATCTACAGATGTCACCACTCCCAACCTGAAAATCAAAATATAGAACAAACAAATAGAACTGAATACAATTTCACAACAGCAGTGCATAATTAATGGCCGGTCCCACTTGGGCGTTATTTGCGCGTCATTTACACGGCATCATTTACACGGCATCATTTATGCATCGCGACGCATGACGTGCATTATGCGTGCATGGTGCGTGGTGAGACGTGGCAGCGTAGGCAGTGACGCACAGTCGCACACGGCGCCCCAGGATTTTGGGATTCACAAAATCATTGCGCGCCACCTACGTGATGGGCAAATGACGCCCAAGTGGAACAGGCCCTTTAGTATTTGCTCGTAGCTTCAACTATTAGATTGAAGTGGGTTCCTGGTGTGGTGCAAGAGACTTCAACGTGACTTTCAGAAGCAGAAGGGTAAGTTGTCCACCAGCAAGTCATTAATCGCTGGTCGGCATTCTTCTGATGGTCGAAGGGCCTGTTTCCGTGCTGTATATCGAAACGTATGTTATATTTAGACAAATGCAAGCAATGGTTACTGGACGATTCAAAGCATGACCAGGAGCCTTGGCAGGATCATGGAAATTATGCTGAGGGATTGCTGAAGACAACATAGATTAGTATGGGTGTCAGGGGTTAGGGGGAAGAAGGCAGGAGAAGGGGGTAGGAGGGATAGATAGCTCATCCATGATGGAATGGTGGATGAGACTTGATGGGCCGAATGGCCGAATTCTGCTCCAATCACTTTATCGCCTTATGACCTTATGAACATCTTCTGAGACGACTGGGCTAGGGAAGCTTTCTCCTCCCATCAAGAGGACAGAGAAACAACCTACAGGGCTCATGTGGTCTAGAAGAGAGAAAGAAAGATTTGCAGTGTTTTTTGAGATATGCTGTTTCAGAACTTTCATTGCTTTTGTCGGAGCTGGAGAAGATTACGACTGCCAAATTTACACAGTGATTTACATATTTTAGTTTAGTTCAGTTGAGTTTAGTTCAGAGATACAGCATGGAAATAGGCCCTTCGGCCCACCAAGACCAGGCCGACTGTCAATCACCCGTTCACAATAGTTGTAAGTAAGTAAGTAAGTAAGTAAGAAAGTTTATTGGCCAAGTATTCACATACAAGGAATTTGCCTTGGTGCTCCGCCCACAAGTAACAACATGACATACAGTGACAGTTACGAATGACTCAGAACACACATTAATGATAAAACACCATTGATCAAGCATGTGAACCAACAAAATACCAGCGGCTACAGGGAAGGCTACAGATTTTTGGCTGTTGAATAGAGCAATTACTCGTGGATAAAATCTGTTTTTACGTCTGGCTGTGGCAGCTTTGACAGTTCAGAGTCGCCTTCCAGAGGGAAGTGATTCAAAGAGTTTGTGACCAGGGTGAGAAGGGACAGAGATGATCTTACCCGCTCGCTTCCTGGCCCTTGCAGCGTACAGTTCATCAATGGAGGGAAGGTTGCAGCCAATAACCTTCTCGGCTGATCAGACGATTCGCTGCAGCCTGCAGGCGTCGTGCTTGATGGCTGAGCCAAACCAGACTATGATGGAGAAGGTGAGTTCTATGTTATCCCATTTTCTCATCCACTTCCTCCACATGGGGGGTAATTTTACAGGGGCCAATTAATCTACATATTTGGAATGCGGGAGGAAACCAGAGCACCCGGATGAAACCCACGTGGTCACAGGCAGAACATGAAAACTCCGTGCAGACAGCACCCAAAGTCAGGATCGAACCCGGATCTCTGGCACTGTGAGGCAGCGGCTCTACCGCGGTGCCACCGTGCCACCCAAATAATTCAGTATTTGTATAATGCAAATAATTTGTATAATACCCAATTCAGTAAATGTGTATAATGAATAATAGTAAGATTAAACGAGAACTTACCAGTTTGAAGTTTGATCTTTATTTTATGAGGAGTTACGATGAGCGATTATGTGAAGAACCCCACCAGTCCGCATGCGCGTCAATCTTCAAAGCAGCGGTGTGAAATCACAGATAACAGTAATTGAAGTAACATAGTAAGATTAGAAACCTAAAACTACCAGATGACCTTTGTGATATGAGGGTTGGGAGCGGTGGGCACATAATCGCTCATCAAAATAAAGATCAAAATTCAAACTGGTAAGTTCTCATTTAATCTTACTATTTTACTTCGGAGTCACGTGAGTGATTCCGTGAAGATTTCAAAGCTCTGTGATTTCATGCCGTAGATACAAATCCAGGCGTCTCACTGCATCAATTGACGCAGGATGAGTGAATCAAAAAACAATTCATTGAACCATGACATTGATTTGAAAATGTTATTGGTTTATTTAACAAAAGAAAAAACAATATCGACCCCTCTCTCCCAGGGAGAAGCTATGAATCAGAACTTAAAATGGAATGGGCGAATACCCCCGGTTCGGTAAGCGGCTTGTTATAGAATCTTTGAAAAGTCAGTACATTTGACCATCCTGCGGCCCCGAGGATATGGTTGAGAGGGACGTCCATTGCCCTCGCTGCTGACGTTGTTGCCGCCCTGGTGGAGTGAGATTTAAAATTGTCAGTGCCCACTCCTGCACACACGAGTACCTGTTTCAGCCATGAAATGGTCTGAACCGACACTTTCATATGCGGCTTTTTGTGGCTAATAAGTAATGCTGATTCCGAACCTCTGAGGCTCTTGGTGACAATATAATATTGCAAGTGCGACACTACACACAGTCGTAAATCCGTGGGGTATGCCGAAAAAATAATCTTGAACCCTGACACCCCTGGTCTGCTCTGCTTAATTAAATCATAAATGTAAAATGTAATGTTATTACCAGATGATACTATCCAGTCCAGTCGCAGCTTCTGCAACGTCTGGACCCGTTGCGCTGAAACCAGCGCCATGAGCATGACCACCTTAAGGGTGATTTTGGGCAAAGACAGGTATGTGGCTGGAGCCCACTGGCGAAGCAGCACGAGCACCATGCTCACATCCCAGATTTCTGAGTACCTGGTCCTGGGAGGATTGGAATTAAAAATACGGTTCATAAACCGGGATATTAAAGGGTGAGATCCAACAGAATGTTGTTCCGACCCCACCCATAAGTATTGATCTGTTAATTTTCAGATTCTGAGGAGGCCATACCTGGGGCTTGGACTATCCGATCGTACTGTGGATGTGATCGCTGCGGCCTGGAGGGATAATACCAAAAAAACAGTACATCTCTCAAGGTGTTCTGTTTACGGGGTAACATAATATATCACATGCATCTCAGATGTGCTAGAATTTCTGTCAATGCTATATTTTGATGAAGGGTTGAGCTATAGTGCCATCAATAGTGCCAGGAGTGCCCTGTCATTCAGCTGGTAATTGCATGGGCCTGTCGAAATGACCTGCATGTATCATGAGTGCCTGTTCCTTTGCACGTTGTACATTTTGGTAATGCAAAGGACCAAACTGTGCAGTTGGAAAGGCAGCCACTAATTTGCAAATCAAGCTGGCCACATGTCTATTTGAAGGTTGATGCTCCACTATGAGCTTGTTACAGCCTTCAATTAACTTTAATCTCTTGCCCCTTAGCAAGGTCACTAACATGTGAGTTGAGTTAATAGTGAATCCCAAATAATCAATCACACTAACTGGTATCAATTTGGAATTAACTGGATGAATGAGGAACCCCAATCTCTAAAACATGTGTTTAAAAACTTAAACAGATAATTCAGCTGTTTCCTGAGTGTTTCCTGTGATTAAGATATCACCCAAATAAGCCATTACACTATGCCCCTGAGCCCGGAGTAGCCCCAGTACTGGTTTTAACAGTTTTGTAAATAATCTAGGTGCTGAGGTTAGCCCATTAGGCAGTGCTTTAAATTGCCTCATCCAGCTAAATTTCAAATATCTCCGATGCTCCCTATAAATAGGCACTGAGTAATATGCATCTTTAAGATCTATACATGCCATGTAACATCCTCTGGAAATAATTTCTTTGGCAGTAACATTTTGAAATGTTTACACTGCACAAAAGGGTTAAGGCTCTTCAAGTCAAGGATGATCCGACACCCCCCATCCTTCTTTGACCTAGGAAAAATATTAGATACGATTTGGTGAGGTTGATAATGTGCCTTCTCAATTACCCCTTAATATATAATTTTTCAATTTCAGCTTGTACCTCCAAATTCTTTTTTTGTGAGAAAATGAGTGTCCGACTTCAGGTATGCTGTGTGGGTGGATGCAAATTGGGAAGGAATTCAATTCGAAACCCTTGCATACTACGCAGTATAAACAAATCTGATGTTATCCCATACAATTCCTTCAGAAACAAGTATAATCTCCCTCCAACTTGTAGGAGATTCCCACTTAATATGTTCCGACATATGAACCAGATCCATGTACCTCCATGATTACCAGTGGAATTTTCTGCCCCCTGTTTCTGGGAAAGGACATGTTCGCCCGTGCCCCTGTCGGAGTGCGCCAGCTGCGCATATTTGTGAATGGCCGGCTTGGTCCTTGACCTGGCCCAGTTTCAGCAAACCATTTGTTGGGATACTGCCGCCGAAGCGCTCTGCTGGTCAACGGTGCTTTAATGAGCCCGACTGTTCTTGCCTCGTCGTCCAGCTCCTTGACTCTTTTTGCGAGGTCTTCACCAAACACCAGATTCGGTGGCTGAATATTGCTGGGTTTGCACAGAGCGGCGAACTTCAGGTTGATGGTAGTGCGGATGGCACTCATCCTCAGACAGTTTATCTCGAAGTGTGCATTACACATGAGGGCCAGGGCCTCCTGCTGTACCTCAGACAGGTACCCTCCATCCACCGACCTGACGTATGCTGTAATGCCCGAGGCGAGCAGCTTCAGCACCCTCTGAGCCTAACGATTTCCTGAGAGAAGGACACAATTAGCTCTGATGCCTAATTTCCTGCCCCTACACATGACCCCAGATGGCGTGGTTCACAGCCGGCACTTTGAGAAGGACACAATTAGCCGGTGTCTCGTACTTTTTGGCTGTTTCATTGATAGTCAGCTCTTGAAGCTGGCGTGAAGCCAGGTAATTAATACTTGCAGCCAACTCTTCACCCAGCGGTTCTCCTGAGTCTGTTAGGATGGCAAATCTTGCTGCCAGGTATGGCACCTCTGACTCGTGCCCTTCATCCCTTGGGGTATGCTCCACGGCTATACCCTCAGACTCGGCGTCAGAATAACACTGACCCCGCATGCTCGCCTCCTCCAAGAGGGAGACATTAAGCAGCCCTGTCCCAGGTGTCACTGGCACGGGCGCTCCAAAAGGCCGGCACTGACACAACTCCTCCTGTTGGAGTGTATCTAGGTGGAGCATCCTCTCCATTAGGAGCTCCATTCTGGACAACCGTTCTAAGACGTTATCCATTACCGGAGGGGAACCCTCCCGGCCCGACTCATCCGCGTCTACGGGCCGTGCAGACTTTTTGGTGGCTTTCCACCCCAATGGAGCAGCCACGGTGCTTTCAGACACCAAGCCTGCAGTCACTGGTCATACCGCTAGCGACTCGGTAGGTGAGCTAGGCGACCGCCCGCTACCCGCACTACCGCGGTCTTCCATAAGTACTTTCCCGGCGGCTCGCCTTGACTTCACCCTCGACGCTTTCTCCATATTTGAAATTGCTCTTGAAAACAAGAATTATCAAGCGCAGAAAACGACCTCTGACTAAGTTTTACACTTACCTGAGGGTTTTTAAAACCTACCGCTGGAGGAGCGATGCACCTCCCAGCCAGTCGCTGCGCCATGCAGATGTAATGACGCGCATGCGGACTGGCGGGGTTCTTCACGGAATCACTCATGTGACTCCGAAGTAAAATTGTTCTCCATCTCCCAAGCATGCATTTTACGGGTCTTATCATGTACCCTCCTGATTCGTTATTTTGGGTGGACACCATTTTAATTGATCTCTGCCAGGGCTGTGTTTGCAGACATGTGCACTCAACGGACTTGCAAAAACTAAGTGAACTTTGAACAAGAAAGATGCTTGGCCTTTTTGTTAAAGAAGGAACTGCAGATGCTGGAGAATCGAGGGTACACTAATTTTTTTTTTTGGAGAAACTCAGCAGCATCTAAGGAGCGAAGGAGATAGGCGACGTTTCGGGTCGAGTTTGTGTATCCTGCTTGGCCTTTTTTGCAGGTTAACAAGTAAGAACAGGCAAATTTGGGAGTAATGGTGTTAGATGGCTCCTGCTGGATAACTCTCCAGATTTTCAACCAGTTGGGGTCAGGTTTCACTGAACAACTCTGCTAAGTCCGCCTACCTGATCTCCCAGTGGCTGAGCACTTTACCGCCTCACCGTCGCATTCCCACACTGACCTTTCTGTCCTGGACCTCCTCCATTGTCAGAGTGAGGCCCAGCACAAATTGGAGGAACAGAATCTCATATTTCACTTGGGTAGTTTACATCCCAGCAGTATGAACATTGACTTTGCTAACTTCAAGTAGCCCTTGCTTTCTCTCTCTCTCTCCATCCCCTCTCCCTTCCCAATTCTCCCACCAGTCTTACTGTCTCCGACTACATTTTATCTCTGTACCGCCCACTCCCCTGACATCAGTCTGAAGAAGGGTCTCGACCCGAAATGTCACCTATTCCTTCTCTCCAGAGGTGCTGCCTGTCCCGCAGTTACTCCAGCATCTTGTGTCTATCTTCGATTTAAACCAGCATCGGCAGTTCTTTCCTACACAGGAAAGATTTGAAATGGATTGCCAAATTGGTATCATCCATTTTACACTGTTGCTCAAGGTTCAAATTTATCTTTGTCTAACTTAGGGCCATTGTGTATACATTGAGTAATGACAAACAATTCCTGACACTACCCTCAACTTAAAAGACTTCAGGCTTGATAAATTTAATCTGCTTCCCTTGCACCTCAGCGGACTGCACTGAGCTAATCTTGTCAAGCTTTGCAGGTACACAGGCATTTTGGAAATGACAATACACTTCAAAATTGAATGTGAAGACGATAGATGCATGTCAAACTATAGATGCATAGCTATAGACTGCAGATGCATATTTTTGTACATGCATACAAAGCATGCAGTTTATTAGTGGTTGGCGACATTTTCACTTTCACTGATCTCAGCACCGCAAACACCACAGGTCAGAGAGTCATAGAGTCAAAGAGCATGGAAATAGGCCCTTTGGTCCAACGTGCTCGCACCGACCAACTTGGCCCAGCTGCCTGTGTTTGGCCCATATCTTTCTAAGCCTGTCCTATCCATGTGCCTGTCTCAATTGTTTCTTAAAAATTGTGGTAGTACCTGCCTCAACTACCTCTGCTGGCAGCTCGTTCCGCACACCCACCACCCTTTGTGTGAAAAAGTTACCCCTCAGATTCGTATTACTTTTTTCCCCCTTCGCCTTAAACCTATGCCCTATGCTCCTCAATTACCCTTCTTTGGGCAAGAGGCTCTGTGTGTCTACCCAGTCTTTTCCAGCATCTACCTGATCTATTCCAAAATAAATAAAGTTTAGGCCAAAGAGCTTCTCCACAAATAACTGGGGAGTTAGCTGTCCTCTGTGTAACATTTTATTTCGTGGTGGCGTACTGTTAATTAAATTAGTTTAGGGCTTCAAATATTGAAAAAATGTTCCAGACAAATAGGAAAGTTTCATTGTCAACATCTCTCAAACATTTCATGCCCTCACATGTACAATGTGATAAAAAGAAGACTATTGTTATTACAACGGTTTATGCACTTAACTACTGAAGTACCTTAAAGATGAAGTTGTTGTTGTAGCTCCGTCTCACAGACTGAACAATTCTGCCACGGTCTAGTACTTTATCATTCTGCAGGGCTGACATTGGTCAGGTCTCTAGAAATAGTTTCTGTATCCTTCTTTGGAATAAGAATGCAAGATCTTTAGCATTTACCTGTAGGAGAAGATGGGACCGCAATGTAGGATTCCTCCGATGGTGCAGGTCTCTTTCAGTCCAAGGCAAGGATGTTGACGTTGATGTTTGGGTAGGAGGATGGGTCCGCAAATGCCTGATTCATAGACATGAAAGATGCCGTGAATTGAGTTTAATGTTCAAATCAGCTGCTGTAAGGTAGGTTCATAGAAACATAGAAACATAGAAAATAGATGCAGGAGTAGGCCATTCGTCCCTTCGAGCCTGCACCGCCATTCAATATGATCATGGCTGATCATCCAACTCAGTATCCTGTACCTGCCTTCTCTCCATACCCCCTGATCCCTTTAGCCACAAGGGCCACATCTAACTCCCTCTTAAATATAGCCAATGAACTGGCCTCAACTACCTTCTGTGGCAGATAATTCCAGAGACTCTCCGCTCTCTGTGTGAAAAAAGTTTTCCTCATCTCGGTCCTAAAGGAATTCCCCCTTATCCCCCGTTCAAGAAGGAAATATGGTAATAGACAAGAGACAATAGGTGCAGGAGTAGGCCATTTGGCCCTTCGAGCCAGCATCACCATTCAATGTCATCATGGCTGATCATCCATAATCAGTACCCCGTTCCTGCCTTCTCCCCATATCCCCTGATTCCACTCTCTTTAAGAGCTCTATCTAACTCTCTCTTGAAAGCATCCAGACAACTGTCCTCCACCGCCCTCTGAGGCAGAGAATTCCACAGACTCACAACTCTCTGTGAGAAAACGTTTGTCCTCATCTCCGTTCTAAATGGCTTCCCCTTATTTTAAACTGTGCCATTGGTTCTGGACTCCCCCAAACATTGGAACATGTTTCCTGCTCTAGCGTCTCCATGCTTAATAATCTTATATGTTCATGGAGTATACTTACCAATTCTCTGTTCACAGAAAAAAGTTTTCTTTAAACATGAAAATGTAGTTAGATTGTACCTATAACTGGCCCCATGAAGCCCTATTGTTTCCTGCCCAGACGTTAGAGATTCTTAAAAAAATATTAAATTACAGCACCCTTTTCAAAATCTAGTATTGCTGTTACAGATGTGCTTCATCCTACAGTTGCCTCATCAATCAACTTTGATTTGGTATCTGCGTCAGAGACTTGGATGAGAACGTACACAAAATGATTGGTCATTTTGCAGACGACACTAAGAATTGTGTGCAGGAGAGTACGGGAATCACTGGTTGCGGACTCGTGGGCCGAAGGCCCTGGCCTGTTTCTGCGCTGCATTCTAAAACTAAAACTAACAAAACTGGCCTGTCAACCTATCAGAATATATATTCAACACCACAGACAGTGGCTGTACATTACCTGTAATTTTAAATATATCATGAGACAGCGAACGAAGTATGCATCGAACCTACAGATGCCTAAGGTAACTTTTGGAAAGAATTAAGAGAATTATTTTCTCTCATTAGCTAACTTCCACGTAAAGGAAATACATGGGACAGAAATATAAATCAGTGAACAGTAGGTTTGGTTTATAAACATAGAAACAGAAAATAGGTGCAGGAGTAGGCCATTCGGCCCTTCGAGCCAGCACAGCTATTCAGTAATGATCATGGCTGATCATCACAGAATCAGTACTACCCTTAGCCCGAAGAGCTAAATCTAACTCTCTTTAAATCCCAAATTGTTGTCAGATTTGTCAACTTATCTTGCAACTCCACCAATCCCTCTGTGTCAATGGACATTGCTACTTCCTCGCTGTCATCCATCATCGAGACGTCAGTCTGTCTGAGATGTCATCCCTTGCCCTAATTGGTGTCACCCTCATCATCTCTACCACTAGGAGGAACACTGATCATTTTCTCAGGAGTCTTCACTCCGTCCCTGCAAGAGAAGCAATTACCAGAGAGAGGAAGAAAACCAAATGAAAACTTCACTTTTATAATCAGCGGCTTCAGTGAAGCAAGAATTGTTGCTACCACAAAACCGGTCTACACACACAGTTAGGCCACCCTAACCTCAATTCTGAACTCGGTTTAAATATTTACGCCTGCTATTACCAGAGAAAATGGCTCAACTTCCATTGATTCTTTAAGGAAGACAAGTATTAAAACATTGAGCATAGAACATAGAGAGGTACAGCACCAGTAACAGGCCTTTAGCTCACAATGTCTGTGTCGAAAATTATGCCATGATCGACTAATCTCGCCTGCCTTCACATGATCCATATCCCTCCATTCCTTGCATGCCCGTGTGCCTGTCTAAAAGCCTCTTAAATGGAACTATCATATCTGCCTCCACCACCACCCCCGGCAGTGCGTTCCAGGCACCCAACACCGTCTGTGTATAATAAAACTTTCCCCGTACATCTCTTTTAGAATTTTCCCCTCTCACGTTAAAGCTGTACCGAGAAAATGGTTCTGACTTTATTCCCTATCCAGGCTTCTCATCACATTATATACTTCCACTGCGTCTCCCCTCAACTTTCTCTATTCTGGAGAAAACAATCCAAGTTGTCCAGCCAACCTCTCTTGGCACTAATACCCCTTAGTCAAGACAGCATTCTGGAAAATCTCTTCTGCGCACTCTTCAAAGCCGCCCCATCCTCCTGGTAATGGTGCAACTAGACTTACGAGGTTAATTACCGGGATGGCGGGACTATCATATGCTGAGGGAGTGGAGCTGCTGGGCTTGTATACTCTGGAATTTAGAGGGATAAGAGGGGATCTTATTGAAACATATAAGATTATTAAGGGATTGGACACACCGGAGGCAGAAAACATGTTCCCGATGTTGAGGGGGTACAGAACCAGGGGCCACCGTTTGAAAATAAGGGAAAGGCCATTTAGAACAGAGAGGGGAAAAACATTTTCACCCAGAGAGTTATGAATCTGTGCAATTATCTGTCTCAGAAGGCAGTGGAGGCCAATTCTCCGGATGCTTTCAAGAGAGAGTTAGATAGAGCAATTAAAGATAGCGGAGTCAAGGGATATGGGGAGAAGGCAGGAACGGGGTACTGATTGTGAATGATCAGGCATGATCACAGTGAATGGCAGTGCTGGCTCGAAGGGCCGAATAGCCTACTCCTACACTTAAAATAAAAAAATAAAATAAAAATACAAAAAATTGCACAAGTTCCTCAAAATAGGGTTTAAACAATAGTTGCAACTTAACAGGAAAGTTACCACGGGGAAATCAATGTAAATTATGACCTGAATATCTAATAAACATAATCTATTTTCCCATTTCCCCGGAATAAATATCACCAGCAACTTGTCCTGGACCAGCCACATTGATGCAATGGCCAAGAAAGCACACCAACAGCTCTACTTCCTTAAAAGGTATATTAAGTTTGGTGTGTTCCCAACAACCCACACCAACTTCTACAGATAGGCCATTAACAGCATCTTATCAGGATACATCTCAGCCTGGGTTGGGAGCAGCTCCATCCAAAACCGCAAGAAATTTCATAGTGATGATCAACTCATTAGTCAGAGTGCGACCCTGACATCCTGTTTAGATCATTGGAGACTTTGAGCTATCTCTATTCGGACTTTATCTTGCATTAACAAAAAACTTTTTGCAAACAAGAGCTTTTTACTGTAACTCTGTACACGTGACAATAATAAACTAAACTAAACTAACATTTTGTAAAGCATCATGCAATTATACAGCAGTGAAATTGTAACAGAGGAAATGTCCCCATTTTCGTATATTCAATAGTGAAAGGTTTGTATAGAGTGGATGTGGAGAGGATGTTTCCACTCATGGGGAGTCTAGGACCAGGGGGCACAGCCGCAGTATTAAAGGACATTCCTTTAGGAAGGAGATGAGAAGGAATTTCTTTAGTCAGAGGGTGGTGAATCTGTGGAATTCTTTACCACAGAAGGCTGTGAAGTCCAAGTCAATTGATATTTTTAAGGCCAAAATAGATAAATTCTTGATTAGGACAGGTGTCAGAGGTTATATGGAAAAGGCAGACAATGGGGTTAGAAGGGAGAGGATAGATCAGCCATGATTGAATGGCAGAATAGACTGAATGGCCGAATGGCTAATTTTGCTCCTATTACTTGTGACCTTATGACCTCCTTTTCTGTATTTCAAACATGAATAGTTTTCCACTGCAGTTTTACATATTCACAAGTCCCTGAAGTGCCAGGATCTCCGTCCGCAAACCATAACACAAAGATAGAAATTAAGCAAAGAGATGATGCCATCGGGCAACTGAGAACTTTCCTTCAGCTGATAATTTGGCACCAAGCAGAGACCTTCTGCAGCCATCTGTGAGGACAGCGGGTCCACAGTTTAATACTCTACTCTTCCTTCACTGTAGAAATTCAATGGACAGATAATGGAAAGGATTGAGAAAGATAACGTCCAAATATATGTAGACAGATATATGGAAAGGGTTGAGAGGGATATGGTCCAAATGCAGCCCAATGGGGATTTCCCAGAATGCCTACCCGGCCGGCATGGGCAAGGTGGGCCAAAGAGCCTGTTTCCGGTCTGTACATCCCTTTGCTTCTCTGATTATGGCTACTGGTGAACTGAACTGCAGAGACAGGGCACCAGAACTACACACTTCACTCTTCCACCTTGCAAGGTGTCATCCCGATTCCTGCGCTCAATATCAGCGATAATATGTATAACATCATGAGAGGAATAGATTGGGTAGATGCACAGAGTCTCTTGCCCAGAGTAGGTGAATCGAGGACTAGAGGAGATAGGTACAAGGTGAAGGGGAAATTATTTAGTAGGAATCTGAAGGGAGCTTTTTCACACAAAGGGTAGTGGACGTATGGAACAAGCTGCCAGAGGAGATAGTTGAGGCTGGGACTATTCCAATGATTAAGAAGCAGTTAGACAGGCATATGGATAGGACAGGTATGGAGGGATGTGGACCAAGCGCTGGCAGGTGGGACCAGTGTAACTGGGACATGTTAGCCGGTGTGGGCAGGTTGGGCCAAAGGGCCTGTTTCCACACTGCATCACTCTATGATTCTATGACCAGTCTACGTTTCTGATGGCACCACTAGTTATTTAATAAAAGGTGCTCCATCATTATCTTGGTAAACAGCAGGCACTTCTTTCTAGCGTTAAAGTACCCTTTGAGGGTACTAGAAGTTTGTTCCTAATTTATCATAATATTTTCTCTGCAATGCTGCTTTCACCATCTAGTGTCATTTAGGACATCAGTGTGCACTTCTCCTTCAATCATACAACACAGGGCAGAAAGGTTGCTCCAACAACTCCCACAGTCTCTGTTCTATTTTTAACAACTTCACTTTATTGGCACTATAGCGTTTTGTGATTTATGTCAGTGCCTGAAAAGTAAATTGCAGCTCATCACTTTTCCCCACTCTGTACGATGTGATATGTTTAACCTTTCAGAAGTTGCAGCTTTTGGTTACTTGTGAAATCACATCCATTTCATACACTCCCAATATTGTCTATATTGAATTGAACTGAGGTCCTTCTGCAAGGGGTAAAAATTTCCATCAGTTATGTTTCTCTCTGAAATTTTGCTTTGCTTAATTTGCAGTTTAGAAGTGCAGCATAGAAACAGTCCCTTCGGTCCACCGGGTCCGTGCCGACCATTGATCACCAGTACAATTGCTCTACAATAAGGTATGATCGAACGTTAATTATCCCAGGAGAGAAATTGATCTGCCAACAGTCATAAAACAGAAAATACATGAAACAAACAAAATACATGAAACTATCCTGCATAATAGAGGCAGTCTATCGAAATCAATTACCTTGCAAAACCACACGTCTTTGGAATATGGGAGGATATCAGAGCACCCAGAGAAAACCCATGCAGTCACAGGGAGAGCATGCAAACTCCATTCAGACAGCACCCATAGTCAGGATTTAACTAGGGTCTCTGATGATGTAAGGCAACAACTCTGCCACTGTGCCACCCACAGTAATCTTACACAACTTTTAAAATTGTTATTGTAGGAAGGAACCGCAGATGCTGGTTTACACTGAAGATAGACAAAAAATGCTGGAGTAACTCAGTGGGTCAGGCGGCATCTCTGGAGAAAAAGAATAGGTAACATTTCAGGTTGGGACGGTCTTCAAACTGAGAGTCAGGAGAGAGGGAAACTAGAGATATGTAAAGGTACAAAGAAGAAATTAATGAAAGGTATTAAAAAACAAATTAAAGTCAGCAACGATGATCAAGGAAGGGTGGAACCCACAATGGTCCATTGATGGCTGTGGGGAAGGTGATAACGAGTGGATATAAACAGTGAAACTCAGCAGGATGACAGTGAAACTAGTAGAATGACTAAGGTGGGGGAGGGCTGGAGAGAGAGGTGTATAAAATCACGAGAGGAATAGATCGGGTAGATGCACAAAGTCTCTTGCCCAGAGTAAGTGAATCGAGGACCAGAGGGCATGCTGTAGGTTTAAGTTGAAAGCAAAAGATTTAATAGAAATCTGAAGAGTAACTTATTCACGCAAACGGTGGTAGGTGTATGGAACAAGCTGCCAGAGGAGGTATTTAAGGCTGGGACTATCCCAACATTTATAAAACAGTTAAGGGCCAGTCCTACTTGGGCGACCTAATTGGCGAGTTTAGAAAAGTTTGAAAACATGACATGTTAAAGACCTCCTTCGACTATGTAGAAGACCTCCTTCGACGTCCTTCGACGTCCTTCGACTATGTTGAAGACCAGCTTCGACTAACTACAACTAGCTACGACTAACTTCGGGAAAATTGGACACCGAATAGTGGAGAGTGAAGACGACCTCCTTCGATCTCCTATGACCTCCCTTCGACTATGATAAAGACTATCTATGACTACCTTCGACTACCTTCGACCATCCTCGATTACCTACGACTAACATGCCAACCTACTACAACATGCCGACCTACCTACAATGACTAAACCTACGAGTAAAAAAAGTATTGATTATTTCCATGGCGACCTTCTTTTACCCGCGGGCATTTTTTAACATATTGAAAAAAACGCTGCGTCCTAGATGAGGCATCGAGAATGCAGAGACCACTCTCGAGCATGAAGGAGAGTTACGAAGACCTCCTACAACCGCGTGTCGACCATGCTGCGAGTATGAGTCGAGGGCAAACGCACCAGAACTCGCCGACTAGGTCACCCAAGTGGGACAGGCCCTCTAGAGAGGTACATGGATAGGACAGATTTGGAGGGATATGGACCAAACACGGGCAGGTGGGACTAGTGTTGCTGGGGTATGTTGGCCAGTGTGGGCAAGTTTGGCCGAAGGGCCTGTTTCCACACTGTATCACTCTATGACTCTGTGTGGATATCAATGTGGTCTCCTTTCTGCAGTGATGAACGCATTTGTTTTATTTAATCTGTGCTTTTCCTTTCCATTGACAGTTAAAACCAGACTATTGTCGGTTCGGTAAGCACTATGACTCTATTGTAGGATGGCTGTATTGTTGGACATGAGACATCTGGAAAGTAAATCAGCAAGGTGAAGCTGTGAGTGGGTCAGAAGGTCGCAATATCACCATGGTTGACCTTTACATTCTGCTTCCAAGGCATTCCTCAGAACGGCAATTAAATCTGAAAACTGAGCACCTCTGATTGTATTTGACAGGTAGCTAAAACACAATCAACAGTTGACATTTAGCTGTTGCCAAGAGCAACTTTTCCCAGAGTGGTCCTTAATCTGTGAGTCCCAAATATACTTGATTTGAACCTTGGTTGCAAAGGTTACGATTGAATTGTTTGAAGACAGTTTCAGGTGACACATCTTCTTGTGCCACAGTAGGGAAGCTTTGCAAGAGAAGGCCACATTCAGCAACAAAGATCACTCACTTGAGAGCTCCTCAGACCTTTCAACACACCATAAGGGACATTTATTGTGAATTGAATGCCCAGTAAACAAAACAGGGTCAATCAAACGTACTCCATTAGTTTGTTTGCATCTAAATCACAGTGAAAGCTAAATGTGTGCTCAAGGGCGGCATGGTGGTGCAGTGCTAGAGTTACTGCCTTACAGAGCCAGAGACCAGCGTTCGATCCTGACTATGGGTGCTGTCTGTACAGAGTTTGTACGTTCTCCCGATGAATGCATGGGTTTTCTCCAGGTGCTCCGGTTTCTTTTGACACTCCAAAGATGTACAGGATATCTGGATTCTGTAAAATTGTAAATTGTCCCTAGTGTGTAGGATTATGTTAGTGTAAGGGGTGATCGTTCGTCGGCACGGAATTGGTGAGCCGAAAGGCCTGTATCTGCGCTATATCTCTAATGTCTAAAGAACTAAGTAACTTGCATTAAGTCAAATAACACTATAGTAAAAGTAAGTAAGTAAGGAGCACCAAGGCAAATTCCTTGTATGTGAATACTTGGCCAATAAACTTACTTACTTACTTACAGTAAAAGGAATGCTTTACCTTTTAGATAACAGCCTATATTCTCCATCACAAAAATCTTGCTCAGTTAATTTTATCAGTTATGATAACTGGTAAAGGAACTGCAGATAATTAACAATCCAACAATTCAAATTATTCTCCATTAAAAAGAATGATATACAATACAATACAAAACAATACAATACGGTTTTATTCGTCACATTGCACATAAAGTGCAAGTGAAATGAATTTGCCAGCAGCAGTACAATGATAACGAACACACAATACACAATAAAAATTTAACACAAACATCCACCACAGCATTCATCACTGTGGTGGAAGGCACAAAAATTGGCCAGTCCTCCTCCATTTTCACCCGTAGTCGGGACCTCCACCCTCCGCAGCCACCGCTGCGGGCGTCCAGATGTGCTGACAAGGTAAAAGGTCCAGGTAAGTCCTGAATCGGTGCCACCCCACTGGAGACCGCGGTTCCAGGCTGGTGTAGGCCGCAGACTGGCGGTCAGAGATTTAAAGTTTGTGCCACAGCCAGAAGCTCTGCAGACTGCAGGGCCGGCGGTCGGAGCTCCACTCCAGGGATCCCTGGCGAGGGACCCCGCTCCTGATGGTAAGTAAGTCCCCGTCGCGCGGTAGAAGTAGGCCGCGGGCCGGTATTCGGAGCTTCTTCTTCCACCGGGTCCCCACCGTGAGATCCCGGGCTGTAGACGCCACGCTGGCTGAAGATCTGCAGACCACGGCCACAGGCTGCCAGCTGCCGCGGGCCAGCGAAGTAGGGACTCCCTTCCGGAGAGCCCGCCCCATGCCGAGAGTCTGTGCTGCGCTCGCTGCTGAAGCTCCGGGCGCATCTCCAGGAAACGCCGCCCGATCCTCGCTGTTAGGCCACGGGGGAGGCGACCTGGAAAAAGTCCCCACTACGTGGAGGAGCCGACCGAAGCGGTTTCCCCCTTACCCCCCCACACCACCCCACACACAAGACACACAAATAAACATTAAAACCACACATTAAAACATACTAAAAAAAACAAAGAAAGTTGAAAAAACGAACACGCTTCTGACAGGGCGCCGGCACGCAGTGCCCCCACCGACCTATGTGCGTCTACTTGATATGTGAGAATACATGGTTTAAATTCTGGATATGAATTTGGTGAATTAGATTTTGGTTCTGATACTGCCATTAAGGACTTTTGTTCTTTACTTTGTTGCCAGTACTTGAAAATTTAAATACTTGAAAACTCTCTCACTTCAAGCAAGCCTTGCTTTCCCTCTCTCTCTGTCCCTCCCCACCCTAGTTCTCCCACTAGTTTTGCTGTCCTCCTGGTTAATTTTACTGATCCAATGCCTCGTTGTCACCTTCCCCTCAACTAACAATGAACCATTCTATGTTTCATTGAACATCATCTGTTGTGATCTGTCATTTTCACACCTTACCTTTCCATGACTCTAGTCTCCCTCTCCCCTAACTCTCAGTCTGAAGAAGGGTCTCGACCTGAAACTACAGCCATTCCTTCTCTCCAGAGATGCTGCCTGTATTTTGCGTCTACTTGAAAACGTTTCCTTTGCTCAATTGCTGAAACCATCTGAGTCAATACTTTGCAAATCGCATATTTTAATACTTCATCGAGGGTAGTTTGTATACTGATACATATCTATGAAACATGATATATATCCACATGACTTTTCAGTTAGAGGCCTTTCTTCAGAGTCTAAAACCCCTGTCTCACGGTGCAAATCGACCGACGAGTGACCCCAGGTTTTCACTCGTGGTAATCACGTACATTTAACGTAGCGGGAACGTCAGAACTCGCGCGCCAACTTAGCGACTCGTGGCGCTAACGGCAGGTACCCGTGAAACTTGTTAACTCTTGAAAAAATTCAAACATGTTTGAGGTTTTCCACGAGTCAAATTTACTGTTCAAGTTAAAAATGGAAACATTTAAACTCGTTGTAATAACGTAGTAGCCCGTGCGTTTACCTTAGTGACTCGTGAGTCTACCGTGGGCACTCTTTAACTCAGCGGACAGGCAGCATCTCTGGAGAGAAGGAATGGGTGACGGGATGATGTTTCCAAATTTCTGCTGCGTCTTTATGCTCCATCTCAGATGGTAAAGCTGAAACTTTAAACTGGCATATGACAATCTTAACTTCACATTTTACAGGATTGGATGCGAAATCAGTGATATTCTCGGCCATTCTCCGTCACACATTGAGAGAGGGACGGGGAGCGGGGAACCATGGTGGATGTCTAAAGGATGTAAACTCCAGGGCACTGCCCAACACACTGACCCTTGACTGAAGCCCAGGGACTGCTCAGAACAGACAAGTCTGCCCTCTTTAACCTGACTCCCCTCCTCGTCCATTCTGCTGGAGCCCTTCCTCAAATCCCACTTGGAACAGTTGGGCATCCCAGTTAAAAGGTGCAGCAGTACAGAGCAGTGTCCAGGGCATTTGGTGCCATCTCTCTGACACACACATGTAGACAAGAAAGCGTCAGGGGCACGGGGGTGGTGGTGATGGGCAGACACGGACTGTGGGAAAGTCCCTGTGTGGATGCTGATCCTGTCTTGATTTAGATTGTGCTGATTGGAATTATTCCTGTCTCTCTGTATTACCCTCTTGATTTCACATTGTTTGTTACACCAAGGTTTGGAAAGCTCACAATGTGTTCTGTGCTTCCAGTGATTGTGATTAAACTGTAACATTGCAGTTTCATCAGCTCCAATAAACGAGCATCAAAACAAAAAGGATCTTGATGTGAATTACGTTGTGTGTATGTCTTCCCATGACCTGCGTGGGTTATCTCCGAGATCTTCGGCTTCCTCCCACACTCCAAAGATGCAGGTTAATTGGCTTGTAAAAGTTGTCCCTAGTGTGGGTAGGATGGTGTTAATGTGCAGGGATCATTGGACGGCACAGACCCGGTGGGCTAAAGGGCCTGTTTCCGCGCTGTATTCTCTAAAGTATTTAAATAGACAAGGCAGGGAAAGGATAAGGACCTAATTTGAGCAAATGCGATTAGTGCTGATGGGTAAAAAGGATGTGCAGGGATGGTTCTGTAATTCTCTGTAATTCTATTATCAGGCAATGACCATCTCCAACAAAAGAGATTGGTAACACTTTTTGAACAACATTCACTGACAGTCCCGGGTCCAATGATATGGGCTCCACCACGGTTGGGAGTCTCTCTCTGCTGCAGCCTTCTTCCACCTTCTCAGCCGCCGGCCAAACACCATCCTTGGACTGTTCCACTGTGGTCATCTTCTTGGGCCGTGCTTTGTCAGGGACCTCCCCCTCGACGTTCCTGCCATGAGGCCAGCTTACAGGATCTAAGGCACACGCATATGTCTCCAATATAAAGTGGCGACCCTCAGAGAAGTCCCAGCCTCACAAACAACTCAACACAATAAATAATGTAAAGCAGCCTGGGGCAAGATGGTTTGCCCATGATTTAAATTTTAAACATCATCCCGTCACCCATTCCTTCTCTCCAGAGATGCTGCCTGCCCGCTGAGTGACCATACTGAGGGAATTTCCATGTATATGAAGCAGAGAGAAACATGAGTTCTACACGGCTCTGCCGACTTTTGAGAATAGATTTGGTGGTTTGTACCCATTCCCTCTCCCTGCTCACCCACCTACCCACCAAGCCACTCCTCGTTACAGCGGCGGAAGTGACATTTCCAAGATAATGGGGCAGAGAGCTGGGGCAGCGCTGGGATGGGAGCAGGGCAGATGAGGCGCACCAAAGGAACAAACAAGTTGATGGCTGCAAGGGGCAGGCGGCAGAGGTCTTGTGCCCCAGCGAGGCAGACTGCTCTTCCTCCTGCTAATGCACACACAGAAAGAGAGAAGAGAGCAGAGAATGATCCCAGCCTAGCTCTGGCACTGGGCAGTGTGCATTTTCCCTTTGTAAGTCATATCAATAGATGCGGCCGCGCTGAATTCTATCTTTAACTCAAAGCCGCAGGATGGAGTTGTCTTCTTTTTACACTGTTGCTTCGCCACCACTGTCTCCTTGTTGCAGCGGGGCCGAGATACTGCCTAGTTTTAATTCTGAAATTGAATAACTTTCAATACTGAATCAGAATATACTTACTGTATGAGATGCTGTCCAGCTCCTCTATTTGATACTTAAAACAGGCTTTCATTCACGGTTGGCTCAAGAGTAACTTGGGAGAGGAACTTGGAACATCGCAGAAATAAGAAGTAAACGGCAAACTTGGTCATACCCGTGGGAACTCGGTTAAACTCTTGATCATAAAGTTGGAGTCTCGTACACAACCATGAGTCTTTCACTCGGGGTCACTCGTGGGTCAACTCGCACCGTGAGACAGGGCTATAAGTCTAAGTCTTGAATCTGAAGAATGGTCTCGAACTGAAACGTCACCCATTGCTTTTCTCCAGAGATGCTGTCTGACCCGCTGAGTTACTCCAGCTCTTTGTGTCTATCTTCGGTGTAAACCAGCATCTGCAGTTCCTTCCTACACCAAAGGAGTGAATAGGGTGGGAGGCAGGGAAAATTACGAAGAACGATTTCTTCACCTTCACACTCAGAACTAAAAACTTCCATGAGTTAAAGGAAACATAGAAACATAAAAACATAGCAAATAGGTGTACGAGTAGGCCATTCGCCACTTCGAGCCAGCACCGCCATTCAATATGATCGTGGCTGATCATCCAAAATCAGTACCCTGTTCCTGCTAAAAGCTAAATCTAACTCCATTGGAAGCAAGGAGCAAAAGAACGAGTCCTTCACACCAGTTCAAATTTAAATGTACAAATAGCAATTATCAAAATATCAGGAACCATTTGTAACGGGAGACAGATAGCTGAGGCACATACCATCTCCCTGATCACATCAGTGGGTGGCCGACTGATACAAGTACAGGCCATTAGAGTAAATTTGGGTTTCCTCATATCCGTTGTCTCTTGCCCTTGATGGGTTTAGTACCAATGTTATTCAGAGTAAAAAAAAATAGAGAAGAGCGAGATTGAAATCTGGAGAGAGCTGGGGTTTGTGTCAGAATCCACACTGGTTGGAGCCTTGGCGCCAACTATGGGTCTTCGCAGCCGATGGAGTCTCGTAGCGGCAGCGGTGGAGTCTCGTGAGTCTCCTTTACATCTTTAGCCTATGTCGATGAGGGCATGGGCTAATCACCATGAGGGGGGGAAGGGGAAGGAACAAAGGTGGAGCTGGTGTGGGTGTATCACTGGGAGGGGGAGAACAAAGGTGGAGCCGGCGTACATTGTAACTTTGTCAGCGGCGTTTATGTGGATGACTATATGCACACCTTGGGTATGCAAGCAAAGAATTTCACTGTGACTTGTCACATGTGACAATAATGTGTTCCTTTCCATTCCACTCTATTCCAGTTATAGCAAGCCAATTTACCTATAAACCTGTACGTCTTTGGAAACCGAAAACCATCGCAGGTCACGGGGAGAACGTACAAATTCCGTACAGACAGAACCCGTAGTTGGGATCAAACCCGGGTCTCTGATGCTGCAAGCACTGTAAAGGGCCTGTCCCACTTGCATGCGATTGCATGCATCAGGCGCGACCAAACATGGTCGCCTGAGGCGTACGGGCCGTGCGGGGCCAGTCCCACTTCCAAGCGCGGAGGCATATGGAGTTGTGCAGGGCTGGTCTCGACATCGCGCGGGGCTCGGAAAATCCCGCACTGTCCGAAAATTTCGCGCGCCAACGGCCTGTCGGCCCACAGGCTCATTGAGGGCGTACGCAGTGTCTTGACGGCGTACGCAGCATCTTGACATCGTACGCAACATCTTGACAGCGTACGCCTAGTGCGTGGCATTGCGCGATGAAGTCACCGACCGCCATGGCGTTGCGCGATGATGTCACCGCCCGACGCCGTGCGACGCCCAACTTGAGTCGGCCTGCCTCCTGCCCAGCTGATTGGTGAGTATGACACGAATTACGTCACGTGCTAACTTAGCGCATACTTACCACGTACTTACCACAAACTTAGCGCATACTCCGCTTCCATTTGGTCGTGCCAAATGCATGCAATCGCATACAAGTGGGACAGGCCCTTAAGGCAGCAACTCTTGCGCTGTGCCATAGTGTCGCCCATCAGGTCTAACTGGGATTATTTTTGAGTCTGCACTGAAGACGATACATGGCTTTAGTTTTGGAGCCATAAAGTTGTGTTCAGCGCAGGAGTTGAAATGTCATTGTTTATTTTTTTTGCCTGTGAAGGTTCTTAATTATAATTGAGGGTTATATCTAGCAGGTTAACATAATTCTGGTTGGCTCCTATTGATATGCAGGGGTTTGGGTACTTTGGAAATGGCAGGCTGCTGTAAAAAAGGTCAAACTCTGCTGAGGTGACAAAGGTGCAGGAGGCCCATGTGATCTAAATGGTGCCATCAAGTCTGGATTTCTGCAGAAGCTCCCCACTGTTTCTGTTCCTGGAAGACTTTGGTGTCATTAAGGATAAACTTATCTTCCCACAAATATCTTAGATTTAGCTCAACTAAATCCACCCTCTTCGCATGCCTAATTTAAGAAAGTATGATTGACTGTTGTTTGTAGATCAGGGAAGAAACAAAGGTATATAGAGTATATAAGACCGTGCTATGTGTGAACTTGCTGGACTTCATCTCACACCTGTATCTGGAATGACAATAGACAATAGACAATAGATGCAGGAGTAGGCCATTCGGCCCTTCAAGCCAGCACCGCCATTCAAAGTGATCATGGCTGACCTTCCCCAATCAATACCCCATTTTACTTCGGAGTCACGTGAGTGACTACGTGAAGAACCCCGCCTGGCGCTGGAACGGCATTACGTCGACACTGACGGCAGAAGCAAGAGCTACAGAGCGCAACTCCTCGCAGCGGCCGGAACGGACCCACAGGTAAGTGCAAGGAAAAGAGGGGACGTTCTAAAAAAGACGTTACGCTGGTAGAACCAGCAAAAGTGAAAGTAAAATTTAAAATCAGAGTCACGCTGGCGTACTGATTTAGCCAGATAATAAAAAAGAAAAATGGAGAAGTCTCAAAGGAAAATTTCGTGATTAAGGGCGGAGGAAGTCTCATTGGATATAATTCCATGTGTATCAGGGCTGCAAAAGTCAGACCCTGCAAGTGGTGATGTGGATTATGAGTGCACACCACGAATAAAAAAGAAGAGGCCAGATGTGCCTGATATGGCAAAAGATTTTGCTATACCTGGAGGCAGTGGTGAGGCTATGGAAGAAAACCTAGCTGCCAGTATTAATTATATGGTATCTCACCAACTTCAAGATTCTGTGATGGTTGAAACAGCAGAATTATATAAAACACCGGAAAATTGCACCTCATTGAAGGTACCTACGGTTAATCCGTCTACATGGACGCCTATGACTCCAGGCATGAGAGGACAAGAAATAAGATTTCAAAGAATCCTCAAACTGATTTCAGCTGCCATTACTGCTTTTGGGAGGCAAATGGAAGGGTCGGAAATGGTTAAAATCCAAAAAGATACTTTGGGCTTATTGTGCAATTCCTTCTATGAAATTAATTGTATGAGGAAAATTGCGATTCGGCCCATATTTCATCCAAGGTTTGCAGGTCTGTGTCGATCAAGTGGTGTTCAAGCTCCTGGTTATCTATTTGGAGAGAACCTGCCTAAGCAAATAAGAGAAATGGATGAAGAGGCTAAATCTATTAGCCACATGAGACCTTTCGTTTTTGGACAAAAAAGGTATTTTTTGTCAAGAAGGGGATTTGATTTTGGAAACAGAGGCAGGAATATGATAAGAAAATATTAACATCCGGCACAGCCTAATGTTCACCCGTATACGGGGAGAAGGAGACCACCACGTTCATATGGAGAGGTACAAAAAAAAAAAAAAAAAAATTATTCAATTCTTAAAGAAACTGTGGACAAATCTCCAGTTGGAGGGAGATTACAAATGTTTTATGATGAATGGCTTGCCATCACATCTGATCGGTTTATTTTACAAACAGTTTCAGGAGCTACTATAACATTTAAAGAAGGTGTTAACTCTCCGGTACAAAATAAACCTGCTTATGGTTTTATGTTTTCTGCAATTGAAGAGGCAGAAATTAATGTGGAAATTGTTTAAAAGAGGTGTTATTGAAAAAACTGTTGAACATAAACATCAATTTGTGTCAAATATATTTCCAAGAAGTAAAAAAGATGGTGGTTGCAGAATTATTCTGGACCTTACAAACTTTAATACATTTGTCGAATATAAACATTTGAAGATGGAAACATTCAACACTACAAGACATTTGATATCAGCAGGTTGTTATATGGCTACAATTGATTTAAAGGATGCGTACTATTCAGTACCGATACACCAGTTCTTTCGAAGGTATTTAAAATTTAATTGGCTGGGACAGCTGTGGCAATTCAAAGCTTTACCAAATGGGTTGAGTTCAGCTCCCAGGCTCCTTACAAAGCTGTTGAAACCAGCTTTAGCACAATTAAGAGCACAAAAGCACATCATTATGGCTTATCTGGATGACATTTTAATCATCAATAGTAATCAGGAATCAGCTGAAAAATCAGTTTCAGCAACTAAAACTTTATTTGAGAAGTTAGGTTTCTTGATTCATCCAATTAAGTCCCAGCTGCAGCCAGCACAGTCAATTAACTATTTGGGGTTTGTGATTAATTCAGTTGCTATGTTAGTAACTTTGCCAACAGATAAGATGATATTTTAATGACTTGTAGGGGTCTCATTCACAAACCTTATCGCTCCATCCAGGAAGTAGCAAAGGTTATTGGTAAATTAGTAGCAGCATTTCCTGCAGTAGAATTTGGTCCATTACATTACCAAAACCTTCAAAGGGACAAAATAAGAGCTCGAAAAAAGAGAGCAGGCCATTTTGATAGGCCTATGCAATTAACAAAAGAAGCTTTATTGGAATTGCAATGGTGGATTGAAAATGTCCCACAAGCTGCTAAAAACATTCTGATACAACAGCCTGAAGTAATTTTACAAACAGATGCTAGTGCTCTCGGATGGGGGGTGACAGATTCATTTACCAGCTGTGGGGGCAGATGGACTGTCCAAGAGGAAATGTTTCTCCAAACATATGGTATTAACTATTTAGAATTATTGGGGCCGTTTTATGGGTTAAAAGCCTATTGTTCTACAAAAAAGAATCTGCATGTACTGATACAATTAGACAATAAAACAGCTGTTGCATATATTAATCACATGGGGGGAGTCAGATCGGTATCATGTGATTGTCTGGTCAATCAGATATGGCAGTGGTGTATTAAGCACCAAATTTGGATTTCGGCAAATTATATCCCAGGTAAAGACAATGTGGTGGCAGACAATAGATCAAGGGTGTTTAAAGACAACACAGAATGGATGTTGAACCCAGTAATTTTCAGTAAAATTGTGACTCAATATGGGTTACCAGACATTGATCTGTTTGCATCAAGATTAAATCATCAATTGCTTAAATATGTGTCTTTGGAACCAGATCCATGTTCTTTTATGCTTTTCCGCCATTTGCTCTGGTTCAGCAATGTCTGAAGAAAATAGAACAAGATTTTGCCACAGGATTATTGGTGATTCCAAATTGGCCGACACAACCATGGTTCCCATTGATGTTAAACATGATTAAAGAAACATATATGTCAATTCCTAGCAGCAGTGATTTATTAATAAAACCGGTAACCAAAGAAATTCATCCATTACATGCTTATATGAATTTGTTAATCTGCAGGTTTTGACCAGACCACTACAAGAGCTTGGATTGTCGGATAGAACTATGGATATTATAGTCGCATCATGGCGAGATAGCACTCAGAGACAATATATGACACATATAAAGAAATGGGAAAATTTTTGTAGACAATCAAATATATCCTATCATACTGTGAACATTGCAAACATATTGGAGCTCCTTGCCGAGTTGCATTTTGAACAGCACTTAAGTTAATAGTGCCATTAATAGTGCACGTAGTGCCTTATCATCTTATTTAGGACAAATCTCTGACCAGAAATCAATTGGATCACATCCATTAATATCCAGATTTATGAAAGGAATCTTTAACAAAAATCCACCCAAACCAAGATATACAGAAATTTGGGATGTCAGCATTGTACTTACTTTACTTAGGCAATGGACTCCAATCGAAGTTTTATCATTGGAAAAGTTAACATTTAAATTAGTAATGTTAATGGCATTGGTTTCAGCTCAAAGGGTGCAAACATTACAAATGCTACGTTTAGACTATATGCATGTGGCTGCAGATAACATTGTGTTTTATGTTTACGATCTGATCAAACAAAGCAGACCAGGGAGAACTGGAGCAAAGGTAATGTTTCAAGCTTACCCTATTGATCCAACGTTGTGTGTAGTTAAACATTTGAATCAATATATAAAAGTTACCAAAACTCTTTGAGGTGATGAAAAAACATTAATGATTACGCATAAGAAACCACACACAAACGCTTCAGTGAAAACAATTTCAAGGTGGTTAAAACAGGTGTTACTTTTAGCAGGAGTAGACACTGATGTGTTCAAATCTCACTCCACCAGGGCAGCAGCTACGTCCGCGGCGAAGTTACAGGACGTACCACTCGAACACATTTTAGAAACCGCAGGGTGGTGTAAAGAAGAAACTTTTTCAAAGTTCTACAATAAACCTGTTCACACAATGACAGGCTTTGGACACGCGGTGTTGGGTTCACTATAATCACCTGCTTTGTTTCACTATCGATTGATATTATCGATTATGTTATCACTTATATCTTTTATCACTTTGTAATGGTTTCCCCAGATGTAAAAAGGGGGTTATTATATGTTCTTTTATCATTAAAAGATTTATGGAAAGAACTAAAACTGGTCTGGTAAAAGATTTTTACTCATGTATGTGTTGACCTAGCCGGACTGTCGTATAGGAAGAATTCTACGACATGGAAAACACATAAGCTTCAAAATCTTCACGTAGTCACTCATGTGACTCCGAAGTAAAATCGTAAGATTAAACGAGAACTTACCAGTTCGAAGTTTGATCGTTATTTTATGAGGAGTAACGATGAGGGATTACGTGCCCTCCACTCCCCACCCTCATAAAATAAATGATCATCTGGTAGTTCTAAATCTATGATGAGCCTTACTATCTTACTCCGGCTATTGTGTTCTGTGTTTTTCATGCCGCTGCTTTGAAGTATGCCGTTCTAGCGCCAGGCGGGGTTCTTCACGTAATCCCTCATCGTTGCCCTAAATAGCAACGACTGCACAGCATGTATTCTTCTGTAGATAATATTACGTTTTATGTAAATGATCTAATCAAACAAAGCAGGCCAGGGACGACTGGAACCAAAAATACTTTAAAGCATACCCCATTTACCTGAGGCTATGTGGAGTTATGCACCTGAATCAATATATCAAGGTCACCAAGAATCTCAGAGGCTCTGAAACAGTGATGCTCATGAGCCACAAAAAACCTCATAGAAAGGTGTCAGTACAAACTATTTCTAGGTGGCTGAAACAGGTTTTGGATTGTGCTGGAGTAGGCATTGATGTGTTTAAATCTCACTCCACCAGGGTGGCGTCAACATCCGCAGCAAAGGTGCAGGATGTGCCTTTAGACCAAATCGTCGGGGCCGCAGGATGGTCCAGTGAAGGAACCTTTTCACGATTTTATGATAAACCTGTCCTCGCAGTGGAAGGATTTGGGCATGCTGTTTTGGGTTGTGTTTTGTGTTCTCCTTTGTAATTTCCCCATGGGAGAGAGGGGTTATTACTGTTCTTTTATTATTAAAAACATTCATTGTATAATTTAAACAACGGTCAATACATTATTTGTTTATCCTGTGTCAACCGAAGCAGTGTGTCATATGGAACTGGATCTATGGCATGAAATCACAGAGCTTTGAAATCTTCACGGAATCACTCACGTGACTCCGAAGTAAAAGAGTAAGATTAAATGAGAACTTACCAGTTTGAAGTTTGATATTTATTTTATGAGGAGTTATGGTGAGAGATTACGTCCCTCCGCACCCGGCCCTCATAATCGCAAAAATCATCTGGTAGTTCTAGTCTTCTGATACTTACTATATTACTTCGACTGTAGTTAATGTGATTTCACACCACTGCTTTGACTATTGACGTGCATACGCACTGTCGGGGCTTCTTTACGTAATCGCTCACCGTAACTCCTCATAAAATAAAGATCAAACTTCAAACTGGTAGGTTCTCATTTAATCTTACTATTCTCATGGCATCCTCCTCGCAGTTCACACTGCCACCCAGCTTTATGTCCTCCTCAAATTTGCTAATGTTACTTTGAATTCCTTCATCAAAATCATTGATATATTAGCAATGTTACAAAATTTTGAGATTTAAAAAATCAAGTCTGCAATTTATCCCATCAAATAAGACATAAAACGAAGTTTAATTTGACACCTAATTCACTTTCATATCTTCAGTATTAAAAAAGTTGTGGCCATTTTCATACTCGGAAATTACCATCTTGTTCCCCATTGCCTTTCCATTGACTTAACTCAAACGCTGTGATCTAGGACAGTCAAAAGCCCATAACTTTCTTAAAAATTAAGAGAACTCAATGAAATTTTCAGTTATTATAGATTGAAGCCTTCTGAAACAAATATGAAACAATCTTACTTGGATGACATGAAATTAAAGCATATAATTAGTTATTTACCTAATTGTAGCTAATTACAAAATTCAATTACTAGATCTAAACATCTATCCATTTCTTAAGAAAAGATAAACATTTTAAAATTGCCTAAGTGTCCAAATAACATTCTCACAATAATTCCCAATATAACATTATTTTTAAATCTCATTTTCATGAATTTATAGGCCAAATGGAAGGAATTTAGTGTTTAATTCCCGTAAATTAATGGCCATTTAAATCAACTTGCGAGTGGGTTTTAGTGGAATGCGGTGGATTGGAACGTTGCGGTTTGCGGTGAATTTAACCCAGAGTCAGCAGAAAAATCACTGCTGGTTCGTATATACTTTTTGTCCCCTATTCGCAACATGAAAATTTGATTAAAGGCTTCCTAAGAAGCACATTTTTATGTAAAAATAAACAGTGCACTTTATTTTATCCCCTACGTAAAATCCTTCCCATTGTCGGCGCTCACGACTTTAGAAGATGATTTTAAAATTACTCTAGCTAATAAATGATCTAGTGTCGTTTAAAAATACCTTCATAAAACAAATGTTGCAGCGATTTCTCTTCAGCAACAAAATCCCCTGACATGGATCGATTTGCCCTGTCTGGAGAAAAATGGCACTTTAAACCTGCCCCCCTCTGAAAGGCGCCAAAGTCGCGCACACGAGGAGTGGCAGAACAGCAGCGCCGCTCAAGGTAAGTTTTGTAACATACTTAGATATATAATGTAAATAGCTGCAGTCCCTGCACCGAGCCTTGCGGTACCCCACTAGTCACTGCCTGCCATTCTGAATGGGACCCATTAATACCTACTCTTTGTTTCCCGTCTGCCAACCAATTTTCTATCCGTGTCAGCGCTCTACCCCCATACCTAATTTTGCCCACTAATCTCCTATGTTTGAGATGATGACAGTAGGGTTGCCAACTGTTCCGCATTAGCCGGGACATTCTTGGTTCATGAGTTGGATGGGGCACCGGACTTTGCGCGCGACGTCACGTGGGCCAAAACTCCTCAGCTGGCCCTCCGGTGGGCTTTGTGTGCAGTCCAGCACTTGGGCGAACTCATCACAGCCGAGTCGGTCAACGAATTGCCGTCAGGAATATGTCCATTATTTTGACCTTTTGTCCCTTATTTGGGAGTGAGAAAGTTGGCAAACCTAGGTGCCAGGGATCTTGAGTTTTACTGACCAGGCCTCGGTTAAACAAATCCCTAACATGCAGTAGCAGAGAGCTGGACTTATAGTTTTGTTGTTATGCTTCTGTTTTATTGTTCTTTTAATAAACACTTCATTTTTAACAGTTGAAGTATTCTTTCTCCTTCATTGATCCATATCCTCGAAACCTGCTTGTATCATTATAGTGCCGTACCATGGATGTTTCCACTGGTGGGAGAGTCTGGGACCAGAGATCATAGCCTCAGAATTAAAGGGCGCTCTTTTAAAAAGATGAGGAGGAACTTCTTTAGTCAGAGGGTAGTTAATCTGCGGAACTCATTGCCACAGAGGACTGTGGAGGCCAAGTCAGTGGATATTTTTAAGGCAGACTTAGACATGTTATTGATTAGAACAGGTGTCAAGGGTTATGGGGAGAAGGCAGGAAAATGGGAGTAGGTGGCAGAGATCAGCCATGATTGAAGGCAGAGTGGACACGATGGGCCAAATGGCCTGATTCTACTTGTGAACTTCCGAAATAATTCAGAACTACATTGTTAAATTTCTATGAATAGAATTTTCTTTGATTGTTCGATGCCCAAGGAGGTGATACTGTGCAGCAAAAGGCTGTAACGGTAGCAACTGACACTCCCCAGCAGGAGATATCATATTATTGGCAGCAACTTTGTATTTTCATCACAAGATTAAACTATCATTAGGACACACAGTATGTGATTAACTGATGAAAGTCACCAAAGTCTAATAACAAACATCTTTTATTCTCTTCTGAGCCAATTTAAAGAGATGACAACTTTGATTTAGATTAAGCAAAAAACATCAAGCTGTATCCATTGATAATTTTTCTGAGTGAGTTTAACAATCAAGGATGTTGAGCTACCAACAACTTGAAACAAACAAAATCTTGTTAATTATCATTTTTTAATAACATTTCTGACTGTGTCCTTGTGCCAAAAGGGTACCAAAACGCCTGCCGTTTTGATTTACGCATTTTTGGAATAACGCATTTTCAGACTGAAAGTAGAGGGAGGGAGGATGGTATGAAGAGCTAGAAATGACGCTGATCTTTTCCCGCCTCCAGCTCTGCACCCCCCCACTCACCTCACCCCCATATTTTCAAGCTGAAGTAGGGTCCAGACCAGAAACGTCACCCATCTTTTTTCTCCAGAGATACTGCCTGACCCGCCGAGTTACTCCAGCAATTCATGTCTATCAAGAGTAATGTTTACTCTACTTTAGAGATGGAGCATGGAAACACGCTGTTCAGGCCACAAAGTCCACGCTGACATTCGATCACTAATTTACGCTAGTTGTAAGTTATCCCACCTTAATATATGAGTGGTGGGATAACTTACTCATCTCCACCTTAATATATGAGTGGAAGTTTACAGAGGCCGTGTGACCTTGAAACACGCACATCTTTTTTTTTTGCATTTCAGAGGAAACAGGAGCACCCAGAAAAAAATCAATGCGGTCAAAGGGAGAACGTGCAAACACCACACAGGCAGCTCCCATGGTCGGGATCGGACCCGGGTCTCTTGTGCTGCGACGCAGGAACTCTACCAGCTGCGCCACACTAAATATAACTCAGTCCGTGGAAGAATTATTTAAAAGATATTGTTAATGCTCATGTTAAATCTGCTATTCTTTCTATTTGTGTGCACGAGTCGCTGTGGGAGGCATTTGGCATGGAAACTAAGAAAGCTATGATGTATATACTTCAACCAATAAGTAATTTATCTTTATTATTTTGGGCATACATAATTATAATAAATCCCCACCAAAAAAAAAGAGAACCGTGCAAGTGCTTAGTTCCTGTGCAATAATGTGCTTAGGCAGGGAGATGAAAATAAATGGCCCCATTAGACACACAGCCTGACCAATTTGTTTTCATTTCAACTTGAAAAGATTGCACTGTTTAGCTACAAACAAATGCCGTTATTTACATTTGATCAACAATAGGTCAAACAGTGGACAGACATTTTTTTAATTAATTGCTTTGAGGCGCGAGTCAGAAATAATTTTACTGACTGGGCTATGGACGTGATCTTCTAAACAATGCAAAACTTCATCATTTGAAGTACTTACAATGTAATCAGATATATATTAGACAAGATAGATTGTTCAGAATACTCTTTTACAGCCAAATAGTTGCGTTATATATATGACAATATATTGACTGAAAACTAATAAATTGTTTTATTTATGAAGGTAGCAAAATTGAAATAATACATTTTTTCAGCATTGTAGAATATGGTATGATACGGAAAGGCAGCCTCTGTTCTCACTACAGTCTTTTTCATGCAGTCTCACCTTTTTATAGACAATAGACAATACACAATAGACAATAGGTGTAGGAGTAGGCCATTCGGCCCTTCGAGCCAGCACCACCATTCAATGTGATCATGTCTGATCATCCCCAATCAGTACCCCGTTCCTCAGTATCCCCTGACTCCGCTATCTTTAAGAGCCCTATCTAGCTCTCTCTTGAAAGCATCCAGAGAACATGCCTCCACCGCCCACGGAGGCAGAGAATTCCACAGACTCACCACTCTCCGTGAGAAAAATTGTTTCCTCGTCTCCGTTCTAAATAGCTTACTCCTTATTCTTAAACTGTGGCCGCTGGTTCGGTTTCCCCCAACATTGGGAACATGTTTTCTGCCTCTAGCGTGTCCATGCCCTTAACAATCTTATATGTTTCAATGAGATCACCTCTCATCCTTCTAAACTCCAGTGTACAAGCCCAGCTGCTCCATTCTCTCAGCATATGACAGTACCGCCATCCCGGGAATTAACCTTGTAAATCAATGCTGCACTCCCTCAATAGCAAGAATGTCCTTCCTCAAATTAGGGGACCAAAACTGCACACAATACTCCAGGTGTGGTCTCACTCGGGCCCTGTACAACTGCAGAAGGACATCTTTGTTCCTATACTCAACTCCTCTTGTTATGAAGGCCAACATGACATTCACTTTCTTCACTGCCTGTTGTACATGCATGCTTACTTTCACTGACTGATGAACAAGAACCCCCAGATCTCATTGTACTTCCCCTTTTTCCAACTTGACGCCATTTCAATAATAATCTGCCTTCATGTTTTTGCTGCCATAGTGGATAACCTCACATGTATCCACATTAAACTGCATCTGCCATGCATCTGCCCACTCACCCAACCTGTCCAAGTCACTCTGCATTTTACTTTGGAGTCACGTGAGTGAATCTGTGAAGAAGCCCCGCCAGTGCGCATGCGCGTCACCATTACCGGAGATACTTAAAATTTAGTTGGATGAGACAGCTGTGCAAATTTAAAGCTTTACCCAATGGGTTAACCTCAGCCGCTAGGTTATTTACAAAATTGTTGAAACCAGTATTAAGGCTACTCCGCGCTCAGAATCACATTGTGATGGCATACTTGGATGATGTTCTGATCATAGGCAAAACTCAAGAAGCAGCTGAGGAATCGGTTTCATTTACCAAACACCTGTTTGAGAGGTTAGGTGTCCTCATCCATCCAACTAAATCGAAATTAGAACAATATAGAATGATTGACTATTTGGGGTTCATCATTGATTCAACCAACATGTCAGTGACTTTGCCTATGGCCAAAACTGTAGAAATGATGGAGGCTTGTAGCAATCTGGTAGATGAACAACAACCCTCCATCCCGGTGTGGTCTCACTAGGGCTCTGTACAACTGCAGAAGGACCTCTTTGCTCCTATATTCGATTCCTCTTGTTATGAAGGCCAATATGCCATTCGCTTTCTTCACTGCCTGCTGTACCTGCATGCTTACTTTCCTGGACTGATGTACAAGGACCCCCAGATCCCATTGTACTTCCCCTTTTCCCAACTTGATGCCATTTAGACAGTAATTTGCCTTCCTGTTTTTGCTACCAAAGTGGATAACCTCACATTTATCCGCATTAATCTTCATCTGCCATGCATCTGCCCACTCCACCAACCTGTCCAAGTCACCCTGCATTCTCATAGCATCCTCCTCACAGTTCACACTGCCACCAGCTCTGCAAATTTGCTAATGTTACTTTGAATCGCTTCATCCATGTATAATGTAAATAGCTGCAGTCCCAGCACCAAGCCTTGCGGTTACCCACTAGTCACTGCCTGCCATTCTGAAAGGGACCCATTAATCCCTACTCTTTGTTTCCTGTCTGCCAACCACTTTTCTATCCATGTCAGCACTCTACCCCCAATACCATGTGCTCTCATTTTGCCCACTAATCTCCTATGTGGGACTTTATCAAATGCTTTCTGAAAGTCCAGGTACACTACATCCACTGGCTCGCCCTTGTCCATTTTCCTAGTTACATCTTCAAAAAATTCCAGAAGATTAGTCAAGCATGATTTCCCCTTCATAAATCCATGCTGACTTGGACCGATCCTGTTACTGCTATCCAAATGTTCGGCTATCTCATCTTTTATAATTGATTGCTGCATTGCCACCACCGATGTCAGGCTAACTGGTCTATATTCCCTGTTTTCTCTCTCCTGCCTTTCTTAAAAAGTGGGATAACATTACCTACCCTCCAATCCACAGGAACTGATCCTGAGTCTATAGAACATTGGAAAATTATCACCAATGCATCCACGATTTTGAGAGCCACTTCCTTTAGTACCCTGGGATGCAGACCATCAGGTCCTGGGGATATATCAGCCTTCAGTCCCATCAGTCTATCCAACACCATTTCCTGCCTAATGTGGATTTCCTTCAGCTCCTCTGTCACCCCAGATCCTCTGGCCACTACTTTATCAGGAAGATTGTTTGTGTCCTCCTTAGTGAAGACAGGTCCAAAGTACCTGTTCAACTCATCTGTCATTTCCTTGTTCCCCATACTTTTTACATCTTCATACAGTTCATAGATGTGACCCAATGTGAAATGTGGCCTATCTTTGTCATCCAGAAATGTTGCCTGACCTGCTGAGTTACTCCAGCACTTTGTGTTTTACTCAAGATACCAGCATCTGCAGTTCCTTGTGTCTACATGGTTTACAATAAGGGTGGTGGGTGTATGGAACAAGCTGCAGGAGGAGATAGGTGAGGCAGATACTATCATAATGTTTCAGAGACATTTTGACTGGTACAAATATAGGACAGATTTAGAGGGATACGGGGTAAGTGCAGGCAATAGACAATAAGTGCAGGAGTAGGCTATTCGGCCCTTTGAGCCAGCACCACCATTCAATGTGATCATGGCTGATCATCCACAATCAGTACCCCATTCCTGCCTTCTCCCCATATCCCCTGACTCCGCTATCTTTAAGAGCTCTACTTAACTCTCTCTTGAGAGTATCCAGAGAACCGGCCTCCACCGCCTTCTGAGGCAGAGAATTCCATACTCACAACTCTCTGTGTGAAAAAGTGTTTCCTCATTCCAGTTCTAAATGGCTTACCCTTTATTCTTAAACTGTGGCCCCGGTACTGGACTCCCCCAACATTGGGAACATGTTTCCTGCCTCTAGCGTGTCCAATCCCTTAATAAGTAGCCCAAGCCCAGCCGCTCCATTCTCTCAGCACATGGCAGTCCCCCCCATCATGGGAATTAACATTGTGAATCTAGGCCCTCAATAGCAAGAATGTCTACAAGTGGGACTAATGTAGATGGCGCATGTTGGTTGGCCTGGGTAAGTTGGCCGAAGGGCTTGTTTCCACTCTACAGGAAATAATTGTTGCCACGACAAAAAAATAGATAGACCACAAAATGCTGGAGTATCTCAGCAGGACAGGCAGCATCCCTGGAGAGGCGGAGTCTTGACCCGAAATATCAACCATTCCTTCTCTCCAAAGGTGCTGCCTGACCCGCTGAGTTACTCCAGCACTTTGTGTCTATCTTTACTCCAGAATGCTGCTTGATCTCAATCAAAAATCAAATCAAACAAACTTTATTGTAATTTAGAAATACATCGATATATGCAATTCTAAACGAAATTCCGTTGCATTTGGCTCCCCGTGCAACACGTTAATAAACAGAAGGATAAAATGGATAAAAGGATAAAATGGATAAAAGGATAAAAGTTGTTTAACACTTACCTGCAAAGTTTCTACTTACCCGCTGGTGGAGCTGTGCCCTCCAGCCCGTTCAGTGCGACATGCGCAGACGTAATGACACGCATGCGCCTGGCAGGGCTTCTTCACGTAGTCACTCACGTAACTCCAAAGTAAAATCTGTAGCCTCCTTTTGCTCTGGTATTTCATTTAATTCACATGTTTAGTCGATAATGTTTTATTACTAATGTTTAATGTTTTATGTGTCATTCCTAACTGTCACTGTACATCATGTTGTCACTTGCGGGTGGAGCACCAAAGCAAATTTCTTGTATGTGAATACTTGGCCAATAAACTTATTCATTTATTTATTCCTTTCACTCCCCAGGTGCTTGTGCAGAGAACGTCCAAGCATTTTCCGGCTGGTCACAGTCCCATGGTTGTTGAAAACTTCACACGTTCTTCTTTAACCTCCTCAGTTTGAATGCGGAGAGAAAAAAATACAGAATCATTCATTCACACCCATCTTAATTTGTGAAGGATTATACTCACAAATATATCAAATCTGTAAAATATGAATCTTCAGCAGAACTTCCTTTGATTTTTTTTTGATATCTAAGATTGTGAAGTTAATTTCCTGATTACTTTTCTATCCTTTCAAAGATCTGTGAATGTAGAATATTATGAGGTCATAAGGTCATAAGGGATAGGAGTAGAATTAGGCCTTTCAGCCCATCAAGTCTACTCTGCCATTTAATCATGGCTGATCCATCTCTCCCTCCTAACTGCATTCTCCTGCCTTCTCCCCATAACCTCTGACACCCGTACTAATCAAGAATCTATCGATTTCCACCTCATAAATATACACTGACTTGGCCTCCACCGCCTTCTGTGGAAAATAATTCCACAGATTCACCACCCTCTGATGAGTGATATGATGAGTGGCAGAAAATTATTCTCGAGTCATAGAGTCGCAGAGCATTGGAAACAGGTCCTGCAGCCCAACTCGTCCATGCAGACACAGATGCCCCAGGTTAGCTAGTCCCCTTAGCATATTTTGCCCCATACCACTCTAAACCTTTCCAATCCACATTCCTTCCAATTATCCTTTACGTGCTGCCATGGTACCAGTCTCGATTACCTTCCCTCAGGGTGGCATGGTGGCGCAGCGGTAGAGTTGCTGCCTTACAGCGCTTGCAGTTCTTCCCGTGACAGCGTGGGTTTTCTCCGAGATATTCAGTTTCCTCCCACACTCCAAAGACGTACAGGTTTCTGGGTAAATTGGCTTGGTATAAGTGTAAATTGTCCCTGGTGTGTGTAGGATAGTGTTAATGTGCAGGGATTGCTGGTCGGTGCAGACTCGGTGGGCTAAAGGGCCTGTTTCCGCGCCGTATTGCTAAAGTAAACTAAGCTAATTTCATATACCCATCACCCTCTGAGTGAAAAAGTTACCCCTCATGTTCCTAGTAAATCTCCCCTCATCTTAAGCCTGCATCCTTGCTTCCCCTACTCTAGCTAAAATACACCGCATTCACCCTATCTGTTCCACCTCAAGCTTATGACTATAGCATATTTTTTAATATGTCTGAACAACCCTCTGTGGACAAGTTAATGTCAATATCTTAAAATATGCAATTGATGAACTGTTGAAATTGATATACCTATAACATCCTGGGAAGTATGGAATATCGCTCAATGGTATCTAAAGTTTATGTGTTTAGTCTTTCTGGCTGCAGTCGAGGCAAAGAAAAGAGTTGCTATAACAACACAAAGATAGACACAAAAAGCTGGAGTAAAAGGCAGCAGCTCTGGGGAAAATGAATGGATGACATTTCGGGCTGAGACCCTTCTTCAGACTGGGAAAAGTCCTATTTTAACACTTTAGTTTTATCTTAGTTTAGTTTACCGATACTGGCCCACCGTGTCTGCACTGACCATCGATCACCCATTCACACTAGGTCTATGTTATCCCACTTTCCTATCCACTCGCTATACATCAGAGGAAGCATATGCACCTCTTTTATAGATATTTTACATCTTTGGAGGTGTTTCTAATTTATTATTTCAAATGTCCATCCCTCAAAACTCTGTACACATAAACATCCCTTACTGGAATACTTAAAATGTCAAAGAAATAGATTGCTTCAAGGGTTTGAGAGCCATTTATTGTCAATTAACATGAGGAAATAGGAGCAAGGTTCACTCTGGGAACGTCTCTCGGTCATCCACCTAGAAGTCTTGTTGTTTGGTCACTGTGGGTAGAGGAAGGTTGCCTTTGGCCCATTGAGTCTGTATCAACCACAAACCACCCCTTTAACTTAATTGTGCATGTGACAATAAATGTGAACTTGAACACTAACCCGAATTACTTAAGGGCCAGTCCCACTTGCGTGTCCTTGGCACGCAAATTACTCGACCTCGTGGTCGCGTTGAGCCGCGACAATCCCGTGAAGGTCGCGCGCGACTTCATTCGGCCGCACAGCCGTCTGGAGCGCGTGACGTCATTTGAAGATGGACACAAAATGCCGGAGTAACTCAGCGGCACCGGCAGCATTTCCGGAGAGTAGTAATGGGTGATGTTTCGTGTCGAGACTCTTCTTCAGTCTGAAAGAAGGGTCTTGACCCGAAATGTCACCCATTGCTTCTCTCCAGAGATGCTGCCGGTCCCACTGGGTTACTCGGGCATTTTGTGTCTATCTTCAATTTTCTTGGCTCCGCTCTGGGAGTAGGAATGGGGGGCAGATCCGGAACGCAATAGCCGTGAGCCCCAGCCCGAGTTCGGTGATCATTTGCCTGTTACTGCTGCTGTTGCAAGTGAAACGTTGCGTCACGCCAGGGTCATCGGCCTGTCCCACTTTGTTCGTCAGTTACGCAACAGGCCGTTGGCGCATGAAGATTTAATTCGCTACAAACATTTTGGAGCTCCGCGCGATGTCACGTACAACTACACACCGCTCCGCGCGATGTCACGTACAACTACACACCGCTCCGCGCTTCTCAGTGGGACTGGTTGCGTAATTTGTGTGCAAAGGACACGTAAGTGGGACAGGCCCTTTACTTACTTACTTACTTATTGCCTGTTATGCCTCCTGGCATACAGGACAGCAACTCCTGTCTGTTCTGGGCTAGCTTCTGGACACTACCCCAGGTCCCTTCCGGTGTCCAGTGCAGGGCTATTCTTGGGATGCTGTCTGATTCATCCCAGCATCTGTCGATAGCCCTGGCAGTCCATCTGTCCCAGTAGTGTTGATTCCTTCAGTTGCTGTTTCCGTAACATATATGTTTTACGAGACAGGGTTGTTAGCCCTGTGCTCAACCTCCAACCTGGAGGATCAGTGGATCGCTCTTCATCTCGCCTCTACCCTTTGACCTGTCCAGCATGGGAGACCCTAACAGGAGATGAATCTCCTGCTGGCATAGCTCTAGGGGTCACTGAGACACACAAGCTCCCCGACCACGACGAGGTTGCAATCCAACAGGGACTAACCCGAATTAGTCCCACTTTTAATTCTCATCAGCTCATTCCATATTGCACTATTCATCTGCATACTTAGTTTAGTTGAGTTTAGTTTAGAGATACAACGTGGGAACAGGCTCTTTGGCCCACCGAGTTCGCACCGACCAGTGTTCCCCACACATTAACACTACCCAGCATAGGGATAATTTTACATTTATATATTTATACAAAGCCAATATCCTATAAACATGTACATCTTTGGAATGTGGGGGGAATCAGAAGATCTCTGAGAAAACCTACGCAGGTCTCTGGCACTGTAAGGCAGTAGCTCTACTGCTACACCAGCATGCCGCCTTTGGAGCAAGTTAAAGTGGCTAATTAACCTACCAGCCCACACATCTATGGGAGAAATCCATGCAATCCCACAGAGAATTTCTAAACTACATATAGACAGTAATGGAGGTCAGGATTGAACCCAGGTCTTTGGCGTTTTGGGGTAATAGTTTAGTTTAGTTTAGAGATACAGCATTGAAACAGGTTCTTCGGCCCACCCAAATCCGCACCGACCAACGATCACTAGCTCTGTACTTGTATCACTAGCTCTGTACCAACACGTACACTAATTCTATACCGACATAGTAGGCACAATTTACAGAAACAAATTAACCTACAAACTTGCACCTCTTTCGAATGTGGGAGAAATCTGGAGCACACGGAGAAAACCCACATGGTCACAGGGAGAGTGTGCAAACTCCGTACAGACAGCACCGGTAGTCAGGATTGTACCTGGGTCTCTGGTGCTGTAAGGCAAAACATTCACCACTTCGCCACTGTGCCACTCTATTAGCCATACACTAGTTCTAACCTATACACTAGAGAAGAATTATAGAAGACAATTAACTGACAAACCTGCATATCTTTGCAATGTGGGAGGAAACCAGAGCACCCAGAGAAAACCCATGCGGCCATGGGGAGAACATACAGTATTAGTTCCATACAGATTAATGGTATGATATAAGGGCCTGTCCCACTTAGGCTATTTTTTACGGGACTACAGGCGACTAGGTTGGTCGCCGGGTTGTCCCCTGTATGGTCGTGAGTAGCCTCCTCAGTTGCCCAAACAGTCGTAGCTTCTTTTTGGTCGCCGCTGGATTTTCAACATGTTGAAAATTTTTCTGAGACAGTCGGCGGCAGTGGGCTTGATGCCAATGAGCGTAGCTTGACTTCTCCTGACGTAGGTGCAGTTGTATTTTGTCGCCAGGTTAACGTATTTTGTCGCCAGGTGACGTAGGTTGTCTCCGGTGCTGACTTTGTTTTTTTTTTGTTGTTAAAGTAATGATTCTATTTCAAATTTCATGTCGAAGGGGGGTCTAGTCGCCAGTTATTTCGGCAACCTGCTACGACTATGACAGTCGCCGGCAGTCGCCTAAAAATAGCCTAATTCGGACAGGCCCCTAACTGTACCACACTGCCATTCTATTGCCAAATAACAAATGCAAAAAGCAATTTGCAAAATTAATTAGCAGTTATTGACCAGATTCTCTGTTTTTGTAAGCGTGTCTGTGTGCGAAATATTGACAATGACCCCAGGTGGAATTCCCCTGCACTTCTCTGAAGTACTACCAGATTATCTTCTGAACCCACAGAATACAGCAGGCAGGATATTAGTTTAGTGTTTCATGCATTTCATACTGATAGAAGTCACGGAGTGGAAACAGGCACTTCTGCCCAACTTGCCCACACCAGCCAACATGTTCCGGTTACACTATTCCCACCTGCCTGCACATGGTCCATATCGCTCCAAACCTGTCCTTTCCATGTACCTGCCTAACTGTTTCTTAAACATTGGGATAGTCCCAGCCACAACTACCGCCTCTGGCGGCTTGTTCCATACACCCACCATCCTTTGTGTGAAAAAGTTACCCTTCAAATTCCTAGACCCCTCAAATCACCTTGATAGAGTAATAGTGATACAGTGTGGAAAAATGCCCTCCAGCCCAAGTATATAAAATTACGAGGTAAAGATAGGGCAGACACTCAGAACCTTCGTCCCAGGATGGAAAAGTCAAGTACGAGAGGGCATGGCTTTAAGGTGAGAGGGGTAAAGTTCAAAAGAGATGTGGAGGGCAAGTTTTTTACACAAAGGGTGGTGAATGCCTGCGACCAGTGTTGGTGACTGAGGCAGATTTGATAGTGGCATTTAAGAGGCTTTTGAATAGGGATATGGATATGCAGGAAATGGAGGTGCATGGATATGGATTATGCATAGGTCGATAAGAGATGGTATTGATATCATAGATAAACACAAAAAGCTGGAGTAACTCAGCGGGTCAGGCAGAATCTCTGGAGAAAAGGAATAGGCGACGTTCCGGGTCGCGACCCTTCGTCTGACTGAGAATCAGGGGAAAGGAAAGCATATAGATAGCAATGTTATAAAATGTTGTAAGTCTGCAATGTATCCCATCAGATAATGCATTAAAATAAGTTAAATTTGACACCTAATTCACTTTCATATCTTCAGTATTAAAAAAGCTATGGCCATTTTCATACTCGGATATTTGCATCTTGTTCCCAATAGCTTTTCCATTGACTTAACACAAAAGCTGTGATCGAGGACAGTCAAAAGCCCATAACTTTCTTAAAAATTAAGAGAACTTAATGAAATTTTCAGTTATTATAGATTGACGCATTCTGAAACAACTATAAAACAACTTACTTTGATGACCTGAAATTAAAGCCTATAATTAGTTAGTTATCTAATTGTAGCTAATTACAATACTGAATGTTGTGACGGAAATAGTAATAAACACACAGACTGCCTTGAAAATTCAAAAATGTGATATTCTCAATAATAATAATAATAATAATAATAATAATAATAATAATAATAATAATAATAATAATAATAATAATGTATTTTATTGTCATTACACATAAGTGCAACGAGATTTGGTTTGCAACTTCCATCTGATGTCATAACTGAATCGACAAATAAAATTTAGGTTTAAATACCCTGAGAACAAGGTTTGTAAAATCGAACATTAGACGAGTAAAATCAACACAGACTAAAGTGCGAGGCCGGGGGAGACAGTCCATTGGGGTGGGGGGGGTACTCAGCAGGGCCGGTTCAGAGCTGCTATCGCTCTGGGAATGAAGCTGTTCCTGAGTCTGGTGGTGCGGGCGTAGAAGGCCTTTTAATGTCTGCCGGAAGGGAGTAGTTCGAACAGTCCATTACAAGGGTGAGAGGAGTCTTTATGTATGCTGACGGCCTTCCTGAGGCACCGATCAGAACTTTAATATTATTAATTGAATATTGACTGGCCTTGAGGGGGATACGACATATATTGCCTGAAGTAGATTCATATTGCCCGAGTCGAAGACGAGGGCAATATGGATCTAGTGAGGGCAATATATGTCGTATCCCCCGAAAGAGGACAGTCAATATTGTTATTATTACCCATATCAGACATCTAGAGGAAAATCTGAACATCTCAGCTCGGCGGACTTCCACGTAAAATTTAACCAAAATGGACGCGGCAGTCTTCCTGTCTGCCGTTTGAATATTCTAAATTTCCCACGCAGCGTCACGTTGCCAAGTTCCCGGATGTGAGACCAGGGGAATATAAGACTATATTCCCCGCTGTTTTAACACGTAAAGTCCATAGGCGTTCGCAAGAAAGGGGAATACAAGAAAATATTCCCCTGTTACCCCTGCTGGCAGTAAAAACAAAGGGAATACAATTTTGTAAAAGCATACCTCAGATGTGTGATATGGGTAATAATGTATTATATGCTGTAAATCCATAACAGATAGGTAAATAAATTACAATTTCTAGCTATAGACCGTCTTTATGGAGAAGATCAGTTGCTAGCTGGTACATTGGCATATCATAATCAATAGCATCATCATACTCCTCAGATTGTAACCAATAAGCAACTCTGTACACATTGTTTTTCCTCAACTTTTCAATTTTGGCATTGTAAACTACAAGTTTTTGCTCTTCAAACCACGCATGACATGCCTTTCTGCCCACTACTTTTCCATTAAGAATGTCCTGTAGATTCCATTTCATAAGAAAAGGATAATTGTTTTAAATAGCCTAAGTATCCAAATGACAAACTTATCCCATTCACCCAAGAATTCACAATATAACATGTTTTTTAAATCTCACTGTCATGAACATATACCAGATGGAAGGAATTTATGTTTAATTCCCATACATTAATCTAGAAACATCTACTTTCAATATAATCAATATTGCACAATAAATGTGGCTAAAGCTGTTGCGTATATTTAGTATAAAAATATTGATTATATGGCTCATATAGAGCCATAGCCCTTTTAAACACTGATCAGAAGATACTAGCTAAAATCCTAGCTCACAGATTAAGTTTGGTGATTCACAAGTTAATACATCCCGACCAATCGGGTTTTATTCCGAAATGATGTTAATTCTGTAATCTGAGACGTTTGTTTAAAATACTATATTCAAATAGAATATTAAATGAACATTTAGCAATCATTTCGTTCGACGCAGAAAAAGCATTTGATCAGGTGGATGGCCCCATCTTTTTTCTGTGATGGAAACATTTAATCTCGGTGAAAACTTCTGTTCATGGTTGAAACTCCTATATGCAAGCCCAACAGCTAGAATATTGACAAATTAAATGTTGTCACCCAAATTCCATTTATCCAGAGGTTGTAGACAAGGTTGTTGACTTTCCTCGCTCTTATTTGCCCTTGTAATAGAACCACTCGCAGAGAGTGTTAGATCCAGAAATTCATGGGTATAACACTAAACATATGGTTAACAAAATGTCTTTATATGCAGACGATGTATTATTATACATCACAAACCCAGAAATTAGCATTCCGAGTTTATTAAATCTCATCTCAATTTGGTTCATTCTCGGGATACAGAATTAATTGGAATAAAAGTGAAATTATGCCAATAATGGAACAAACCCTGTTTATACTTCAACACTATCCTTTTAAAATTGCCTTTGAAAAGTTTAAATACCTTGGAATTTATGTGACCAAGAAGTATACTTCTTTATTTAAATCAAATTTTCCTCCTTTACTTACTCCTCCTTTAATTACACAGGAATATCCAATATTGGAAAACACTTCCCATCTCATTAATTGGTAGAATTAATGCTATAAAGATGATTTTTCTCCCACAATTACTATACTTATTCCAAACAATTCAGATATATCATCCAAAAAAATTCTTCAAAAAAATTGACTCAATTGTTACAAATTTTATTTGGGATTATAAGAACCACAGAATAAATAAAAGACACTTATTCAAGTCCAAAGTTAATGGAGGATTAGCTTTACCAAACTTTCTATTTTATTACTGGGTGGTTAATATTTAAAATATAACCTTCTGGCTGGATGACATTGATCAACAGCCAGACTGGCTAAAGATGGAGAAGGAGGACTGCTTACCTTTTGAAATAGGCTCGATTCTTTTAGCTCCAATAAATTTGAATTAAAAAACATACGGAGGAAACCCGATTATACATAGTGTTATACGTATGTGGAAACAATTTTACTTCGGAGTCACGTGAGTGACTATGTGAAGAAGCGCCGCCAGGCGCTTGATCGTCATTACATCGACGCTGATGGCAGAGCAAGAGCTGCAGAGCGCAGCTCCTCTACAGCGGTAGGTACGGGCCCGCAGGTAAGTACAGTTGAATTACTTACAGGGCATATCCAAACTCAGTGCCTGGTGATAGAGCCACCTGGAGTTAAAAAGAAACGGAATTTAAAAGCAAAAAATAAAAGTAAATACTCCGGGTGAAAAAACAGAGTTTAAAGTTAAAAAGAAAAAGAAAATACTCCGGGGAAAAAACGGAGTTTAAAAGTTAAAAAGAAAAGAAAATAATCCGGGTGGAAAAAACGGAGTTTAAAAAGCGTCCCAGGGGAAAACTCAGCGATCGGGACGGCAGATTAGTGCGTAGCCGGTTCCGATACCGGTGGCCGTTAAAATTACCATTAGGGAGACTTTAGTTGCACCACAAACTGTTTGGCTATGAGGAAAACTCCAGTGGGGAGAAAATTTAAAAAAAAAAGTCAGAGAGGCCATGATTTAAAAAGTTCTAATAAAAAGGCCTCCAGACAAAAAAGCTTTATGGCTTAAAATTAATGGAGAAAGACTCCAAAATAAAAAAAAATTCAACCAAAGGGTTTAAAAAGGCCCAGAATATTCCCAAAAACAGACCATGGGGGGTTTCCATATATTAATATATATGGTGGGATTTACCAATGTGGGAATATCTACTTCGGATTGTTTTGGAGATAGTCTCCTTGAGGAACAACTCAGGAGTAGCAGGGCAGTAAAAGAAAATGAAAAAACTGACCCTAAAGGTGCATTGATAGTGGTGGCTGGTCATAAAGTACCCACCACAGCACAAATATACATACAGGTGTACTAAGTACGATACCTGAATGAAGGAGTGAGGCCATGGAAAGGGACCATGGAAACCAACATTAATCGGTCTCTCACCAAAGCTGTTATGGTTGAAACAGCAGAGTTATTGATAAAACTTTTATGTTTTATTAAGGTATCAACGGTGAATCCGATTATGGTACCCATGTCTCAATTATATGGAGACATAAGGAAATACAATTTCAAAGTATTTCAAGCCGGTGCATGGCATCACTACTTATGTAAAACAAGTAAAACATTGTGTAATAACCAAAACATTTTAAATAAAAAGACAAATTGCTATTAGTTTGTGGAGTTCAATGGGATAAAAAATATATATATATCTAATACATATATTAGATTTGCAGGTCAAAACAGATCAAGATATGTTAGACTCCTGATTAGTATGGAGCAAACCTGCCTCAGGATAAATCAAAGACATTGATTACAAAGGAAAGACTATTGGTCATTAAACTTTGGCAAAATTATGATCCAATGTAAAGATTTGATAATGGATCAAAACAAAGGCAGGAGTATGATAAATAAATATTTATCCAACACAACCTTAAGTGAACCCATATGATTGGGGAGAGAAAGCTTCATGTACATTTGAAGAGATGCAAAAACTTGTTACAGAAGAAGATGAAATCTCCAATTGTGGGAGATTACAGGTGTGTTATAATCAATGATATGGCATAACAACGGATTGATTTATTTTTAAAGGATCTACAAAAAAATTTGTAGAAGGAATTGGTTCACCTGTATAGGAAAACCTATAAATTGATTTTAGGTTTGCACCCAAAATATCTCTAATAAAGAAGAGGTAAGTAAAATTGTATCATAAATTTCCCCAATGAAAAGGAAGATGTGGTGGTAAAGCCATACAAGATATCATTTTAAATACACTTTTACAGTGTAAAAACATTTTATCAAAATGGACATCTTCAACACTGAAAAACAGTTGTTATTAACAAATTGTTAATCATTACTATAAGACTCGAAGGATTGGTATTTAGTACCAATTTATTATCATATTTACAGGTGCTTGAAATTAATTAGATGGGTCAGCTGTTGCAAGTTAAGACATTGTCTAATGGATTAAACTCAGTTCTAGGCTGTTCACATAATTATTGGAACAACAATTGCACTGATAAGAAGATCATGGTCATGATTTATCCTGATCACATTTTAAATTGGAAGGCTGATCAGGAGTCAGCTGCAAATTAGTGCAGCAATTACAAGCCTGTTGCGAGGCAAGGGTCCTGACCCATCCAATAAAAACTATGTTTTAGGCATTCATAAACATTCCTAAATTACTATTCTGGGTTTAGAAGTAATTCAGCACCATATTGTGGGGAATTTTTTTTTCCGAGAAACAAAATGTCAATATTACAAATATGTTTCATTGCTTTGTTGACAAACTTTGTCCCTCCATCCAAGAAGGAGCTTAGGTAAAAGAGTAAAAAAGCTCCAAAAAAGGGAAAACACAAGCATTATAAGAGTATGCCAGCCTTTTGACAGGCCTATGCAATTACCAAAGGATACGTTATCAGAATTAAAGTGGTGGATAGAAAAGGTTCCACAAGCTGCTTTAAATATATAAGCTTAGCAGCCGTTGCAAGCTGAAGCAAGTATTATCGGATGATGGATAGCTTCTGTGATTATTTGGGCTAAGATAAGTATAATATCTATTCTTATCAAGTTAATATTTGATATGTCCCTTGTTTAGGGGACTATGGACAATAACACCAGGGAATTGCAAATGGATTGTCCTAAGAAACTTTTTTCTGCAAACATTTGTATTAATTATTGGAGTATCAGGAGCTTTTTATGGATTAAATGCCTATTGTTCTACTATGAAAGTGTGCATGTCCAATCATGTGAACAATACCACGACTGTGGCATTTATCAATCACATGGGTCAAGTAAGATCATTATCAAGTGATTATCTGGGTAACCAGATGTGGCGTATTCTAAAAATGTTTTAGTTCAGCTGTTTATCTCTAAGGAAGAGACAATGTTGTCGCAGACAACAAATCATGGGAAAAAACATTGTCAGTAATATGGATTACTTACCATTAATCTGTTGGCATGAAGATATGAATTTGGCTATCTGCAGGTTTGACCAGACTATTATAACAGTTTGACGGTCAAAGAGGTCAATGAATGTTTTAACTAATATAACAATATAACAATTATGTACAAAAGGAATGTTATACCTGCAATTTGGAGAAATAGTTTAAAAAAAAAACAATATTTTGTTTATAAGAAATTGGAAGTCTTTTGCAGACAGTAAAAGTTATTTTATCATATTAGATATATGGGAATTCCTTGTGGATTGCATTTTTTCTCAGCATCTAAGTGATAGGGCCAATAATAGGTCTCATAGTGTTTATCGTCCTATTTAGGACAAATTACTGACCAAGAATTTATCGGGCTGATTCGTAATAACCCGATATGGAAAAGGGATATATATATACATATATAATTACATGTGGCTACAGATTACATTATCTTATATGTTTATGAATTTACCAAACAAAGCAAACCAAGCAGAGCTGGAACCAAGGTAAAATTTAAGCATATCCTGTCGGCCAAAAATTGTGTGTGGGTCAACATTGACTCAATATGTTAAAGTAGGTAAGAGTCTCTGTGGTGGTGAGACAGCACTACTTATTAGACATAAAAACCACATTAAGTATCAGTAAAAACTGATGGTTCTAGATAATTAGATTCTAGATGGTTATAACATGTTTAAAACTCAGTGGAACTAGACATTGAGATGTGCAAAATCACTCCATTAAGGAGGTAGCTACATTCACAGGAATGGCACATAATGGGCCGCTCGAGCAAAGATTCAAGGCCGCAGGAGGGTGTAAAATAAATATTAAAGTTACAAGGAACCAGTCATGGTGTCAGGATTGGACACGGATGTTGGGTTCTCTGTAATTGTTGCTTTGTTTATACTATCAAATTATATTATCAATTGATAATTTGGTGATAAATTTGCCTTTCAATGGAAAGGGCATTACTTTCATTCTTTTACAATGGAAAAAAATTATCACATAAACTGAGGCAATGTTTGGGAAAAAATGTGTTATTTGCTCATTACTGTGTTGATTGAGCCAGATTGTCGTATGGAATGAGTCTACGACATAAAAAATACAGAAGCTACAAAATCTTCACGTAGTCACTCACGTGACTCCGAAGTAAAATAGTAAGATTAAACGAGAACTTACCAGTTCGAAGTTTGATCGTTATTTTATGAGGAGTAACGATGAGGGATTACGTGCCCTCCACTCCCGACCCTCATAAAATAAATGATCATCTGGTAGTTCTAAATCTATGATGAGCGTTACTATCTTATTCCAGCTATTATGTTCTGTGTTTTTCATGCCGCTGCTTTGAAGTATGCCGATCAAGCGCCAGGCGGGCTCCTTCACGTAATCCCTCATCGTTACTCCTCATAAAATAATGATCAAACTTCGAACTGGTAAGTTCTCATTTAATCTTACTATTAAAACCCAATCTAAAATTGTTTAATTTATCGCTTTTTTTCCCTATTGCAAATAACCCTTCTTTCAAACCGTCTGTTTTAGATAGAGGATTTGTTCAATGGAAAGCCGATGGAATTAAAATGGTGGGAGATCTTTATCAAAAAGGCATTTTTCTCTCATTTCAGGATTTACAGCAGAAATATGAGTTACATGCTAATAACCTTTTTTGATATTTTCAACTTATAGACGATGTAAAACTACAGACGCAAGACTATAGATTTAGGGGTCCAGAAACCCTTGATGAATGCTTGAATAGACATCCCAATACAAATAAGTTAATATCTTATATTTATAATATCCTCTTAGATACTGAGGTTCCGTCATCAGAATCATACAAACGAGCATGGGAGGACGAGTTGGTTCAACCCATAATGAAAGACACATGGGATGAAAGCTTACAACATATACACCATTGATCGTTAAATGCTTGGCACTCCTTGATACAATTTAAAATACTATATAGATTACATTATTCGAAGACAAAATTAAACAGGATCTTTCCAAGTATTTCTCTTCTTTGTGATAAATGTCAATTTTAAGAAGCCAACTTTTGTAACTTGTATAAAAATTCAAAATTTTTGGACGGACATTTTTTAAATTATTTCTGAAGTTATCAATAACCAACTAGACCCAGATGCAAAATTATTAATACTAGGATTATCAGAACATAGCATAAACTTTACGGTAAGTCAGAGACGCTTTCTTGATTACAGTCTAATAACTGCGAAAAAATTAATACTAAAATTTTCTAAAAAACTAACGCCCCCCCACAAATAAAATGTGGATTACGGAAATGACTGAAACCTTGCATTTGGAAAAAATAAGATTTGTCTTAATTGACACAACCAAATTATTTGTTAGAATATGGTCTCCATTTATTGATTTTTTTTTTAAGTGAATTGGTTTAACACAAAATCAGGGGTGAAACTTGAGTTTGGAATTGGATGATTCATTATACTTAACTTTTCCTGGATCTATCTCCACAATCTTGTTATTTGTAATTTTTTTTTGTATTCCTTTTCTCTCTATTAGTTTATAGTTTCTCTTATTTTTTTCTCTCTTTATCTTTATTCTTTAAAAAGAAATTTTAAAATGTGAAGCTATGTATGAATCTGTAATTACATTGTCATTTACTATTATTTGTATACATGCTTCTAATAAAAAAAAAAAAAAAAATAAAATATATATATATATATATATATATATATGATTATACAATTACACAAAATATAGACGATTTAGATGTTCTTATAACATGATTGTCCAAATAGATTGAAAATTTTAATCATCTTCCGAGTGCGTGTTTCTGGATTGGGACGTTGCATTTGCGGTGAATTTGAACACCATATCGGCAGGAAAGATGCTGCCGGTTTGTATGGGGCCCAAATCACATTTTCGCAGCATAAAATTAGATTAAATCCACCCCAACAAGCAAGATTATATGTAAAATAGACGACTTACCCTTTATTTTGTCCCGTTCTTGCAATCCGTCACATTGTAGGCGCTGAGGATATTAGAAGTTGCTTTTTATTTTAATCAAACTAATAAATTGTACAGCGATTTAAAAAAAAAAAAACGGGAACGGAAGTCCGATCGATTTTTGTTCATCGACTCGCAGCCTGAGGAAAACCCTCTCCGATAAGCAGTACAAAACTAGATTTTAATCCTCCCCCCTCTCGATGGTGCCAAAGTTGCACACACAGCCAGTGGCAGAACTGCAGCACCGCTGAAGGTAGGTATTGTAACATCACTAATAAAGACGGTGATGTAGAGAGATATAGAACAAACTAGAATAAGTGGGACTCGTTGGGTCCCTTGTTCACACGGGAGGGCTGGTCCCCGATGCAATATTCCACCTCTCCAACAATTCCAATATTGGTGGCCAGTGGGGGGGGGGGGGGCTTTATGGAGCGCTGTTATGGGTGCTGTTGGCTGCAGGGACTACTGGTCTCCAGAGGGCTAGTATGGACATTGTGGGCCAAATGGATTCTTGGGTTGGCAGCTCAGTCCCTCAAGCCTGATGTACTGGCAGCTCACTCACGGCTGGTGGGTGGGCAGTTGACTCACGGCTATTCCTTGAAATTCCTTTTCAAGCAAAGTGCAAGGCCACCAAATTCAAATCCATTTTCCTATCATTTCAAGCAGGGTGTAAGGCCACCAAATTCAAGTGCAGTTTCTTACCTCTTTGAGCAGGGTGCAAGGCCACAAAATTCAAGTGCAGTTTCATACCACTTCAAGCAGGGTGCAATGTCACCAAATTCAGGTTCAGTTTCCTACCACTTCAAGCAGGGTGCAAGGCCACCAAATTCAAATGCAGTTTCATATCATTTCATGCAGGGTGCAACAACGCCACATTCAAATGCAGTTTCATACTATTTCCTGTAGGGTGCACGGCCGCCACATTCTGAGACTGAGCCACACCCACACTTCCGGATTTTATAATCCCTGCCCCTCCCACCGGAAAAGGTGTGGCCTTCATGGCGTGATTGACAGGAGAGAGATTCTCAACATTTTTTAAACACTAATAACACTTTTATTTCTCATTGATGGGAAGAATCATCTGCACCTGATGAGCAGAGGGGGACTGAGTAAGATGGCCAAAAATCACAGCCGTACATGGTAGCGTTTTATCTAAAATCAAAATAATGCAAACAGGAAGTAGTCAAGTTTAGACAAACAACCATTTGCAGTGCCTTTTTACTTCAACCCAAACCCCCCAAAAAACCATTTACAGTGCCTTTTTACTTCAGCTCAAAACCCCCAAACAACAATTTGCACTGCCTTTTTACTTCAGCCCAACCCCCCAAACAACCATTTGCAGTGCCTTTTTACTTCAGCCGAACCACCCCCCCCCCCCCCCCAAACGACCATTTGCAGTGCCATTTTACTTCAGCCCAAACCACACAAAGAAACATTTTGCAATGCCTTTTTACTTCAACCCAAATCCCCTGAACAACCATTTGCAGTGCCTTTTTACTTCAGCCCAAACCCCCCAAACAACCATTTGCTGTGCCTTTTTACTTCTACCCAAACCCCCCAAACAACCATTTGCAGTGGCTTGTTACTTCTACCCAAATCCCACAAACAACCATTTGCAGTACCTTTTTACTTCAGTCCAAATCTCCCCAGTCAACCATTTGCAGTGCCTTTTTACTTCAGCTCAAACCCCCCCAAACAACCATTTGCAGTGCATTTTTACTTCAACCCAAATCCCCCAAACAACCATTTGCAGTGCCTTTTTACTTCAGCCCAAATCCCTCAAACAACCATTTGCTGTGCCTTTTTACTTCAGCTCAAACCCCCCAAACAACAATTTGCAGTGCCTTTTTACTTCAGCCCAAACCCCCCAAACGACCATTTGCAGTGCCATTTTACTTCAGCCCAAACCACACAAACAAACATTTTGCAATGCTTTTTTACTTCAACCCAAATCCCCCGAACAACCATTTGCAGTGCCTTTTTACTTCAGCCCAAACCCCCCAAACAACCATTTGCAGTACCTTTTTACTTCAGCCCAAACCCCCCAAACAACCATTTGCAGTGCCTTTTTACTTCAAACCAACCATAGTTTCATTTTCAAACCACATTAAGGGCACTCACAGTTGAGTAGACATGTGTTCAGTGTTATTCAGAGCTCAGAGAGACATGACCCTCTCGCTTCCTCCATCTTGCAGAGACTGAGTGCAGCACACCATTTCCAGGTTTTATAGTCCCCCCCCTCCCACCAGCAGGGGCAGCAGAGAGAATGGTGAAATTTTGAAAAACATTAATATTTCTTTGATTTGTTGATTGATGGAAATAATCCTCCAGTCCGGCGGAGGGAGGTTCTGAGCGAGGTGGCCAAAAATGACGGCCGTAAGTGGCGGCGTTCTCTCGGAAATCAAATCAAAGTGGGTCAAAAACAGTCAAGATCTTACTTTTAGAAATATAGATGCATGAAAGATGTGCAAAAAGTAATGATGATAAAGGAAACAGGCCATTGTTATCTGTGGCCTAGGTAGAAATGAGTTACAGACAATGAGACTCAACAAGTCGTTGAAGCTGATACAACTTGGATGGGGAGAGACTGAGAGAGAGGGGATGCAAGGTTTACTTGAAGTCAATATTCATATCACTGGGTTGTAAGCTGCCAAGCACGATTGGTATCATGTTTGGTACAGACATTATAGGCCGAAGGGCCTGTTCTTATGCTGTACTAGTCTATGATTTCTATTTTTCTATATGGAAGATGGAATCTGTCATAATACCATGATCCTTCAGTTTGGGACTATCAGCAGATACTGTGCTCTCACTTTTAATGTAATACTCAGACAGTTCAATAATATGAGCACTTTGAAAGTATGTGCAGTGGTTCATATGAGTTCATGATTTTCAATACATTTTCATCTTCTGATTTGAAAAAATCTTTACAAAATACGATAACTAATTATATATAAAATGTAAAAAGATTACCGACTCTGCATATGACATAGATTTACTTTATTGGTTATTGGTTTACTTTTATCACGTGTATTAAGATACGGTGAGAAATTTTGCTTGGCATTCTATCTAGGCAAATTAAGTCATGTGTGAGTACAACAGGAAAATAAAGCATTTTACCAGGGTACATCACAGCTTGGTTTGGGAACAGCTCCATCCAAGACCACAAGAAATTGCAGCAAATTGTGGACGCAGCCCAGACTATCACCCAAACCAACCTCCCTTCTATTGATTCCATTTATACCTCACGCTGCCTCTGCAAGGCCAGCAGCATAATCAAGGATGAGTCACACCCTGGCCACTCCCTCTTCTCCCCTCTCCCATCAGGCAAAAGATATAAAAGTATGAAAATGCACACCTCCAGATTCAGGGACAGTTTCTACCCAGCTGTTATCAGGCAATTGAATTATCCTCCTGCAACCAGCGAGCAGTGCTGAACTACTAACTATTATCTCCCCCCCGAACTATCCTTGATCGGACTTTACTGGCTTTACCTTGCACTAAATGTTTTTCCTTTATCATGTATCTGAACACTATGGATGGCTCAATTGTGATCATGTATTGTCATTCCGCTTTGGTAAACATGCAACAAAAACTTTCCACTGTACCTCAGTACATGAAACAATAAACTAAATTGAACAGGTTGTGCAAAAGACAAAATAAACAGAGTGCAAAGGTTAAGAAATGAACAGTTTTAAACAGACTCAAATTAATGTGGGTGAGGTAAATAACAAGGCACAATGGTTCTGTATCAATGAAAGAAGGTGGAAATGGCAATGCATTGGATATGGAAGTTAGTTTAGTTCAGAGATGGAAACATAGAAACATAGAAAATAGTTGCAGTAGTAGGCCATTCGGCCCTTCGAGCCTGCGCCACCATTCAATATGTTCATGGCTGATCATCCAACTCAGTATCCCGTACCTGCCTTCTCTCCATAACCCCTGATCCCTTTAGCCACAAGGGCCACATCTAACTCCCTCTTAAATATAGCCAATGAACTGGCCTCAACTACCTTCCGTGGAAGAGAATTCCAGAGATACTGTGCAAAAACAGGCTCTTTGGCCAAACAAGTCCACGCCAACCAGTGAGCCCCGCACACTAACACTATCCTAACACTATCATGTTCAACTTCGGTTTGGCAACATTTGGAGTATTGTGTGTAGATAGGGTGCACTAGACTAGGTGGAACCCATTGGGTCCCAGCATCACACTGGAGGGCTGGTCCCCCAACGCAATATTCCACCTCTCCACCAATTCCAATATTGGTGGCCAGGGGGGTGGGGAGGGGGGCTTTCTGGAGCACTAGTGTGGGTGTTGTAGGCTGAAGGGACTGGTTTCCAGAGGGCTAGTATGGACATCACGGGCCGAATGGATTCTTGGGCTGGTGGCACAGTCACTCAAGCCTGTTGTGCTGGCAGCTCACTCACTCACGGCTGGTGGGCTGGCAGTTGACTCACGGCTATTCCTTGCAATTCCATTTAAAGGAGGGTGCAAGGCCACCAAATTCAAGTGCAGTTTCTTACCAGTTAGAGCAGGGTGCAAGGCCACTAAAGTCAGCCAGTCATGACCTCTGCCTCCTCCATCATGCAGAGACTGAGCCACGCCCACACTTCTGGGTTTTATAGTCCCTAACCCCCTTCCACCAGTGGCCTTCATGGCATGATTGACAGAGAGAGAATCTCAAAAAAATTGAAACACTAATAACTCTTATTTTTCATCGAAGGGAAAAACCCTCAGAACCTGACGGCGGAGGACTCTGAGTAAGATGGCCAAAAATCACAGCCGTATGTTGTAGCGTTTTTTCTAAAAATCAATATAAAGCGCAAACAGGAAGTGATCAATATTAGACTTTTAATTATATAGAAGGCAAGGCAACTTTAATTAGGCAAGGCAACTTGAATAACCATATAACCATATAACAATTACAGCACGGAAACAGGCCCTCTCGGCCCTTCCAGTCCGTGCCGACCATTTGTTTTCCCCTAGTCCCATCTACCTGCACTCAGACCATACCCCTCCATTCCCTTCCCGTCCATAAACCAATCCACTTTACTTTTAAATGTTAAAATCGATCCTGCCTCCACCACTTCTGCTAGAAGCTCATTCCACACAGCCACCACCCTCTGAGTAAAGAAGTTCCCCCTCACGTTACCCCTAAACTTCTGTCCCTTAATTCTCATGTCATGCCCTCTTGTTTGAATCTTCCCTACCCTCAATGGGAAAAGCTTATCCACGTCAACTCTGTCTATCCCTTTCATCATTTTAAAGACCTCAATCAAGTCCCCCCTTAACCTCTGCGCTCCAAAGAATAAAGACTTAACTTGTTCAACCTTTCTCTGTAAAATAGTTGCTGGAACCCAGGCAACATTCTAATAAATCTCCTCTGTACTCTCTCTATTTTGTTGACATCCTTCCTATAATTAGGCGACCAAAATTGTACACCATACTCCAGAATTGGTCTTACCAATGCCTTGTACAATTTTAACATTACTTCCCTACTCCTATTTTCAATGCTCTGATTTATAAAGGCCAGCAGACCAAAGGCTTTCTTTACCACCCTATCTACATGCGATTCCACCTTCAATAGGCAAGGCAACTTTAATTAGGCAAGGCAACTTTAATTAGGCAAGGCAACTTTAATTAGGCAACACAGCTTTAGCATTTCTAAACCAAATGCAACACAGCTTTGGCATTTCCAAACCAAAGGCAACACAGCTTTAGCATTTCCAAACCAAAGGCAACACAGCTTTAGCATTTCCAAACCAAAGGCAACACAGTTTAGCATTTCTAAACCAAATTCAACACAGCTTTAGCATTTCAAAACCAAAGGCACACAGCTTTAGCATTTCCAAACCAATGGCAACACAGCTTTAGCATTTCCAAACTATATTTTCAAACCACATTAAGGGCACTGACAGGCCAGTAAAACCACTCACAGTTTAGTAGACATGTGTTCAGTGTTATTCGACAGCTCAGACTGAGAGACATGATGCTCTCGCTTCCCCATCTTGCAGAGACTGACTGAGGCACTCAACGCGTCCGGGTTTTATAGTCCCTCTGGAAGGTGCATGGCCTTCAGGAAAGAGAATCTCAACATTTTTTAAACACTAATAACTCTTTTATTTTTCATCTATGGGAAAAATCCTCTTGCCCTACGCAGCGGAGGGAGTAAGATGACCAAAAATCACAGTCGTAAGTGGCAACATTTTTTTCTAAATTCAATATACAGAACAACAGGAAGTGGTCAAGATCAGATTTTTAGTAATATAGATGTAGAGCTTTGGAGAGGGTGCAGAGGATTGGAATGAATGAGCTATATTGAAAGGTTGGAAGAACTTGGATTTTTTTTGCTGGAGTGTCAGAGGAGAGGGACAATTTGTCTGACAGCAGGTCAGGATTGATCCCGGGTCACTGGCACTGTAAGGCAGCAACTCTACAGTTGAGCCACCGTGCTGCCACCATGTGCCACTGTATGCCACATTGGAAAGGATGATGATATAAGATGCCAGGGTCATGAGCGGTCAGCTTGGGCAGAGATAACAGAGAATGTTGGAATTGATGACGAAGTGGTAGGAAACAAATTTAAGTCTGAGGATAATCTGGTGCTACACATCAGATAGTCAAGAGTCAAGAGGCAAGAGTGTTTCATTGTCATATGCCCCAGACAGAACAATGAAATTCTTACCTGCAGCACAACAACAGAATATGTGAACATAATAAGCTGTAACCAATATAATAAATGAGAGAGAAACAAAAAATAGATAGATAGATAGTGTATAATATTCTGAGACAATGAAGGGTCAAGAATCAATGATGCCATTACTGCAGGTACATCAATGGAATTTGAGCTGTTGTTCAACATTGACATTATCACAATAATGTCAAAAAAAATATCCTCAGGATAAATCGTTATCTGCTTGAATATAACATTACATCTTCTCACTTCTGAGATAGACACGAAAAGCCGGAGTAACTCCGTGGGTCAGGCAGCATCTGTGGAGAGAAGGAATGGGTGACGTTTCGGGTTGAGACCCTTGTTCAAACCCAAGGTTGCGTGTGATAAAATGGTCCTCTGCAATATAAATTGCCAGGACTAAATTGTAACATCAAGAATAATTATTGGTAGCTTCCAGTCTGCAATAGGATGTATAGGATGCCAAATATCAAGGATGTTTTTAATTTGTCAGTACAAGTGTATTTTATTGTATATCTTTATTATCATTTTTCTGAGTATTTACATACCCAGAGGAAAACGAAAAAGCGTTTCTCAACCAGTGTCCATTCAGTGTGTAGTAAAAAGTAAATAGAAATAAAGAATAAAAGTACATATATCACGAGTTGCGATCGGCAGTGGCACGACAATGGCTCTGCTTCAGTGTGTCCAGGTTGGTGGTTGGTGCGCAATACTTTGACAGGGGGCAAAGTCCGTTTATCAGTCTAATTGCCTGCAGGAAGAAGCTGAGGAGCATCCTGCTGGTTTTGCAGCTGATGCTCCTGTACCTCTTCCCAGATGGCAGGATGGAGAATATGAGATGCAATGGGTGGTAGGGGTCTTTGATGATGGAGATGGCTCTGCTAATACATCTCTTCCTGTATATGTCCAGCAATAAAGAGAGTGGAGCACCAATAATCCTGCTGGCGGTCTTCACAATCCTGTCCAGTTGGTGCCGTTCGTACGCTTTGCTGCTCCCGAACCAGGAGGTGATGCCGTAGGTTAATGTGCTCTCGATTGTCCCCCTATAAAAAGTTTGTAGGTGTGGAGTGGGGAGACCTGCTTTCCGTAGTCTTCAGAGAGGGTGTAGTCGCTGCTGGGCTCTCTTGACCAGTGCTGTGGTGTTGGTCGTGGACGTCAGGTCATCTGACAGGTGGAGTCCTAGGAACTTCACACTGCTGACCCTTTCCACATCAGCTCCATCGATGTGCAGAGGTGTATGGCGTTGTTTTCCCGCCCTCCAGAAGTCAACCACCATCTCCTTCATTTTTCCCACGTTGAGAATGAGGTTGTGGGATTTGCACCATCCTGTGCACCGACTCATCATTGTCACTGATGAGACCCACCACTGTTGTGTCATCAGCGAACTTGTTGATGAAGTTGTTGTTGAGTCTAGCAGTACAGTCGTGTGTAAGCAGACTAAACAGCAGGGGGCTTAGGACACAGCCTTGGGGTGAGCCAGTGCTCACAGCTATGGTTTTTGATGTCCTACTGCCCACCCTGACTGTCTGCTGCCGTTGTGATAGAAAGTTCAGGACCCAGTTACATGTGCCAGCATCAACCCCCAATAACTCCAACTTCTCCACCAGCTGCTGCGGAATGATTGTGTTAAAAGCAGAGCCGAAGTCTATGAAGAGGATCCTGGCATAAGTATTTTTCCGATCAAGGTCTGGCAGTACGAGGTTCTGTGTTGTTGAGACTGCATCCTCTGTAGATCGGTTGGCTCTGTAGGCGAACTGCAGTGGGTGTAGGTCGGCAGGTAGGCTATTTTTGATATGCTGCATAACCAGTCGCTCAAAACACTTCATTACTATGGGTGTTAGAGCCACTGGTCGAAAGTCATTATGGCAGGCTGGGTTTGGTTTCTTCGGGACAGGAACGATGGTGGCACTCTTAAGACAGTTGGGCACTACTGACTGGCTGAGCGAGGTGTTAAAAATATCTGTGAAGACATCTTTCAGTTGCTCGGCGCAAGCTCTTAGCAAGCACCCAGGAATGTTGTCCGGCCCTGTGGCTTTGCGTGAGTTGATGCTGGCAAAGGCCTTTTTTACTCCGGCTGCGGACAGTCTGAGCGACTGGTCACTGGGAGATGGCAGTAGTGCACGTGTCTGGGTGCTGTTTGTAACCTCAAACCGTGCATAGAACTCGTTCAGTTCATCTGGTAGAGAGGGGTCATTTTGGCATATTCGCAGTGGGGGGGGGGGGGGGGGGGGGGGGGGGGCTTGTAGTCAGTGATGGTATGAAATCCCTGCCACAAGCGACGTGTGTCTTTGTCATTTGTGAAGTGACTATTAAGTTTTTGTCCATACAGCCTCTTCGCTTCCCTGATTCCCCTGGATAGGTTACTCCTTGCCAGTTTGTATGCTGTATTGTCTCCAGATTTAAATGCAGCATTCCGGATTCTCAGTAGGGAACACACTTCCCCAGTTAGCAAGGGTTTCTGATTGGCACACCTCCTGATGGTTTTTACCACCGTTACATCCTTGATGCATTTATTGATGTATCCGATGATGGAATCTGTGTATTCTTGGAGGTTGATGCCACTGTCATCTGTTGCTGCCTCTGAAGATGGCCCACTGCGTGGTTTCGAAACAGTCCTGTAGTGCCTCGGTAGCTCCCTGTGGCCATGTTCTGACTTCTTTGACCATTGGCCTGTCCTGTTTCACCCTGGGTCTGTATGCAGGTGTGAGCATAACTGCTAGGTGGTCAGAGTTTCCGATATGGGGGAGGGGAGCTGCTTTATATGCATCTTTAAATGTTGGTGTACACCAGATCTAGTTTGTTCTTTCCCCTGGTTGCAATGTTCACATGCTGGTAGAATTTAGGCAGGACAGAAGTAAGACTTGCCTGGTTGAAATCCCCAGCTGCCATGAAGAAAGCATCTGGATGTTCCCTCTGCTGCTCACTGATGTTGTTGTAGAGCTGTGTCATAGCATCCTTCACGTCCGCGCTCAGTGGTACATAGACGGCCGTTATGAAGACTGCCGTTAGCTCCCTGGGTAAGTAGAAGGGTCGGCATTTCACAGTCATTAGCTCCACATGGGGTGAGCAGTAAGTGGAAAACACCACAGTATCCTGGCACCATGATCTGTTCACATACACAGCATGTCCCCCTCTTGCCTTATCAGCTACTCTATCAGCTCAGTATAGCATAAGTCCCTCCAACTGGATTGTAGCGTCTGTGATGTTCTGAATCAGCCAGGTCTCTGTTAGGACCTAGACACAGCAGTATTTCACGCTTCGTTGGGAGGCTCTCCACGCTCTGATGTAGTCCATCTTGTTGTCGAGGGAGCGGACATTTGCCAACATGACTGTAGGCACTGCCGGTTTGTGAGGGTTCGTGTTTAGCCTAGCGTAGGCTCCTCTGCGCTTCCCCCGCTTCTGCCTCCTGCTACACCGCTTGCGGTGTTTCCCCATCAGCGTTGTTCCAGGTGCGGGTGCAGCCGCGGTTCTCCATGGGCCTGCATGCCTCCGTGGGCCTGTGTACCTCCCCACCAGCTTTGTTCCAGCCGCAGCTCTCCGCGGGCCTGTGTACCTCCCCACCAGCTTTGTTCCAGCCGCAGCTCTCCGCAGCTTTGTTCTCCGCGGGCCTGTGCATCTCCCCACCAGCATTGTTCCCGGTGCGGGTGCAGCCTCAGCTCTCCGTGGGCCTGTTGCTAATCTCCGTGAAGTGATGCTAATCTCCATGAAGAATTGACAATCACGCAATATCTATTCCATTCTGCATTTATTGGATTATCTTCAAGTGAATAATGGTGTCTTGTGTCAATTAGTGTGACCTGCATGCATAGAATAGCACAGTACAGGAACAAGGCCTTCGACCCACGATGTCTGTGCTGACCATAATGCCAATTTAAAATGGAGGAACAGCACCTCATATTTTGCTTGGGTAGTTTACACCCCAGCAGAATGAACATTGACTTATCTAACTTCAGATAGCCCTTGCTTTTTCTCTCCATTCCCTTCCCCTTCCCAGTTCCCCCACCAGTCTTGCTGTCTCCGACTACATTCTATCTTTGTCCCGTCTCCTCCCCTGACATCAGTCTGAAGAAGGGTCTCGACCCTAGAATGTCACCCATTCCTTCTCTGCAGAGATGCTGCCTGTCCCGCTGAATTACTCCAGCTTTTCGTGTCCATCTTCGGTTTAAACCAGCAACTGCACTTCCTTCCTGCACATTATATAAATCACTCTATGTTAAAAAGGCTCAAAGTTATGGTAATTAAATATCAGGAAGTGCTGCAATAACTAAATGTTACAATATACAATGATAGTGTCAGCATTTACCAACGCCAATCTCTTCTTTTCTGATTGATTGATTGAATGATGACATGATACAGCATTGCTCAATGTAAATATATTCAAGAACCAATGTAATTATTCCTGGAATAAATGCAATAGCATTGATCAGTGTATAAAACATGTAGTTTGCATTTTAATCACACACATCTTATATAACTCCAATAAAAATCCTTTGAATGTCACATTAGTTCAATGTGCCTCTTCTATCAACTGATTGCTTTGTGGAAAATAAACTGCTGGGAGATTAATGTGTAAAGATTGATTTATTATTTTTTAAACCACACCTGAACCATCCAAACGAGTTATTAAGATTTTGAGGATGTAACTAAGTCAACCACTTGTCGAATTGCACTCAATTCATTTTGATTCCGTCATAGCATTCCAAAAATAGCCTTATTGATTACAATTAATCAACTTCTATGTTTGAAAATTCATTCACATCTCTTACTTCTAATGACCAGTCGTTCTCCACTCTCCTTCCCCAAATATTTCTTTCTTCCCTCTTTAAATGCTACTGCGCCGACCTAATCTGCGAGTTTAGACAAGTTTGCCCTCGACTTAAACTCGCAGCATGGTGGACACGAGGTCCTGGGATGTCCTATGAGGTCACTGGAAATTTCCTTCACACTCAAGGGAAGTACCCCAATACTCGTGGCCTTAGCTAGGTCGCGAACATTTTTTCAGCATGTTGAACATTTTTCCGCAAGTAAAATTTGGTCGGCATGGTTCTTTTTGACTCATAGTGCAGTGGAATAGGGTCGATATGTAGTTTCAGACAGTCGAGGGCAGCCGTAGCCAATCTCCTTTGCTGACTGGGCATTTTGATTGGCTTATTGGAGTTTTCAGGACCACAGAAAACTGACCGGTAGGTAAAATGCCCGCTACACTTTATTATACTTCTTAAAAGTGTCTCCACTCCTTCTCCCCCCCCCCCCCTTCTCTCCCCTTCTCTCCCCTCTCTCCTCCCTTCTCTCCCCCCCACCCCTCTGCGCTCTCTAAAGCACTTACCATACACTGTGCAGCCATTTACCTTCCTCTTCATCATGGGTGTGAATTTCAGACAGCGCGCCCCTGCTTTCCCTGGCCCCCATCTTTACGATGCGTTTGTGTGTGTGGAGTCGGTCGATCCAGCCCGTGGTTTCAATGCGGACGGTCAATCCAGTTCGAAATTTTCCAGGTGAATGCCCTCGAGCTTGAAGGCTGAAGGCACTCTTTTTAACTTAGATCGCCGCAGTGGGACAGCCCCTTAACCCTCTTGTCTCCTAATTTTTAAATCACATTCTAGCTTAGTTTAGTGAAACCGGCCATCCGACCCACCAAGTCCGCACCGACCAACAATCCCCACACATTAACACTATGCTACACGCATTAGGGACAGTTTACAATTAAACCAAGCCAATTAACCTACACACCTGTACATCTTTGGAGTGTGGGAGGAAACCGGAGATCTCGGAGAAAACCTGCGCGGTCACGGGGAGAATGTACAAACTCCATACAGACAGCACCCGTAACAACTTTACCGCTGAGTCACTGTACTGCCCTAATCTAATTTGCCTTGTTTTTAAAAAATATTTTATACTTCAAGGTATTGTTTCATTAATTTGTGAAGCGATAGAGTTAATCAGCATGAAAATAGACCATGCTGATCAAGTTGTCCATATACACCTGAGCTTGTTCCATTTGCTTGTCTTTGGCCCATATCCCTCTACGCCTTTATTCTCCATGTACCTGTCCAAATGGCTTTAACATGTTATACCACGCCACTATCACCACCCTTTGCATGGAAAATGTTGCCCTTCAAGTCTTTTATTTGACTGGATTGCATGCACACAAAAGCTTTCCACATTACCTCAGTTCATGGGAAAACAATAAACTAAACTAAACTAATTTCCTCTTCTGTAATCATATTGATTTTCCTTGCATACTATGTAGTACTGTGTAATTGGTAAGTTTAAAGAACAACCATTATATTCTGGAATTATTGTCAACTTTTGTCCTTTTAAATGATGCCCAAGACTACACCTTCACCATTTCTTATTTTCACATTTCCACATTTCTTACACTGCATCTGAGACAACCAAGCCTCTTTATTGCCAGCGAAGTACTTTGGAATATATTGCGGTCAGGGAAATGCACCAAAAACAATAACTTTATTTAAAAATTAATAATGAACGGAGAGAAAGAATTGGAAAGAATTGGATAATTCTAGCCATGTAAATTATGAGACTAATGTTCTCCTCATGATTCAAAGGTTGTGGAGTCCCTCTTCATTCTTCCACATCATTCTTTAATAAAGACCTTGCTGATTTTCAACCAAAAATATATCACATTTTATTCAACACCAGGTATATTTATTTCATCGTTTAAAATAAAAATGTATTTGCAATATTATTTTTCCTTTCTTTTGCTTGAACATCCTCTCCCTCTGTTTTAGTGCTCCGTTTTTTAATTAGCTTAAAACAATTCCCCTGACATTGAGGAGCAGTTTTAATCGATGCTGGGGCTTACCAGAGCTTTCAAATCTGCTGACTATGGATATTTACACAAGTAATCAACTCTGGTTGCATGGGATAGAGGAAGGTATTGCAGAGCAGCCAACAGATCAAAACCAATAAAAAAATATTAAACTGAATAGTTTAAACTCAGTTTTCTTCACCAAGAAAAAAATGTGCACTTTGACCAGAGAGTTTTTACATTGGCGGAGCCTACATTAACTATTAAAATGAAATGCAGTTCAATTCTATATCCATGAAAATTCCCAAATGACAATCATATATTACAATTACTAATATTTCACAATACTAATGTTAACGGATTTGAAGTTGTTAATTACAACAGCACACATAACTTCAAATGATAAATGTAGAACATTAGGTTTGAATGTCTGAATAAGGGTCTCAACCCAAAATGTCATCTATTCCTTTTCTCCAGAGATGCAGCCTGACCCACTGAGTTACTCCAGCTTTTGGCGTCTATCTTCGGTTTAAACCAACATCAGCAGTTTCTTCCGACACATTACATTTGATCAATCTACTCTCCTTTGCCCGTTCACTCGCTCGTCTTGCCTTATTATTCCACCTTTCATTATTCATTTTTATTTTTCATTTTTATTCCATCTTTCATTATTTCATTATTTCAAAATTACATTTTTCCTTACCTTTATTACAGTCCACCCAATTTATATTTGCTGTTACGTTGCTCTTACCCTGAGTTGGATGCGATTTACAAAATGAAGAGTGCACAGCCCTTCAAGTTTTATTATTTGGCTATTAATTGCGGCCGAACAGTTGAATGATCAAGCCTGAGGATTAGATGGTCAGTGGGTGGTGGGAACGAACTGCAGATGCTGGTTTAAATCAAAGATAGACACAAAATGCTGGAGTAACTCAGTGGGACAGGCAGCATCTCTGGAGAGAAGGAATGGGTGATGTTTTGGGTCTAGACCCTTCTTAAGACTGATGTCAGGGAGTGGGCGGTACAGAGGTAAGGAAGTGTATAGATAAGGAAGTGTAGGGTGTGAAAAAATGCCTAAGGGAATGAGGTTCAAGGAAAATGTCAAATCGTTCATAGTTAGTTGGGAGAAGGTAACAGCAAAGCAAGCAGAGATAAAATGTTGTCGGAGACAGTAAGACTGGTCGAAGAACTGGGAAGGAGGGGACTCCCCCTTCTCTGACCAGTGACTAGTGCCAGGGACTAGTGAGCATCCGGAAGGAGAGGAGACACTTCAACATTTTCCTTTCGCAAAAGTAAAATATCTTAAACATCTTAAAATATCTTAAAATAAAAGATATCTTACAACATATCTTAAAATATCTTATCCAAATAATGAGGCTTGGATAGAGTTGATGGGGAGAGGATGTTTCCATTAATGAGAGAGTCTAGGATTGAGGTCATAGCCTCAGAATTAAAGGACGTCTTTTTGGGAAGGAGATCAGGAAAAATTTATTTAGTCAGAGGGTGGTGACTAATTCTTTGTCACAGAAGGCTGTGGAGGCCGTCTGTGACAAGGCCGTTTAAAGCAGAGATAGATAGATTCTTGATTGGTATGGACATCAGGGGTTATGGCGAGAAGGCAGGAGAATGGGTTTAGGAGGGAGAGATACAGTAGATCAGCCATGATTGAATGGCGGAGCAGACTTGATGGACCTTAATAACATGAGAGAAACAAAAGAATATTCCAAATCACCTGCGGGCAGCACAGTGGCGCAGCTAGTAGAGTTGCTGCCACACAATGCCAGTGACCCGGTTACAATCCTGAACTCAGGTGCTGTCTGTGAGGGGAGTTTGCACGTTCTCCCCATGACTACCAGGGTTTCCTCCAACATCGTTAAGATGTGCAGGTTTGTATAGGAAGGAACTGCAGATGCTGATTTAAACCGATGATAGACACAAAAAGCTGGGGTAACTCAGCGGGTCAAACAGCATCTCTGGTAGAGAAGGAATGGGTGACATTTCAGGTCGAGTCTGCAGAAGGCTCTCAACCCAAAATGTCACCAATGCTGTTTCTCCAGAGATGCTGTCTGACCCTCTGAGTTACTCCAGCTTCTTGGGTCTATCTTGTGCAGGTTTGCAGGTTAATTGACGTCTGTAAATGTGGATGCGAAAATGGTGTAACATAGAAACAGTGGTAACGGGTGATCAATGGTCAGCATGGACTCGGTGGGCCGAAGGGTCTGTTTCATACTGTATCTTGCAGTCAATCAATCAGTCAGAAATTGAAGTCATCCGGTCTGTGTCCAGTCCATCTTTTATCTCTACAGCTGAGCTGAGAACATTTTCTGAAGAAAAGTTCAAAAAAAAAAATCTTAATTGCCTAGCACAGCACTAATAGTCACTTGCCCTAGATAGACACAAAATGCTGGAGTAACTCAGGCAGCATCTCCGAAGAGAAGGAATGGGTGACGTTTCAGATCGAGACCCTTCTTCAGACTGATAAATGCCTTGTCTTTATAGTTTTGCGCTAAATTAACCTGGAAATTTCAGATATTTTAATTTTGAGTTATTGTCAGAGGCTCTAATAATATTTAGAAACAAACTTTTACAAATTCACCACAGATATTTAAGAATTGGTTCTTACAAATAACCTGAATAACTGGACCATAAATAAATGTTCACAATGTTTGCTGGAAGCAAAATGTACCCGCTGCAGCGTTCATCTGTCCAAAATAGCAGTGCATGTTTGAAACATCTGTTATCTCCTTCAGGATGCTCATCAATGCTCACCCTACAGATGTAGCAAGGGGTAACAAATACTGCATTACACTGAGACTCAATAAAGCAAGTTGAATGGTTGTCTAGGATCCAATTAGCTGCTGCAGTGACATTCTACCTGACTGTTCACTTCGTCCACAGGAGGGTCTAACAGAGGTCTTCCTGTCTAATGTGTTTTCTTCCACATCGACGATGAACTGCTCCCATCAACAGTAGACACGTCCACTTTTTATAGGTGTTTTAATAGTAAGTTTAAATGAGAACTTACCAGTTTGAAGTTTGATCTTTATTTTATGAGGAGCTACAATGAGCGATTACGTGAAGAAGAACCCCACCAGTCGGCATGCGCGTCAATCGTCAAAGCAGCAGTGTGAAATCACAGAAGAACAACAATTGAAGTATTATAGTAAGATTAGAAACCTAGAACTACCAGATGAGCTTCGTGATATGAGGGTCGGGAGCGGTGGGCATGTAATCGCTCATCGTAACTCCTCATAAAATGATGATCAAACTTCAAACTAGTGAGTTCTCGTTTAATCTTAATATTTTACTTCGGAGTCACGTGAGTGATTCCGTGAAGATTTCAAAGGTCAGTGATTTCACGCTGATTCAAATCCAGGCGTCTCACACTGCAATCAGTTGACTCTGGAGGAGTGAATATAGCAAAACATCGAAACATGATACTGATTAACATGTTAAAGCTTTAATTCACAAATAAACAAATATACAATATCGACTCCTCTCTCCCAGGGAGAAGCTATGAAACCGAACTTAAAACAGAATGGGTGAACACCCCGGCTTCAACAAGCAGCTTATTATAAAACCTTTGAAAAGTCAATTAATTTGACCATCCTGCGGCCGCGAGGATATGGTCTAGAGGGACGTCCATTGTCCTCGTCGCTGACGTTGATGCCGCGCTGGTGGAGTGAGATTTTAAATTGTAAGTATTAAGTCCTGCACACCCCAACACTTGCTTCAGCCATCGTGAAATGGTCTGAGCCGACACTTTCATATGTGGCTTTTCGTGGCTAATAAACAATGCTTGCTCAGAGCCTCGAAGGCTCTTCATGACTTCAATAGAACACCGTAAGTGTGCCACCACACACAGCCATGAATCCATGGGATAAGCTGACAGTACAAGCTTGAACATGGACACCCCTGGCCTGCTTTGTTTAATTGTGTCATAGATGTAAAATTTAACATCATTCTGTGAGGACACCATCCTGTCCAGGCACAGTTTATGCAAGGTCTTCACCCTTTGTGTTGATACGAGTGCCATGAGCATAACCAACTTAAGGGTAATCTTTGTTAAGGACAAGGATGTGGCTGTACCCCATTGATGAAGCAGCGTCAGTACCATGCTCACATCCCAGATTTCAGAATACCTAGGCCTGGGAGGATTAGAATTAAAAACACCCTTCATAAATCTGAAAATTAACGGATGAGATCCTATAGACGGAAGGTCTGACCCCCAGCATAGGTACGAGGACAAAGCGCTCCTAGCACGGTTGATGGCACTATAGCTCAACCCTTCATCGAAATGTAAGTTGGACAGAAATTCAAGCACATCTGGGATGGAGGATGTGTGGTATGTATTGTTCCCCTGTAAACAAAATTCCTCCCATTTCCTTACATGAGAGATGTACTGCCTTTTCTTACTATCCCTCCAGGATGCTGTGATGACATCCACGGTCTGATTGGATAGTCCCAGACCCAGATATGGCCTTCTTAAAATCTGCAAATCAACAAAATTAGATGATCATACAATGGGTGTTGACCTCCAGTCACAGGGTGCACTAACAGATTATGACATTTTGGAACCACCATAATAGGTTGTGTACTAATATCCAAAATCAGAGGGAACCATGGATGTGTAGGCCCATCCGGTACCACCAAAACCCATGAAGCGGAGTCCTGTTTGATCTTAGTCAAGCACCGACTGATGAGGCAGAAGGGGGGAAATGCATATAAAAACATTCCACCCAGTGCAGCGAAAATGCATTCACTGCAACTGCCCCTAGGTCTGGTTCCCATGAAACATATTTCGGTACCTGGTGATTTAGTCTGAATCGATATCTGATAGCTCCATACCGGAGAATAATTTCCTTAAATACATCATGATTCAACATCCACTCAGTGTTGTCGTTGAATTTGCGTGACCTGGTGTCTGCCACCATATTGAAATTGCCTGGCAAGTAGACAACTGAAATCCAAATATTATTTTTAATGCACCAGTGCCAAATAAGTTTAGCCAAGCCGTCACAAGATTTTGATTTGATTCCACCCATGTGATTGACATATGCCACTGTCGTGGTGTTGTCAATCTGAAGCTGAGCATGTAAGTGATGCTTAGTGGTACAGTAAGCTTTGAGCCCATAAAATGCTCCTAAAAGCTCTAAATAATGAATTTCATGTGTTTGTAGAATCAACGCCTCATGCATATTCCATCTGCCTCCACAGCTGTCAGTAGCACTCCAATCTAGGGCACTTACATCAGTCTGCAAAACAACTGAAGGTGTTTTGATCAAAATTTTGTGAGAACAATTTGAAATGTCTCTAATCCACCACTGTACTTCAGTAATGGTTGCAGAATGTAAATGCATGGGCCGATTGAAATGACCTGCATGTATTCTCAGTGCCTGGACCTTTGCCCTCTGTAAATGTTGGTAATGCAAAGGTCCATATTGCACAGCTGGAAAGGCAACTACCAATTTACCAATTAAGCTGGCGACCTGTTTAATTGAAGGTGATTGCTCCCCCAAGAGCTTGATATAGCCTTGAATTAAATCTGTATCACTTTGGGCAGAGTTACACACATGTTAATTGAATCTATTGTGAATCCCAAATAATCAATTGTGTTAACCGGCACCAATTTGGATTTAGTTGGGTGAATAATGAACCCCAACCATGAGTTTAACAGCTGAAGCTGATAATTCGGCTGCCACAAAGGTGTTTCCAATTATTAAGATGTCATCCAAATAGGCCATTACAATATGACCCTGTGACCGTAATACCCCTAGTACTGGTTTTAGCAATTTGGTAAATAAGCGAGGGGCTGAGGTTAACCCATTAGGCAGTGCTCTAAATTGCCATAATTGCCCCATCCAGCTAAATTTCAAATATCTCTGATTCTCTTTATGAACAGGCACTGAATAATATGCATCATGAAAATCTACACATGCCATATAACACCCTCTGGAAAACAATTGCTTGGCAATAGCGAACGTTCCCATCTTAAAATGATTGTACTGCACAAACGGATGAAGTCCTGTTAGGTCCAAAATAATCCGACTCCCACCATCTTTCTTTGGTCTAGGAAACACATTAGACATGAATTGATGGGTTTGATAAACTGTTTTCTCAATTACACTTTTAAAACATAATTTTGGTATTTCAGCTTGAATCTCCAAATTCTCCCGTTGTGAGAAAATGAGTGCCCGCACTGGCTTATGCTGGGTGGGTGGACATAGATTGGGAATAAATTCAATTTGAAACCCTTGTATACTCTGCAATATAAACACGTTTTATGTTATTTTACACCATTCTTTGAGAAACCTGTGCAACCTCCCCCCAACTGGTAGGTAATTCTCACTCAATATGTTTCGACCAGAATCAGACCCACCTACCTCCATGGTTACCGGTGGAATTCTATCCCCTGGCTCTGGATGTAAAAGGCATGTTTGCCCGTACTCCTGCTGGAGTGCGCCAGGTGCGCACATTGAATGGCCGGCTTGGTCCTTATCCGGACCCGGTTTCAGCAAACCATTTGTAAGGGTACTGTCTGGTCACTTGTGCCTTGCTGAGCCCGACGGTTTTTGCCTCTTCGTCTAGCTCCTTTACCCTCTTTGCGTGGTCTTCCCCGAACAATAAGTTCAGGCCCTGGATGTTGCTAGGCTTGCACAGGGCAGCAAACCTTGGGTTAATGGAAGGGCGGATGGCGCTCTTTCTAAGACAGTTAATTTCAAAGTGCACATTGCACATAAGAACCAGGGCATCCTGCTGGATTTCAGTCAGGAGCCCTCCATCCACCGACCTACCAAAAGCCATAATGCCGGCTGAGAGCAGTTTCAGCACCCGTTGCAGTTTCAACTCCTGCGCTCGGATGCCTAGTCCCATATGGCCTCAAATGACATGGTTGACGGCCGGCACTTTGAGCAGAATACAATTTTCTGAGGGGTCATATTTTTTGGTCGTTGTGTCCATGGCCAGTTCCTGAAGCTGGTGCGAAGCCAAGTAATTTATACTGGCAGCCAGCTCTTCCCCCAGTGGCTCTCCAGAGTCTATTGGGATGGCAAACCTGGCCACCAGGAATGGGACCTCTGGCTGTTGCCCTTCATCCCGTGGGGCAGCCTCCAACGCTAAGCCCTCATAGTCGGCATCAGAATCATACTGACCCAGTATACACTCCTCCTCCAAGAGGGGAATACTAGGCAGCCCAGTAGGTGCTGCTGGCGTGGGGTCTTGGAGAGGCCGGCGCTCTTGATGGAGCATCCTCTCCAACAGGAGCTCCATCCTGAATACCCGTTCTACGGTATCCATTCTTGAGGGAGAACCCTCCCGACCGGACTCATCCGAGTCTATCGGCCGGACAGACTTTCGAGTGGCCTTATGCCCCTCCGGCATAGCCACGGTGCTCTCGGACGCCAAGTCTGTAGTCACTGGTCTCACTACCAGTGACTCCATAGATGAGCTAGGTGGCCGCCCGGTACCCGCGCTCCCGCGGGCATTAGACACTTTTGCTACGGCTCGCCTTGCTGCTAATGACTTCTTCATGCTTGAAGTTGCCCTCCTCTAACAAGAATTAACAAGTGCAGAAAATCGACCTCCAACAAGTTTGACACTTACTTGAGGCTTTTTTAACTTACCGCTGGAGGAGCGCTGCTCCTCCCAGCCGGTCGCTGCACCATGCGTCAGACGTAATGACGTGCATGCCGATTGGCGAGGTTCTTCTTCACGGAATCACTCACGTGACTCTGAAGTAAAATGAGTAATTTGCTTCCTCTTGTCAATGGAAGCACAGTTTCTGCCTTGCAGTGCCAGAGATGTGGGTTTGATCCTCACTCGGAGTTCTCTCTGTCTGGAGTTGGAACGTTCTGCCTGTGGTTTTCTCCGGATGCTCCAGTTTCCTCCCACACTCCAAAGAAGTGCAGGTTTGTAATTTAATTTGCTGTGGTAACAATTGTAACTTGTCTCCAGTGGTAGGATAGTGTCAATGTACTCGGTACTAGGTGGGCCAAAGACTCACATGATCTCTACAGTCCTCACGAGGAAAGCAGTGATTCACATCGGGGTCTAACTTCAATGGTCAATAGTTTCCTTATTATCATGTGTACCAGGTACAGTGAAACAAATTTTTTGCATACAGCTCAGCAAGAATATCCACGTACATAAGCACAATCCCCCGGACAGTAAAGAATGTACAGAACAGCCCACTGAGTCCATTTGCATTTTACTGTCCCAGCTTAGACACAAAATGCTGGAGTAACTCAACGGGTGAGGCAACATCTCTGGAGACAAGGAATGGGCGGCGTTTTGGGTTGAGACCATTCTTCAGACATAAACATCGCCCATTCCTTCTCTGTAGAGATACTGCCTCATCCGCTGAATTACTCCAGCATTTTGTATCCACCTTTGATTTAAACGAGCATCTGCAGTTCTTTCTTACAACATTACAGTCCCAACTGTTCTTGGCCACAAAGTCCTGTTGCAGCCGTTACCTCCATTCTGGTTGTCCCGCGTTCTCTCATCCTTGCATGGCTTTGTGTTCTCTGGTGGCATCTTTTTCAGTTCAATTTCGTTTATTGTCACGTGTACCGAGGGACAGTGAAAAGCTTTTGTTGTGTGCTAACCAGTCAGCGGAAAGACGATACATGATTACAATCGATCCATTTACATGGTAAGGGAATAATGTTTAGTGCAAGGTAAAGCCAGTAAAGTCAAGATTCAAGATTCAAGAGAGTTTATTGTCATGTGTCCCAGATAGGACAATGAAATTCTTACTTTGCTTCAGCACAACAGAATATAGTAGGCATGAATACAGAACAGATCAGTGTGTTCTTATATCATTATATAAATACATACACACATGAATAAATAAACAGATAAGGTAAAAATAAACAGATAATGTCTATTAATGTTCAGAGTTTTGTTTCATTTGAGTTTAATAGCCTGATGGCTGTGGGGAAGTAGCTATTTATGAACCTGTACGTTGCAGTCTTAAGGCTCCTGCACCTTCGACCTGAAGGTAGCGGGGAGATGAGTGTGTGGCCAGGATGGTGTGGGTCCTTAATGATGCTGCCAGCCTTTTTGAGGCAACATTATCAAAGATATTCCAAGGGTCACGAAGGAGGTAGATAGTAATTCAGCACTACTGCTTAGTTGTTGGTAGGATGATTCAGGTCAAGGTATTACATGTCTTGCCCCATTTTACACGTGCATAATTTGTACCAGCAGCCTCAACAGGTAGAGGAATGGCTTTATTACTAAAACAGAAAATCAGAAGTCTGGACTAATAACCTAGGGAAAATAAATTCTGATCATGTAGAAAGCAGGAACAGCAGATGCTGGTTTACCAAGGAAAGGCACGATGCTGGAGTAACTCAACACGTCAGGCAGCATTCCTGGAGAACATGGATAGGGACATGTAGGATAGAACTGCAGATTCTACCCTACAGGTTTACACTGAAGATAGACACAAAAAGCTGGAGTAACTCAGTGGGTCAGACAGCATCACTGGAGAATAGGTGATGTTTCAGGTCGAGACTCTTCTTTCTGAAGAAACATCACCTATTCCTTTCCTACAGAGATGCTGTCTGACCCACTGAGTTACTCCAGCTTTTTGTGTCTATCTTTGGATAGGGACATTTCAGGTTGGGATCCTTCTTCAGACTGATTTTAGAGGTGGGGGCAAGAATGCCAGAATAATAATGGTGCATGGCTAGGACAGGTTTGGAGGGTTATGGACCAACTGCCGGCAAGTGGGTCTAGTGTAGCTGGGACATTGTTGGCCGGTGTGGGCAAGTTGGGCCGAAGGGCTTGTTCACACACTGTATCACTCTCTGACTCTATGACTTCAATAAGCGAGGCAGGATAAAGCATGTCAGGTCAAGGTTGAACACAGGCAAGGGGGTGTTTTTAAGCCGACCATTATGTGGCCAATTAAAAAATGGAGACCAGGTTTAAATATCAGAAAATATCTGCCATCAGTTAAAGTATTTATTCTGGGGAAAAGTAATTATTTATTGAGGTAGGGGACATGTCATTGCAACCTGCTGACAGTTTCTTCCCAGCTGTTATCAGGCAACTGAACATCCTATCACCAACTGGAGAACGGTCCTGAGCTACCATCTACCTCATTGAGACCTTTAAACCATCAAGCTTTTCACTGTACCTCGGTACATGTGACAATAATAAATGAAACTAAACTGTACGTGACCCCAGTACAACACTGATTTGAATGACTTTTCACTTCCTGCTGAGTAAGCCATTCAAATGTATTGCCCACTAACCAAGAGTCAATGGTTAATGGTGCTTTTTATTGTCACATATGTAATTTTTATTTCATTTTTTAAAGATGCAGAGTGCAAACAAGCCCTTCGGCCCACTGGGTCCGTGCCAACCAGCACTCCCCGTTCAATCCTACAAACATGGGACAATTTTTTACATTTACCAAGCCAATTGACCAACAAAACTGTACGTCTTTGGAGTGTGGGAGGAAAACAAAGATTTCGGAGAAAACCCGCGCAGGTTAGAGGGAGAACGAACAAACTCCGTATGGACAGCACCCCTAGTCAGGATCGAACTTGAGCCTCTGGCGTTGCAAGACCTGCAAGGAAGCATTTCTACCGCTGCGCCACCGTGCCGCCCTTAATTGTTAATTAATTTAAATTATTCTCCTTATAAAGTGTCCAGTTGAATATCGCCATACCCCCGATCTGCAAGTGTACAGAATAATCTACCAAGTCGCATGCAGGAGGCGCCATGTCTTGGCGCCATTTTCAAAGTCTACTCTCCAGTTAGTATGAGGGGCGGCTGTTCCAGGCAAATCCCAGGCTGTTGCTGGTCTTCTGTTTCCTTGGACGCTATGTCCCTCTCCTCGCCCGTCCACCTAGTTCCCCGGGGGAGCCTCCCGCAGCCGATCACGTGGGAGGCCAGACCCTGGTTCCCTCTCCTCTTCCACCGGCCTCACTTCTTGCCTGGTCTGGCTCCATCCTCACAGCCTCTGGTCTACGGTGGACAAGTAGGGGCTGGCTTTGTGGTTTCCCCTTTCATGCTGGTAATCCTCTGGGTCTGATGAACCGAGGGCTGGCTCGGCGACTTCCTCCTGCAGGCCTCGATCCGTCCACTCTTCTGATCAGCCATACGGGGCTGGATCCCCTGAAGCTACAATCTGTTGGACCTTCAGTGTGACCAGGGGATCGCTTGCTGGGCTCATCCTGAAGCCATGATCTCCGACCTTGTAGACAGACACAAAATGCTGGAGGAACTCAGATTCTTCAGTCTGAAGAAGGGTCCTGACCCGAAAGGTCACCCATTTCTTCTCTCCAGAGGCGATGCCTGTCCCGTTGATTTACTCCAGCATGTTGTGTCTATCTTCAGAGCCGCAGTGGGAGCCTCGGCGGCGGTGGGAGCCTCGGCGGCGGTGGGAGCCTCGGCGGTGGTGGGGCCTCGGCGGTGGTGGGGCCTCATGATCAACCCATGATCAGTGGCTGATGACCGTGAGGGAGGGGAGGGGAGGTGAGAGGAAGACAATGTGGACCCAGCGTGGGGGGACCACCATGAGGGATGGTGGGAGACAAAGAGAGACCCGGTTTGAGGTGGGGGGGGGGGGAGGCATTGTAGTTTAGAATCCTCTGGCCAGGGGATAAATCTGCATCTTCGTTCGTTCGTTCGTTCCGGTGAATGCGCTGTGCACACGGCTGCCAGACACCAGTCGCTTGTCTGTTTGGGATTCTTTCGCTTTTAATTTAATTTTATTTACAAATTTTCATTTACCTTGTTGTGTTATGACTGTTGGCAAACCAATTTCACTATGGGGATGAATAAAGTTCTATCATGTCGTATCGTATCATATCGGTGTAAACCAGTATCTGCAGTATCTTCCTGCACATCTCTGACCCTGGGGACCTGCCACCTGGCTTCTCAAGGGCTGCGGCCTCCTGGAAATGTCACTCTGTGATGCCATGGAAGGTCAATATGTTTCAATGCACCCTCTCACAGATGTTTGTAACTGTTAACAACTGCAATGCCTGCCAATTACACCAATTATGATAATGGAATTAAATATAATTAATCACAGGGGATTTCAAAACCATATCTGCTCCGAGTATCAGATGAATTCCTGCCTTGTTTTCAATATGCGACACAAAAGAGGAAATGTCAACAAAGAAGCCAACTCTTCATCCAACTAATAAAGATCACTATTCTCCTTTTTGTTAGTTTGCACGTACAACTTTTTAAAGGGCTAATATAATGGAAGGAAAATTACTTGGAAATTGCTCACAGCCTTACCAATAGGTGCTGTCTGGTGTAGGAAGATAGTAAAATCATACTTTACATTTCTGAAAAAGCAGAGACTATGGAAAATAATACAATAAAAAGCAAAAAAAAAACAGAGGCAGTATGGACAAAAGTAGGTAGATTGGTCAAAAATTATGTTTAAATCTTGCATTTGAAATACTAATGGGCCTCTCCCACTTAGACAAATTTATTAGGCGAGTGCAGGGGACACTACGCTCACCACATGATCGCTACATGTTCGCTGATGACCTCTGGTGAGTCTCCTTCTTGGTCGCGAGGAGATCCCGCATTCTGGGAATGAGTCACAGCCTCAGTATGATCGGCGCAAATTTTTCAACATGTTGAAAACATTTCTGCGACCAAAAATTGGTCGCCATGGAGATAATCGATAATCCTGTAGTCGTAGGTGCCATGTAGTTGTAGGTAGTTGTGGTAGACGTAGGTAGTTTTAGTTAATCGCCTTTGCTGACCGGTCATTTTCATGGCTCATTGGGGGAAAAAAACGTTGGCAGGAGTTTTCAGAACCAAGGATAACCGACCGGTAATGTTCAATGTTCGCTGAACTTCACAGCTGTGTATCTATGGCTTATTAAAAGTTGTCTGGCTTCTTAAAAATTGTCTCCGCTCCTTCACCCCATTCTCCCCCCTTCTCCTCCCCCCTCTTTTAAAGGACTTACCATAAACTGTGCTAGCCATTTTAATTACAGCGCCATGTGTTTGTGTGTGTGTGTTCCGCTCTGACACTCGCCGTTCCAGTTGCTGGTTTTTCAGGCAACTGCCTGCAACTTGACAGTCGCCAGCAGTCTGCTGAAAAATCGTCTAAGTGGGTCAGGCCCATTTGTATTATTGCAGTTATAAACTATTGAGCAAAAGAACCTCTAAACCCTTGGCTTTACCATTGTGATTATAGTGTTGGTTGTTTCTTTTGCCTGTGTGTTTACAATACCATAGCCTTTCCCATTGAGCTATCACTCAGCATTCACTCTCCATTAAGCTAAATAGATTTTATTAGTTAGCTTATTTTAGGCTGATAGATTTTATTAGTGGACTCAGTTTGGGTTAATGGATATTATTAGTTAACTATTTTTTAGTTAATAGATTGTCTTATTTTGGTTAAGTATAAGCATTAGTAAGTTATGTTGCAACCGTTTTTTGGGGATTGAAGGTGACAATAGCATGATTGCCAGTCTTGTTTTCTTTCCTTAGGAGCAGTTACAGTAGTTCTGCAATCATGTCTGCAGACATTTTAAAAGGTCAACTTGCAGGATTAAAGCCCTGTCCCACTATACGAGTTCATTCAACAGTTCCCCCGAGTTTGCCCTGATTCAAACTCAGAGATTTACGGTAATGGCCACTCGTAAGTATTCGGAGCTCTTGTGGGCATTTTTCAACATGTTGAAAAAAGTCTTCCCGAGCTTACCACGTTTTCCGAGTACCTACAGTTAGCATTACGAGCCGGTAAGTGACGTACCCGCTACATTAATTCTACGTGGTTACCACGAGCTTGATTTTTGTAAACTCGGGAGAGCACTTGAATGAACTCGTACAGTGGGACAGGGTTTTTACAGGTATACCTACAGAAGAAGATCCAATGGTTTTATCAATAAAATAGTAAGATTAAACGAGAACATACCAGTTTGAAATTTGATCTTGATTTTATGAGGAGTTACGTTAGTGATTACGTTCAGGCATTCTTCAAAACAGCGATATGAAATCACAAATAACAATCACTGAAGTGACATAGTAAGATGCGTGACTCGAGAACTACCAGATGATCTTTATGAGAGAGGGTTGGGCGTGGCGGGCACGTAATCACCAACGTAACTCCTCATAAAATCAAGATCAAACTTCAAACTGGTAAGTTCTCATTTAATCTTACTATTTTACTTGAGTGATTCCGTGAAGAGTTTGAAGCTTTGTGATTTCGTGCCGCAGATTTCAAATCCCGGCTTCCCACTGCATTGATTGACTCGGATGAGAAAATAATGCATTAGTATTGACATTGCATTTAATGCAGTAACAAAGTTTATTTGAAATAACAAACAAAAAACAACAATACCCCTCTATCCCAGGGGGCACTTTAAACAAAACTTAAAATAGTGTTGGCAAACAGCCCTGGATCGGCAATCGGCCGATCATAAACTTCAATCAATCAAAACGTGTTTCAACCATCTTGAAATAATATTAACTGACACTCTCTTATGTGGCTTTTTGTAACTGATAAACAATCCTGTCTCCATGTTACATAAGGCCTCTGTAGCTGCAATGTATTGCATCAAATGTGTTTTTACGCATAAGGATGGATCCATGGGATATGCTGAGAACACTATTTTGAACCCTGTGGCACCTGGCCTGCTTGTTTGAGGAGGTCATAAATGTAGAACGTAACATTGTCTGTTTCCATTCTATCTAGCTGTAGTTTTTGTAATGTCTGTACTCTCTGTGTTGATACCAATGCCATGAGCATGGCCACCTTCATGGTGATTTTGGTCAAAGACAGAGACGAGACAGGGACCCACTCACGCAGTAGTCTGTGGACCACGCTTACATCCTAAATTACCATATATGGGAAGTCCCAACAACAGAATCATACCGACAGATATGGGAAAATGAAATAGGTCTATCTATAATGAAAGACACTTGGGAAGAAAGTTTACAACATATACATCGATGCTCATTAAATGCCAGACATACTTGGTACAATTTAAAGTAATACATAGATTACACTACTCAAAAACAAAATTAAATAGAATTTTTCCAAACATTTCTTCCATTTGCGATAAATGTCAGAATTTAGAAGCCAACAACGCAAAGTTTTGTAACATGTATAAAACTTAATAGTTATTGGGCTGATATTTTTGGAATCATCTCTGAGGTTCTTAAAACTAAATTGGAACTTGATCTAAAGTTAATAATATTAGGAGTCCCTGACAAGCTTAATATTAACAGTAAATCAAAGAAATTTTCTTGATTACTGTTTGATAATTGGAAAAAAATTAATATTAAAGTTCTGGAAGGGAACATTATCCCCCACAATCAAAATGTGGACTGTGGAAATGTCGGAGACATTGCATTTGGAGAGAATTAGGTTTGTCCTAATGGACAAATATGAACTTTTTGAACAAATATGGTCTCCATTCATTGATTACTTAAAGGGGTAGCTGTGCTCAGCACCGTAACTCAATAAGTACCCTGGTGTAGGATTAGATGAAAAAAGTATTGGGATCAGTATACATGTCTCAAGAGATGTTGTTATATGAAACTGTTCCATTCAATGTAAAGATTCTTTTATTTAATTTTTAATTATATAATAATTGTTTTTTTATTTTTTATTTTTTTTGTTTATCTTTTCTTTTTTACTTTTTATGTTTTTATTATATAATCATTATTATTCAATCACAACGTCTTGATTATTGATTTATACTTTTACTCTTTTTCTCACTCCCTTACCTTCCCATAAAAAAATCAAAAACAGTAGTATATATAAATTATCCCGTAATATCTGTACAACGTTTGTGATAAATCTGATTTGTATTTGAAGTGCTGTTGTACATTAGATAATATGCGATGCTTCTAATAAAAATATTAAACAAATTGCCATATATCTAGGTTTAGGGGTCTGGAATTAAACATCCCTTTCATTAACCGAACAACGAGAGGGTGAGACCCAATAGGATGTTTGTCTGACTTCATCACTAAATATGATGACAAAGCACTTCTAGCTGTATTGATTGCACTATAACTCAGCCCTTCATCATAGCAGAGCGCTGACTTCCATATTTGACAATGATCTCATTGAATGCGTCCTGGTTCAACATCCACTCTATGTTGTCATGGAACTTCCGTGACCTTGTGTCTGCTACGGTACTGAATCTCCCTGGTAGATAAATAGCTGAGAGCCAAATATGCTTGTCAATGCACCAGGTCCAGATTTGGTTTGCCAGTCTGTCACAAGATAGCGACTTGATACCACTCATGTGATTGACATATGCTACTGCCGTAGTGTTATCAATTTGGTGCTGAACATGCAGACTTCTTATGTTAGAGCAATAAGCCTTGAGCCCATAAAATGCTCCTAAAAGCTTTAAATGGTTTATTCCCCATGTCTGCAGAAGCAAAGCTTCTTCCATACTCCAACTTCCTCCACAGCTTGAGCTTGTATCCGTGGCACCACACCCGAGTGCACTGACATCAGTCTGTAAAACCATGGATGGTTGTTCAAGCACCAATGTGCTGAAATTACTGGAAACATGTTGGATCCACCATTGAAGATCAGGAACTGCATCTGCTGATAACTGCATGGGCCTATCATAATGGCCCAAATGTACCCTGAGTGCCTGTTCCTTTGCTCTCTGCAAGAGCTGATAATGCAAAGGCCCAAATTGGACTTCTGGAAATGCTGCCACTAATTTCCTGACAGACTGGCCACTTGTCTAATTGAAGGTTGTTGTTCATTTAAAAGTTTTATACAAACATCAATGAGCTACACACTTTCCCCCCTGGGCAGAGTAATTACCATTTTAAGTGAGTCAATTGTGAAACCCAAATAATCAATTGTGGTAAGTGGTGTCAATTTAAATTTTCCTAAATGAATGACAAACCCCAGTTTTTCAAGCGTGAATTTGACAACTTCCACAGGTGTTTCAGCTAATTCCCTTGTTTGTCCGATAATTAAGATATCATCCAGATAGGCCATAATTACATGGCCCTGACCTCTAAGTAGCCCCAAAATTGATTTTAACAATTTAGTGAATATTCTAGGGGCTGAGGTTAAAACATTAGGCAGTGCCTTAAATTGCCATAATTGATTAATCCAAGTAAATTTAAAATACTTTTTATGCTAGCAATGAACAGGCACTGAGTAGTATGCATCTTTCAGATCTATGGTTGCCATATTACAACCTCTGGAAATCAGTTGTTTGATGATAACCAATGTTTCCATTTTGAAGTGTCTATAGAGTAACAAACAGATTTAATTTTGTTAGATCCAAAATAATTCTACATCCTCCGTCCTTTTTTGGACCAGGAAAAATATTTAACACAAATTGACGGACTTGATGAACCGTCCTCTCAATTACCCCTTTGTTACACTCATTTTCAAGTTCAGCCTGAACCTCTATTACTTCTGTTTGTGAAAAATAGAATGTTCTGCTAGGAACATGTTGGAGAGGCAAATCACCATTTGGATTGAACTCAATCCGAAACCCTTGAATCACACTCCTGATAAACAGATCTGAAGTAAACTGCTTCCATTCTTCATAGAATAGACGTAATCTAGCACCAATTTTTCCCTGTGTTATACTTAATATGTTTTTATGAGATCCAGGCCCACCTACCTCCCTGGTAACTGGTGTGCCCTGCCGACCCCAACTCCTGGCAGCGGCCCCCATGGTTGCTCGTGCTCCTGTCGAAGGGTACCCCTGCGTTGAAGACCGGATTGTCCCTGATGTAACCCTGGAAGCTGATGTGGTTCTATAAGGATACTTACTCTTAAGCGGTCTGTCGATCATCATTGGTCTCATCAGGCCCATCGTTTAGGCTTCTTCATTCAAATCCTTGACCTGTTTAGCAAAGTCTGCGCCAAACAGTAGGTTGGGTGGCTGGATGTTTGATGGTTTGCAAAGAGCGGCAAATCTTGGATTGATGGTGGGCCTAATAGCCCTTTTCCTGATACAGTTAATATCAAAATGGATGCTACATAGCAACCCCAGAGCATCTTGATGTGTTCTAGTCGCATACCCTCCATCCATTGTCCTTGCGAATGCCGTAATACCAGAGCCCAATAACTTTAGGACCCTCTGCATCTTGATTTCTTGGTTTTGCATGCTGGGTCCCATCAGACCCCATATGACCTGATTAACAGTTGGTGCTTTCAACAACTCACAGTTTTTAGGAGGCTCGTGCTTTTTGGCTGTCTCATCCATAGTGAGCTCCTGGAGCTGATGAGAAACCATATAATTTATTGTAGTGGCCAGCTCTTCTCCTAGCGGCTCTTCTGCTCCTGATGGAACAGCAAATGGTGCTGCCAGAGGTGGAATATCTGGTAAATCCATTGTTTCTCCTGGCTGGACCAGAGGGTTGTGACTGACCTGAGGATAGTGACTGAGCTCAGTGATGGAGTTGAGGACAGTGATTGAGTTGAGACCGTGATGGAATTGAGGACAGTGATGGGGCCAATTACAGTGATGGAGCTGAGGACTGTGATGGAGCTGAGGACAGTGATGGAGCTGAGGACAGTGATGGAGCTGAGGACAGTGATGGAGCTGAGGACAGTGATGGAGCTGAGGACAGTGATGAAGTCGAGCACAGTGATGGAGTTGGGACAGTGATGGTGCTGAGGACAGTGATGGAGCTGAGGACGGGGATGGAGTTAAGGACAGGGATGGAGTTAAGGACAGGGATGGAATTGCGGAGAGGTTGGACCTGTCATCAATGCTGAACCTGAGAGTGACTGACCTGATGCTGGGGCACCTAACTAATGTCCTCAGTGATGAACATGAGGACATTAGTTAAATCATTTTAAGTCTAAATATATGTTAAACAACATTGTTATTTTTTGTTTTAGTTTAGAGATACAGCGCAGAAGCTGGCCCTTCGACCACCAAGTCTGCAATAACCGCACACTAACCTAAACACACTAAGGACTATTTACATTTATACCAAGCCAATTAACCTACAAACCTCGAGTGTGGGGGGGAAAATCGAAGATCTTGGCGAAAACCTCGCAGTCACGGGGAGAACGTAAAACTCTGTATAGACAGTGCCCGTAGTCGTGATCGAGCACGGGTCTCTGGCTCTGTAAGCAATGTAAGGCAGCAACTCTATCGCTGAGCCACCGTGCCAACCAATAGGTTAAACCAGAAGACATAGGTTTAAGGTGAGAGGGGACAGATTGAATAGGAACGTGAGGGCCAACCTTTTCACATATAGTGTGGTGGGTGCATGAAACATTGTGCCTCAGGAGTTAGTTGAGGCAGGTATCATAGCAATATTTAGAAACTATGTACGAGTCTATGATTCTATTACAACAAAATATTTGTTAATTACCACATCCGGGTTCCTCGATACTGTAAACATGATACCTTCACACTTTATATAATGCCTCTAAATTCTGTCCCATTGATTCAATGTTTTTTCTCTTTCTCTTTCTCCATTCCCTATCTGTACCTAATTTGACACTGATTTCACTGCCATAATTTACTCTTATTTCACTGCTCATTTCACAATCCATCAATGCAATGGCTAAGGAGATACACGTTGACTCGGGTCACTGGCACTTTGATTACTGACGTGCTTCGATTAGAGTCTGCCGCAGCGAGTATGTTGGATTTAGGAATGAGCCAGCGCTGATATCTTCTAAACCCTAGATGGCACTAACGCACCAAATCTATTGCGCCTGGTTTGCAGGTGTACATGCTAATTACTTTCAATTTTATATCCTCACTCACTCTGGTAGTCAGCTGCTCTTTTGTCAAATTCAAGAGATGGTTTATAAGTAGTAATAGTGTAATCTCTTGGATCTTTGTCAGATGGTAAATTACCACAGAGAATTGCAGTGTTTGCCACACTAATGAACAGCACGATGGGATGCAAATCTGTGTGGAAAAAAAATCAACCTGTACAGAGCAGGAAAAAGTCCCTCATTAAAGCACGGCCGCTTGGGATATTACAGGTATCAGTTAATGTGGAAAATATATTACATCACTGTATCGCAAGATTTTGTCTGAATAAAATATTCATTCCGTCAGTAATAATTAATGTGGAAGCAAGCAATATATTCATCAAATCTTGCACAAATGTTTTCATTCCAGCAAGAACTTTCACCAGTATCAAACATTTTGCATGCAAGGTACAGGTTATTTTAAATTAACTACCCAAGCCATAATGCTCATGGTGTACGGGCGATGATTGAGCAGATACTTTATTCAATACTCTCGGTGTTTCCAGCTTTCTGAAGAAGGAAAGGTTTACCGTGTAGAATAGAACGACGCAACAAAAAACACGTCATTTAGATGACTGTTTCCAACTTAATACTTTGAATAGATAATCCATGTCATCCCACTCTCTTGGTCTTTCACAGTGAATGTTTTGTTTTCCAAATATTGAAATTCCCTGTCTATTTCCAGGAAAGGCAATGAGTTGCATTCCTCAATGTAACATGGCACGGCGGTCACAGTGGCGCAGCAGTAGCGTTGCTGCCTTACAGTGAATGCAGCGTTGGCGACCTGGGTTCGATCCTGACCACGGATGCTGTATGTACTGAGTTTGTACGTTCTCCCCGTGACCTGCATGGGTTTTCTCCGCGATCTTTGGTTTCCTCCCAAACTCCTAAGACGTACAGGTTTGTAGGTTAATTGGCTTGGTAAATGTAAAAAATAAATTGTGGGTATAGGATAGTGTTAATGTGCGAGGATCACTGGTCGGCGCGGACCCAGTGAGCCGATAGGGACTATTTCTGCGCTGTATCTGTAAACTAAACTAAAATAAACCCCATAGAAGAAAACAAAACACATCTCCACCTGTTTTTGCTGATTAACTGCAATCTGTATTACAAAAACCCTTCTTGATTTCCAACATCCGTATGACATTCCCCTTAAACTTCTCTGTCTCAAGGAGACCACTCCCATCTTCCCTTGGCTCTACACTATTCACTGTGTGAAGTGAAAGAATCAGGAATCAAGAATCAGGAATCAGGAATCACAAATCTCAAATCTGGAATCTGGACTCTCAAATCTCAAATGTGGTAACTGGTATCTGGAATCTGGAATCTGGAATCAAGGACCAGGAAACTGGATCCAGACAATAAACAACAGACAACAACAGAGATGATGTCTCAGGTTTTGAGATCATTGATAAGTGTTCAGCCTCGTGTCTACAAGGCTAGTATGCCTACTTCTACTCCATACGGGTGCGCAGTACTCAGCTGGGGTGTACACAAGAGCTAAGGCAGAGGTGCGAAGAGTTGATGGACTGGCTCTCCAACTTGTTCCTGCCAGGCGTCGGATGAGGCCACTATGTGCCATGACCTTGTCGCGGAGACCATCCAGGTTTTGACAAAATGTAAGCTACCTGTCCAGCTTTACGCTGAGGTAAGTGGGTGTTTGTTGTTAACGAAGAGAGTCATAGAATTATTCAGCATGGAAACAGGCCCTTTAGCCCAACTCATCCATGCCGACCAAGGCTAGTCCTGTTTGCCCGCAATGAGTCCGTATCTCTCCAAACCATTTCTATCCATTGCCTGACCAAGTGTCTTTTAAAAGCTGTTATGGTATCTGTCTCAACTATCTCCTCTTAGGGCGGCACGGTGGCTTAGCGGTAAAATAGCTGCCTTACAGCGCCAGAGACCCGGGTTCAATCCTGACTACTGGTGCTCATCTGTATGGAGTTTGCATGTTCTCCCCGTGACCTGTGTGGGTTTTGTCCAAGATCTCCTGTTTCCTTCCACACTCCAAAGACGTACAGGTTTGCAGGTCTTTGGAGTAGTGTACATGCAGGGCAAGCAGGGAAGTCCAAGTGCAGGGTTCCACGAGTCTGGACTCTGGGCATGCACTGGGAAAACCTGCCTCTGTGTGATTGTCACTGACTATCACAAACCACCAGATGTGCATGTTTGAGGAGATTCAAGTATAGGTGTGTCATGTGCGCAGAGGGACCAGAAAAATAGGACATCAATGCAAAAGGTGTAATCATCACCATTAGCTTCACATTTTTCTGACTTGTAATCCTAATTGTAATTAAACTTTCCAAATATTTAAAGGAAAGCATAATAAGATTATGAACATTGATTTCCCTAATTTCAAGTAACTCCTATATTCCCTCCCCCCTCTCTCTTGTCCTCCCACCCCCTCCCTACCCTAGCCATCCTTCCCATTCCACTGTTCACATCCTTGTATCCATCTTGTTATCACACCTTCCCCAGCCAACAATGGGCCATTATGGACTCCACCCTTCCTGAGGTCCTCTGTTGCCAGCTCTGATTTGCTGTGGTATTTTCTCGCCTCCAGTTCACCCCCTCTCGCCCCTCCCATCTCTATCGTTCAGTCTGAAGAAGGGACCCAACCTGAATCATCACCTATTCCTTTTCTCAGCCTGACTCGCTCAGGTACTCCGGCCTATCCCTTTTCTGCCTGTCTTCAGTATAAACCAGCATTTTCACATTTTCCTTGCTCTTGTGTACGGAGATATGTTAACTCTCCAAACTGTGGACTTGGTAAATTGATGATGGGGTACTTCTCCCGAGACTTATTGATGATGATTACGAACCATGAATGCTTAAGCGCTGGTTCCGGGTTTACTAGATGTGCCCGCCCCAATGGTTTTAACCTTGAAGGATTCTCAGTCAAAATATCATCAACTTGTCACATTGAACACCAGAGGACCCAACACGCTCATCCATTCCTCTTCTCCAGAGATGCTGCCTATCCCGTTGAGTTACATAGAAACATAGAAAATAGGTGCAGGATAGGTGCAGGAGCAGATAATTCGGACCTTTGAGCTTCACTATGATCATGGCTGATCATCCAAAATCAGTACCCCATTCCTGTTTTCTCACCAGGTCCCTTGATTCCGTTAGCCCTAAGAGCTGTATCTAATTATCTCTTGAATATATCCAGTGAATTGGCCTCCAATGCCTTCTGTGGAAGAGAATTCCACACTGGAGCTACTCCAGCTCTTTGTGTTTATCTTCAGTTTAAACCAGCATCTTCAGTTCCTTCCTACACACTAAACCACTGCTATTCCACCATGAAGAACACCTATTTTTCCATCTGCTATCTGCACTTGGACATCTGACCTCCTGGTTGTGCTTCTTTTTCCTGCGTACAGGCAGAGATGAAAGAGGTTGGCACCAGCAAAGGAGGACTAACCAGAGCAGGTTAGAGGAGGCAGAGGATGATTACGGGAATACTTCAATCGGTGGAAACATAGCAACATAGGAAATAGTTGCAGGCGTAGGCCATTTGATATGATCATGGCTTACCATCCAAAATCAGTACCCATTCCTGCTTTCTCCCCATATCCCTTGATTCTGTTTGCCCTGAGAGCTATATCTAACTCTCTCTAGAAAACATCCAGTGAATTGGCCTCCACTGCCTTCTGTGGCAGAGAATTCCACAGAGATCACAACTCTCTGGGTGAAAAAGTTTTTCCTCATCTCAGTCCTAAAAGGCCTACCCCTTATTCTTAAACTGTGCCTCCTGGTTCTGGACTTCCCCAACATCGGGAACATTTTTCCTGAATCGAGCCTGTCCAATCCTGTATGAATTGTATATATTTCTATAAGATCCCATTGCCTCTTTCTAAATGCCAGTGAATACAAGCCCAGTCCATCCATTCTTTCATTATATGTCAGTCCCGCCATCCAGGGAATTAACCTGGTGAACCCACGCTGCACTCCCTCAATAGCAAGAATGTACTTCCTCAAATTAGGAGAACAAAACTGCACACATAGACTAGGTCACGTTCAAGGATTTGTCAGGTGATCTGAATGAATATGCCACAGTCATCACTGACTCATGAAGTAATACGTGGATGCTTCTAAAGTGACAGCACCCTCTTCCTTTTGTTAATCAAAAAAATGTATTCAAATATTAAACTAATATATACAGTACAGCAAAAAAACAAAACAGAACCCACCACCATAATACACAACAAACGATAAATTATTATACAATATTGTATCTTACACTCCTTGTCAAGGATGTATTTAACCCCCCGCAGTGCCCAGCATTCCTTGAAATCCCCCAGGGCACCCGTGGACAGTGCCCAGCCCCTCACACTCTTCCCTCCTGGCACTGAGCCCTCTTCCTCCTCGTGCCGTAACTCGCAGATGGCCAGCTTGGCCAGGCCCAGGAACAACCCAACCAGGGCCTCTTCGGCCCTACCCTCTCCCCAACGCACAGGGTGTCCAAAGAGCACCCTCTCCCTTGGAGGTCGCTCTGATCCCTTTGACTAGCTGGCCGGCATGAGGTGGCCAATTCCCAGCTTTAGTGCAAATGTGGGGCTATTTAAACCTTGTCAGCCTACTCGCTATAAAACCCAAACTTTCAGGCCAGACTTACTGAAAATGGGAGAGAAAGCAGAAGAGAAGGAGGAAAGAGCAAAGAAGAAATAGGAAAAAAGAAAGAGGAAAGAGGGAGGAGGAAAGAGGAAAGGGAAAGAGGAAAGAGGGAAGAGGATATGGGAAAGAGGGAAGAGACAAGAGGAAAGGGGGAAGAGGGAAGAGGGAAGGGGAAAGGGGAGTGGGGAGAGGGGAGTGGGGAGAGGGGAGAGAGGAGAGTGGGAAGTGGAGAGTGATGAAGGGAGATAAAGTGGGCTTCTTCCCTCCTAGCTGTGTTCCCCTGTCATAGGTGTGAGGAAGACTGAGCCACTGGGGCAGACCTGAGACCACTAGCGCCACTGTGCGGTCAAGGCTGGGCTGCTGGGCAAAGAAGTGGCTAGACGGCCAGCGCCTCTACTTGAGGCTAAGACTGAGTGGCCGGGACAAGCTTGAGATGCCAGAACCTCTTCCTGCCCACCGATAATGAGGGGTTGTGCCTCACACACACAGAGGCAAAGACTGGCTGCCACGATAATCCAAAGACCAACAGAGTTGCCTCTCCAAGCTCAAAGCTGAGCTGCCAGCAAGAAACCTGTACATTTATCTCTCTACATCATCGTCTCTATCTCGCGTTTCCCTTTTGAAGAAGTTTTTGAAGAAGGGTCTTGACCCTTCTCTCCAGAGATGTGGCCTGTCCCACTGAATTACTCCAGCTTTTTGTGTCCATCTGTCAGCCTCTCACTTTATGCAAGGGCGAACTGCAGGAAGATGCCTGCCATTGTCAGGTCTCCTGCTTTGAAGACCTGGACTAAGCGGCTGGGATGAGCTTGAGATCGCCCATGTCATTGCTCTGGTAGTGCCCCGATGGTGAGGGACAGCACCCCCATGTGGTCCTGCACTTCCCTACCACTGCAAATAGAATAAACCACACGAGTTAAGCCTGCTGCCAGTGTTGGTGTGGTCGCTGTGTCGAACTGTCAAACATTGTCCTCGATTCCACACCGCATACAAAAACATCCCAAGTCTTTTCCAACCAGAAGCCGTGGATGAGCCAAGAGAGACACCTTTCGGAGGTGCCGCTGAAAAACCAAGGCCAGAGCCTCAAGGGTCAGAACACGGGCCTCGCGGGTCAGATCCTCGTGGGTTGGAGGTGGAGCATCGTGGGTCGACAGAGCTAGCGGCCAATGGTCCCTGGATCTGCAGAGCCCGCGGCTGGGGACTGGGTCGGCACCACCGAGTCCCGACGGCAATAGTGGAGAGGTCAGTACGGCGGTCGATGATGGCGCCGACCAACGGATGAGGACGGACAGGTGGAAGTGAGGACGCCGCTGCTGAGGGAAGGAATAAAGGAGGACCCGGCATGGGGGAACCACCATGAGGAAGGAGGAGAGTTGGAGAACACTGGGGGATCTGGAGCGGGAGTACTTAATACTTTATCGTCGCCCTTTATGTGGTGACTATTTGCATACCTTGGGTATGCAAGCTAACAATTTCACTGTGACTTTTCATGTGACAATAAAGTATTGATTCATTCATTCAGTTTCATAATCTGCTGCGGGATTTATTTATACCACTTGGGACTGGCTAGGCTAAACAAGCCTATCTCAAAAGAGATGATTAGCTTCAGCTTGGGGGTACACAAAAAGCTGGAGAAACTTTCTAAGATTAGCTTCAGCTTGTCTATTGCCACAACAGATCAACAGCAGATATAATTTTACAGGCTCTTCACTCTACTCTGGTCCATCTAGATACTAGGAACCACTATTGCATCAGGATGCTGTTCGCGAGCTACATCTCAGTGGACAACAGAATAATTTCTGCCAAACACATCACCGAGCTCCAAGACCTGAGCCTCTATCATCCTTTTGCAACTGGATCCTTGACCTCTTTTCACCAGCACACCACTAACTGTGGATGACACAAAATGCTGGAATAACTCAGCAGGACAGGCAGCAACTCTGGATAGAAGGAGTTTGTGACGTTTCAGGTCAAGACCTTTATTCAGATTGAGTGTCAGGGGAGAGGGAGACACAGAGATATTGTAGGGTAAGATGTGAAACGAGACATCCAAGGGGACGAATATCAAGAAAAATGGAGAATAGATCATTGTTAGATAGAAGGTGACAACGACGCATACAGAGATAACATTTAATCAGGAAGACAGTCAGACTGGTCAGAGGGATAGAGAGAGAGGGAAAGCAAGTGTTACTTGAAGTTAGAGAAGTCAATGTTCATACCGCTGGGGTGTAAGCTGCCCAAGTGAAATATGAGGTGCTGATCCTCCACTTTGCACTAGGCCTCACTCTGACAATGGAGGAAGCCCAGGACAGAAAGGTCAGTATGGGAATGAGAGGGGGAGTTAAAGTGTTTAGCAACTGAGAGATCATCTGGGTTTAGGCGGACTGAGCAGAGTTGTTCAGCGAATTGATCGCTGATCAATACTATACAATACTATACAAGACCTCCATTGATGTCCCTCCCATCCTCTCTTCCTAATCCCCACACCCTAGCCCTTTCCACCTATATCCCTCTCTCTGACTATATTTCACTCATCTTCTCTCGATCTCACACAATTGTCTCGCTTTTGTCTCATCTCATCTCAAGCATTTGTCCACCCATCTACCAACCAAAACTCCCATCACCTGCGTGGTAAGCTATCACTTGCCAGGCTTTTTTCCACCCATTTAGGAAGGAGCTGCAGATGCTGGTTTAAACCAACAGTAGACACAAAAAGCTGGAGTAACTCAGCGGGACAGGCAGTATCTCTCGTGGATAGACACAGCTGGAGAAACAGATAGACACAAAAAGCTGGAGTAACAGATAGACACAAAAAGCTGGAGTAACAGAAAGATTGTTGTCTGGAGTCTGGAGCCTGAAGAAGGGTCTCGACCCGAAACGTCACATCTCCAGAGATGCTGCCTGCGCTGCAGAGTTACTACAGCATTTTGTGTCTATCATTGCTCCATCCCCCACATTGTTTCCAGCTTTCTCCCCTTACTACAATCAGTTTGAAGAAGGATCCAAAATATCACCTAACCATGTCTTCCAGATATGAAGCCTGACCCGTTGAGTTACTCCAGCACTTTGTGCTCCAGACAAGATTCCAACATCTGCAGTTCCTTGTGTCTCTGCTTATGTTTGTTGTTTTCAAATGTATGTACGTCCAGATATATTTAAGTTAATTGTTTAACGCTAATGATGCCAGGGATAGAATAATAGACATGGTAAAACTACAATTAACCTTTGCCTATTCCTACAGTGAAGTTAATTGTTAACTCATTTGCACAATTGTTGAAATTGGATGAAGTTGACTGAGATTTGAAACAATAAATCATATGCTGATGATGTTTAAAATTCAGCTGTGCAGCTTCCAGTTTATTGTGATGTTATAATTGCTCAAACTGCTCATTCTTCAGTGAAAAACATAAATTTTGCTTTACAGGGGAGGATACCAAATGTACAACATTTTGAATTTGAAAAGGCAGTGAGACTTAAGGGCCTGCCCCACTAACGTGATTTTTTCGGCGACTACAGGCGACTGGACTGTCGCCACATGGTCGCGCGGTCACACCTGAATGGTCTTGAGTTGCCTCCTCAAGTCGCCTAAAGAGTCGTATCTTTTTTGTTGTTGCTGCTGGATTTTAAAATGTTCAAAACCTTTCAGCGACTGTGGGCTTGACATAACATGTCTTCTCCTGTCCTAGGTTCTGTCGTAGGTTGTCGCCAGGATGACACAGGTCGTCGTCAGGTGACGTAGGTTGTCGCCGGGTGATGACTTTGGTGAATTTCATTGGCGACTACCTACGTCAACCTACGTCAACCGGCGACAGGTACTGGCGACTGAATTATCTTCAGTTGTCGCTGACAGGGTCGTAGCTTGTCATAGTTTGTCGCAGGTGGAAGTATGTTGACCGGTTGTGGTAGGTTGTAACCTGTATGGTTGTAGGTTGTCCTAGGTGGACGTCCTAATGGGTCGCCGGTTGTCGGTAGCTTGCCGTAGCTTGACGTCGACTTGCTGGTAGGTTGTCATAGACATTGTCGGAGGGGGTGCCCAGTCGCCGGTTTTTCGGCGACCTGCTACGACTGTGATTGTCGCCGAAAAAAATTGCCTAAGTGGGACAGGCCCATTATGCTATGAGTTATCAGTGCCAAAGCTTACTGCAAAGTTCACTCAAAACTGTTTCCATTTTATTAGTTCAGGATTATTCGTATTGTATGTAACAACTTCAAAACTAAAAAGCTCTGGGACTTGATAATATTTTACATTACTGTTTCTAAGAAAATGAGCAGTGATTAACTGCACAATATATCTGAGACATGGTTGTAAAAGAATGACTGATTTTAGTTTTTTTTTCTAAATTGCCCAGTTCAGTCAAGGTTTGATCCTTGTGATGTGTTTCCTGATTATGCAAATTTAATTATTGCAAATCCAACAAATGCTTTGATGTCATTTTTTTTGTTATATGTGGGGCAAATTATATTACAGAAGTGGACGTTGTAACCTGATAGTTTGTGCATTTGAATTTATTTTATTTTAATTGCTCAATTACTGTATGGCGTTTAATGTCTTCTTATGAAATACGGAGAAAACCTGGACAAGCATGATGCGATAGACGCAAAAAGCTAGAGTAACTCAGCGAGGCAGGCTGCATCTCCCTTAATAGAAGGAATGGGTGACGTTTTGGGTCTTCATGCACAATTTTGTTGTCCGTTACGCTGGAAATGCAAATCTGCACATGTTTCAACAACAGTCTTATTTTCACAATGCCAAGGTGAATTGACAAAGTGTGCCTATACGTTATGGTGGAAACAAAAGTTAGATGCTGCTGCACCCGCTGAGTTTCTCCAGCCTTTTGTGTACCCTGCTGGAGGAACTCAATGGGTCAAGCAGCATTTGAAGAGCGAATGGACAGGTGATGTTTCAGGTCAGGACCCTTCTTCAGTCTTGAAGGAAGTGAAGACCTGAAGTTCCGTCTGTCCATTCCCTCCTCAGATGCTGCCTGACCCATTGAGTTCCTCTTGCACTGTACGCTCTGCTCAGGTTTCCAGCATCTGTATCTCTTTATTATGTCCTCCTAAGCTATGGTGTAGCTCTCGGAAAGAGGCAGCCAATCAAAAGTTACATTGTCGACATTTTCTATTTTTGTACACTTGCTTCTAATTTAAAAAAAAAAATATATATATATATATATTTTTTTTTTAATGTACCGAGGGGAAATGTTTATTCCATCGCTCCACATTCCCAATTACTTTTACATTGAAGTGATTGAAATCTGAGTGAAGTTAAATGGCATCAGAAAAATAAAACCTCTGGAATGAATTATATTAATTACGTGGTTGGTTGGAGTCAGTATCAGCACAATTACTATATTAAACTTTGATTCTTCCGATGTCCTGGTTCAAGCTAAAACTAAAGACAAATAATAACCTCCTTACCCCCTGCAAGTATCTGTGTCACTCCTTTAAAATATGCCCCTTTTTTGAACAAGCACTTAAACATCACATCTGAATCAGTTTCCATCTGTTTACACTCCTTGAGGATGGTGGAAACAAAAGTTAGATGCTGCTGCACCCGCTGAGTTTCTCCAGCCTTTTGTGTACCCTGCCGGAGGAACTCAATGGGTCAAGCAGCATTTGAAGAGGGAATGGACAGGTGATTTTCAGGTCAGGACCCTTCTTAAGTCTTGAAGGAAGTGAAGACCTGAAGTTCCGTCTGTCCATTCCCTCCTCAGATGCTGCCTGACCCATTGAGTTCCTCTTGCACTGTACGCTCTGCTCAGGTTTCCAGCATATGTATCTCTTTATTATTTCCTCCTAAGCTATGGTGTAGCTCTTGGAAAGAGGCAGCCAATCAAAAGTTACATTGTCGACATTTTCTATTTTTGTACACTTGCTATATATATTTATTTATTTATTTTTTTAAATGTACCGAGGGGAAATTTTTATTCCATTGCTCCACATTCCCAATTACTTTTACATTGAAGTGATTGGAGTGAAGTTAAATGGCATCAGAAAAATAAAACCTCTGGAATGAATTATATTAATTACGTGGTTGGTTGGAGTCAGTATCGGCACAATTACTATATTAAACTTTGATTCTTCCGATGTCCTGGTTCAAGCTAAAACTAAAGACAAATAATAACCTCCTTACCCCCTGCAAGTATCTGTGTCACTCCTTTAAAATATGCCCCTTCTTTGAACAAGCACTTAAACATCACATCTGAATCAGTTTCCATCTGTTTACATTCCTTGAGGATGTTCATCTAAGTGTTCAATTAATAAAACAACAAGATTGGGGACATTTCTATTCAACCTGTCAAAGGAATTGGGGGGGGGGGGGGGTGGTTAGAAATAGTCAGTGAGGTAAACAAACATAATAGTTGAGTGGCAAATGACAATAGTGCTACCTTCCCAATATTTAACTGAAGGAAATAATGGGTAATTGGGCTGTATGTTGTGACAGACAGCCTGGCACCTTGCATGCCATTTTAATATTACTCTTATCCCATCCCCCTGGATATTCTGGATTAATATATTAAGGTTTTGTCAACTTATTACAAATTAGGCTAATTACAAATCAATAAAATTAGCCAACTCCGAAACACAAAGCACTGAGCATTGGGATCCAGACATCACGGACAACTGGCCTCAGTTTCCCACTCATATCTGGCAGTGCTCTCTGTCTGGACCAGGGGCCATGGAGTGTTTTTGAAATTAGGAGGCTGAGCAATCACTGATCACTGGCCTTGGGGCTACCCAGCAAGGGAATGGAGCAACCGAGTGGGGGGAGGATGTGGAAGGGGTGTGTCCCCCTTTCCACAGTAGGGATTTTTTGAAATTTGATGTATTAAATCATGTTTAACTGCATTGTATGATTATAGTATGATTTCAATGTTTTTGGTTTGAAGTATTTTTAAGAAGTAACTTTTTAAGGGGTAACCTTTTACACACAAAGGGTGGTGGGTGTATGGAACAAGCTGCCAGGGGAGGTAGTTGAGGCAGTGACTCTCCCAACATTTAAGAAACAGTTAGATTGATACATGGATTGGACAGGTTTGGAGGGATATGGACAAAAAACAGGTGGTGTAGCTGGGACATGTTGGCGGGTGTGGGAAAGTTGCGCCGAAGGGCCTGTTTTCACACTGTATCACTATGACTACATTATACCTCCACCATGCATGAATGCTTCAAAATCAAATGGTCAAGTTTTAGTGCCATATATTCAAGCATAGAAACATAGAAAATAGGTGCAGGAATAGGCCATTCGGCCCTTCGAGCCAGCACTGCCATTCAATATGATCATGGCTATTCATCTAAAATCAGTACCTCTTTCCTGTTTTTCCCCATATCCCTTGATTTTGCTAGCCCCAAGAGCTACATGTAACTCTCTTGAAAACATTCAGTGCATTAGCCTCCAATGCCTTCCGTGGCAGATAATTCCACAGCTTCACAACTCTCTGTGTGAAGTTTGTCCTCATTTCAGTCCTAACCGACTTACCCTTTATTCTTAAATTGTGACCCCTGGTTCTGAACTCCCCCAACATCAGGACCATTTTCCCTGCAGTTACAGTAAGTGAAAATCTATCATGCAAGTAGAATGCTTTCTCCTACCACCCCCATTTGAAGGCCACTATCATCCACCGTTTCTACCCTGTGCTTGGTACTTACTTCCAGCAGCCACTGGTTGTCCTCCAGGATGCAGCATAATCCATGCCGATTACCTGGGTGAATTCGGCTCAGAGATTCTCACAGCAGTGGCGCAACACTTCTGATGCCTCTGACGCCTCCAACGCCATGGGACTCTTGCACTGAGGCTGCTCCATGGCCGGAATGCAAGCCTCCGACGGCCCTGAGGCTTGCACTGAGGCTGCTCCATGGCTGGAGTTGCAGTGAGCGACTCGCCAGCCAGGCAAACAATCGCCAGCCTGGCAAACACTCCTCAGCCCCAGCTCCCCGTCTGCATCTGTTCCCACCGCTGTTTCTGCTTCTATCCCTCCCTCAGCCCCAGCTATCCAACACATGCCGCCAATGCACTTGATATGAGTTTTGTAAATTTCGTTGATCACAGAATTTCTCACGACAGAGCATGAGAAATTTCTGATCAGCGTGAGAGCGTGAGAATTTGGCCAAATGCGTGAGAGTTGGCAGTTCTGTAAGGGGGGGATGTGTGGGGGTGGTGTGTGGGCGGGTGGTGTGGGCGGGGGTGGGTGTGGGCATATGGGGTGTGTGGGGGAAGTGTGTGGGGGGGTGTGAGGGGGGTGGGTTGTGGGTGTGTATGTGTGGGGGGGAGTGTGGGGAGTGGGGGGGGGGTTTGTGTGGGTGGGTGGTGTGGGCGGGGGTGGGTGTGGGCATATGGGGTGTGGGGGAAAGTGTGCGGGGGGTGTGGGGGAGGGATTTGTGGGTGTGTGTGTGTGTGTGGGGGGGAGGTTATGTGTGGGTGTGGGGGCTTATGGGGGGAGGCATGTGTGGGCAGGCGGGAGTGAGCTCGGAGCAAAGACAGGGGAAAAGCCATGGGGGAGAGAGGGGCATCGTGGGGGAGGGGGGAAGCCAGCGAGGGGGACCAGAGGGGCAGTGGCTGCAATTGGCAGTGCGTTATGGACTCACAGTGGTCATTCTCCTCCGCCAGAATCAGAGTCTCCGCATTGCATTAGGCAACATCAGTGACATCTCCGACTCCGGGCTGGGCTGGGTCTCCCACGCTGGGCTGTGCTGGGTCGTGTCCAGCGCTGGGCTTCTGCTTGGGACTGGGCAGATGCTTGGGTCTGGGTAGTCGAGATCGAACCCGGGTCTCTGTAAGGCAGCAACTTGACTGCTTCACAATCGTACCACCCCAGTTACCTCTTTTTCAGAAATTCTGTTTTTAAATTCATGGCTGACCATTCACACAAATCATTTTATTTAGCAATATACTCTGCACAGGCTAATTAATGTCGATTCCTCACTGATAATGTCCCTATCGGTCATTTTGGTTGGTGACTTTGGTACAGCTGCATACGACTCAGTGCTACAGTCTATGTTGTATCTGTCTCCAAAATTTGCCGGTGTGATGTAAACCTGATAAATTTAACGAGAAAAATGCGGTATTAGTTTTACGATATAAACCAGGGTAATCGTTCACCCTCATCAAACAAGAGAATTAATCGCAAGCATTCCTCTGAGACCAATTAAACCAGGTGGAATTTCACGCAAGACTTCGAACTGGAGAACTAATTTCATGAATTTAAAGGTTGAAAGCTGACCTTCAAAGATTTACTGGGAGAAAAAAATGGATGATGCTGGAAAGGACCCAACAGAATTCTGATCCCTGATTGATGCTTGCCCCTTGAGTTCATTGAAGGAAGCACAGGAATCACTACTCACTATTCTCAACACTCCACAAGGATGCGTCCTCATCCCCCTTCTTTACTCCTTGTACACCCCATGTATAAATCTAATCTAATTTACAAATTCACTGACGACACCACCATTGTGGGCCGGATATCAAATAATGATGAGATGGAGTACAGGAAGGAGGTCGAGAACCTCGTGTCCTGGTGTCGAGACAACAAACTTTCTCTCAATGTTAGCAGGACAAAGGATATAGTGATCGACTTCTGGAAGGGAAACGTTACACATACCTCAGTCTGCATTGATGGTGCCAAAGTAGAGATGGTCGAAAGCAAATTCCTAGGAATCAATATCATCAACAACTTCACCTGGGCCACCCATTTTGTAGCAATGGCCAAGAAGGTACACCAACACCTCTACTTCCTTACGACGCTCAGGAATTTTGGCATGTCTCCAACAACTCTCACTAACTTTTACAGATGCGCCATAGAAAGCATTTTATCGGGATGCATCACAGTATGGTTTGGAAACAGATCCATCCAAGACTACAAGAAATTGCATAGAATTGTGAATGCAGACAAGACCATCACACAATACAACCTCCTATCTGTTGACTCAATTTATACATCACGCTGCTTCGGCAAGGCCAGCAGCATAATCGAGGATGAAGGGCCTGGTTCCACACTGTATGACTCGATGAAGCTTTAAGTGTAAAATGGGCTGTTAATAGTTGGCATGGACTAGATGGCCAAAGGGCCTATATCTGTGGTGTATCTCTCTATGATTCTACATCTCACATTTAAATTAAATTAAAACAATTTTAAACAATTTTAAATCATTTAACAACTATCGATACCAAAACTACTGTATATGGGTGGCACAATGGTAGAGTTGCTGCCTTACAACACCAAATACCCTTGTTTAATCCTGACTACTGGTGCTGTCTGTACGGAGTTTGCACGTTCTCCCTTTGACTGTGTGGGTTTTCTCCAGTTTTCTTCCACACTTCAAAGGCGTGCAGGATGGTAGGTTCTGTAAAATTGCCCTCAGTGTGAAGGATGCAAATCAAGGACAACATAGAAGTAGTGCGCGGGTGATCAATGGTCAGCATGGACTCAGTGGGCAGAAGGGCCTGTTTCCATGCTGTATCTCTGAACCAAACTAAACTAAACAATAAAATGAATGAAATAGAAATACAGTTCCAATTATGTTAGGTACGGGAACAATCAATAAGAAACTCAAAATAATTTCACGTATCAAACTAATTGCCACGGAGTTAAACATGCGCCCTTTCTGCATTAGTCTACTCTTTATTCATGAAAATCTCAAACAAAGCTGCTAGAAAGCTGAAATAAGAATATAAATTGCTGGAAACACTGAAAGTCAGCAGGTAGATCACAAAGCTATTATTACAAAAAATGTAACTTTGTCAATGCCCTTTACTATTTACATACCTTGGGTATGCAAGCAAAGAATTTCACTGTGACTTGACACATGTGACAATGAAGTATTCAATTCAATTAAATTCAATTCAATTCAATCGGCTGTTCTCTCATTGAAATTTGGCCTTCATTTACTAAAATAATTGTCCTCTTTCATAAATTAACACCAAAGTAAGCACTATATTTTATGATGCAGTACCCATGAAGAGAAGAAAACTTTGACAGGTTTGCATTGGTTTACGGGTATGTTGTTTCTGTGCAATATTTGGTTTAGATGGTTTTTGTGTGGCAGAAGGCACTTAAAGCTTCAGGGAGGCAGTTGTTGCGCACTAGATACAATGTCATTGTGGTGCAGAGAGGCATTGCTCCTTCTGGCATAGTGGACGAGAATGATTCATGAAGACCATTTATTTGTCTGTTTAAATCAGCCTCATACTCCCACACCTATATTTAGAAATCAAAGAGTGTTTGACATTCTCATTAATTACAAGTGGAACCAGAGCATTATATCCACGGAATGATCAACCACCTTCCCCTCCAAAAAGGCCAGCTGAAAAGCAATGAAAAATGTGAACAGGGCTCATGGCCCAGATGGTGGTGCTGCTTTTTTGTTAATTAACATGTTGTGATATTATAGAAATAAAACCTCTGATCGAACATGTATTGCAAGCAAATTGTTTAATTATTTGCAGGGTGTCTAGTTCCTCGGACGTTGGGTTGCCAACTGTAGATGATATGTGTGTACACCTTTAATTGATAGTAACAATGTCCATGCTAACCACTCCCCCACCAGTTAGTATAATTGTAACCCACACGCCCCTAGCTCTCTCTCTAGTGATCATGACAGACCACGTTTATGCTAAATAAAGTAGTGAAGACTTTAAGGTGTCTGTTTATCTTCTCTACACCAACTGTCATGTATTAGCCGGGACTTCCCGTATAATGAACTGGACCGTTCTGTATTTTTGCTTACAATATTCTGTTGTACTGCAGCAAGCAAGAATTTAATTGTCCAATCTGGGACACATGACAATAAACTCTCTTGACTCTTGACTTGACTTGTATATTGGGCTAAATTTGTTTGTCCCATATGGGACCGCCCTTGTCCGTATGTGACTGCTACTACTCGGGTCAAGGGGACTGTCGGGATGGAGAGCCGCGTCCGGCCCCGCCTCACTGGTCCCAACATGGTGCAGCTCATGCCTGCAGCAGCACCTTGCCTGTGGCCCCGTCGGTTGGCAGCCCAGCCAGCTGTCCGACCTTCGTACCTTCACTTACCGCCGACACCACCACCCCTCCATCTCATGGCCGATCATCGGTTCATGAGTTGGATGGGGTGCCGGGCTTTGAGTGCAGCAGAACACAAAGCCCAGCCGGCGGGCCAGCTGAGGAGATTTGGTCCGACCTGGATCCCCGGCCAAATGTCCGACGCCATACAAAGCCCAGCCAAAGCTGGCCTGCCAGCTGGGCTTTGTGTGGAATCCAGCACCCGGGCCACCTCATCATTCACCCAGCCATGGTCAACGAACTGCCATCGGGAATTTGTCCCTTATTTTGACCTTTTGTTCCTTAGTTGGGAGTGAGAAAGTTGGCATTCCGGATGTTGGGGAGTCCAGAACCAGGGATCACAGTTTAAGAATAAGGGGTAGGGCATTTAGGACTTGTGATGAGGAAAAAAATTTTTACTCAGAGTTGTGAATCTGTGGAATTCTCTTCCACAGTGGAGGGAAATTCACTGGATGTTTTCCAGAGACAGTTGGATATAGCTCTTAAGGCTAATGGAATCAAGGGATATGGGGAGAAAGCAGGAACGTGGTACTGATTTTGGATGATCAGCCATGATCATATTGAATGGCAGTGCTGGATCGAAGGGCCGAATGGCCTAATCCAGCATCTATTTTTTATGTTTCTATTGACTCATAATGTACCCAGCGCTTGGTTACATCTTTAACAGCCTGAAGGACCTGTCTCACTTTCCCGAGTTACTCACGAACTCTCCCGAGGTTTCCCCTTGATTCGAACTCGGGGAATGTCGGGGAATGTCGGTAGCGAGCTCGTAGGAGCCCGTAAGAGTCCGTAAATGTTTCGTAGCGGCTCGTAATGCCAGCCGTAGGAACTCGGGGCATCAGGTAAGTCGGGATGTTTTTTCAACATGTTGACAAATGTCCACCAGTAAAGAAAATAGCCGCGAGTACCTATGAATGGCTATTACCGTAATTCTCCAAGTTCGGATCAAGGGGAAAACTCGGGAGAGTTCGTGAGTAACTCGGGAAAGTGGTACAGGTTCATGTTCTAGACATGCTTTGGTAGTTTGTTTTACTTAGTTTTCAGTGATCGGTGTTTCAATGTGAAGACACCAAGCTATACAGTATCTAAATGGAAAATAATTTTGAAGAATTTCATTGCTCTTTTATCTATTGAACACTTGGCTAATGAGCAACGCAGAGATTAATGCAGGAAGTGTCAGATTGAAGATGTAACAATGTCAAATTAGTGATAGAAAGTAAAATAACAGGAGAGAGTAAAGATTTGATTAAAGTAAGGAAAATACAGGAAAACTTTTTTTTTGTAAAATATTTTTATTAGAAGTAAATACATATTAAGAAGAAATAATATAAAATCGAAATAAAACAAAACATTATTCGTCACATACATTCTTAATATTTTTAAAATTTATGGTCAATCTTATTTATACTTCTATATTTTTTTGTTATTTTATAACAGTAGGAAATAAAGAGAAATAATAAAAAGAAAAAGAAATAAGAAAGAAATAAAAAATCAATAAAATGAGTGGAGTATTAAGCAAGATATTCTTCATTGGAGATATATTCGTGATCTATTGTATATAATTCTTCATCTATTCCTTCATTCAGGCTTCAGTCAGGGCCTCAAACCGGACCACCTTAACCCTTTAAATATTCAATAATTGGAGACCATATTCCTTTGAATTGATCTAACCTGTCCATTAGGACAAGTCTTAATCTTTCCAGGTGAGTGTCTCCGACATTTCTGTAATCCACATTTTGATTGTGGGGGATATGGGACCTTTCCAAAATCTTAGTATTAATTTTTTACCAATTATTAAACTATAACCAATAAAAATTATTTGTTGTCTTGTTAGTATCTGATCCATTTCTAATATTCCTAATATAATTAATTTTGAGTCTGGAATTAAATTTGCATTAACTACATTCGAGATTATCTTAAAAATACAGGAAAACTTAACAATTACATTTAATAGTAAGATTAAACGAGAACTTATGAGTTTGGAGTTTGATCCTTATTTTATGAGGAGTGAGGTTGAGGGATTACGTGAAGGAGCCCCGCCAGGCGCATATGCGTCATACTTCAAAGTGGCGGCATGAAAACACAGAAATTAAGAGCCGAAGTAACATAGTAAGGCTTTAAGACTAGAACTACCAGATGATCTCTTAGATTATGAGGGTGGGAGCGGAGGACACGTAATCCCTCAACATCACTCCTCATAAAATAAGGATCAAACTTCGAACTGGTAAGTTCTCGGTTAATCTTACTATTTTACTTCGGAGTCACGTGAGTGACTACGTGAAGATTTCAAAGCTCTGTGTTTGCATGCCGCAGATGCACTCCATACGACAAGCTGCTTCGGTTGACACAGTAGTAAATAAATAATATATTGAACATTGCATGAATAATTCAATAACTATTTTCATAATAACAAACAGAGTAATGACCCCTCTGTCTCAGGGGGAAATTACAAATAATAATTGATATAAACAAAGCAATAAAATTAAATGGAACCCAAAACAGCAGGCCCAAACCGTGGCACTGCCTGAGCAGGTTTGTCATAAAAACGAGAAAACGTTGACTCTCTAGACCACCCTGCCGCCGCGAGGATTTGGTCTAGCGGCATGTCCTGAGCCTTCGCCGCAGATGTGGACGCCGCCCTGGTGGAGTGAGATTTAAACATATCAGTGTCGATTCCCGCAGAACTGAGAACCTGTTTCAACCATCTAGAAATAGTTTGTACTGACACTCGTTTATATGGCTTTTTGTGACTAATGAGCAGTCCTGTCTCAGAACCTCTGAGACTCCTTGTTAACGCAATATATTGGGTTAAATGTTTAACTACACATTGCATTTGGTCAACGGGATATGCTTTAAACGTCACCTTGGTTCCTGACCTTCCTGGTCTACTTTGTTTGATTAAATCACAGACATAAAATGTAATATCATCTTAAAAAAAATGCATACAATCTATTCTTAACAAGTGCAATGTTTGTACACGTTGTGCTGAAACCAACGCCAGTAGCATAACCACTTTAAGAGTCAATTTTTGCAAAGATAATTACATAATTGGAGCCCATTGCCGAAGCAGTGTGAGAACTATACTGATATGCCAGATTGCTGTGTATCTGGGCTGAGGAGGGTGTTTGTTAAAAATTCCTCTCATAAACCGAGATACCAATGGATGAGACCCGATAGGTTGTCGTGCTGAAGACTGCCCTAAATAAGAGGACAAAGCACTGCACGCAGTGTTAATAGCACTGTAACTAAGGTGCTCATCAAAATGTAAATTAGCAAGGAACTCCAACACATCACGTATGCTAGCAGTATCATACGATATATTAGATTGTACACAGAACAGCTCCCATTTCTTTATGTGCACCAGGTATTGTTTTTTAGTGTTATTTCTCCAGCCTGCAGTCATAACCTCCATGGCCCTGTTCAATAATCCAAGCCCTTGGAGTGGTCTGGTCTGAACCTGCAGACCAAACAAATTGATACGGTCATGTAATGGGTGACTTTATCCTGTAACCAGATGCACCAACAAATTACTGCAGCTGGGAATCCTCATGAATGGCTGTGCCATCATTCTCAGTACCAATGGGAACCATGGTTGTGTTGGCCAATCTGGGACCACCAAAACACCTGTGGCAGAGTCACGCTCTATTTTGGTGAGACATTTCGCAATCAGGCAGAATGGAGGAAACGCATAAAAGAATGAGTGCCCCCAGTGTAACGAGAACACATCCACAGTTACTGCACCTGAATCTGGCTCCCAGGAGACATATTGAGGCAACTGGTGATTCAGTCTGGATGCAAAGAGATCAATATCTGGCAATCCAAATCGAGTAACAATGGTTTGAAATATGCTGACGTTCGGCATCCATTCTATATTGTCATTAAACTTTCTCGACTTAAGGTCTGCTACCACATTATCTATACCTGGTAGATAGATGGCTGAAACCCAGATGTTCCATGAAATACCCCAATGCCAGATAACATTAGCCAAGTTATCACATAACACTGATCTAGCTCCTCCCATATGATTAATATATGCCACAGCTGTGGTGTTATCAATCTGGAGTTGAACGTGTAAATCAGAGATTGTGGAGCAATATGCTTTTAACCCATAAAAAGCACGCAATAATTCCAGATAATTAATACCATGTGTGTGAAGAAACAAGTCCTCTTGCTCAGTCCATCTACCCCCACAGCTAGACTCTGTGTCTGTAGCCCCCCCATCCGAGAGCGCTAACATCAGTCTGTAAAATCACTGAAGGTTCGTCCACCAAAATGCGATTGGTGGCTTGGCTAACATTAACAATCCACCACTGCAATTCTGCCAGAGCCGTGGTTGGTAACGTCTCGGATGGAAGGATAAAGGTTTTGTGTAATACAAATAGAGACATTAACAATATCGACTACCTTGGCTGCTGGTAACTGTCATATGAACTGAATCAAGAAGAAACCCCAAATACTCAAGAATGAAGAAGAAACCCCAAATACTCAATTTGTTTGGTTGGCTGTAACTTGGATTAAGTGGATGAACCAAAAATTATTCAAAGAGATTCTTGGTTGCTGTAACCGAGTCCTCTGCTGACTCTTTAGTGTTGCTGACAATTAAGATATCATCTAAATAAGCCATGACAATGTGATTGTGGGCCTAAATAGCCCCAGCACAGGTTTCACCAATTTAGTAAATAACCTAGGTGTTGAACTTAATCCATTAGGCAATGCTCTATATTGCCACAGCTGCCCCATCCAATTAAATTTCAAGTACCTGCGATAATCAACATGAATTGGGACCGAATAATAAGCATCTTGTAAATCAATGGTGGCCATATAACAACCCTGGGACATCAGCTGCTTTGCAGTAACGAATGTGTCCATTTCAAAATGCCTATAGAGAACTGAAGTATTCAATTGTGTGAGATCCAGAATTACTCTACAACCACCATCTTTTTGGGGTCTGGGAAAAATATTAGACACAAATTGTTGAGGATGATGAATTGCTTTTTCAATCACACCTTTACGGGATAAATTCTGAATCTCCACATTGACTTGCTCAGTCTCTGGAACAGAAAACACCAACACTTTACAAGGCTTATGCTGGTGAGGTGGATCTATCCCTGAGATAAACTCAATGGTAGAACCCGACACAGTATTTAGTATAAACATATCAGACATTATAGAGCACCATTCCTTATAAAACAATTGTAATCGACCTCCAATAGGAGGTTGCACACCAGAATTTGTAACCTGAACACAAAGTCCCTGTACTTCTGCCGGTGGTTTGTAAGGCTGTTGTCTGGCTGTGTTGTGGTTATAGGCAACCTGACGTGGTGGATACCCTCGTTGCCACCATGGCCTCCCTCTGCTGGGCCCAGCACCCGGATCCGACCTCCGGTAAACGACCCCCGGCTTCTGAATAGACGGTTGAGATGTGGCCGGCTTCATTAGCCCTATGGTTTTCACCTCCTCATCAATATCCCGAATTTGTTGTACGAGATCCGAACCAAAGAGGAGTTCAGGCGATTGGACGTTGGTCGCCTTACAGAGCGCAGCAAATTTTTGATTCAGGGTCGGCCTGATGGCAATTTTCCGAATACAATTGACCTCAAAAAATGCATTACACATCATACCCAACATGTCTTTTTGTAACTGAGTTAACACGGTCCCTTGGACCATGGTACCAAATGCAGTGATCGTAGCCGCCACCAATTTGAGGACATGCTGATAACTAACCTCCTGCCCCCTCATGGAAGGAGTCATGGGTGCCCATATAGCTGGGTTCACCGTTGGCACTTTTAACGACGCACAGTTGACGGGTGTTTTATATTTATTACCGGTCTCTTGATTGACCGATTGTTGTAGCTGGTGAGAAACTAAGTAATTGATATTATTTGCAAGGCACTCCTCCATTGCCTCACCAGTTCCCTCCGGAATAGCAAAAGTCATTGCTATGTCCGGGACACCCGGAGCATGGCTCTTGTGCTCTGGTGTTTGCACATAAGCAGGGACACCAGACATAGGGTCAGCTGCATCCTGCCCCACATCTCCCAATTGATAATCAAGGGAGGCATCCCCCAGTCCTATACTAGGCGCTGGAAGGAACTCCCCATGGCGGTATTCGTGGTAGTCCTCTTCATAAGGGCCCTGCTGCTCAATTGCCTGGGGAAGCACTGGGGCCTTAGACCCTTGCTGGATTAGAACCTGGAGCATATTCTCCATTTGCTGCATTCTGCCCCACAGCTTTTTATTAACTGGGGGAGAATCACCACCTTCATCAGAGTCATCAGACAATACTGGCCTGTTGGATTTCCTTTTAACCTTCCTGTGGCTCTCAGCAGCCACAGCCTGTTGAGTTTCAGGAACTATCCTGGAGGATCCGCTGTTGATAGGTTGTACCGGTGAAACGGCACCCGGTATCGGAACCGGAGTTGCCGCTGTTATCTCCCGACCTGATTGAAAATGCGAGTCTTCGCTAGACCCACGCTTGGAGCGCACCCTCCGTCTGGACCAATCCATCTCCAAAACTCCAACTGACTTCGTGAGCCAGATTTGCGGAGTTAATCTGCAGGACAAGTTGTTTAAATACTTATCTGCAAAGATTCTACTTACCGCTGGTGGAGCTGCGCCCTCCAGCCCCTTCAGTTCGACATGCATGGACGTAATGACGCGCATGCGCCTGGCAGGGCTTCTTCACGTGGTCACTCACATAACTCCGAAGTAAAATTCGTTTTCTATGACTGGCAAGTCAGACTTCATAGTTTGGTGAGTTAAGTTTCAGTAGAAGGAAGTCGTAGAGTCATAGTCATAGAGTGATACAGTGTGGAAAGGCCCATCGGCCCAACCTGCCCACACCACACAACATGTCCTAGCTACACTAGTTCCACCTGCCTGTGCTTGGTCCATATCCCTCCATATCTGTCCTATCCATGTGCCTGTCTAACTGCTTTGTAAACATTGGGATAGTCCCAGCCTCAACTACCTTCTCTGGCAGCTTGTTCCATCCGTCCACCACCTTTTGTGTGAAATGATTACCCTTCAGATTCCCATGAAATCTTTTCCCCTTCACCTTGAACCTACGTCCGCTGGTCTTCGATTCCCCTACTCGGGGCAAGAGATTCTGTGTGTTTACCTGATCTATTCCTCTCATGATTTTATACACCTCTATAAGATCAACCCTCATCCTCCTGTGCTCTAGTGAATAGAGACACAGTCTACTCAATCTCTCCCTATAACTCAGACCCTCTAGTCCTGGCAACATCCTTGTCAATCTTCTCTGAACCCGTTCAAGCTTGACAATATCTTTTCGATAACATGGTGCCCAGAACTGAACACAATACTCCAAATGCAGCTCACCAATGTCTAAAACACCTGCAACATGACTTCCCAAATTCTATACTCAATACTGATGATGGCCAAAGTTCCAAAAGCCTATTTGATCACTGTATCTACCTGCCACACCACCTTCAAAGAACCAGGCACCAGCATTCCTAGATCCCTCTGCTCTACAACACTCCCCAGAGGCCTCCCATTCACTGTGCAGGTGCTGCCCATTTTAGATGTCCCAAAATGCAATACCTCACATTTCTCTATTAAATTCTATCAACCATTCCTCAGCCCTCCTGGCCATTGGACCCGGCTGAAATCTTTCACAACCATCTTCACTGACTGCACCGACTTTTGTACCATCAGCAAACTTGCCAATCTTGCCCAGTATTTTCTCATCCAAATCATTGATGTAGATGACACACTGCTCATTAAACAGTCACATGCTGTTATAAAGGTCCTTTCCTGCAGGAAAGTTAAGACTTAATGTTCTCAGTAATGTTCATGCTTATGAACCAAGTGGAACAACCCCTGACAACATTCTAGGGGTTTCAGTAACAAGCCTCCCAGTGGGATATCATTGTAACACAGATGAGGCAATCTTCCAGAATTCTGCACTTAGTTTTAGTTTTTTTTAGTTTTAAAGATACAGCATGGAAACAGGCCATTCGGCCCACTGAGTCCAAGCTGACCAACGACCACCCGTACACTAGTCCTATGTTATCTCAGTTTCGCATCCTACACACCAGGGGCAATTTACAGAACCCAATTAACCTATCCACTTGCATGTCTTGAGCTGGCACGGTGGCACAGCAGAAGACTTGTTGCCTCACAAAACCAGAGACCTGTGTTTGTTCCTAACTACGGGTGCTGTCTATATGGTGTTTGATCCTGTGACTGCGTGGGTTTCCTCTGGGTGCTCCAGTTTCCTCAAAGACATGCAGGTTTGTAGGTCAATTGGTTTGCTATAACTGTAAATTGTGTTTATGGGATAGTGTTAATGTGCAGGGATCGCTGATTGGTGCAGACTCGGTGGCCTGAGGGGTCTGTAAATTGGCTTTGGTAAAAATTAACGCCACTGTGTGTTGGATAGTGTTAGTGTACAAGGTGATTGCTGGTTGGCGCAGTCCCAGTGAGACAAAAGGTCTGTTACCCCTGTGTATCTCTGAAGTCTAAATTCAAAAGTAAAGTCTAAAATCTTTGCAATGTGGGAGGAAAGCAGAGCTCCCAGAGAAAACCAACTTACCTATGTGTGCAGTGGGTAGAATCATTCAGACAAATTCCACATTAATAACATTGAGCACAGAGCCTCACTGTAACTTTGACCACAAAATTCAAGCTGGTGATTTCTTAGAAAGTTCTATTTACATGATTGCTTACAATTGCCATTCCTCCATCCTAATGAGATTGAAACTGTATTGTTTTCTGCTTGTTGCTTTTTTGAAAGTAAAAACTTTCAAGAAGCAATAAAGATAAGAAGTATGGAGATAAGGGAGGCACGGTGGTGCAGAGGTAGAGTTGCTGCCTTACAGCGCCAGAGACCCCAGTCCAATCCTGATTATGAACTCTGTCTGCATGGAGTTTGTACGTTCTTCCCATGACCACATAGGTTTACTCCGAGATCTTTGGTTTCCTCCCACACTCCAAACGACGTACAGGTTTGTAGGTCAATTGGTTTGCTATAACTGTAAATTGTGTTTATGGGATAGAGTTAATGTGCAGGGATCGCTGGTCGGTGCGGACTCGGTGGCCTAAGGGTTTCTATCCATGCTGTATCTCTAAACCAAGCTAAACTAAACTAAAAGATCTTCAACTATAGAATGCCCAAAGCAGTTCCATCAGTTCCTCCCATATAATGTTGCATTGTGCTAGTTGAAGAAGATAAGGTCCTTTTCATCTGTCACAACATCTCTCTTCTGCCAAAGTATAGCCTTTGAGTTCCAGGCATACACCTTGAATACATTTTTACTGTCGTTACCATAAGACCATAAGACATGGAGCATTTGATCATGACTGATTTATTATCAAAATATGAGTTGCTGTTCCTTCAATTTGTGTTTGGCCTCACTCAGACATTTAATAAATGAACATAACTAGGCTTTTCAATAATGGATTCAATAGTGTATCAAGGACTCAGAATGTAGTAAATTTCCATTGTTCACACACAAGTGTGGACAGAATGATGCATCTCCAATTCCTCCTGCAGCCAGTACTATCAGTAAAGCCAATCTTGAACCGATTCAAGTCTCCCAGGTTTGCAACACCTGACCTGGAAATATCTCGTTGTCTCTGGGACTGACTCTTGGTATACACTACCTAACCGTGTGTTGGAATCTTCACTCTAAAAAAAAAAAAAACGAAAACTAGATTTATTGATGTATTTACAGTTGTATTTACAATACTAAATAATTAACCAACAAGACCCACCACCATAGTACAAGTAAATCAAATATTCTTACAAAACTAATTCACAATCCTTATTACGGACGCATTCCCCCCCCCCCCCCCCCCCCCCCGCCCCCCCCCCCCCCCACCTCGCAGTGCCCAGCGGTCCCGGAAACCCCCAGGGTGCCCATGTACAGGGCGTGGCCTCTCTCAAGGAATCTTCACTAGGTGGAGAAAAATGGGCCAAATCCATGGAATAGTAGTATCCACTCTGAGACATTTAGAGATGGGTAATGTATGTTGATGATAGACACAAAATGCTGGAGTAAATCAGCATCTCCTGAATGCCAGGCAGCATCTCTGCAGAGAAGGAATTGGTGATGTTTCGGGTCAAGACCCTTCCTCAGACTCAATCGGTGACGTTTCGGGTCGAGACCCTTCTTCAGACTCCAGGTCTTGTTTGATGGCCTCATTCACTCAAAAAAAAGGAGCAGTTGCCTCATTTGTCAGTTAACTTCAAGTAATTATAACCTTCATCATAAAACGTACATTTCAGCAAGATTAGCCAGAACAATAAATCTAACCTTCCAGCCATCCGTTTCTTTCAATTGTTCAAACCTCACAAGTTAACTGACCTTCTAATCGTTCTAGACTTGTAATAACTTACAGAGATGGTGGAAATAATCTGCTGTCATGCATTGGCAAATAACCTCCCAGCCCAGGGCACCCTGAAGCTGTGGGCCAGTCATTACTACAGGAGTGAGGACTGGATTTATCTCAATCATGAGTCTGCATGAACTGCATGATTGTATGATAAAATATTGGAGGTATGTTAATTCTTAACATTAAGGAGATTTATTTTGACCAAGGAAGTACTTGTTATGTTTTAAAGGACCAGCATATGAGATAGAATTGTTGAGACAGTAATGTCTTTATTGGAAATAAAGCACTTTGAGATGACCTGGGGCTAAGAAAGGTACTCTATGAAATGACGTTTTTTTTGCTCTCTACATTTTCCATCAGTTCTGAATGGTGGTTATGTGAAGCAAACTCTACCTTTTCTTTGCAGCCTGATATTAAGCCAGGTGCTTACTTAGGTCCAGCACCTCACTGCTGACTGGTGGATCCATCATTTCAATACGGTGCAAGGACCACAGATTAGGAAAGATAGGAAAGAGAGACAAAAAAGGCTGAAAATGGATAGATGAGGTTTTTGGTTTGGACCCTCCTTCAGACCATAAAGTTAAAGGGCAGTGCCACTGCGGTGACCCAATCCGCGAGTCCTGGCGAGTTTGCCCTCGACTCATACTCGCAGCATGGTCGACACGAGGTCCTAGGAGGTCTTTGTAACTCTCCTTTATGCTCGAGGGTAATCCCCGCGTAGTCGAGGCCACAGCTAGGTCGCGGTGTATTTTTCAACATGTTCAAAAATGCCCATGAGTAAAAAAAAGGTTGCCATGGAAAAAATCAATACTTTTTTTACTCGTAGGTTTAGTCGAAGTTCGTCGTAGTAGGTCGGCATGTCATTTGCGGGTAATCAAGGGTAGTCAAAGGTAATCAAAGGTAGTCGAAGGTAGCGATAGATAGTTTTCAACATAGTCAAAGGTAGGTCGCAGGGAGGTTGAAGGAGATTGAAGGAGGTTATCTTCACTCTCCACTATTTGGCGTCCAATCTTCCCAAAGCTAGTCGAAGCTAGTCTTCAACATAGTTGAAGGAGGTCTTCTACATAGTCGAAGGAGGTCGAAGGAAGTCTTCTAGATAGTCAAAGGGGAGCTTCAACATGTCATTTTTTCAAACTCTACTAAACTCTTCTAAACTCACGAATTAGGTCGCCGCAGTTGGACAGCCACTTTACATTCAGATTCTATCAGGTTTTCCATCGCTTGGTTTCTTATATTGATTTGTCTGGAAATCTTTGTCCCTTTTGTTGTTAATGTCATCTTTGAGTTTTGAGTTTAGTTTAGAGTTTAGAGATGCACACCCTTCAGCCTGCCGAGGCCGCACCAACCAGTGATCCCTGCATATTAACACATTTACACTATCCTACTCATACTAGGGGTAATTTACATTGATACCAAGCCAATTAACCTTCATACCTGTACGTCTTTGGAGTGTAGGAGGAAACCAAAGATCTCGGAGAAAACCCACGCGGTCACCGGGAGAACGTACAATCTCAGTATAGACAGCACCCATAGTTGGGATGGAACCCAGATCTCTGACGCTGAAAGAGCTGTAAGGCAGCAACTCTACCGCTGCGCCACAATGACCGTCATGTGTTATGATGTGGAATGCAACATATTGCCTTTCCTGGAAGTAGTCAAGGAATTCAGTATATGGAAAACATCCTATATATATATATATATATATATATATAGACATTGTGAGCCGAATGGATTCTTGGGCTGGCAGCTCAGTCACTTAGGCTTGGTAGCTCAGTCACTAAGGCCAGGCAGCTCAGTCACTTAGGCCAAGCAGCTCAGTCACTCGGGCCAGGCAGCTCAGTCACTCAGGCCAGGCAGCTCAGTCACTCAGGCCAGGCAACACAGTCACTCAGGCATGGCAGGCTGGCAGCTCAGTAACTGAAACCAGGTGGGCTGGCAGCTGAGAAACTGTCAGAAAATCTGCCGAAAACAGGTGACAGACTCTGTGAGAGAGAAGGGGGGCAAGACAATCAATTTTAGACATTTTCATCTTTTGTTACATATCATAGCAATGAAGGAGGAATGTCTATCCTTGCGTGGACCTCTTGAGCACTAGTATGGGTGTTGTGTGCTGAAGGGACTGGTTTCCAGAGGGCTAGTATGGATATTGCGGACTGAATGGATTCTTGGACTTTCAGTTCAGTAAGTCATGGCTGCTGCGCTGGCAGTTCACTAAGTCATGGCTGGTGGGCTGGCACTTCAGTGACACAGCTGGTGGGCTGGCACTTCACTTACTCATGGCTGGTGGGCTGACAGTCCAGTCACTCATGGCTGGTGTGGTGGCAGTTCACTCAGTCACCCCTCCTCCCTTCACCCACCCACCCCCCACTCTGCTCCTTGCCATTCCCCTCCCCCCACGCATTCATTCCATCTCGCTTCAACCTCCCCCCACGCACTCTTAGTGGCTCTCCGACAGCACAGCCATTCCTCCCTATTAGGTTTCCATTGTGATGAAGAACCCACAGGCATGGCAATAAAGTGCAAGAAAGGATTTATTAAAGTTTAAAATGTGAACGACTCTTAAAATATAACAACAATTTAAATGTTAAAGATGAGATTTATTAAGTTATTTCTTGTGTCTCGTGTTGTGTTTTGCTGCGCACTGCCTCTTGATTAAACAAAAGACAATTTTAATATAGAGAGAATTAGTGGCCAAATATCAGCAAAAAAATCTGAGAATTTATCTCAAAAGTCATCATTCAGTGCAGGCCTGCAAATCCAATCTCACAGCACTCGAAGCAGAGTGCAGGCAGTAAGTCCAACAACACAGTTTCAATAGCCACACAGTTTCAATAGCTACACCGTTTCAATAGCCACACATTTCCATAGCCACATATTTCAATAGCCACAGTTGCAAAAGGCACAGTTGCAAAAGGCACACAGTTGCAATAGCCACACAGTTGGAATAGCCACACAGATGCAATAACCACACAGTTTCAATAGCCGCACGGTTCCAATAGCCACACGGTTCCAATAGCCACACAATTTCAATAGCCACACAATTTCAAATGCCACACATTTCAATAGCCACACATTTCAATTGCCACAGTTGCAAAAGGTACAGTTGCAATAGGCAGTTGCAAAAGGCACAGTGTAAAAGGCACAGTTGCAATAGGCATTGTTGCAAAAGGCACACATTTTAATAGCCACACAGATGCAATAGCCACATAATTACAACAGCCACACAGTTGCAATAGCCACAGCTGCAATAGCCACAGTTGCAATATCCACACAGTAGCAATAGCCACACAGTTGGAAAAGCCACACAGTTGCAATAGCCACAGTTGCAATATCCACAGTTGCAATAGCCACAATAGCAACACCCACACAGTTGCAATACCCACACAGTTGCAATGGCCACAGTTGCAATAGCACACAGTTGCAATAGCCACAGTTGCAATGGCCACACAGATGCAATACGCACAGATGCAATAGCCACACAGTTTCAATGGCCACACAGTTTCAATTGTCACAGTTTCAATAGACATTTATTTCAATAGCCACACAATTTCAATAACCACAGTTGCAAAAGGCACAGTTGCAAAAGGCACACATTTTAATAGCTACACATTTCAATAGCCATACATTTCATTAGCCACACATTTCAATAGCCACAGTTGCAGAAGGCACAGTTTCAAATGGCACAGTTGCAAAAGGCACACATTTTAATAGCCACACAGTTGCAATAGCCACAGTTGCAATAGCCACTCAGTCGCAATAGCCACATAGTTTCAATTGCCACACAGTTTCAATTGCCACACAGTTTCTATAGCCACACAGTTCCAATAGCCACACAGTTTTGATAGCCACACAGTTTTGATAGCCACACAGTTTCAATAGCCACAACGTTTTGACAGCCACACAGTTTCAATAACCACACATTTCAATGGCCACACATTTAAAGTGCCACACATTTCAATTGCCACACATTCAAATGCCACACATTTCAATAGCCACAGCTGCAAAATGGACAGTTGCAAAAGGCTCAGTTGCAAAAGGCACAGTTGCAAAAGGCACAGTTGCAAAAGGCACAGTTGCAAAAGGCACAGTTGCAAAAGGGACAGTTGCAAAGGGTACAGTTGCAAAGGGCACAGTTGCAAAAGGCACAGTTGCAAAAGGCACAGTTGCAAAAGGCACAGTTGCAATAGCCACACAGTTGCAATAGCCACACAGTTGCAATAGCCACACAGTTGCAATAGCCACACAGTTGCAATATAGTCGCACAGTTGCAATAGAGCCACACAGTAGCAGTAGCCACACAGTAGCAGTAGCCACACAGTAGCAATAGCCACACAGTTGCAATAGCAACACAGTTTCAATCGCCACACAGTTTAAATAGCCACACAGTTTAAATAGCCACACAGTTTCAATAGCCAAACCATTTCAATAGCCATACGTTTCAATAGCCACACAATTTCAATAGCCACACAGTTTCAAAAGCCACACCATTTCAATAGCCACACATTTCAATAGCCGCACATTTCAATAGTTGCATATTTCAATAGCCGCACATTTCAACGCTCGCACATTTCAACGCCCGCACATTTCAACGCCCGCACATTTCAACGCCCGCACATTTCAAGAGCCGCACATTGCAACAGCCGAACATTTCAACAGCCGCACATTTCAACAACCGCACATTTCAACAGCCGCACATTTCAACGCCCGCACATTTCAATAGCCACACATTTCAATAGCCACACATTTCAATCAGCACACGTTTCAAACAACACAGGTTTCAATGGGCACACGTTTCAATCGGCACACGTTTCAATAGGCACACATTTCAATGGGCACACATTTCAATAGGCACAGTTGCAAAATGCACAGTTGCAAAAGCCACAGTTGCAAAAGCCACAGTTTAAAAACACATAAAGGGCACTCACAAAGTCAATAGACACTAAGTTTTCTGTAGATTTCCAGCTCAGGCTGAGAGTTGTGATCTCTCACTCGCCATCTTGCAGCAACAGAGCCATGTCCAAACTTCCAGGTTTTATAGCTCCTCCCCCACAACCCAGAAGGGGCGTGGCCTTCATGGCGGTGATTGACAGGAGACGGAATCTCAATATTTTGTAAACACTAATAATTCTTTGATTTTTCATCGATGGGAGAAATTCTTGGCATCTGATGAGCGGAGGGGGACTCTAGTAAAAAGGCCAAAAATCACAGCCATTAGTGGTAGCATTTTTTCTAAAATCAATATACAACACAAGCAAGAAGTGGTCAAGATTAGACTTTTAATTATATGGATGTACACTCAGTTTGCATTGACCCAATCAGTTCAATGCATTTTTCACCTCATTGTAAGAACACTGCAGATGTCCCATTCATTCTCTGCAGCACTTATTTGGGCCACAGACATGCTGGCAACATTTAGCAGCCTGTCTCAGTTTTGCAAATGCACATTTAACTTGACCAAAATGGCCTAGCAGTACATAGGCCGTTACTCAATTTTAATGCCATGGCTGCTCCAAATTAGCCAGGATTAACACCTGGTGTGTGTAGGATTGAACCAGTGAACAGGGGTGATTGTTGGTCAGCGTGGACAGGGTGGGTCGAAGGGCCTGTTCCCATACTGTGTCTCTAAACCAAAGTAAGCTAAATCTGTTTAGGAAGGAGTCTTGGTTAAGTGTAAAGGAATTGGTGGAGAGCACTGCAATCATTTTGCTAATTTAACTGCAAAGTCGGAACATATGAGAAAAGGTAACGCCACCAAGGGACTGTGACATTGAACACAGCGTTTTAATAATCCTTTCAGAATTAATAACCATACAAAGCCCACTCTGTAGTTCGTTTCACTGAAATGCAGTGTTGCTTTCGCATGTGGCAGGTTCGGTTGGATCATTAGATGCAGAGTGTATTCTCTTGACGCTGTCAAGGGTTCATTACTGAAACACAGCTGGACAGTTATGTCCCTAACTGTTGTGACAGATATGCTGAGCTCTGTAGCTCGCTGTCACTGGATGAATCCCTCTCTCCTCCCTTCACTCTGATGGGATCTTGAGAACGAACAGTGATGAGTATTAAACTGTCATTTATGGAGTGCAAAATATATTACTTTCTCACAGAATCTGACAAGACTAAACGCGATCTTTCATCGCGTGCAGATGTACAGTATATTTGTGCATTTGATTCTGTGGCATGGAGAGAAACAAAATGGTGCCTCTGATAGTCCATTGCAATCTCTATTTTAATAGACCAAGGCTAGGCAATATACAACCCTCCCCGCAACTCAACAACAGGCAGCCCTTCCTCCTCCGGGAGGCAGTCCGAGGCAGACTGCCCGCTGTAAATCGCCGTGAAGGCGCAAGGTATTTAATGCTCTAGTTTCCACTCAGATCTGGATTATTAACAGATGGCGATGCACTAAGAGTGTACTATCTCGAGGCATATCTGGTGCACCATCTTCCAGGAACAAGAGACTGTGACTGTCACCTAACAATCGACAGAAGCTGGGAAACATGGAAGTCTTACCAAGCTTAATGCAACAAATCGCTGCCGCTTCCTAAATAATTTAAAAAAAAGATTTAGAAAGAATATATGGTTCTCGTTATTTTGACTGTCCAAATAGGAACATAAAATGCTGGGAATATTTACAGGCCAAGCAGTTTGAGTCTAGAGATGAATACAATTGAATGCTTCTCTGTCTTCAGATGTTGCCTTGCTGCTGATCTATCTTTCCCTCTTAACCGTATTCTCCTGCCTTCTCCCCATATACCCTAACACCTGCACTAATCAAGAATCTATCTATCTCTGCCTTAAAAATATCAATTTACGGCCTCCACAGCCTCCTGGCAATAAATTCCACAGATTCACCAATCTCTGACTGAAGAAATTCCACTTCATCTCCTTCCTAAAGGAACGTCCTTTTATTCTGAGGCTATGACCTCTAGTCCTAGACTCTCCCACTAGTGTAAACATCCTCTCCACATCCACTCTATCCAAGCCTTTTAATATTCGGCCTTCTAAACTCCAGTGAGTACAGGCAGGGGCTCGGTGGGTTGAAAGGCCTGTTTTTATGCTGCATCTCTAAACTAAACGGACTTCCAAGCCACATTCCATTCCTGTATTTGCAACTCCCTTTGATCTCCCGTGCTTTGATACCGAAGCTAAGGCCTCACCTTCATCAACCTCCCAACTATATCTGATCACCAGCACTCTTTCTCAGTCCAATTCACCTGTAAAACAAATATCTTTTCTTTTCTTCCAGCCTTCTCTCATCTCATAGAGTCATAGAGTAATACAGTGTGGAAACAGGCCCTTCGGCCCAACTCGCTTACACCGGCCAACAATGTCCCAGCTACCCTAGTCCCACTTGCTTGTGCTTGGTCCATATCCCTCCAAACCTGTCCTATCCATGTATCTGTCCAACTGTTTCTAAAATGATGAGATTGTCCCAGCCTCAAACATCTCCTTGTTCCATACACCCACCAACTTCTGTGTGAAAAAGTTACCTCTCAGATTCCTATTAAATCTTTTCCCCTTCACCTTGAACCTCTGTCCTCTGGTCCTCGATTCCCTACTCTGGTTAAAAGTCGCTGTGATTCTACCTGATCTATTCCTCTCATGAATTTGTATTTGCATCTCAGAGTGGCTGCCACAGTGTCTTGGCAAAGAACTTTCTAATTACAGTTCAACACCTCTCATAACATTTCACCAGTAAAGGCGGCTTTATTGATTCAATTGTTTCCCGCACTCTGTGAGATGACATGCTCTTCAACCGTCGCAAGGTATACAATCCCTTCTTAAACAAGTTGGCTTACTGGATTAGTCCCATTATCCTGCGCGGCCCATAGCCCACTGAACCCTTCTATCCATATATCTGACCAAATTCATTTTGAAAGTCGTAATTATAACCACTTCTGCAGCTTCCTCTGGCAGCTCGTTTCAGATGCAGAATACGTTCTGTGTGAAAAAAAAATAACCCTGAGATCCTTTTTAAATCCTTTTCCTCTCTTCTTAAGGTTATGGACTTTGGTTTTGGAATTCCCCGCCCTTTGGTAAAAGAGTGTGAGCGTTCACTTTATTCATGCCCCTCAAGATCCATGCCCTTCAAATGTTACGCCAGCATTTTGTGTCTGTGTCTCCTCAAGATCTTGTTCCCCTCAATAAGGTCCACATTTCCAGCCTGTAAGTCTGCATCCCATTCAGCATCAGGGCAAATGAAGAGCATTCCAGTTCAGTAGGAGGGAATGCCAAGGGCTTGGATCAGCACAGGGATGCTTTAGGAATATTCAGTGAATGGACTTAAGTAGATTTGGGCTCCACACGTCTATTGGCTCAGGTGAAGTAGAGATGGTTGAATATTTCAGATTACTAGGATTCAATATCAGCAACAATTTCTCCTGGACCACCCACATTGAAGCAATGACCAAGAAGGCACACCAATGCCTCTACTTTCTTAGAAGGTGTAGGAAGTTCGGCATGTCCCCTTCAACTCTCTCCAATTTCTACAAATGCGCCGTAGAAAGCATTTTATCAGGATGCATCACAGCATGGTTTGGGAACAGCTCCATCCTAAACCGTTAAGAAATTGCAGCAAATTGTGGACGCAGCCCAAAACATCACACAAACCAACCTCCCTTCCACCAAGTCCATTTAAACCTCGCGTCGCCTCAGCAAGGCCAGCAGCGTGATCAAGAACGAGTCACAACCCGGCCACTCCTTCTTCTCCCCTCTCCCATCGGGCAAAAGGTATAGAAGTCTGAAAACGCACAGCTCCAGATTCAGGGACAGTTTCTTCCCAGCTGTCATCAGGCAAATGAACCATCCTACCACAACCAGAGTGCAGTGCTGAACTACTATCTACCTCATTGGTCACCCTTGAACTTTACTGACTTTACCTTGCACTAAACTTTATTCCCTTATCATATAGCTATACTCTGTAAACGGCTCAATTGTAATCATGTGTTGTCTTCTGCTGACAGGGTAGCACGCAACAAAAGCTTTTCACTGTACCACGTGACAATAAACTAAGCTTCACTGTACTGAGTGTTGGGTGCTGGCAATCATGCTGAAGAATTTATTGCTGCAGCCAGTGGGAGGTGCCTGGTTGTCACTGGCTCACAAGCTGTGCCAAAGCAACCAGTTACTTTGGGCAACTGGCCTATCTCATGGTTTACAGATTTCCGCTGAGAAACAAAAACTGCGCTATTGATTTCACACTGGGCCCAGACTATGCACTGCAGGAATCCCGTTTAAATCTGTAAACATGATTTCCATTTCTCCATGTATAGAAAGACAGCACGGTGGCACAGCGGTAGAGTTGCTGCCTTACAGTACCAGAGACCCAGGTTCAATCCTGACTATGGGTGCTGTCTGTACGGAGTGTGTACGTTCTCCCTGTGACCGGGTGGGTTTTCTCCGGATGCTCCTGTTTCCCCCCACACTCCAACGACGTATAGGCTTGTAGGTTAATTGGCTTCTGTAAATTGTAAATTGTAAATTGCCCCTAGTGTGTCTAGAATAGTGTTAATGTGCAGGGATTACTGTTCGGTGTGGACTCGATGGGCCAAAGGGTCTGTTTCTGCACTGTATCTCTAACCAAAAAGAACTAAAGAAACATGATGAAATCCATTGCCATGAAAAAACAGGCAGACATAGGCAAGGCAATTTGCAGTCCGGTTTGTGGCTAGAACAAGATACACACCCGTTATTCAAATACAATTGCAGCACAGTTTAGTTTATTGTAACGTGTACCGAGTTACAGTGAAAAGCATTTGTTGCGTGCTAACCCGTCAGCGAAAAACATGATTACAATCGATCCATTCGCAGTGTACAGATACAGGACAGGGGAATGCGTTTAGTGCAAGGTAAAGCCAGCAAGGTCCGATCAAGGATAGTCCGAGGGTCACCAAAGAGGTAGATGATAGTTCAGGTAGACAAAAATGCTGGAGAAACTCAGTGGGTGTGTCAGCATTTATGGAGCGAAGGAAATAGGCAATGTTTCTGGCCGAAATCCTTCTTCAGTCTCAGATAGTAGTTCAGCACTGCTCGTTCTCTGATTGTGGTAGGATGGTTCAGTTGCCTGATAACAGCTGGGAAGAAACTGTCCATATTATGTCAATTGGACAATCACAGGAGTAATGGCGACACCACAGTCCATTAACTGGTACACAATATATCACAGGGTGCACGGTTGCACAGCGGTAGAGTTGGTGCTTTACGGCGCCAGTGACCAGGAATCGATCCCGACTATGGATGCTGTCTGTATGTAGTTTGAATTCTGTGCATTTTGCAAGGCGCGTTCTGTCCAATGTTAGCCAAGGTTATAGAATAAGGATTAGTGAAAGTTAAATAATAGTGTCGTGGGTGCTGCGAGCTGTAGAGACTGGAGGGGGAGCGAGGAATAATGTTCAGGTTAGTTAAGGGTGAAAGTGATGTAAAATACAGAATGCAGAGGCCATATTAGTGTGCCAAAGCATACAAAGTGCTGGAGTAACTCAGCGGGTCAGGCAGCATTTCTGGAGCAAAAGGATGAGTGATGTTTTGGGTCGAGACCCTTCTTCAGACAGATTGTGGAGGGGGGGGGGGGGTGGGTATAGAAGATAGCTGGAAAAGGTGATATTATTTGTGTAATTTTGTGTATTAACCATCATCTGCATTTCTCTGTTTTTTCATATTAGCATGCAGTAGGTGTAGCATTTTAGATCGTACCTGCAATCATTTCACATAACATGCCATGTTATTTGAAGAAGGGTCCTGACCCAAAACTTCAACTATTAACATTCTCCAGAAATACTGCCCGACCCGTTGAGTTACAACATGGACTCTGTGTCTTTTTTGGTAAACCAGCATCTGCAGTTTCTTTGTGTCATACTATTTGCTGAGTTGGTACGTACAACTGTACACATCCAAATTCAGGGACAGTTACTTCCCGGCTGTTATCAGGCAACTGAACCATCCTATCAACAATGAGAGAGTGTCCCTGAGCTAGTGTATACCTCAATAGAGGCACTCGAACAACAAACCTATTATTTTTCTCAGTGATAGGGCCCTGCGGTCTTAACATCGTGGAGCTCGCGTCCCAGGTTAGGGACAAACTTCGGGAGCTCCAAATCGCAGGAGCTTCGACCGCCCCGACGCGGGAACTTCGATCGACCCGGCGCAGGAGAATAAAGAGTGAAGACGATTGGACTTTATTGCCTTCTATCACAGTGAGGAATGTGGGAAATCCGCTGTGGTGGATGTTTATGTTAACGTTTATGTAGTTGTGTGTCTTGTTACTTTTCTTGGTGTGGCTGTTTGGTAAATCGAGATTCACTGTACCTTAATTGGTGCACGTGACAATAAAATACCCTTTGAACCTTGTAAAAAAATATCTGTAAGGTGGAAAGGAAGATAAAGACAGGAAGAAATGTGAAGAGTCCCAACCTGAAACATCACCTTTCCATGTTCTCCAGAGATGCTGGCTGACCCGCTGTGATATCCCAGCACTTGTACCATCTTTTGTAAACCAGCATCTGCAATTCCTTGCTTCTAGGAGATTTAGAAGGCAATTTCAAAGCTATAAGCTTTGGTAGCCAAAGCTGTGACCAATTACATCCAGGGATTCGAAACACAGAGTGAAAGGAACTCAGGTAACTTGAAGGATGGAAATGAGAAGAGATTATAGAAGCAGGGGGTAAGATATTTGAGGAATTGGGGGATATGGATGGGAATTTTATAAATTGTATTGTTGTCCAGATTGAATGGTTTGGTGGCAGTTAACACATGGGCATTGGACATCTAAGGCGATAACGTTACCAGGATGCTGACAAAAGATGCTGAGATCTGAGACAAAAACACAACTCTGGAAGAACTCATCAGTTAAGCAGCCTCAGTGGAGGCAATAGGTGTAAATTGAAGTTCTCAGTCGAACAACATCAGAGTCTTGATGAAAAACATTAATTTACACCTCTTGGCGCCACAGATGTTGTCTCACCTGCTGAGTTCTTCCAACATTCTTTTCGCCAGGATGTTACCTGCATTGGTGGACTTTACTTACAAGGAGAGTTTGGACAGGCAAGGTGTACTCTCAATGCAATGGAGCAACACAATGATGTCGCCTTACAGCTCAAAATCCCGGGTTTGATCCTAACGATGGGTGCTGTCTGTACGGAGTTTGTACATTCTCACTGTAAACACACTGGGTTTTCTCCAAGTGCTCCAGTTTCATCCCATCTTCCAGAGACAGGTTTGTAGGGTAATTGGCTTTGGTAAAAAATTGTAAATTGTCCCTTTCTTAATTTTTTATTTTTTTTTCATCAACAAAAATTATTCAATTATACAAAATAACATTTACAATACAATAAAACAAAACAGAACCCACCACCATAAAACAAGCCAAACAAATATACTAAATAAACTATTATACAACTATGTTACAATCCTTGTCAAGGATGCATTCAACCCCCCGCAGTGCCCAGCGGTCCTGGAAATCCTCCAGTTTTCCCGTGGACAGGGCATTGTCCCTCTCTAACATGCGGACGTAACCACGGAAAAGAGGCAGGCAGCCGGCTCGGGAAGAGCCCTCTTCTGCCTGGTGCCATGACTTGCGGATGGCCAGCTTGGCCAGGCCCAGGAACAAACCAACCAGGACATCTTCCGCCCTACCCTCTCCCCTGCGCACAGGGGTAAATTGTTCCTTGTGTGTAGGTTAGTGTTGGTGTAAGGGTGGCTTTCTCTCCAAAGTCGAAAGGCAATGTCGGTTGTGGTGGGGTGACAATATTGAGATTTATAAAACTATGAGAGGCAAATGAGAGAATCTGAATATTTTTTTCTTAGGGGAGAAGAGCCCAAAATTAAAGGGCACAGGTTTAAAGTAGGAGGGGGAAAGTTAAAAGGCGATGTGAAAAGCAAGTTTTTTCAGATGAAAGATGGTGGAAAGCACTGCTGGAGGAGACAGAGGAGGAAGATTCAATTATGTTCATAACCTATAAAGTTATAAATAATGGGAGCAGAATTGGGCAATTCAGCCCATCGAGTCTACTTCGCCATTCAATCATGGCTAATCTATCTTTCATAGAAACATAGAAACATAGAAAATATGTGCAGGAATAGGCCATTCAGCCATTCGAGCTTGCACTGCCATTCAATATGATCATGGCTGATCATCCAACTCAGTATCGTGTACCTGCCTTCTCTCCATAACCCCTGATCCCTTTAGCCACAAGGCCCGCATCTAACTCCCTCTTAAATATAGCCAATGAACTGGCCACAACTACCTTCTGTGGCAGAGAATTCCACAGATTCACCACTCTCTGTGTGAAAAATGTTTTTCTCATCTCGGTCCTAAAATACTTCCCCCTTATCCTTAAACCGTGACCACTTGTTCTGGACTTCCCCAACATGAGGAACAATCTTCCTGCATCTAGCCTGTCCAACCCCTTAAGAATTTTGTAAGTTTCTTTAAGATCCCCCTCAATCTTAGAAATTCTAGCAAGTACAAGCCAAATCTATCCAGTCTTTCTTCATATGAAAGTCCTGCTATCCCAGGAATCAGTCTGGTGAACCTTCTCTGTACTCCCTCTATGGCAAGAATGTCTTTCCTCAGATTAGGAGACCAAAACAGTACACAATACTCCAGGTGTGGTCTCACCAAGGACCTATACAACTGCAGTAGAACCTCCCTGCTCCTATACTGAAATTCCTTTGCTATGAATGCCAATATACCATTCGCTTTCTTCACTGCCTGCTGCACATGCATGCCTACTTGCAATGACTGGTGTACCATGACACACAGGTCTCGGTGCATCTCATCTTTTCCTAATCGGCCACCATACAGATAACAGTCTACTTTCCTGTTCTTGCCACCAAAGTGGATAACCTCACATTTATCCACATTATACTGCATCTGCCATGCATTTCCCCACTCACTCAACCTATCCAAGTCACCTTGCAGCCTCCTAGCATCCTCCTCACAGCTAACACTGCCCCACAGCTTTGTGTCATCCACAAACCTGGAGATATTGCATTCAATTCCCTCGTCCAAATCATTAATATATATTGTAAATAGCTGGGATCTGAGCACTGAGCCTTGCGGTATCCCACTAGTCACTGCCTGCCATTCTGAAAATGACCATTTACTCCTACTCTTTGCTTCCTCTCTGCCAGCCAGTTCTCTATCCACATCAATACTGAACCCCCAATACCATGTGCTTTAAGTTTGCATACTAAAGTCTTATGTGGGGCTTTGTCGAAAACCTTCTGAAAGTTCAGATATAACACATCCACTGGTTCTCCCTTATCCACTCTACTAGTTACATCCTCGAAAAATTCTATAAGATTCGGCAGACATGATTTACCTATCATATATCCATGTTGACTTCGTCCAATGATTTTACCACTTTCCAAATGTGCTGCTATCCCATCTTTAATAACTGGCTATCATTTTTCCCCACTATCGATGTTAGACTAACAGGTCTGTAATTCCCCGATTTTTCTTGCCCTCCATTTTTTAAAAGTGGGGTTACTTTAGCTACCCTCCAATCCTCAGGAACTACTGCAGAATCTAAAGAGGTTTGAAAAATAGTAAGATTAAATGAGAACTTACCAGTTCAAAGTTTGATCCTTATTTTATGAGGAGAGACATTGAGGGATTACGTGAAGAAGCCCTGCCAGGCACATACGCATCATACTTCAAAGCAGCGGCGTGAAAACACAGAAAACAAATAGCCGAAGTAACATAGTAAGGCTCGTAGAAGACTAGAACTACCAGATGATCTCTTAGATTATGAGGGTGGGAGCGGAGGGCACGTAATCCCTCAACGTCACTCCTCATAAAATAAAGATCAAACTTCGAACTGGTAAGCTCTCATTTAATCTTACTATTTTACTTTGAATTCACGTGAGTGACTATGTGAAGATTTCAAAGCTCTGTATTTTCATGCCGTAGATGCACACCATACGACAATCTGCTTCGGTTGACAGAGTAGGGAATAAATAATATATTGAACATTGCTTCGAATTATTCAATAACTATTGTTAACAATAATAAACACAGGAATAACCCCTCTGTCTCAGGGAAATTACAAACAATGATAGAAAACAAAGAAAATGAATTAAATGTGACCCAAAACAGCATGCCCAAACCGTGGCACGGTCTGTACAGGTTTGTCAGAAAATTGAGAAAATGTTGCTTCTCGAGACCATCCTGCGGCCTCGAAGATTTGGTCTAGCAGCACGTCCTGAGCCTTCGCCGCGGTGATCGATGCCGCCCTGGTGGAGTGAGAGTTAAAGACAGGAATGTCGACTCCAGCATAATTGAGAACCTGTTTCAACCATGTAGAAATAGTTTGTGCTGACACTCTTTTATATGGCATTTTGTGACTAATGAGCAGTCCTGTCGCAGAACCTCTGAGACTCCTTGTTATCTTAATATAGTGTTTAACTGCATATAACATTTGGTCAACAGGATAGGCTTTAAACGTCAGCTTGGTTCCAGCCATACCTGGCCTGCTTTGTTTGATTAAATCATAAACATAGAAGGTAATGTCATTGACAGACAAATGCATACAAGGTATTTGTAACAATTGTAATGTTTATACATGTTCTGCTGAAACCAGTACCATTAGCATAACCACACTAAGAGTTAATCTCTGCATAGATAATTACGTAATTGGAGCCCATTGCCGAAGCATTGTGAGAACAAGACTGATATCCCAGATTTCATCGAGGTTTCGGAGGGTTTTTATTAAAAATTCCTCATAAATCGGGATACTAACGGATGAGATCCGATAGGATGTTGTTCTGAAGACTGCCCTAAATAAGAGGACAAAGCACTCCGAGCACTGGTAATGGCACTATAACTCAGGTGTTCATCAAAATGCAACTTAGCAAGGAACTCCAACACATCACATATGGTTGCATTATAAGACATATTGGATTGTACACAGAAACAGCTCCTATTTCTTTATGTGAACCATATATTGTTTTTTGAGTGCTATTTCGCCAGCCTGAAGTGAGAACCTCCATGGCCCTGTTCGACAATGCAAGTCCTTGGAATTGTCTGGTCAGAACCTGCAGACCAACAATTAATACAGTCATGTAAAGGATGACTTTCTCCTGTAACCGGATGCACCAACAAATTACTGCAGCTGGGAATCATCATGAATGGCTGAACCATCGTTGGAAGCAATAATGGGAACCATGGCTGTGTTGGCCAATCTGGGACCACCAAAACACCTGTGGCGGAGTCTCGTTTTATTGTGGTGAGACAGTTCAGGATGAAAAAATGGAGGAATAGCATAACATTTTAGTGCCCCCAATGTAACAAGACTGCATCCACGGCAACTGCACCTGGATCTGGCTCCCAGGAAACATATTTAGGCAACTGGTGATGTAATCTGGATGGAACAGATCAATGGCTGGCAACCCAAATCGAGTGACAATTGTGTGACAATGTTTAGAATTCAACATCCACTCTATATTGGCATGAAACGTACGCAACCTATGGTCGGCCACCACATTAGCTATAGGTGGTGAATAAATGGCTGAAACGCAGATATGCGTTGACATACACCAATGCCACATGACGGTACCCAGTTAACACATGATACTGATCGTGCTCCTCCCATATGGTTAATATATGCCACTGCTGTGGTGTTATCAATCTGGAGTTGAATGTGTAAATCCTTCATTGAGGAGCAATATGCCTTTACCCATAAAATGCCCCCAATAATGCAAAATAGTTTATCCCGTGTGTGTGGCGAATCAACCCTTTGTGTTCATGCCAGCTACCCCCACAGCTAGACTCGGTGTTCGTAGTCCACATCCAAGACCGCTGACATCAGTCTGGAAGATTAGGAAAGAGTCTAGTACCCAAAATGTTATTGGTAGCTAGATTAACATTAACAATGCACCACTGCAATTCTGCGAGAGCTGTGGTTGGTAACTGGATAACCCGATGACAATGGCCTGCATTCAATTTTAGTGCTAGTTCTCATGCTCTCTGCATATGTTGATAATGCAAAGGCCCGAATGTACTGCAGGAACCTGCTCCCCATTTACCAATGACCGTAGCGTCTTCTCGGATGGAGGGATAAAGATTTGTGAGAGGCAAGTACAGACATCATCATCATTGACAACCTTGGCTGTTGGTAATGTTACTGTTATAGCAACGGATTTAATAAGAAACCCCAAATACTCAATATTTTGGGTTGGCTGTAACTTGGACTTAGTTGGATGTAGCAACCCCTAATGACTCAAGCACCGATTCTTCAGCTGACTCATTAGTGTTGCTGATAATTAAGATATCAGCTAAATAAGCAATTACAATGTGATGATGGGCTGAATAGCACCAGCACAGGTTTTAACAAATTAATAAATAGCCTGGGTGCGGAACTTAATCCAGGAGTCAATGCTTTGTATTGCCACAGCTGTGCCATCCAATTAAATTTCAAGTACCTGCGATAATGAGCATGAATTGGCAGTGAATAATACACATCTTGCAAACCAATAGTTGCCACATAACAGCCCTGTGATAGCAGGTGTTTAGCAGTAACAAATTGAAGTGATTGAGGACGAGAATTACTCTACATCACCCATCTTTTTGAGATCTGGGGAAATATTAGACTCAATTGTGGAGGATGATTAATGGCTTTATCAATCACCATTATCTATCTGTTCAGGCTCTTGAGCAGAAAACACCCACATTTTATTAGGCTTGTGTTGTTGAGGTGGATCTATCCCTGAGATAAACTCAATGGGAGACATGAGACAGTATTTAGTATAAACATATCATATATTATACAGCACCATTCATTAGAAAATATTTGTAATCAACCTCCAATAGGAGATTGGCCACCAGAACTTTATCGTTAAGAAAAGTCCCTGTACCTCTACAGTTGACCTGTAAAGCTGTTGTCTGCTCATATTGGGATTGTAGCCGGTCTGTCTCGGTGGGTACCCTCGTTGCCCCACTGGCCTGCCCCTGCTGAGCCCAGCACCTGGATCTGACCTTCAGTATTAACCCAGGGTTGCGAATAGGTGGCCTCAAAATGCTTGACTACATTAAGCCAATTGCTTTGGCCTCATCATGAATTTCACGAATTTTCATGACAAGGTCTGTTCCAAACAATATTTCAAGCGTTTGTACATTAGTCGCCCTACATAGACCAGCAAGTTTTTGGTTTAGTGCTGGCCTGATGGCGATATTCCCTGATGCAATTTCCTGAAAAATGCATTGCATGAAATACCCAACATATCTGTTGTGAGTTTGAGGAATGATTGTCCATTGGACCATAGTGCCAAATGCAGTCATTGCTGCAGCCGCCAGTTGGAGGACGTGTTAACACCGAACCTCCTATCCCGTCAAAGAAGGACTCATGGGTGCCCAGAACCTGGGTCACCATAGGCACTTTCAGTAATGCACATTAAACAGGTGTCTCATATTTGTTTGCAGTCACTTGCATCATATCTTGCTGGAACTGGTGAGGTAGTATATAATTGATACCGCTGGCAAGGGTACCAGTCCCCTCCGGAATAGCAACTCAGTGCCATTTCCGAGACACCCGGAGCGTGGCTCTTGTGCGCGCTGGTGTTTGCACATAAGCAGGGACACCAGCATCAGGGTCAGCTGCAATCTGCCCGCTTCTCCCAAATCATAGAGTAGGGAGGCATCCTCCAGTCCTAAACAAGGCGCTGGAAGGAACCCCAATATATGGACCCTCCATATGTTGGTCTTGGTATGGCCCTCTTGGACATTACTGGCCCTTGGACCCTTATGTAATGAAGGTTAGAGCATCAGGTGCATGTTCCAAACCTCCCCCACAGTCTTATATGATCAGGGGAAGAGTCACCATTGTTGTCAGAGAACCCAGGTCTGTGACTTTATATTTGCCTTTTCATGGCTAGGAGCAGCCTCAATCTGCTAGCACCCTTGGAAATAAACAGATGGACCAGGCTCATTCTGAAGCACATTTCAGTTGGCCTGCCTTTTGTCAATGGAGCTAGTGGGGAAAATTAGCACGCTATTTTAACTGCTGCCGGTAAAATGGCACCCGGCATTGGAACCGGCGTTGCCGCGCTTATCTCCCGACCCGATAAAATTGGTGAATCCCTGGACCCACGCTAAGACGGATCTTCGGAAGTGACAGCTCCAACTCCCCACTCCTACTGACTGCTCAAGCCAGCTTTACGGAATGGAAATACTTCTAAGTAAAGTTTTTAAAACACTTACCTTAGAGGTTCCTACTTACCCGCTGGTGGAGCTGTGCCCTCCAGCCCGTTCAGTGCGACATGCGCGGATGTAATGACGCGCATGCGCCTGGCGGGGCTGCTTCACGTAGTCACTCACGTGACTCCAAAGTAAAATTATCACTAATGCATCCACTATTTCTGGGGCTACTTCCTTAAGCACTCTGTGATGCAGCCTATCGGCCCTGAGGATTTATCGGCCTTTAAATCATTCAATTTACCTAACACCACTTCCCGACTATCCTGGATTTCACTCAGTTCCTCCATCTCATTTGACCCCCGGTCCCCTGCTATTTCCGGCAGATTATTTATGTCTTCCTTAGTGAAGTCAGAACCAAAGTAGTTATTCAATTGGTCTGCCATGTCCTTGTTCCCCATGATCGACTCACCTGTTTCTGACTGCAAGGGACCTACATTTGTTTTAACTAATCTCTTTCTCTTCACATATCTATAAAACACCTTTGCAGTCAGTTTCTATGTTCTCTGCCAGTTTTCTTTCATAATCTATTTTCCCTTTCCTAATTAAGCCCTTTGTCCTCTTCTGCTGGACTCTGAATTTCTCCCAGTCCTCTGGTAGGCTACTTTTTCTGGCTAATTTGTATGCTTCATCTTTTGTTTTGATACTATCCCTCATTTCCCTTGTTATACACGGATGCACTACTTCCCTAATTTATACTTTTGCCAAACTGGGATGAACAACTGTTGTAGTTTATCCATGCAGTCTTTAAATGCCTTCCATTGCATATCCACCATCAACCCTTTGCTGGTCTATCTTGGCCAATTCATGTCTCATACCCTAAAAAGTTACCTTTCTTTAAGTTCAGAACCCTTGTTTCTGAATTAACAATGTCACTCTCAATCCTAATGAAGAACTCAACCATATTATGGTCACTCTTGCCCAAAGGGGCACGCACAACAAGACTGCTAACTAACCCTTCCTCATTACTCAATATCCAGTCTAGAATAGCCTGCTCTCTCCTTGGTTCCTCTACATGTTGGTTTATAAAACTATCCCGCACACATTCCAAGAAATCCTCTTCCTCATCACCCCTGCCAATTTGATTCACCCAATCTATATGTAGATTGAAATCATCCATTATAACTGTTTTACCCTTTGTTGCACGCATTTCTAATTTCCTGTTTGATGCCATCCCCAACTCCACTACTGCTGTTAGGTGGCCTGTACACAACTCCCACTAGCGTTTTCTGCCCCTTAGTGTTTCGCAGCTCTAACTATATCGATTCCACATCCTCCAAGCTAATGTCCTTCCTTTCTATTGTGTTATCTCCTCTCTAACCAGCAACGCCAACCCCACCTCCTTTACCTTTCTGTCTTTCCCTCCTGAATATTGAATATCCCTGGATGTTCAGCTCCCAGCCTTGGTCACCCTGGAGCCATGTCTCCGTGATCCCAACTATATCATATTCATTAATAACAATTTGCACATTCAACTCATCCACCTTATTATGAATGATCCTTGCATTGAGACACAAAGCCTCCAGGCTTGTTTTTACAACACTCTTACCTCTTATACAAATGTTGAAAAGTGGTCCTTTTTGATTTTTGCCCTGGATTTCTATGCCTGCCACTTTTACTTTTCACCTTGCTACCTATTGCTTCTACCCTCATTTTACTCCCCTCTGTCTCTCTGCTCATGCTCCCATCCCCACATTAGTTTGAATCCTCGCTTCTCTCTCATAGGTATTAGTAACAAATCGAGCTGCCTGTCTTTGGACACGTTCATAGAAGAAATGTTTTTTATTTGTGTATGGGTCCCATGCTGCAACTGCATAGTCCAAATGAGGTCTAACGAGGGTGAAGTATAGCTTCTTCTTGGGAGAAGTTGAACAATGATGAAAGTTGCGTCTCAGAAAATTTAGGACACCTGTTGCTTTCACTGTTGCATGATGAGTCTGACCATTCCAATGCAGATCGTTTTGCAATTTGATGCCAAGATACTTGGTTTGGTTGGCTTCTTCAAGGGTGGCACCAAGTATATTTTAAGATGTTTCGCCTGGATTCCTCTTTCTGGTGACATGCATGGTTTCACATTTGGGAGGGTTGAACTGCATTCACCATTGTTGTGACCACTCAACCATTGTATCGAGTTCCTTTTGGAGAGCATCTTCATCATCAGCTGACTTAATTGGACGGTACAGTAAACAATCATCAGCGAATAGTCTGGTCATACTTGTGACTTTTTCATGGATGTCATTTATGTAAAGCAAAAACAGATGTGGGCCAAGTACAGTACCCTGAGGTGTACCACTCAACACTGGACTCAAGCGGAGCTCTTTCCGTTCACACACACGCGCTAAAGATGTTTTGTCAGGAAACTGAAAATCCATTGTTTCATGTTGGAACGAATACCATAGAAGTCAAGCTTCCGTAGCAGTCTCTGGTGTGGGATGACATCAAATGCTTTAGAAAAGTCCAGCACTACTAAATCCTTGATGACGTTACTATCAAGGTGCTTGGCCAGGTCATTTGTCATCAGGATAAGCTGAGACTCACATGATCTATGCCTGCTAAATGCATGTTGGTTGTCAGCAAGAATGTTATGGTTGCTCACGTGTCTCATCAGATTAGTATCAATCAAAATGCTTCAGCAGTTTGCAGCAAGTAGTTGTTAATGAAACAGGACGATAATTCGCCGGGTTGATGGTTGAACCCTTCTTAAAGAGAGGAGTGATGTTAGCCTTCCTCCAATCCGGTGGAACATCACCTGAGTCAAGCGACTGTTGAACTGCAAAACTGGAGCCAGTTCTTCGACCGCGATCTTGAGGGCTTGATTCTGTATCTGATCTGGTCCAATTGCTTTTGCTGTATTGATGTTGAGCAATAACTTCTTGACACCTTCAACCTCAATTTTAATAGCAGGCATATCAGCATACGGGCTGTGCGGTAGAACTGGAAATGATGAAGGCTCCATATCTTCCTGGGTGAAAATGTGTTGAAATTGGTTTGCAAGAGCTTCTGCTTTTGCCTGGTCATCAGTGATCAGACAGTTGTTCACTTTAAGCATCTGGACACCAGTGTTGTCTGTCAGTCTAGATTTCACATACAGTGGCTTGTAAAAGTATTCATACCCCTTGAACTTTTCCACATTTTGTCACATTACAACCACAAACTTAAATGTATTTTATTGGGATTGTATGTGATAGATCAACACAAAGTGGTGCATAATTATGAAGTGGAAGGAAAATGATACATGGTTTCCAAATTTTATTACAAATAAAAAACTGAAAAGTGTGGCGTGCAAAAATATTCAGCCCCCCTGAGTCAATACTTTGTAGAACCATCTTTCGCTGCAATTACAGCTGCAAGTCTTTTGGGGTATGTCTCTACCAGCTTTGCACATCTAGAGACTGAAATTTTTGCACATTCTTCTTTGCAAAATAGCTCAAGCTCAGTCAGATTGGATGGAGAGCGTCTGTGAACAGCAATTTTCAAGTCTTGCCAGAGATTCTCAATTGGAATTAGGTCTGGACTTTGACTGGGCCATTCTAACACAGGAATATGCTTTGATATATACCATTCCATTGTAGCTCTGGCTGTATGTTTAGGGTCGTTGTCCTGCTGGAAGGTGAACCTCTGACCCAGTCTCAAGTCTTTTGCAGACTCTAACAGGTTTTCTTCCAAGATTGCCCTGTATTTGGCTCCATCCATCTTCCCATCAACTCTGACCAGCTTCCCTGTCCCTGCTGAAGAAAAGCATCCCCACAGCATGATGCTGCCACCACCATGTTTCACAGTGGGGATGGTGTGTTCAGGGTGATGTGCAGTGTTAGTTTTCCGCCACACATAGCGTTTTTGCATTTAGGCCAAAAACTTCAATTTTGGTCTCATCAGACCAGAGCACCTTCCTCCACATGTTTGCTGTGTCCCCCACATGGCTTGTGGCAAACTGCAAACGGGACTTCTTATGGCTTTGTTTCAACAATGGCTTTCTTCTTGCCACTCTTCCATAAAGGCCCGATTTGTGGAGTGCACGACTAATAGTTGTCCTGTGGACAGATCCTCCCACCTGAGCTTTGGATTGCTGCAGCTCCTCCAGTTACCATGGGCCTCTTGGCTGCTTCTCTGATCAATGCTCTCCTTGCCCGACCTGTCAGTTTAGGTGGATGGCCATGTCTTGGTAGGTTTGCAGTTGTGCCATACTCTTTCCATTTTCGGATGATGGATTGAACAGTGCTCCGTGAGATGTTCAAAGCTTGGGATATTTTTTTATAACCTAACCCTGCTTTAGACCTCTCTACAACTTTATCCCTGACCTGTCTGGTGTGTTCCTTTGGCTTCATGATGCCCAAGGAACATTGTTTGTTCAGTAATGTTCTCTAACAAACCTCTGAGGCCTTCACAGAACAGCTGTATTTATACTGAGATTAGATTACACACAAGTGGACTCTATTTACTAATTAAGTAACTTCTGAAGGCAATTGGTTGCACTGGATTTTATTTAGGGGTATCAGCGTAATGGGGGCTGAATACTTTTGCACGCCACACTTTTCAGTTTTTTATTTGTAAAATAATTTGAAAACCATGTATCATTTTCCTTCCACTTCACAATTATGCACCACTTTGTGTTGGTCTATCACATAAAATCCCAATAAAATATATTTACATTTGAGGTGGTAATGTGACAAAATGTGGAAAAGTTCAAGGGGTATGAATACTTTTGCAAGCCACTGTATCTCCAAAAAGCCTTGGGTTCCTCTCCCCCAAGAATAGAAGAAACATGTTGTCTATGAGCACTACTAATAGAACGATCAACTTGCTTTCGCACTCTAGTAAAATTGTCCCAGTCCAGTTTTGTACCTCTTTTTTTGGCACGGATATAAAACTTCTCTTTCTTACTGCAGAAACGTACCTGCCGAATAGCCGAAAACAAAGGAGGATGCATACGGCCCTTAATGAGTTTTTGAGGAACATGATTTGTAACAATATTATTTAAAGAGTTTCTCAGCCACACCCAGTTGTCTTTTACGGATATTTTATCTGGTTGCAGGTTGAAGAAATCTTTTCCCAGTTTTTTTGCTAAGTCTTTAAATTCCTCATTTTTCACCTTTCTCCAGAGGGAAACTTTACCCGGTGGTTCTGAAGGAACCTTAAGCTTTGTGTGCAGTTTTTCTTGGATAATATAATGATCGCTAATTCCAGCACACGATGAAACTTCCGAAATTAAATCTGGATGCGAAGTGAACAATAAAGCTAAAGTATTTTCGGTGCCACTTGTCTCATCACGCCTGGTAGGGAAAGTGACTTTCTGGGACAAGTGATTTTCCAGAGTAAGGTCAGCTAGGGCTTCCTGGAGAGCCCCTTTTGGTTCGCTTTGTGTGCCGTCAGACCAATCTACACCTAGGACATTGAAATCGCCCCCCAGGATGATAAATGGAGAGCATGACTAGTCGTTAATTTTGGAGATCTAAAAGTGGCTCCTTTTTCATGTCAGCTGTTCGGTAAAAGTTTCCGACCTGTAACAACTGTAACTCGAGTTTAGCTTGACACCAGATTTGCTCAGAATCACTGCCTAAATCAGTTCTTTCAAAACAAGGAATGGTATTGTTAACTCCGATGAAGACACCGCCTCCATGAGAGTTTCTGTCCTTTCTAAATTTGGAGGTGAGGATGGAAAATCTCAGCAGATTTGATTGATGGGTCTAGCCAAGATTCAGACCCGATAAGGATATCAGGGTTTTCAGTTTCAATAAATTAATTGATCACAGCACATTTTCCTTTTATACTGCGGCAATTTATAACAGCAATTTTGATCCCATGTTCATTGCTGACATCATTGCGATCAATATCTTTGTTGGTACCATGAATCTCATTTTGAGCATCACCATTACACGCATTTCTTTGTCCATTAACATGTTGACGGGGGTGATAGCTTGTGCAGGGGGTGGATGAAGGATTGTCATCATCAGGGGTGTTACTCTTACCATCTTCCCCAACAACAGTCCAGCCATCCTTTGTCTTCGCACATTTCAACAGAGGGTTTTTCTCTGCTTTGGATGTTGTTACACAAGACCACCCAGAAGTAGTTTTTTAAAGTGTTATTTTCGGTAAGTGGCCAGCACAAATTGGGCTGGATGATCTTAAATTCTCATGATTCCAAACGTCACAATCAGGGTCATCACTCAGCGATGTAAGACTTTCAAATGAATTGCTCAAGTGGAGCATACTTGTACGGTTGCTAGATGAGTCAAAAAATGAACTAACAAGTTTGATGTCATCGCACAATGGACATGACCAGATGGCATTTGGATTTTTGGAGGGAAAACCAAAAGTGTCATTTGACACATTGGAGCAGTACAGATGAAACCAACTTGTGCACATCGAGCACTGAATGCCAGAATCTTTAACAGCAAATGAGCACAAACCACACGGATACTTTGGTTTACGTCCACGGTGCTGACCTTTTGGGCCAGGGTTGAGGTTGATGTCCCCAGCCAGTAAATTGACAATAATGAACAATGGTAGGCAATCTCTAGGGTAGCCTAGAAAGGGGGTAGCAGAGTGTTTCAACCCATTTCCATGAAATGTATTTACGTACGTCTTCTGGACACTGAATTTTGATGGACCAGAGTCGCATTCATGGAAAATCCTCAATCCAAGTTGGAGAAGGCAATTAACAGAACCTAGTACAACACTGGCGTTGATGTGTTTCATATTCTTCCCGATTGAAGCATGGTACTAATTCAATGTTCGATTTTAGAAATCCAATATGGCATGAGCGAGGTTACAGTATTCTACGGCACATATTGTAACTGGGCCAGGTGGCAGGAAAATCTACAAGGTTAAAAACAGTTAAAAGCAGTAAGTTTCCAGCGAAAATCACAGAATTGGTCTCGGCTGGTAGCATGATGACAGGATAAAACACAGCTTTACTAGTTTTTTTTTAAAAAGTCACGATAAAATTGGTCTCGGTTGATAGCACGGAGATTTCCTTGCACGATAAAAGATTTTAAAAGATTAAAAACTCCGCTTTACTAGTTTAAATAAAGAAGAAAAATCGCGATAAATGATAAAACTAAATAAGACATGGGAGGGAATAATAAACATCCTCCCTTGGTGCAGTTGAAAGTTGTCATGTCGTCCCTGTGTAAACGGACAAGGCCGGAGCAGCCTGGTGGACAGAGACAGTCAGCGGGGCCCTGTCACGGCCATCGTCCAGCCTTAGTTTACCGCCACCATTGGTGTTGACTGGAGGGGGCTGCTGCATTCGCGGGCAGGGGCTGTTGTGTTTGCGGGCTGCTGTGTTCGCCACCGACAAATGTCACCGTCTTTGGCCAGAGCCTCCACATATGAATGTGGAAATCGAACCTTCAGAAAAGATGGCGTGCTCACGTAAAGTGCAACAGAGTGATGACAGGGGTTATACAGCCTGCCAGGATGGAGCAGAGCTGTATGGCCCTGATGTTTGAGTATAACGGCAAATGGGAATCCTGACTTTCAGTCTGAAGGAGGGTCTTGACCCGAACCGTCACCCATTCCTTCCCTCCAGAAATGCTGCCTGTCCTGCTGAGATACTCCAGCTTTTTGTGTCTATCTTCGGTGTAAACCAGTATCTGCAGTTCCTACCGACACAGCAAACAGGAGGTCAGGCGTGATTAATCTTAATGTTGTTAGAAGTGATAAACTAATGGGCCCAGTATGGTCGCCGTAACTTTTTTCAACATGTTGAAAATTTTTCTGCGACCAAAAATTGGTTGCCATGGAGAAAATCGATAATCCTGTAGGCGTAGGTGCAGTTGTAGTGAGGTCGCCATGTAGATATGGATAGTCAAGGTAGTCGTAGGTAGTTTTAGTTAATCACCTTTGCTGACTGGTAATTTTAATTGGCTCATTGGGGAAAAAAAACGTAAGCAGAAGTTTTCAGAACCAAGGATAACCGACTGGTAATGTTAAATGTCCGCCGAACTTTACAGCTGGGTATCTCTGGCTTATTAAAAGTTGTCTAGCTTCTTAAACGTTGGCTCCGCTACTTCATCCCCCTTCTCCCCTTCTCCCCCCTTCTCCCCCTCTCCCCCTCTCTCTCCCCCCATTCTCTTCCCTTCTCCACTCTTTTAAAGGATTAACCGGTCACTGTGCTAACCGTCTTAATTACAGCGCCAACCTTCCTGTTCATCGCGATGTGTGTCTGTATCAACTTGGCTTTGTACCGTGTGAAATTCAGACAGCGCTCCCCCACTTGCCCTGGCCCCCGCCTTTGCGATGTGTTTGTGTGTGTTCCACTCTGACAGTCGCCGGCAGTCCGCTGAAAAATTGACTAAGTAGGACAGGCCCATAAGGCTGCCTCCGAGACCAGGCAAAGGACCCTGCATAGGCGGCCTGAAGTATTGCTTGAAGAGAGGTCAAGCTAAAACACAGCAAAAACAGTCAGGTAGACAAAAAATGCTGGGGAAAATCAACGGGTGTGGCAGCATCTATGGAGAGAAGGAGTAGGTGACGTTTCGGGTCAAGACCCTTCTTCAGACGTTCGAAGAAGGGTCTTGACCCGGAATGTCGCCTATTACTTCTCTCCATAGATGCTGTCTCACCCATTGAGTTTCTCAAGCATTTTTTGTCGACCTTCGATTGTTCCAGCATCTACAGTTCCTTCTTAAACAAAATCAGTCAGGTGATCTTGAGCTGTGAAAGGAAGGAGACTGCTTCACTTCACTCTGCACTTGCAGTATTTTGATGACTGTACAGTACATATTGTTTGAACAGGAATTACACATTTCTCTAATCAGCAAAAATGACTGCCATCCTACAGAATGTTGAAATTGAGCCTATTTGTGAAACCACTTTATAATATGAATGCAGTCCGCTCATTCTCTAAAACCTTAAAAATGGCAAGATCTGTTCTATCTATATTTTTTAATGGTTCTGCTTTCATAGAAAATAGATGCAGGAGGAGGCCATTTGGCCCATCAAGCCAGCACCGCCTTTCATTGTGATCATGGCTGATCATCCACAATCTGTAACCCGTGCTTGCCTTCTCCCCATATCCCTTGATTCCTCTAGCCCCTAGAGCTCTATCCAACTCATCCAGTGATTTGGCCTCTACTGAAGAGCAGAGAATTTGGCAGAGAATTCCACAAATTCACAACACTATGGGTGATTTTTTTTTTCTCATCTCAGTTTTAAATGGCCTCCTCTTTATTCTTAGATGGTGGTCCCTGGTTCTTGACTGCCCCAACAATGGGAACATTTTTCCTGCATCAAGCTTGTCCAGTCCTTTAAGAATTTTATATGTGACACAGACCACATAGAACATTGAACAGTGCAGCATAGAAAGAGGTCCTTCAGATCTCAGTGTCTGTGCCCCAAACATGATGCCAAGAATAACTCTTATTTTCCTCACATAAGGCATATCCTTCCATTCCCCACATATGGACATGCCTATCCAAAAGTCTCTCGAGTGCCACTAACGTATCTACCTCCACCACCATCCCTGCATCACCTTCTGATGTAAAAAAAACCTGTCCTGCACATCTGCTATAAACTTTGACCCTCTCACCTTAAGGCTGTGCCCTTTAATATTTAATATTTTCATCCTGGGGAAAATGACTGCATAACCTATCTACACCTCCCATAATTGTATATACTTCTTTCAGATCTCTCGTCAATCTCCAGAGTTCCAGAGAAAACTATCCAAGTCTGACCAAGCTCTCTTTGCAGCTAATACGTACTTCCTAATCCAGGCTTCATTCTGGTAAACCTCCATTGCATCCCTTCCAAAGCCTTCACATGCTTCCTGTATTGGGGTGACCAGAACTGTATGCAATACTTCAAATGTGTAGGAAGGAACTGCAGATGCTGGTTTAAACCGAAGATAGACAGAAAATGCTGGAATAACTCAGCGGGCCAGTCAGCATCTCTGGAGGGAAGGAATAGGCGACGTTTCTGTCGTGAGTTGGATGTGGCCCTTGTGGCTAAGGGGATCAAAGGGTATGGAGAGAAGGCAGGTACGGGATACTGAGTTGGATGATCAGCCATGATCATATTGAATGGCGGTGCAGGCTCGAAGGGCTGAATGGCCTACTCCTGCACCTAATTTCTATGTTTCTATGTTTCTATGTTTCGGGTCAAGACCGTTCTTCAGACACTGATGGGGGGGTAAGAAAGAGGGGGGGGCACGGAAAGGTGGGGGGGGCGGAAGAATGAGGGGGGGAAAGAATGAGGGGGGGAGAAAGAGGAGAGAAAGAAAGAGGGGGGCCCTTACAAGCTGCTCTTGTACTTCCAGAATCTGAAGAAGACTGCATTGCGCGGAAAGACAGAGACTGTCTGTGCCTCCCCATTGACGATAAGGGAGTGAGCCCCAACCCTCCAAACACCTTTCATTTTCTTTTGTGTTTTGTTCTTTTGAAATAAAGCCTACCTGGTGAGTTAATCTTCAAATGAGACCCAGCAAAGCCATTGCTGATCTGGTAGCATGCCTAGAAAAATCAAACAGAGTAATATTAAAGAACATGCTCAGGATGTAAAGATATTCAATTATAATTGAGTTGTTGCATTTTGGGAAGTCTAACATGGGCAGGACCTACACAATGAATGGTAGGCCTCTAGGGAGTGTTGTAGAGCAGGGGGATCTGGGAATGCAGGTGCATGGTTCCTTAAAGGTGGAGTCGCAGGCAGATTGGGTGGTCAAAAAGGCTTTTGGCATATTGGCCATGATCAGTCAGAGTATTGAGCATAGACGTTAGGAGGTCATGTTGCAGTTGTATAAGACGTTGGTGAGACCGCATTTAGAATATTGTGTTCAGTTCTCAGCACCATGTTATCGGAAATATGTTGTCAAGCTGGAAAGGGTACAGAGAAAATATACGAGGATGTTGCCAGGATAGAGGGTCTGAGCTATCGGGAGAGGTTGAGTAAGCAGGGGCTCTATTCCTTGGAGTGCAGGAGGACGAGGGGTAATCTTATAGTGGTGTACAAAATCATGAGAGGATCATAGATTGCGTAGATGCACAGTCTCTTGCCCAGAGTAGGTGAATCGAAGACCAGAGGACATAAGTTTAAGGTGAAGGGGAAAAGATTTAATAGGAATCTGAGGGGTAACTTTTTCACACAAAGGGTGGTGGGTGTATTGGACAAACTGCCAGAGGAGGTAGTTGAGGCTGGGACGATCCCAACATTTAAGAAACAATTAGACAGGTACACGGATAGGAAAGGTTTGGAGGGATTTGAACCAAACTTGGGCATGTGGGACTAGTGTGGCTGGGACATGTTGTCCGGTGTGGGCAAGTTGGGCCGAGGGGCCTGTTTCACTCTATGACTCTAATTGGCAGATAACCTACATAATGCTTTGCTGCTGGAATAGCTTGCAAAATAATTTTACCCAAATCAATTGAGTGTCATTCTTTTGCCAATTCCATCTTGCGTTCTTGTCACGTTTAGCTATTAAGCAAGCATATATTTTTTATTTCTCCATCTCTGTTCTTTTTAAGGAAGATCTTAAACAAGGACATTGGAACTGAAAATGTTCAACTTCTCATTATGCACCAGAAATGTGCTAAAAATAATGGTTGGGATTCCAAACCTTCTACAGGATGATTCATTAAATTCACTTTATATTTCCACTTTTATCTAGGTATAATATTTCATGTGGCCTGTTTGGTAATACTGTATGAGTCATCATGAATAAATCAATAAATCCTCCTTTTTTTCCATTTTTCTTCATTGTCATGTCAGAAAGTTATTTTTCATCATCCATTAAAACCTCTGTAATCACTTTCCCTTTGTTACCATTTCAGAAATTAGTTATGTTTCTTTTTCAACACCATGCAAGATTTTGTCCTGTTATATCCATAATTATTTCTCCACATTTTGTGTGTCTGAGCAACAGTCAGGTTTGCTCAGAGGTTGTAATAGTAATTGAGCACGCTACACAAAAGAAAAATTGTGACTGGCAGATATATAGGAGTGCGTAATCAACCACAGAATGTGTTGAAAGGAGATCAAAAGATTTGTCCTGCTCATTGCCTGGTTGATAGAGCATGCAGTCTGAAGAAGGGTCTCGACCCAAAACGTCACCTATCTTTTTTCTCCAGAGATGCTGTCTGACCCGCTGAGTTACCCCAGCTTTTCGGTCTATCTTCAGTTTAAACCAGCATCTGCAGTTCCTTCCTACACAACACAATACATGTGTTTGTGCAAATTTAACTGTGTAGAAGGAAGTGTTGAAATTAAAGTAGCATGTTGATGATGAAGGAATAACATAATAATATACCTTATATGTTATATTACGCACTCAAATACATTTTTTTTTCAAATTATTCATTTATATATAACATAATAATCATACCTTATATGTTATATTACTATATAAATTAATGACTTCTTGCATACTGATAAAACATTCCACCCCAATCATTCCATCCAATTTCATCGAACTGACAAAAAGGACACATTTGACCTTTCATAGACATAAAATGCTCGAGTAACTCAGCAGATCAGGCACCATCTCTGGAGAAAATAATAGGTAAGGTTTTGGGTCAGAATCCTTCTTCTGACTGAAAGTAAAAGGTGTGGGGGTGGGGGGGAGGTAATAAACTGGAGGTGAGAAAAAGGCCAGAACAAATCTGGCAAGATTTGTTATGCCCTTTTCTCACTGCCAGTTTATTTTCCCACTCCCCCACCTCTACTTTCAGTCTGAAGAAGAATTCCAACCCGAAATATTACCTATTCTTTTTCTCCAGAGTTGCCTCCTGACCCGTTGAGTCACTCGAGCATTTTGTGTCTATCTTTGGTATGAAACAGCATCCGCAGTTCCTTCCTACACATTTGACCTTTCGTCAACTTAAGGATATGCTTAAGAATGAAATGGGATGACTCAGCCATCACACCCTGTGACTATTTTCACACAATAATTGTAGCATCAGTTTATAGCAACCCACGACAGAATGAGAGCTTGACCTGACCTGCACTATAGTGAAGCGTTATCTTCCACATCCTCACTCTGGAGTTAGCTCAAACCTTGATAATCAATTTTTAAAAGCAACGTTTAGTATCAAAATCAAAAAACAGTACAGGCTGGAAATAACAAATCACAGTTCATCTGTGGAAATGAAAACAGAGTAACTGGTACATCTCAGATACACCTCATCAAAACCATAAAATACCCGAGCAAGTGCAAATACCAGTGCATTATATAATGTTCTTTTAGTTTAGAGATACATCATGGGAACAGGCCCGTTGGCCACACCAACTAGTGATCCCCGCACATTAACACTATCCTATGCACACTAGGGACAATTTACTCTTATACCAAGCCAATTAGCCTACAAACCCGTACATCTTTGGAGTGTGGGAGGAAATCAAAGATCTCGGAGAAAACCCACGCGGTCACAGGGAGAACATACAAACTCCATACAACAAAGGACAAAGGACATTTAATGTCACATACACCAACTGGTGTCGTGAAATTTGATTTGCCATTTGCAGCACACCAATAAAAATAAAACACAACATTAAAGAAGAATTTAACATTAAACATAAAAACATCCCCCCTCAATGGTTCCCACTGTGAGGGAAGGCAGCAAAGTTCAGTCTTCCTCTGGTTCACCCCGTGGTCAGGGTCTATTTGAGGCCTCCACAGTTGCTGCAATGGTGGCCCAATGTTTCCGGCCCTCTCGCCGGATGATGGAGCTCCGGCGTCGGAGGAACACTCTTCAGCTGCTTGCAGTGTCTGGAACGACCGCTTCCCATCCAGAGACCACGGCTCCCGAAGTCCACAGGCTGCGCTGGTTGGAGCTCCAATGCTGGCGATCTCAGCGAAAGATCCCAGGCTCCGCGGTGTTCAGAGTCAGCACCTCCCACAGCAGGAAACTCCGCAATGCCAGCTCCGCGATGTGGGAGTCGGCAGTCTCAGCACTCCGGAGCTTACCACATGGCGGCCCTCAGTAAAGCATCGCCCGCTCCGCGATGGTGCTTCAGCGCAGTGCCGCCGCCGAAGTTGAAGATTCTGGTCCAGTCCAGGTGGTAGGCCGCGAGGAAGGGGCGAAGATGCGACTCGGAAGAAAGACGCATCTTCGACCAGGTAGGGACTGAGAAAAGTCTCCCCCCCCCCTCCCCACCACCCCCCACATAAAAAGACAAGACCTCCAAAACAACACTTTTTAACAAACTAAAAATTAAAGACAGCACTTCTACAGCAGCGCCACCATGCCACCCTCTCTAATCTCTGCAGATCTCAGATCTATTTAAGGAGCATCACCAGAGTTCCACAAGTGGATATATATTCTGGAAGTGAAATGTTGGCAGCAATTAGCATTCTATAAAATCTTCACCCCGCATACATGAATTATCCGCCTAAAGCAAAAACTTGTATCTCAGGAGATATCCGAACAGTCACAAACTGAGCCCATATTTCCAAGAATGTTGGCAGGATTTCAGGGCCTGAGCTGTCAGGAAAGATTGGGCAGGATAGGATTTTATTCCTATGAGCGCAGGAGGCTGAGAAGTGATCTTATAGAGGTGTGTAGCATCATGAGTGGAATAGATAGGGTGAATGCACAGAGTCTTTATCCAGAGTAGAAGAATCAAGAACCAATTGACATACTGTAAGTTCAAGATAGACAGAAAATGCTGGAGAAACTCAGCGGGTGAGGCAGCATCTATGGAGAGAAGGAATAGGCAATGTTTCAGGTCGATACCCTTCTTCAGACTGATGTCGGAGGGAGGGGGGAGGCGGGAAAAAGAAAGGAAGAGGCGGAGACAGTAGGCTTTGTTGGAGAGCGGGGAAGGGGAATGGAAGGATGGAGAAAGCAAGGACTATCTAAAATTAGAGAAGTAGGTTCAAGGTGAGAATGAAAAAGATTTAATAGGGGGAGTAACTTTTCCACTCAGAATGGGTATATGGAACGAGCTGCCAGAGGAGGTCATTGAGGCAGGTACTATAACACCATTGAAAACACACTTGAATAGGTACATGGATTCAAAAGGTTTAGAAGGTCCATAAATATGGGCTAAACATGGACAAATGGGAATAGCTTAGATGTGGCATCCTGGTTGGTATAGGCGAGTTGTCCCCTTAGTCCTCACCTTTCACCTCATCAGCCATAGCATACAACACGAAATGCTCCGACATTTTCTCAACCTCCAACGAGTCACATCTTCCCAACTCAACCCCTTTCCACCTTCCACAAAGACCGTTCCCTCTGCAACTCTCTGGTTATCTCATCCCTTTCTCATCCAAACCACCCCCTCCCCAGGTATCTTCCCCTGCAACTGCAGGAGGTGCAACACCTGTCGCTATATCTCCTCCCTCGACTATCCAGGGACCCCGACAGTCCTATCAGGTTAGGCAGAGGTTCACTTGCATCTCCTCCAACCTCATCTACTGTATCAGTTGTTCAAGATGTCGACTCTTATACTTCAGCAAGACCAAACGTAGACTGGGCGATCATTTCGCGGAGCACATACGCTCAGCCCACATGAACCAACCTGATCACCCTGCTGCTTGACACGTTAAATCTCCATCCCATTCTTACACGGACCTTTCTGTCCTCGATCTCCTCCATTGTCAGAGTGAGGCTAAACACAAATTGGAGGAACAGTATCTCATATTTCGCTTGGGCAGCTTACAACCCAGCGGTATGAATATTGATTTCTCTAATTTCAAGTTACCCTGCACTCCCTCTTTCTCCATTCCTCCCTCACCCAAGTCACACCAGCTGCTTGTTCTCACCTGGCAAACAACTAACAATGGCCTGTTTCCTTCATCATCGTTACCTTTTTTGCATGTCTTTAATTCATTTGTTCCATATCTCTCCACATCACCGTCTATATCTCTCGTTTCCCTTTCCCTTGACTCTAATGTGAAGAAAGGTCTCGACCTAAAACGCCACCCATTCCTTCTCTCCAGAGATGCTGCCTGTCCCACTGAGTTACTCCAGCATTTTGTGTCTATCGTCGGATTAAAGCAGCATCTGCAGCTCCTTCCTACACACATCAAGACTGCCAGATGAAGACGATAGTGGATGAGACAGCTTAAACATTTGTTCAAAATGATGGTGGACATGTTGATGAAGAAGAAATAATGAAAATGAAACAATTTGGGCCAGAAAAGCACAAACCTTTGCAGTTGTTAAATGGGAGACAATTTGGGATTAACTAGAACAGATTGTAGACATGATTGACTTGAAGGGAAGTCATTGGAAGCCTTGGTTCTAGATTTTCAGACAACATTTTGTAAAATGTCTTATCCAAGTGTAGTTACAGATGTTTGAGAAGATGATGGCTGGCAACTTGTTCAATGTCAGAAAGGTTCAGAGCAAAACAGCATGTCAACCAGCTCACTGTTCAGGCTATACTTTCTGTGAATGATGCAACACTTGCCTTTAGCTCGCAAGGTGTATTGCAGATAGCGATGAGCAATTTGTCTGACATAAGTACCTGGATGGCATGGGAATCGATATGAAGGAAAGAGTTGTCGTGTCCCCAGGCTCTAAGATTTCATCCACAATCCATGTCAGCAATAGAACTCTTGGCAACGTGGATTACTTCAATCATTTCACCTCAGTTCTTCCCAGCTCATTTAGCAGAGAACCTGACGTACACATTGTCAAAGTCTCCCTCACCTTCAGCAGATTTGTGTGCCTATCCAAAGCACAAAGGTGTCCATCAAACAGGCTTCTGTTCTTCTTCCCCTGTTTTATACTTCATCTCTTGCTTTCAGTTTAGTTTAGTTTAGATCAGTTTAGAAACAGAGCATGGAACCAGGCACTTTGGCCCACCGAATCCACGCCGACCAGCAATCAGCCACACACTAGTTCTGTCCTACACACTGGGACAGTTTACAGAAGCCAATTTACCAACAAACCTGCATGCATTTGGAGTGTGGGATGACATCGGAGCACCTGGAGAAAGCATTTGTGGTGACAGGAAGAACGTGCAAACTCTGTACAAATAGCACCTCAGGTCAGGATCAAACCCGCAACTCTACCGCTTTGCCACCGTGCCACCCTTATTTCTTTAGTTTAGAGATACAGCGTGGAACAGGCCCTTTCAGGCCACTGGGTCCGCGCCGACCAGCGATCCCCGCACATTAACACTATCCTACACTTACTAGGGACATTTTTTTTACATTTACCAAGGCTGTTAACCTACACAGCTGTACGTCTTTGGAGTGTGGGAGGAAACCGAAGATCTCAGAGAAAACCCATGCAGGTCACGGTGAGAACATACAAACTCCGTACAGACAGCACTTGTGGTCAGGATCGAACCCGGGGCTCCGGCGCTGCATTCGCTGTAAGGCAGCAACTCTACCGCTGCATCACTATGCCAGGTTATTGCTGGGGCCAAGACTTAAGCACCTCGCCAAGTCACCTACTGAGCAATGTATGAGCATTTTCCACTCTGAATGTTCCAATGACAATTCGTCGAATGAAACATTAACTCTCTCTCGTCATAGATCCTGGCACAGTTCCTGCTTTGCTTTGGACATCTAGCAAATGTAATACTTTGCTTTCACAGTATTACTTCCAGGAGAATGAATAGGATGGCTTGATGCCTAGCCCATTATCTTGCACAAAGTATATTGACAGTGTAACATTGGCAAGATCAACACCATCGGCACTGCTGTACTCAACAGCTCTTGTGCAAAGTTCATTGACCGGAAAGTTGAACTCTTTCTCCATGGAAGCCACCTGGCCTGCTGAGTTCCTATGCAATCTTCAGTTTCATTACAGATTTTTAGTGTCTCCAGCATGTTGATTTGCTATTTCACATACTCTGCTTTGGTTGACTGATCCTTAAGGGGCTGTCCCACTGCGGCGACTTAATTCGAGAGTTTAGAAGAGTTTAAGAGAGTTTGAAAAAATGCCATGTTGAAGACCTCCTTCGACTATAGGAACATAGAACATATAAATTAGGTGCAGGAGTAGGCCATTCGGCCCTTCGAGCCTGCACCACCATTCAATATGATCACGGCTGATCATCCAACTCAGTATCCCGTACCTGCCTTCTCTCCATACCCTCTGATCCCCTTGGCCACAAGGGCCACATCTAACCCCCTCTTAAATATAGCCAATGTACTGGCCTCAACTACCCTCTGAGGCAGAGAGTTCCAGAGACTTACCACTCTCTGTGTGAAAAAAGTCTTTCTCATCTCGGTCTTAAAGGATTTCCCCCTTATCCTTAAGCCGTGACCCCTTGTCCTGGACTTCCCCAACATCGGGAACAATCTTCCTGCATCTAGCCTGTCCAACCCCTTAAGAATTTTGTAAGTTCTATGTTGAAGACTAGCCATGACTAGCTTCGGGAAAATTGGACTCCCAATAATGTAAAATGAAGACGACCTCCTTCGATCTCCTTCAACCTCCCTTCAACCTCCCTTCAACCTCCCTTCGACCTCCCTTCGACCTCCCTTCGAGTATGTTGAAGACTATCTACGACTACCTTCGACTACCTTCGATTACCTTCGACTACTCTCGATTACCTTCGACTAACATGGCGACCTACTAAGACCTACCTCGACTAAACCTACAAGTAAAAAAAGTATCAATTTTTTTCCATGGCGCCCTTTTTTAATCACGGGCATTTTTCAACATGTTGAAAAATACGCTGCGACCTAGCTGAGGCCTCGCGTACACAGAGACCATTCTCGAGCATGAAGGAGAGTTACAAAGACTTCCTAGGACCTCGTGTCGACCATGCTGCGAGTATGAGTCGAGGGCAAACTCACCAGAACTCGTGGATGAGGTTGCCACAGTGGAACAGGCCCTTTAAGCTGTAAGCTTTGACTGATCATGGTTCTGGTGGTCATAACCTCTCCGGCACAGATTATTGTTTGAATGCTAGCCACAGAAGCAGATCTACAACCACGTATTACAATCACTCCACACTCTCAGATCTCTAATCCACAGCAACATTTTTTACTTCAACTATGACCTTCTTAGACCCCTCTCAGATCTGACCTTACTTCGACCACACTGGTGACCCTCGGACAAAACTTGATCGGACTTTGCCGGCACTAAACGTCATCCCCTTATCATGTATCTATGTATACACTGTAAATTGCTCGATTGTTATCATCATTATCATCAGAATCTGAACCAGAATCAGATTTTTATTTGCCAGGTATGTTTTGCAACATACGAGGAATTTCACTGGCCAGGTCAGTCATACAATTAAAAGCAACAGACTCAAAAACACATTTTAACATGAACATCCACCACAGTGACTCCTACACATTCCTCACTGTGATGGAAGGCGAAATAAAGTTCAAGTCCTTCCCTTGTGTTCTTCCTCAGTCGGGGGCCTCGAGCTTCCATTAATGGGATGATCATGACTCCCGTAGCCGGTGGCATTCGTGCCCTCCGCGTCGAGGCGCTCAGCTCCCGCATCGGGGGGTTATCAGGTCCCCTGCGCCAGGCGATCAAACCTCGCATCGGGGCAGGTCGAACCTTCTGCGGTGTTGGAGCTCCCGACTTGCCTCTCCTTAGACTGCGAGCCCTTAATGGTAAGTCCGCAGGCCGCGGTGGGAGTGATCCCAGGCAAGGGATCTACTCCGATGTTAAGACCGCGCCCCGCGGTGGGGCTCACGACAGTCGGAGGCAGCTTCCAGCTCCAGCGATGGTAGGCCGCAGAGCCCGGAGAATGTGATCCAAAAAATGTTCACATCTCCGGGAAGGTAAGAGCTTGAAAAAGGTTCCCCCTCCCCCCCACCCCACATAAAACAAACCGAAGTACATTAAATCAAACTTTTAACAAACACTAAAAATAACAAAATATGAAAAAAACTAACTGCCGGCAGGGCTGGCCATTTCCCCGGCACCCCTGGTGGTCTCATAATCAGAATCATATTTATTAGCCAAGAATGTTTTGCAACGTACGAGGAATTTGATTTGGCATACAGTCACACCAATAAAAATCAGCTGAACACACAAAATAGATATTAACATGAACATCCACCACAGTGTGTCCTCCACATTCCTCACTTTGATGGAAGGCGAAGAAAAGTTCAATCTCTCCCTTTGTGCTCCAGCGGTCGGGGGCCTCAAGCCTTCCGTTGACGGGACGATCCTGTCTCCCGTAGCTGGCAGCTACAGGAGGCAACCATGTATTGTCTTTCTGCTGACTGGCTAGCACGCAATAAAAGCTTTTCACTGTACCTCGGTACACTTGACAATAAACTCAACTGAACTGATTCCATTCACTTTCACACCGCCATTTGTAGACCTGCACTGACTCCTAATAAAACTTAACATTTATAGTTTTTTTTAACTCATCATGCTTTGCTGTTTATTTATCGTTGTGATATAGAAACACAGAAACATAGAAACATAGAAAATAGGTGCAGGAGTAGGCCATTCGGCCCTTCAAGCCCGCACTGCCACTCAGTATGATCATGTCAGATCATCCAGAATCAGTAACTTGTTCCTGCTTTCTCCCCTTATCCCTTGATTCCATTAGCCCTAAGATCTATATCTAACTATCTCTTGAATACATCTAGTGAATTGGCCTCCACTACCTTCTAAGACAGAGAATTCCACAGATTCACATTTCTCTGGGTGAAAAGGTTTTTTCTCATCTCAGTCCTAAATGGCCTACCCCATATTCTTAAACAGTGACCCCTGGTTCTGGACTCCCCCAACATGGGGAACACATTTCCTGCATCTAGCCTGTCCAATCACTTAAGAATTTTGTAAGAATATAAGGCCAGTCGATCCATTCTTTCATCATACATCAGTCCTGCCATCCCGGGAATTAACATGCTGAACCTACCTATTTTACTTGATATTTTTATTGTTTCTGGCCACGGTTTCTTTTTCGATTGATAAGAAGATCTGATCTTGTCAAGTGAAATGGCTAAACCGATTAATAAAAACAGATGAGCGAAAACATTGGTGATTAATGAGATTAAAAACCAGATGAGCCAATGATAGGTAATCTGCATGAATAAAAGGATGTACAGTGCATTAGGAAGTATTCAGACCCCTTCACTTTTTCCACATTTTGTTACGCTACAACCGTATTTTAAAATGGATTAGATGGATTCATTTTTTTAAATCATCAATCTACACACAATACCCAATAATAAAAAAGCAAAAACAGATGTATAGAAATTTTAGCAAAGTATTAAAAATAAATAACTGAAATATCACATTTACATTAGTATTCAGACCCTTTACTCAGTACTGAATGCAATGTACCTCTGGGAAGGACATGAAGCGGAATTTATTTAGTCAGAGGCTGGTACATCTGTGGAATTGTGGCCATGGAGGCCAAGTCAATTATATTTTTAAGGTGGAGATTGACAGATTCTTGATTAGTAAGCGTGTCGGGGTTATGGGGAGAAGGCAGGAGAATGGTGTATATATGTTACATATGTAACTTTATATTGTTTATTATTGGTTTTACAGAGTGCTATGTTTATGTATCTGTGTGCTGCTGCAAGTACGAATGTCATTGTTTAGTTTCAGGCATATGACAATAAAACACTGTTGACTCTTTAGTTTATTGTCACGTGTACCAAGGTACAGTAAAAAACGTTACTCTTGAGAAGTAAATGAAGACTGTTTAAGAAACAAAGATAAGGGCGGCACGGTGGCACAGCGGTAGAGTTCCTGCCTTACTGTGCTTGCAATGCCAGAGACCCGGGTTCGATCCTGACTACGGGTGCTGTTTGTACGGAGTTTGTCCGTTCTCCCTGTGACCTGCGTGGGTTTTCTCCGAGATCTTCCGTTTCCTCCCACACTCCAAAGATGTACAGGTTTGTAGGTTAATTGGCTTGATATATGTGTAAATTGTCCCAAGTGTGTGTAGAATAGGATTAATGTGTGGGGATCGCTGGTCAGCGCGGTCTCGGTGGGCTGAAGGGCCTGTTTCCGTGCTGTATCTATAAACTAAACTAAGTGCAGATGCCATTTAATAGACAAAAAGACACGTTTTTTTCCGAGTCTGAAGAAGGGTCTCAACTCGAAACGTCACCTATCCATGTTCTCCACAGATGCAGCCTGACCTGTTGAGTAACTCCAGCACTTTGTGCCCTTTTGTGAAAGGCAGATCACTGCTGCTGTACTGTTCATGAGCAACACTAGAATCACAACCTGATGGATCTTAGAGGCATCTCTAGCACAGATCCTGGAGATTGGTTATGTATTTGGATTAAAATAAAGACCATATTTTGAATACAAAATCCTTGTTGAATGGTATTGATATGTGCTTTGCATTGCAGAGGTCGGTTAGGTTTCAGTGATGTGCTTCAAGCTGTTTCCCAGCATTTACTGCCTAAGCGTTTACAAACTAGCATAAATTGAGGATGAGCTCAATTATTTCCAGTGCACTACATTTCAGCAAACTTCCTTCTGACTGATAATAGGTTTGTTTTCAATTTAAGTTCTGGCTATAGCATTGCAGTCGCTTTAATGTCATTCAGTTCATGGTTCACAGCTCCCTGCACTTAAAAAGCATAATCCAATTTTACATTTAGTTTCACCATAACAAGGTCAGCAAACTTTACTCTGCACATGCTGCCTTGTTTGGACTTCAAAATAGTAAGATTAAATGAGAATTTACCAGTTTGAAGTTTGAACTTTATTTTATGAGGAGTTACGATGAGCGATCACGTGAAGCCCGCCAGTCCGCATGCGCATCAATCTTCAAAGCAGCGGTGTGAAATCACAGATAACCGTAGTCAAAGTGACATAGTAAGATTAGAGAAGACTAGAACTATCAGATGACCTTTATGATACAAGGGTTGGGAGCAGAGGGCACGTAATCCCTCATTGTAACTCCTCATAAAATAAAAATATAACTTCAAACTGGCAAGTTCTCACTTAATCCTACTATTCTACCGGAGTCACGTGAGTGATTCCATGAAGATTTCAAAGCTCAGTGATTTCAATGCCGTGGATACGTGTCCATGTGTCACACTGCCTCAGTTGACACAGGATGAGTAATAATAAATAATGCATTCAAACATGATACAGACTTAAACATGTTGATGTTTTAATTAGCAAAAAGAAACAATAGCGACCCCTCTCTCCCAGGGTGAAGCTATAAAACAGAATTTTTAATGGAGTGGGCAAATACCCCCGGTGTGGCAAGAGGTTTATTATAGAACCTTTGAAATGTCAGTTCATTGGACCATCCTGTGGCCGCGAGGATTTGGTCGAGAGGGACATCCAGTGCCCTCGCTGCTCACATTGATGATGCTCTGGTGGAGTGAGATTTAAAAACGTTAGTGTCCACTCCTGCACAAGCCAGAACCTGTTTCAGCCACCTTGAAATGGTCTGTACTGACACCTTCTTATGAGGATTTTTGTGACTGATGAATATCGTTAATTCGGAGCCTCTAAGGCTCTTGGTGACCTTGATATACTGCTGCAAGTGCGTAACTACACATAGGCGAAGGTTCAAATGTTCAAAGGTTATTTTATTGGTCACATACACCAATTGGTGTAGTGAAATGCTTCTTGCCAATGCAGCACAGAAAAAAAGAATACAGACATAACAATGATAAAGAGATTTAAACATAAAAAAACATCCCCCCACAATGGTTCCCATTATGAGGGAAGGCACAATGTCCAGTCCCCATCCCATGTCCACCCATAGTCGGGCCCATTGAGGCCTCCGCAGCCGCCTCCACGGAGGCCCGATGTTCCAGGCCGTTCTTGCCGGGTTATGGTGCTCTGGCGTCGGGAGAATCTTCTCAGTGTTATGTTATGTTATTTACAGATGAAACCATCCTGTTCAGTCGCTACTTCTGCAGCGCCATGAGTATTACCACTTTAAGAGTGAGTCTGGGCAAAGACAGGGATGTTGCTGGAGCCCATTGGCGAAGCAGCGTGAGAACCACGCTCACATCCCAGATCTCCGTGTACCTGGGCCTGGGGGGGATTACAGTTAAAAATACCCTTCATGAACCGGGATATTAAAGGGTGAGACCCAACAGAGTGTTGTCCCAATCCCTGCCACAGGCAGGACGCTAAGGCACTCCTGGCACTGTTGATGGCACTATTGCTCAGTTGCTCATCAAAATATAGTGCGGAAAGAAATTCCAACACACCAGGTATGCTTGCCGTGTGATATGATATGTTCGACTGCAAGCAGAACACCTCCCATATCTTGATATGAGAGATGTATTGTTTTTTAATACTATCCCTCCAGGCCGCAATAATCACATCTACCGTACGACCTGATAGTCCGAGCCCCAGGAACGGTCTCCTCAGAATCTGCAAATCAATAGATTAATATGGTCATGTAGTGGATGGTTTTCCCCAGTCACAGGGTGACCCAGCAGGTTACTTTGGGGACAGCCATAAAAGGCTGTGTTATTAGTCTCAGAACAAGCGGGAACCATGGATGTGTCAGCCAGTCGGGAACTACCAAAACGCCTGAGGCGGAGTCCTGCTCAATCTTAAGCAAGCACCGACTGATGAGGCAAAATGGGGGAAATGCATACAAAAACATCCCACCCCAGTGTAGCGAGAATGCGCACCGGTACTGCCCCTGGGTCAGGTTCCCATGAAACATACTTTAGAAGCTGGTGATTTAGTCTGGATGCAAACAAATCAATATCTGGTACACCGCGTGACAATCTCATTAAATATTTCATGATTCAACATCCATTCTGTGTTGTCATTGTATTTTTGTGACCTGGTGTCCGCCACCATGTTAAATTTACCTGGTAAGTAGATAGCTGAAATTCAGATGTTTCTTGTAACACACCAGTGCCAAATAAGGTTCGCCAATTTATCACATGATACCGACTTGATTCCACCCATGTGATTAACGTATGCTACTGCTGTAGTGTTGTCAATCTGAAGCTGAACATACAAGTCATGCATACTAGTACAATACGCCTTTAAGCCATAGAGTGCTCCCAACAATTCTAAATAGTTAATAACCTGTGATTGAAGAATTAATGCTTCATGCATATTCCATCTGCCACCACAGCTAGAGATGGTATCAGTAGCTCCCCATCCTAGAGCACTAACATCAGCTTGTAAAATAATTAAAGGTTTATCAATCAGAATTTTACTGGAGCAATGCCAAATATTCACTATCCACCACTAACTCAGCAATGGCTTCAGCTGGTAACCGCACGGGGTCTATTGAAATGACCTGCATGCCATTTGAGTGTCTGCTCCTTTGCACATTGTAAATTTTGATTAGGTAAAGGCCCAAACTGTGCAGCTGATAAAGCAGCCACTAATTTTCCAATTATACTTGCCACCTGCCGAACAGAAGATTGTTGCTCATCAACGAGATTGTTACAAGCTTCTATTAACTCTGATCTCTTGTCTCTGGGCAGAGTCACAGACATGTGAGTTGAATTAATGGTGAATCCCAAATAATCAATGACTCTAGATGGCATCAATTTGGATTTAGCTGGATGGATGAGAAACCCCAACCTCTCAAACATGAGTTTGGTAGCTAAAACAGAAAATTCAGCTGATTTCTGCATCTTGCCCATGATTTAGACATCATCCAAATAGGCAATTGCAATATGATTCTGAGCCCGGAGTAGACCCATCGCCGGTTTTAACAACTTTGCAAATAATCTAGGAGCTGAAGTTAACCCATTAGGCAATGCATTGAACTGCCATAATTGCCTCATCCAGCTAAACGTCAAATATATCTGGTGATTGTAATGAATGGGTACTGAATAGTATGCATCTTTAAGATCTATGCATGCCATATAACATCCTTTGGAAACCAGTTGTTTAGCAGTAACAAAGGTTTCCATTTTGAAATGTTTATACTGCACATACGAGTTAAGTTAAGTTAGATCAAGAATGATTCAACACCTACCATCCTTCTTTTGTCTAGGAAATATATTAGACACCCATTGGTGAGATTGATGAAACAACTTCTCAATTACCCCTTTTTTAGATAACGCTTCAATTTCAGCTTGTACATCTAAAGACTCATATTTTGAAAAAAAAAATGTACGGCTTGATGTATGCTGTGTAGGTGGATGCAATTTGAAAAGGAATTTTATTCGGAACCCTTGTATACTGTGCAGTATAAAATAATCTGATGTTATGCAACACCATTTAAAAACAAGTGTAATCTCCCACCAACTTGTAACTGATCCATACATGATATGTTCTGAAAAGAACCAGATCCACCTACCTCCATGGTTGTCAGTGGAAACATCTGCCCCCGAGTTCTTGAGGGGAAGAATGTTGGAGTGTGCCAATTGCTCATGTGTGGCAAGGGCCGGCTTGGTCCTTGGCCTGAACTAGCTTCAGCAAACTGCTTGTAGGGATGCTGCTGCAGAAGTGGAATCTTGCTAGTCAGTTGGGCTTTTATGAGGCCGACCGTTTTAGCCTTGTCGTCCAATTCTCTGACCCGTTTTGATAGGTCATCACCAAACATTAGATTCAGCGGTTGCATATTGCTAGATTTGCACAGTGCCGCAAACCTGGGGTTCAGAGTAGGATGGATAGCACTCTTTCTGAGAAAGTTTATTTCAAAATGTTCATTGCACATTAGGGCCAGAGCATCCTGCTGCACCTCAGACAGGGGCCTCCCATCGACTGACCTAGCGAAAGCTGTAATGCCTGAAGCGAGCAGCTTTAGTATCTTCTGGAGCCTCACTTCCTGGGCTCCGATACCTACACCCATGTGACCCCAGATAGTGTGGTTCACAGTCAGCACTTTGATCGAGGCACAATTGGCGGATGTCTTGTATTTTTTGGAATTTCTTCCATTGTGAGGTCTTGCAGCTGGTGTGAGGCCATGTAATTTATATTCATGACCAGGTCCTCATCCAGCGGTTCCCCAGTTCCGGTCGGTATAGCAAATTTAGATGCCATACCTGGCACCCCTGATTCGTGGCCTTCTTGCCTTGAGGTATGCTCACCGGCTACACCTCCGACCTTGGAGTAAGAACAATACTGACCCCGTATGGTCTCCTCCTCCAAGAGGGAGACATTATGCAGCCATTCAACGGGCCCCCGAGGAGACCCGCGGATATAAAGCTCCTCTTGCTGGAGCATATCATGATGGAGCATCCTCTCCATCAGGAGCTCCATCCTGGACAAACGTCCGAAGACGCTATCCATTGTGGGAGAGGAACCCTGCTGGCCCGACTCATCCGAGTCAACCTAAACAAACAATTGTTTCCATGGTGTCATCTATTAAAACTGTCATAATTGAAAGTGACAAATAAGCTTGCTAGATATCCAGGAAAATAGGAATGCCATTTCTTTCTCTCCAAAGTGCTAATAAAATGAAGGAGGTTTGGTCTGTCAACAGCCCCACTAAATAGAAATAGGCTTGAATCATAGTTTCATATTTGGAATTTATTTTTTTAATGTCTGGATAGGAAAAATCACTGTGATGTATGTCTGAATATCCAAAAGTAACTACTGTTTTTTTAAGAAGGCTTGATCTTATAGAGTTCAAAATCATGAGAAGAATAAACTGTGCAGACAAATGCACAGAGGCTCTTGCCCATAGTAGGACAATCGAGAGCCAGAGGACATAGGTTTAAAGTGAACAGGTTTAGAGAGATATGGGCCAAATGCTGGCAGGTGGGACAAGTGTATGTGGCAAGTTGGACCTGTTTTTATGTTGTAAGATTATGATTCTGTGACTAAGTAGGAGAAATTTGCTATTCATTCTAGGAACAATGGGTGAGAATGCAAGGAAGATTCACCAGGATGACACTTGAGTTAGTGCAGTTATGAGAAGATGAGAGATTAGGTTTGTTATTCTTGTAGAAGTGAACACTGAGAGTAGTTCTGATAGACATGTACAGAATTCGGAAAAGCATTCAGAGGAATGTTTTCCCCATGGTAGAGGTGCAAAGACCAGAAGACATAGGCTTAAGGTGAAAAGTAAGTTTTAAAAGAGATCTCAAAGGACAGTATGAATCTGGAATGCATTATGGCAGAGAGGCAGAGAATCATGCAGCACGGAAACAAGCCCTTCAGCCCAACTTGCCAATGCTCACCAAGATGCCCCACCTACAGCAATCCAACCTGCCCACGTTTGGCCCATATCCTTCTAAAACTTTCCTATCCATGTACCTGTTCAAGTGTATTTTAAATGTTGTTATAGTACCTGTCTCTACTTCCCCCAACTAGCAGTTTGTTCCATAATACCCACCACCCTCTGAGTGAAAATGTAGCCCCTCGGGTAGCCCCAGAGGGCAGTGGAGGCCAAATCACTGGATGGATTTAAGAGAGAGTTAGATAGCGCTCTAGGGGCTAGTGGAATCAAGGGATATGGGGAGAACTCAGGCACTTGTTATTGATTTGGGACAATCAGCCACGATCACAATGAATGGTGGTGCTGGCTCGAAGGGCGGAATGGCCTCCTCCTGCACCTATTTTTTATGTTTCTATGTTTCTAAATATTTCCCCTCGGACCTTAAGCCTACATCCTCTGGTTCTTGATTCCCCTATTCTAAGTAAAAGTCTTGAACATTATACCTCAAAAATATCATACCTCATCCTCCTATGCTCCAAGGAATAAAGTCCTAGCTTGCCCAATGTCACTCTAAAGCTCAGGCCTGCAAGATCAACTTCCTCGTAAAACTTCGCTGCACTCTTTCCAGATTAAAAACATCCTTCCTACAGCAAAGTGTTCAAAGCTGAACAAAATATTCAAACCACAGCCTTTTCAAGGTCTTGTGCAGTTGTAACATAACATCCCAACTTATGTACTGAATACCGTGACTGCTGAAGATAAATGTATCGAAAGACTTTGCAACCATCTTATCTTTCTGTGATGCCACTTTCAAGGAACAATGTATCGGCACTCCGAGATTTTTCTGTTCTACAACACTCCTCAGAGCCCTGCCATTCACCATGAAAGTCTTGCCCAAATTTGACTTCCCAAACTGCAATACCTCATATTTATCTGCACTAAACCCCATTAACCATTCCTCAGCCAACTTGTCCAACTGATCAAGATCCCTGCTTATCCATTTGTTCCTATTGTTAAGGGTGGCACAGTGGTGCAGTGGCAGAGTTGCTGCCTTACTGTTTACATAAGCTCTTCTAAGCTTACCCCCAGTCTAGTTCAGTCAAAAAAGCACTCAGTCAAACACTGGAACAACAATTTTTTTTTTAGATTGAACAGGAAATTCCCCTATACGATATCTAAACCACTGCAGGATCGATCCTTGTAACTGCCTGGCCAAGCCCTTCAGCCTCATGCAAGCAGAGACACTCCAATAAGTCACGCAGTCCCAAGAACTCTTCCAGAAGATCGACATCGATCTAAGATGGAGCCATCTTTTATAGGTCCACAAACCTTGAGGGGCCGAACTACATATGGGTGGTCTCTTTTCAATCCAATCAAATATATTAATCACATCAATACATAATTGACAGATCCCCTCAACTCAATAACAGAATCTTTTTTTTTTTTTTGTTAAGTATTTTTATTATAGAAACATAGTAATAACAAAGTACATTATTTTGCATTGCTGAAAATACATGATATTAATGATATATTCATACTCTTAATAATATTTGTATTATCATTGATTTTAAAATTTAAGACTATATATTTTATATAATTGAAAATACATAATATTAATGATAAATTCATACTGTTAGTAATATTTGTATTATCGTTAATTTTAAAATTTAAGACTATATATTTTATACAATTGAAAATACATAATACTAATAATACCTTCATGATATTAATGATATATTCTTACTATTAATAATATTTGTATTATCATTGATTTTAAAATTTAAGACTATATATTTTATATATTTGAAAATACATGATATTAATAATACCTTCATGATATTAGTACTGTTTATATTCTTATTAGTATTAAAAATTTAAGATTATATGTTTCTATACATTTTTCTAAATTTTTTTTAAAGGTAGGAAAAGATAGAGAAAAAGAGTGTAAGAAGTATGATGGTGAATGGAGTATTAATCATTAAATCCGTCCTTGGAGATATAGTCATGATTTATTATATATGTTTCTTCATCCATTCTAATATTCAGGTCTCAGTCAAGCCCTCGTGCCGAGCCATTATGACCCTGTAAATATTTAATAAATGGAGACCAAATCTCTCTGAAGAGATCTAACCTGTCCATTAGGACAAGCCTCAATCTCTCCAGATGAAGTGTCTCCGACATTTCTGTGTTCCGAATCTTACATACATTGTATCTGGAAGAGGCTTCCAGAAGGAAGCCAACACAAATGAATAATGCAACATTTGCCCTGGGATTCTAACAAACCAGACAGGGCTTAACATTTCAACCAATCAACAAATAACAGGGTAACTGTCTGGCAACATTTACACAATTCACAATGTTGTTGCTTTAATTCAATCAACTTTATGCTTTTTACACTTCATTGTATGTACTCTGCAGATGTCTCATTCATTCTCTGCAACACTGATCTGGGTGCTAGACTTGCTGGCACCATTCTGCAGCTTGTCTTATTTCTGCAGAGTACATCAGACTTGACCAAAATGGCCTAACACTACATAAGTCCTTTACTAAATGTTGGTGCTATTACTGCTCTGTTTTAGCCAGGATTTACATTCCTCCCTTTTATCATATGATAACCATCATTTATGATAACAAGATTTACATGGGTGACTTTCGCATTATGTCAAACATATTTACAGCAAAATGATGATGTATCTTCCCAGAACCTCATCAAGCTTCCCGAGAATTTGTGGGGGTAGCTTCATAATTTCCATCTGATGAGTCTTAATCTCCCGAGTTTTCGTGGGCGCGAATCCCTTCCATCCATCTGTGCTTGATCCATAATGGAGTATAAAGTTCCTAAGAAAATCTGGGATGAAGCAAGTTACTTTGATGGAAATGCTATTACAATGCTGGAAACACACCCAGACATTCTTTTCATTCATTGTCAATGAAAGATATAATCCTTCCCACACTATGATCCTTTCCAAAATGTAGTCAGTTGTCTCCGCAGTTACATGGTGATTTCCAAGGTATTCATAATGAAGGTTTCTCATATGAATTTTAGCTGGGTTCAGTCCAAATTTCCCTACAGGCATGACTCTTATTCAAATACCTTGGGGAATTCTTCAATTCAGCCAAATTCAGTCTCTAATTTACTATTTTAAGTCTCAGGGTCTGTCTTACCCCTTCTCAATTTAACTTGAGGTCGATAAACACAGTTCAATTCAATTGCTGTGGAATTCCCAGCTATTCTAATTTAATCAATTTATTTCAATATGCCATGGATTACTATCAAGCCAATTAGGAATGCCGATTCTAGGGACAATTTCTTTACTCCTTGATAATAGTAGCCACTTTATTATCAAGGGTTAGATACATTTCGATTCACTGGTCAAATACATCAACTCTGACAACAAGTACCCATTGCACCAGTACTTCTTCTAATCCAATAAGACTTCTCATCCAGTAACTCTTTTGAGGTGGTTAGCTTTGGCTTAGTGAAGGGGAGCTCTGCCATTTACACTTTCTCATTTCTTACTATTTTAATCCCACCTTTCACATTCCCTGGATATTCTTTTATGTTACTGAACCTTTCCAAGTTCCGTCCTTCTTTGATGTCCTCTAAACAATCCTTCCCATCTTTGTCTGTCTGTCTGTCTGGGGGTGAGACAATAAAAATACCAGGTTAATACCCACATTCCAAATACTTTTAAGCCAGATCCCATGTCATTTCCAAATATCAAATTTTAAAGTATTTCCAATTCATTACTGTACAGTTTAGGGATCTAATTTAATGCTGGTCAATTTATTTCTAATAATGGCAATGTAGGCGCAAAGTAGGTGTCCCCGAACCACAGAGGAGTGCTCATTTCCAGATTTCCAAACTCAATTTTTTTTCCAAGTTGGAGCTTGCCTCAATGGTCTCCAGAGGCTGTCTATATTTCTTTAAAAAGTTTTAGACGTTGTTCTTTTTTTTCTTCACTGGTGTCAAATATTATGTTATGTTCTTATGTTGGTAAAATTGGGCACTAGGGTATGTGTCTTCTTTATCGTCTCGATGTTATATCTGCAGGACTAAGAACACCACTACACTAAGCAGCCTTATTTGTCTGCTGGCCTTCCCTAGATGGTAAATGTTAAAGGGGCAGAACAGTATCACTTCTTCCTTTCTGTTTGTCTTTGTCTCTGGGAAGCTACTACCTGGATGAAAATGATGACTACACATCCTACCCGAGCTGTGTCTTCTCCCCGTTCTTGAGAGTCCACATGGTCTTTTACCTCACTCCCCAGACAATGGCGTATTGTAGATGACACTGTTCTGGAGGCACAACAACTTAACAAAAGGTAACTGTATGAGTTTTCAACTGCTCCTCTTCCTCACTCCTACACCTCCTGCACAATAGATTCCCTTCTTCTTTCCCTAGTGCCAATCTGAGTACCCTTGAGTTATTTTTTCTTTTTCTTTTGACACCAGCTACTTTGTCTCTGTTCTTATGCTCCTTTCTATTCGTATGTTTTCTTGATCCTAATCAGTTTCTTTGTAACTTCCTTCCAGGGATTTAAAAGGGTTCGTTCCTCTCGTTCAGAATTAATTAATGGTTTTTATTATTTCCCCTGGGCCATCTCAATGTTATGAGGAGGGTATCCTCAGAGTTCATTTCTAGGCTCTGAGGTCAGGGTCAGATTACTTTGTCCACACTCTGGACTAGCTCGCAGATCAGGACTACCGAAATGGATTAAATTGCGAAAAAGACGCTCGGTTTCCCGCCCCCTAATCCTCTAGCCAACGTTCTGTCCTTCAATCTTCAGGGTCCCAAGTATCTGTCTAACGCCTAGGGATCCACTGACTTCTTGAACCTTGTGGCCCTCTCCTTCGACCCCGTCCTCCTCTTTGTTCCCACATGGGGCAAGATCTGCTCCAATGCCCCGTCTCTCCGTAGACATGACACTGATCTGGCCTGACTGTTCTATAACTTCTCAAATTGAATTGAAGGAAAATAGGCTCTTGAATAGGCATGTCCCTAAGATAATCAGAAGGGATCCAAGCCTTCAACTCTGCTTCTTCTTTTAATTTAACTTGCAGTTTTTGTATTAGTTCTACTGGTCCCTGGAAGGAATTGGTGAGGGCCATAAAAACAGCCTTTTCTCTTTCACTTTCTAGTGTTATCCCCCTCACCAAGGCCTCATATGTATGGTGCCGCAAAGTTGTCAAGAATTTAGCATATTCCTCGCACTGCTTCCCATAAACTTCGAGGGTCAGGGTACTGTACATACAAATTAAGTTTTAGATATTCTCCAAATGAGGTAGATATATCCTTTTTATTTGGGTCTTTACTCATGGCCGTTGTCAAACTGGACTTCGCTGGAGTGGGGGCATTTACTGCAATATCCAAATCAAAAGTAGGGGTAGGCACCTACCCAACAGTGGAATTGCCTACGTGGAATTCGTTTGGCTTCCATCATTTTAGCAATATCAGGCTCGGCTATTCCATATCCAGCTATTGTCTCACCCTCAGAAGCACTGCTTTCCTCGCTAAAAGGATCCCTATATTTGGTAAGTGATCCCTTAACCTCCCCTAATGCCCGTTTAATTTGTCCAGGCACCGGCTTACAAGGAACCTTCCTTCTAGCTCCTGATTACGTACGCTATCCTTTGCCGGTGAACCAATCGGACCCAAATACTCCTTTCCCAATTACTCTGTTACAAGTTTAAATATAGTGGGTAGAGTCAAAGATGCCATTGACACCACTCAAGTGCCCTGTTCACAAGCTGCACAAGGTACCTTAGAACTAGGAACGCGAGAAGGCTGAGAGGAATGCTGCTATGCCAAAGAAGTCTGCCCATCCTCTTAAATATTGGGCTTCCTTCCCTTCAAGATCCACACTAACCGCTGCACCCTTGTTAAATTTAATTAATTTAAATTTTGTCAGGGCCACTTCCCCTTAAGAGTTACTGGAGTCAACTCCCTTTTAAGTCTGTGCTCTTCCCTGCTCCTGCTGTTGATCTTCAATAATTTTCTCTTCTTTTCAGAAATATCTGGAGAAGGACCAGCTCCCACTTCCTCCAGCCTTACTCCTAGCCTGGAGGCTGCCTTCCTCCAATTAGTTAGCCTAACAACTTTTTTATTCACTTTCCTTTCAGTATAAAACATTCTCCATAATTCAATGAGTTAATTTCCCTCTTCAGTCTCCCCATATTGCTGGATAACTTTCTCTATATAGTTTATCCCCGTTACTGACTTCAGGCCACCCATCGGCCATAATTCACTTCCTAACTCTTTATATAATTTTCCCGAAAAATGTTATAACCTTTCCGCTTTCTGAGGGAATCCATCTCATATTATTTTTAATGGACTTCTGGATGTGGCCGTTAAATCTTTCTCAAGACTATTTCCCATGTTATTGTACAAGAGACACAGTACAGATAAGTTTTTAAATCACTCACACCTCCTCAACAATTCACTCCTCCCTTTCAGTCTCCAAGGATACCGAGATCGCTTCCAAACTATAGGCTACGTCTCCAAAGCACTAACAGATTTACACCTTTCTCACACAATCGTAGAGTCAATTTTCCAATCTACTATTCAATCGCTATTCAATCATTCTATGCACTCGCTCTGTTGAATCGCTCTATTCAATCACCCTTCAATCGCGCACTCAATGCTCTTATCAATCCTATCTCATTCACAATCACCCATTCAACTTCCAGCCTGTAAACAACTCCGGAAGAATCCTCAGTCTCTCAGACTAAGGTGCTTAATATTCAAATGTGTTAGCAGCAGTCTCTCCCACTCAAAATACTTCAATTTAACAAAGACAAATAAACCCAAACCACACAAGCAAAACTATACCCAAGCAAGAAACTATACCACCTATAATAAGCAAACAAAGATACACCCCAATATAAACTACAAGCATTCACCTATTATCACAATTAATCACATGCTATTCCTCCTCAAGGTGTACTTGGTCAATAGAACAATCCCTTCCCTGAAATAACCGATCAGAAGGATGTGAACCCCGATCGAAACACCACGAATCGGACTCTAATAATAATAACAATCCTGATCTAAACAAATCTTATATTCAGTTTAAACACACTTTTACCCCAATTCTATAACACTCAAAATCCTTAAGCAACACACAGTCAGTACAAGGATACAATTCATGATCTTAAAACACTCCAAATGTATTTTAGAGGCAACAAAGTATTTATACACAGTTCAGATCCGAAAGAGATATATACACTGGACGTTTACCGGATGCCATCACAGAAATACAATACACTATAGTCACAACACACTAGCAGCAATCTTTAATACCCAGTTTCAAAAACAGATCACAATATTTTGGCTCGCTGCCAGTGAAACTCTCCCTCCGATACAGAAGACTTTCACCTTCCTAGGGTATTCTTTACTGAGGGGTATTACTTCTTAGTTAGCTACTCTTCATGTTCAGATACTTTTCCTCTCACTAAGTACTGAGACTTTTATTTGGGGACCCTTCCCACCACTCTAAGTTCTCAGACTTCGGGGTACATTTCCCCATTCGGTTACTCTTCACTAAAAAATTAGTTTCCCTTCTCTCAATTGCTTAAAATGGCTTCTTCCTTTTCATCTGCCTGGCACCAGGTGTCAGCGCATAACCTCTTCATGCTGCAATCGATGCCAATTTTCACAGTGAGTCTTTCCAATCTGCACCCCCAGCAACGACGCAGTGCTTAGCACTGTTACACCCAAACCGTCTTGAAATATCCTTTCAATTGGATATCAGGTCTGGATAGGGCCTCAAACCTATAGTTTTATTGTAAGGAATAGCTTTTTGGTTTTTGCCAGCAGCTAGCAACTACAACTAAGTTTTGTGGGCCTTTAACCAAAAGGAGAGGGCCTATAACGCAACCCTAGCAGGGCCTCTAACCCAAGAAGCATGAATGCGCTCAGTGCTTGCTAGACTCTGTTCTATGATCTTGTTGGGACCCTTTCCCAAGTCTGCGAATGATCGTCTGCTCCGACTAGCAAAGTGACGAAAATCGATGTGAAAACCACAACGTCGCGCCGAGTTTTGCACTCGCGATTAGGAACAGGTCAACACCTTTAATCGCAAGCTTGTGTTTGGGGGTCCATTGAAATCCCAGACGAGCCCCCAATGTGAATACACTCTTCTAAGCTTACCCCCTAGTCTAGTTCAGTAAAAAAAAGTACTGATTCAAGCACTGGAACAACTAAACTTTATTTTTATATTGAACAGCAAATTTCCCTATATGATACCTAAACTAATGCAGGATCGATCCTTGTCTCTGCCTGGCCAAGCCCTAGAGCCTCATGCAAGCAGAGAGACTCCAAAAGGTAATGCAGTCCCAAGCGCTCTTTCAGAAGATCGACATCGATCTAAGATGGAGCCACCATTTGTAGGTCCACGAAACTTGAGGGCCAGAACTATCAGGGTGGTCTCTTTGCAATCCAATCAAACATATTAATCACATCAATACATAAGTGACAGTTCCCCAACCCAATTTATTTTTATTTTTATTTAACCTTTATTTAACCAGGAGAAGTCTCATTGAGATTAAAAATCTCTTTTACAAGAGAGTCCTGGCCAAGACAGGCGGCAACACAGTTTCCCAGTTACAGACAATAATTTAAAAACAGAGAACATATAAATAGAGTCACAGTCATAACATCATCAAACACAGTATGTACAGACAGAAGAGCCCGCTTCAACATAATTATGAAGAGATTTAAAGCTGTTTATAGAAACCAGCTCCTTAAGTTTCAGTTCATTCTGCAGCTGGTTCCATGCGAAGGGAGCAGCATAACTAAATGCCATTTTCCCCAGTTCAGTACGGACATTAGGTACAGTTAGTAAGAACAAGTCCTCAGAGCGGAGTTGATAAGTTCCTGTGCTTTTTCGAATTACATACTTCTGCAGGTATGAAGGAAGAACACCGAGGATAGTCTTATAAATAAGGATATGCCAATGATGGAGTCTGCGGGTGGAGAGGGCAAACCATCCAACTTGAGCATACAAAGAGCAGTGGTGCATGAGGGTTTTAAAATTAGTAACAAATCTCAGTGCTCCGTGGTAGACCGTGTCCAAAGACTGTAGGCATTTTGAAGATGCATTCATATATAAAACATCACCATAGTCCAACACAGACATAAACGTTGCAGCAACAAGTCTTTTTTTGGCTTCAAAAGAAAAACAAAATAACAGAACCTTACATACATTGTATCTGGAAGAGGCTTCCAGAAGGAAGCCAACACTAATGAATAATGCAACATTTGCCCTGGGATTCAAACACACCAGACAGGGCTTAACACTTCAACCAATCAACAAATAACAGGGTAACTGTCTCACAACATTATTTACACAATTTACAATGTTGTTGCATTAATCCAATAAACGTTATGCATTTTGTACTTCATTGTAAGTACTCTGCAGATGTCTCATTCATTCTCTGCAACACTGATCTGGGCCCCAGACTTGCTGGCACCATTCAGCAGCTTGTCTTATTTCTGTAGAGTACATCAGACTTGACCAACATGGCCTAACAGTACATACGTCCTTCACTATATTTTGGTGCTGTTACTGCTCTGTTTTAGCCAGGATTTACAACTGCACCAGAGACCCGAGTTCGATTCTGACTATGGGTGCTGTCTGTATGGAGTTTGTCCATTCTCCCTGTGGCCATGTAGGTTTTCTCCGGGTGCTTTGGTTCCCTACCATACTGCAATTACATGCAGGTTTGTACATTAATTGGCTTTGGTAAAAAAAATTGTAAATTATCCCTAGTTTGCAGGATAGTGCTAGTGTATGGGGTGATCACTGGTCGGCGGGGACTTGATGGGTCGAAGGGCATTTTTCCACGCTGTATCCCAAATGTCTAAAGTTTAATGTCACATGTACAGAAGTACAGTGAAAAGCTTTTGTTTGCATGCTATCCAGTCAAAGAAAAGACTGTACACGAATACAATCAAGCCATTCATAGTACACAGATATACATTATACAACATATAATGCAAAGATATCACATTGAGGTCCAATCATCTCCAATACAAAATAGATCCAGTCTCCAATGTGGTAGATGGGTGGTCAGGAACACACTCTAGCTGATGAGAAGACCGTGTAGTCAACTGATAACGGCTAGGATGAGTTGAGTCTTGACCTGAAACATCACCCATACTTTCTCTCCAGAGATGCTGCCTGTCCCGCTGAGTTACTCCAGCAATTTGTGCCTATCTAACAGCTGGGATGAAACTGTTTCAGAATCTGGAGATTTGTGCCTTCAAAACACGGTACCTCCTGCTGGATGGGAGATGGGAAAAAAGGGAGCGAGACTGGTCCTTGATTAGGCTGGCGGCCTTTATGCAGCGGTGTGAAGTTTAGATGCTGTCAATGCAATGGAGGCTATGTACACACACAGCAAAACTAACAAGTTGTAGCTCTGCAAATCCATCTTAACAATCATTTAATATTTGCATCAATGTGCCTTCCTGACCTGCAGAGTTTATATGAACATTTTGGATCTTTGTTAGACTGAGAGCTTTATTTAAATGGATATTTCTAATTATGTATTCATTGAAATTACCTATTACAAACAAGAAATAATTATGTTACAATTAAGAACAGAGAACGTTGGTGTTATTCATCAAAGGATGGAGAAAATAATTAATGCTTCAGGTTAAAAGTGCATGATCAACTTGAAACAATGAGTCTGAAGTTCTCTCTACTGATTATCCCTGGCTAACTATTTTCAGCATTCTGTGTTTTTATTTCAGATTTCCAGCCTTTACAATCTTTTGTTTTTGAATAATTATACTTCATTTTGCCACATTTATGTAATATTCTGAGGAAGTCCTGTTGACCTTCCAGACATGAAATGTCAGAGTGTACAGCAAGGAAAAAGACCCTTCAGCCCAACTCATCCATGCCGACCAAGGTGCCTCATCTAAGCTAATCCCATTTGGTCCATATCCCTCTAAATCTTTCTTATCCATGTTCCTGATGGAGCGTATTTTAAATGCTGCTGTAGTAACAGCCTCAGCGTAGGTTTACAAGGTTAATTCCCGGGATGGCGGGACTGTCATGTGCTGAGAGAATGGAGCAGCTGTACACTCTGGAGTTTAGAAGGATGAGAGGGTATCGCATTGAAACATAAGATTGTTAAGGGCTTGGACACGCTAGAGGCAGGAAACATGTTCCCGATGTTGGGGGAGTCCAGAACCAGGGGCCACAGTTTAAGAATAAGGAGTACACCATCTAGAACGGAGATGAGGAAACACTTTTTCTCACAGAGAGTGGTGAGTCTGTGGAATTCTCTGCCTCAGAGGGTGGTGGAGGTAGGTTCTCTGGATGCTTTCAAGACAGTGCTAGATAGGGCTCTTACAAATAGCAGAGTCAGGGGATATGGGGAGAAGGCAGGAACAGGGTACTGATTGGGAATGATCTGTCATGATCACATTGAATGGCAGTGCTGGCTCGAAGGGCCAAATGGCCTACTCCTGCACCTATTGTCTATTGCTGGGCCCATCACAGGTACTGAACTCCACACCATCAAATGGATCTTTCAGAGGCACTGCCTCAAAAAGGCAACCAATATCAATGTAGACCCACACCACCCTGGCCAGGCACTCATTTTGCTACTACCATCGGGAAGATGTTATAGGAGCCTGAGTACCATGACCACCAATTTCAATAATAGCTTGAACTATTCCCAATGAATACCTCATTGGAGACCTTTGGACAATCTTTAGTCAGACTTTATTGGATGTTATCTTGCGCTAAACTTTATTCATGTTATTCTCTTAAAATCATGTGTCTGTACACTATGGATGGCTCGATGCGATCATGCATTGTCTTTCCGCTGGCTGTTTAGCACGCAACAATCGCTTTTAGCACGCAACCATGGTATATATGACAATAAATAAAACTAAACTAAATTAAACTAAGCTAAGCCATATGACTGTTGGGAAGAGGTTTAGTTTAATTTACTGTACAACTCCTCAAAATTATAAACATATCGATTGCCTTTGGTTGCACAAATAACTTTTTTTTACACAAATGTTAAGGGCCTGTCCCACTTGGGTGACCTAATCCACGAGTTCAGGTGAGTTTGCCCTCGACATACTCGCAGCCTGGTCGACACAAGATCGTAGGAGTGCTTCGTAACTCTCCTTCATGATCGAGAGTGGTCTCCGCGTACTCGAGGCCTCAGCTACGTTTCGGCGTCTTTTTCAATTTGTTAAAAAATGCCCGCAAGTAAAAGGAGGTTGAAGGAGGTCTTCTACATAGTCAAATGAAGTCTTCAACATGTCATTTTTTCAAACTCTCCTAAACTCTTCTTAACTGGCCAATTAGGTCGCCCAAGTGGGACAGCCCCTTTATGATCATTGATTTTTTGAATTTTTGAAATATAGAATTTATTATCTATATGTATGGCATTTACAGGCCTGTTAAGCTGCTGCAAGTAAGAATGTTATTGTTCCGTTGTTGGTACGTCTTACAATTAAACACTCTTGACTCTCTCTTGTCATCTTGTCTAACTGGCGGTGAAATTCCTTATATACCTAGTTTTAAAATAACCTACAAGATCAACTAATTGGTCCTGTGCTATTCATGTCTCGGAAAATTGTAAAAAAAAAAAATCTAGGCCCTCCTCTAAACTCGCATTTCAACTCTGGAATTCAACCTCTGTCTGGAGAAGGGTCCCGACCTGAAACGTCACCCATCCTTTTTCTATAGAGAGGGGATGCCACGGTGGCACAGTGGTAGAGTTGCTGCCTTACTGCGCTTGCAGCGCCAGAAACCTGGGTTTGATCCGGACCACGGGTGCTGTCTGTACGGAGTTCCTCCCACAACCCAAAGACATACAGTTGTGTAGGCTAATTGGCTTGGTGTAAGTGTAAATTGTCCCTAGTGTGTGGAGGATGGTGTTAATGTGTGGGGATTACTGGTCGGTACGGACTTTGAGGGCCGAAGGGCCTGGTTTCCATGCTGTCTCTAAACTAAACTAAAATTAAAGATGCTGCCTGATCCATTGAGTTACTCCAGCACTGTGTATCTATCTCGGGAATTCAACAGTTTGGTCTATATTTTGACCATATCAAATTGAAATGTGGAATGGAGTAGTCCTTATGAAACGCATTGGAAACGGGTGAGGATGTTACTGTGAGTGAATACTGTTTGATGGCATGATTGATAACTATTGATGAGCATCACTTTGCTAATGATTGAAAGTAGACTGATGAGATGGTATAGTTGGATTGGTTTTGTCCTGCTTTTATGAAATGGTATGTTAAAATTTTGCTCTGACGACTTGTTGCCAGTTCAGTTTAGAGATACAGCACGAAAACATGCCTTTCGGTCTACCAAGTCCATACCGACCAGTAATCCCCACACATTAACACTATCCTACACACACCTTAGGGACAATTTACAATTATACCAAGCTAATTAACCTATAAAGCTTACCTTTTGGCAGTGTGAGGAAACCGAAGATCTTGGAATAAAACCCAAGTGGTCACAGGGAGAAAGTACAAACTCCGTACAGACAGCACCTGTAGTCGGGATCAAACCCGGGTCTCTGATGCTGTTAGTGCTGTAAGGAAGCAACTCTAACGCTGCGCCACCATACCGATTGGAACCAATGAATAATTGCCACAAGATAGACACAAAAAGCTGGAGAAACTCAATGGGTCAGGCAACCTCTCTGGAGAAAAGAAATAGGTGACGTTTCGGGTTGAGGCCCTTCTTCAGACCGAGAGTCAGGGGAGAGGGAAACTAGAGATATGAAAAGGTACATAGAACAAATGAATGAAAGGTATGCAAAAGGACAAATCAAAGCCAGCAACGATGATCAAGGAAAGATGGATCTGGGAGAAGATAAAAGATGTTGAAAGCTTGTATAACCAGACTCAAGAACAACTTCTTCCCCACTGTTATCCAACTGCCGAATCAATCAGTAGATGGACACAAAATGCTGGAGTAATTCACTTTCTAGTCTGAAGAAGGGTCTCGACCTGAAATCACCCATTCCTTCTCTCCAGAGGTGCTGCCTGTCCCGCTGAGTTACTCAGCACTTTGTATTTAACTTTGGTTTAAACCAGCATCTGCAGTTCCTTCCTGCACATGCTGAATCAATCATCTCTTTAACACCCTATTCCCAGAGGAGCTGCTATGTTATCTTACTCATAAATCTACCTCATTGGTTATTCTATTATTGTATTTTATTTCTATTTTGCATCACTTTGTTTAATTTAGTTTAGCTTAGCTTAGTTCAGTTTTGTTTATTGTCATGTGCCGTGGTACTAACCAGTCAGTGGAAAGACTGTACATGATTAAATCGAGACATTCACCATGTACAGATACATGATAAAGGGAATACCAAACTTGCACCATTCTGCTGCTTTCCAATTGTATTCAATGATGAATTTATTCTCACTGTATGCACGCAGTTTATTTTGTGAGCTTCATGCAAACATGGAATTTAATTGCATCCTGGTGCATATGACAATAAACTAATCGGAATCTGATCATATTCCCCTGCAATTGTCCTTCCGTCCTTTCCATCACTAACATCTTATTAGTGACTAAAGGGCCCGTCTCACTTAGGCGATTTTTTGAGCGATAGTGGCGACAATTTTTGCTGTCGTAGGTTGTCACCATGTGTCGTAGGTGAATTCCATTAAACCTAGTCCCTGGCATTTACCAAACGAGTCACCCAAGAGGGACAGGCCCACTACACTTAACATACATTGTGCAACAGTCTTCCTCTGCCTGTAGTTTCCCTCTAAAAAAGATCATGGAGAAAGGATGTTTGTCCAAGTTTGTTTGTCAACGTGCATACTGCCATGCAAGATGCCTTGCCCTTATGTGCAATTGCTCATTGGACCTTGGATTGAGTACACACACTATCTATGTAGAAACAAGGAGCTGTATATGCTGATTTGCACAAAAGGACACAAGGTGCTGGATTAACCCAGTGGGCCAGGCAGCATCCTGTACGTCTTCGGAATGTGGGAGGAAACCGGAGCACACAGAGAAACCCATGTGGTCACGGGAAGAATGTACAAACTCCATTTAAACTGCACCTGTAGTCAGGATTGAACCTGGGTCTCTGGCGCTGTAATGGAGCAACTCTAGTGCTGTGGCACTGTGCGGCCCGGTTCAAGCCAGAACACCCTCACTTGCCCAGACAATGAGAGACAGCGCTACCATGCTGGACCAGGACTTCCTCGTCATTATCATCATTCACTATAAATAAACCTTGTCACGAGAGTTCACCCTAGCACAAGTATGTCAGTGTAGACATTGTCAATTCTGCATCATCCCCCGACACCACTACCAGTTTCTGTGCTGTACAACTCTATGCCTCTCTGCCTCGCTAACATTGTCCCTCATGTATAAATTCACAAAGAGTGAATGCTTGTTTATTTGGAACACATCAAGGACATCTATGCCTGCCCAAGGTTTCATGCACTGTCACTTTCATGTTCATAATCATCTTTCTTTTGGAAATCTAACTCCAAAGTGCAAACATGAAACAGTACATCAGAGTGCTGCAAAGAGCCACCATCAGCTCTCTTCAGAAAGGATCAGAGATTTTCATTGCATCCTTATCACCATGGAGAACTCCAGCAGTACAACCAAACCATATTTGTGTTTGAGATTGAGTAAAGATTGTGTTGTTTGTGCTGAAATCAGTTGTTAAAAGCATAATCAACTTAAAAGATACTGCTCCCAATAGGAAAACAGTAGATAAATATCTGTATAATAATTTACTGATATACATTGCACACTACTGTGAGTCTAGGCTTTTTGAGCAGTCATATAAAAGACACCTTGAATAATGTTAGTGAATAGCGGGTGAATAACCAATCATTTATTGTCGCACTTATGGGACTATAAAGAATGACAAAGCAGCACAAGCAGTGTGAATTGTGCTATCACATAATCGCTTCTCTAAGCCGAAACTGAAAGTAACACAAACCTCTGTTACTTCTGTTTAAAAGTAACTCACATGTCTTGTTCACAAATTCCCATGCAATTGTGCAGAGCAAGCTGCCCGAGAAAAAGGCTGCACCAGCCATCACTCATGACTTTGAGTAAATAGGAGCTTCTTTCAGCTGCCTCACCATGGACACCCTGAATGAATAGGCAAAGTTGGCACTATTACATTTCATCTTGCCTCATCCTTAAGAGGCATCTACTGATAAACTCCCAAGTCTTATCTGCTGCAAATTTAGCATGTCATCTAAAACTCAATGACACAACGCCCTTTTGACCTGAGTAGGGCAGCATTAGCTTCCACCACTTGCTTTGTTACAAAACACCAGATATATCTGTGTCTCTTGTGTATAGATATGGCAAAGTATGCTTCTTCAAGATCGATTCTCTGAATCAGCTAAATTGCTGAAAGCCAATCATCCATCTCAAACTGGGTAAACACATGATCAGAACCAAATCCTAACCTAATTTGGCATGCTCCACATTTCTTCAATCTTGAGAAATATCAGAAATATACCCGTCTTATTCTTGGGCAGACTACTTATCCTTTGTGAGATGTCACCGATTCCACTTGGAATCATCGTTTCCTCTATTGACCAAACGGACGGAAATCTTTTGGCTTCTCTTGCCGCGGAAGATGCATTATCTATTTATTCATTTATTTTGCTGATAACATATAATCAGAACCTTATGACTAGAGCTGAAACACAGCATGCACTTGATGTGAGAATACGAGTTCCCCATCAACTCTTCACTGTCAGAGTCACCACAAATCCTCAGCGTTCTTCCACCGAGTGGAAATTAGCATAATGCAAGCCTGCACCAGGAATTGCTTCGAAGTCCTCCGACTGAAACCACCTGTCCGAGTCGCCAGTGTGCGCAACACAATCTCGTTGACCAGCCACTTAATCAGGAATACTGGGTATTGAGAGCCTACAGATTGTTATATATACACTTTTCAATCACAACATGAACCTGCAGGTCAGATAAAAAAAAGACTACATGCCAGACCGGCTTCCTGCTGGTAGCTGCCTATCCCAGAGAAAATGGCAATGATGTTTCCAACGACTGGCAACTCCACGAACTGAGCAGAAATTTAAACGTGTGTTGAGGGAGACTTTAACTACTTCACTCTACTGAGCAGCCCGATAACCTCAATCACAGATGTTGAGGCAATACTTCCCTGGTCAATATGCCCCATATGGCCAGCCAGTTCCAAGATGGTCTACCCTGATCCAGGGTAACCAAGCTGTTCCTACTTGGAACTTACAGAGGTTACTATGCAAGGCACCCTGCCAATGTCTCTGCATCAACCTGATCTTCTCCAGAGACAGTGAAAAGATACTAGACACCCATGCTGCCAGTAAATCCAAACTAGGGCCGGCAGACTGCTCCATTTCGGAGTTTTATGGAGGTTAATAAAGAGACCTTACCTGTCAGTGTCTCTCAACCCGGTCGACCTGCTTGTTGGAGCTTCAGCGAAGTTCCATTGCAGACCCTGTCAGACCACATCTTCAGCCCCACGCTTGCCAACAGCTCATTTCCGGAGCTCAAAAGCCATATTGCTGTGCAACGCATGACTGCCAGCATTCCTGAGCCGAATGGGACAGACTACTTCTTCGACCTACAGCCCTTGCTGGACCCTTGCTGGAGCTTTATTGTACAGGCCACTCTACCAGTTTATTCCCAGCCTGGATAGACAGGCTGCTCCTTTGGCCAGCTGCTCCTTCGGAGCCTCAGCGGGGCTCACTGGACATTACTGCAAGGCTGGTTCAACAAGCTGTTCTTGCGAGGCCAGCTAGTGACTCCCGACTGCTTCTCTCCGGAGCTTCAATGGAGCTTCCTGATCCTTGAATACAGGTTGAAAACCCACCGGAATACTGGAGCTTTAACCACCTAGAATGTTACTCCACCCCCGCAGCCACCTTAAATTCCCCCTGCAAGTCTTCAACTTGCTGCATTAGTCCTCTCTGAAGAGATACTATGCAGGCTGCACATTACTGGCCCTTTAAAATTGAGCCATTTTGGGAATTATCTCATGCCTTATAGCATTTTGCGAAGGCAATAGCCCCAACTGGGTATTACAGAGAAGTGATAATGCAATTTCCTGAGAGTTGAGCCTTTCTACTGACTTGCAAAAGGCCGAAATGACTCCAGAGCGGTTTTGGACGTGCTGACATAATTTAGTTACCTACGTACAATCTCTGGGATATCCCAACTGATGAAATTGACGTATGGAATCATCCAAAAGTCTGACAGTTATCTGCACTGGCATATTTCCCGGATACTTTTAGCCAGATCTCCTATCCGCAAAGGGATGGCAAATATGTGACAAGAGCCGGTAGCTCCTTCATATGATTAAAAATGAAGCATATCCACCATTAGTTCAGGAATTTGATTTCCTTATCGATATCCACATATTTGGAGTCACATATGTAAGAATCTCCAACACTTCCCTCTTCTGAGCGGGAAATATCATAATGCATCCCTGAGCTAGGTATTGCTTCCCTTCTTCTGAGTGGGAGATATTGTAACGCAACCCTGAACCAGGTGTTGCTGCTACACAATCAGACTGACAGCCTTAAAATGTCTCCTGAGCTAGGAGCACATTTCATTCCCTTTTTCTTCATTCATCCATTTATATTTTCTTTGTATATTTATTTGTTTGTTTATTCATTTATTTATTGTACTTACTAGACAAGTTGTGCCTGCTAGTGACTCCGAGTCCTTGCTCCCTTCTGGAGCCTCAACTGATTATTTTAGGGGTGGGAATAGAATGCAACCCTGAACCTAGTGTTGCCCCCTCAACCTCTGGTCTCCATATGTCTCGGTCGAGCCGGCAGTGCTATTTTTTTAAATTGCCATCTCCTGCTGAGCCTCACGGCGTTTGCACTATATATCCTCAGCCCATAACTGGAGTCACCTCTGTAATATTCTCCGATACTCCCCTCATCAGAGTGGGATGATTACTGCAACCCTGAGCCAAGTGTTGCCACAGGCATTTGGATGGAGCCGCCTATTAATGCCTCCAGTGCACGGAGCATTTTAAACGGCAGCTCCCACGGAGCCTCCACAGCATTCAGCTATCCCGGCCATGCAGGTCGCTGTTATTTCTAGTACTTGAGCTCTCATGGAGCCTCCACAACGTTCAGCTATCTCGGCCATGCCAGTTGCTGCGATTTTTAGAACATGAGCTCCCGCAGAGCCTCCCTAGCATTCAGCTATCCCGGCCATGCTGGCCATTGCTATTTTTAGAACATGAGCTTCCGCGGAGCCTCCATAGTGTTCAGCTCTCCCAGCCTCGCCGGCCATTGCTATTTTTATCCCACCTCCATGGTGGCAGCTACACAAGCTGTGCCAGCTTCTCTGGGCCCGCTGCCCCCGTTTTCTGAGCAGCGGCCCATTCCTGAAAGAAAAAATTTCTCTTACCAGTCGGAGCAGTTTCGAACAGCTCCAATTCTCGCGCCATGCGTGAACGTATTGACGTAACGCATCATACTTCAAAGCAGCGGCGTTCAACACAGAAAACAAATAGCCGAAGTAACATAATAAGGCTTTAAGAAGACTAGAACTACCAGATGATCTCTTAGATTATGAGGGTGGGAGCGGAGGGCACGTAATCCCTCAACGTAACTCCTCATAAAATAAGGATCAAACTTCAAACTGGTAAGCTCTCGTTTATTTATTTTATTTTATTTTTTTTTTAAATATTTTTATTGGAAGCATTGCATATTATCTAAGGTACAACAGTACTTCAAATACAAATTAGACTTGTCACAAAAGTTGTACAGATGTTACGGGATAATTTATATATGCTACTGTTTTTATTTTTATTTTTTGGGAAGGTAAGGGAGTGGAAAAAAAAGTAAAAGTATAAATCGATAATCAAGATGTGGTGATTAAATAATAATGATTATATAAGAAAATAAAAAATAAAAAAGAAGATAAACAAATAAAAAAATAAAAACAATTATATAATAAAAATAAATAAATAAGGAATACATCTTAACAATGAATGGAACAGTTTCACATAACAATATCTATAGAGACGTGTATACAGATCCCAGAATACATCTTTTCATCTAATCCTACACCAGGGTACTTATTGAGTTATGGTGCTGAGCTCAGCTACCCCTTTAAATAATCAATGAATGGAGACCATATTTGTTCAAAAAGTTCATATTTGTCCATTAGGACAAATCTAATTCTCTCCAAATGCAACGTCTCCGACATTTCCACAGTCCACATTTTGATTGTGCGGGATAATGTTCCCTTCCAGAATTTTAATATTAATTATTTTCCAATTATCAAACAGTAATCTAGAAAATGTATTTGACTTACTGTTAATATTAAGCTTGAGTTTAGAACTCCTAATATTATTAGCTTTAGATCAGGGTCCAATTTAGTTTTAAGAACTTCAGAAATGATTCCAAAAATATCAGCCCAATAACTATTAAGTTTTATGTACGTTACAAAACTATGCATTAGGTTAGCTTCTAAATTTTGACATTTATCGCAAATAGAAGAAACATTAGGAAAAATTCAATTTAATTTCATTTTTGAGTAGTGTAATCTATGCATTACTTTAAATTGTACTAAAGTATGTCTGGCATTTAATAGTAAGATTAAACAAGAACTTACCAGTTCGAAGTTTGATCGTTATTTTATGAGGAGTTACGATGAGGGATTACGTGAAGAACCCGCCTCACGCTGGCAACGGCATACTTCAAAGCAGCGGCATGAAAAACACAGAACACCAAAAGCCGGAGTAACATAGTAAGGCTCATAAAAGACTTAGAACTACCATTTGATCATTTATTTTATGAGGGTGGGAGCGGAGGGCACGTAATCCCTCATCGTAACTCCTCATAAAATAACGATCAAACTTCGAACTGGTAAGTTCTTGTTTAATCTTACTATTTTACTTCGGAGTCACGTGAGTGACTACGTGAAGATTTTAAAGCTTTCTGTGTTTTTTATGTCGTAGAATCAATCCGTACGACAGTCCGGCTAAGTAAACACATACATGAGAAACCAGACTAATGTTAGATCATTTCACAATTAACTTTTTAATGGTTTAAAGACCATATAATAACCCTCCTTATATCTGAGGGAAAATTATTACAAGTGATAAAAGATAGAAGTGACTACACCATTGATTATAGCAATTAATAGTAAACAAAGCAGGTGATTATAGTGCTCCCAACACCGCGTGTCCAAAACTTGTCATAGTGTGAACAGGTTTATTGTAGAACTTTGAAAAAGTTTCTTCTCTACTCCACCCTGCGACTTTTAAAATATGCTCGAGAGGCACGTCCCGCCCCTTTGCCGCGGACGTAGCTGCCGCCCTGGTGGAGTGAGATTTGAACACATCAGTGTCTACTCCCGCTAAAACCAACACCTGTTTCAACCATTTTTGAGATAGTTTGAACTGAAGCTTTTGTGTGTGGTTTTTTGTGCGTAACCATTAACGCTTTTTCATTTCCTCAAAGGGTGTCAGTAACTTTAATATATTTGTTCTAATGTTTAACCACACACAAAGTAGGATCAATATGATAAGCTTGAAAGGTTACCTTTGTTCCAGATCTCCCTGGTCTGCTTTGTTTGATCAACTCGTAAACATAGAACACAATATTATCTGTAGTCACATGCATACAGTCTAAATGCAACATTTGTAAAGTTTGCACTCTTTGAGCTGAGACCAGTGACATTAACATGACTAATTTCAATGTCAATCTTTCCAATGTCAACCCTTCAATTGGAGTCCATTGTCTAAGTAGCGTAAGTACAATGCTCACATCCCAAATCTCTGTGTATCTTGGTTTGGGTGGATTAATATTAAAGATTCCTTTCATGAATCTAGATATTAATGGATGCGACCCAATTGATCTCTGATCAGTCATAAGCCCTAAATAGGACGACAAAGCACTGCGTGCAGTGTTAATGGCACTGTAACTTAAATGTTGCTGAAAATGCAAATTGGCAAGGAATTCCAAAACATTTGCAATATTTACAGTATCATAAGAAATATTTGACTGTGTGCAAAAGTCTTCCCATTTCTTAATATGTGTCATATATTGCTTTTGTGTGCTATTGCGCCATGATGCAACCATAACTTTCATAGTTTGGTCCGACAATCCCAGCTCCTGTAGTGGTCTGGTCAAAACCTGCAGATTAACAAATTCATATATGCATACAATGGGTAAATCTCTTTAGTTACCGGATTAGTCAAGATATCACTACAGTTAGGAATCGACATATATGGTTCTTTAATCATATTCAGCATTACTGGGAACCAAGGTTGAGTTGGCCAATTTGGAAACTACCAACAATCCAGAAGCAGAATCTTGTTCTATCTTCTTCAGGCATCTCTGAATCAAAGCAAATGGTGGAAAAGCATAAAAGAACATCTTTCCCCAGTGTAATGAAAAGCATCTACTGCTACTGCATCTGGATCGTGTTCCCAAGACACATAAGTAGGCAACTGATGATTAAGCCTAGATGCAAACAAATCTATTTCTGGCAACCCAAATTGGTTTACAATATTCTTAAATATTGCTGGCTTAAGCATCCATTCCGTATTATCTTTAAAAATCCTGACCTTTCATCTGCTACCACATTGTCCTTACCCGGAATGTAGCTTGCTGAAATCCATATTTGGCGACCAATACACCATTGCCATATCTCATTGGCCAGACAATCACATGATACTGACCTAACTCCCCCCATGTGATTAATGTATGCAACCGCCGTTTTATTGTCTAACTGTATTAACACATGTAGACCTTGTTTAGCACAACAATATGCTTCAAGTCCATAAAAAGCACCCAATAACTCCAAATAGTTAATACCATAAACTTGAAGAAACGCTTCTTCTTGAGCTTTCCATCTACCTCCACAACTGGAGGACGAATCTGTAGCCCCCCATCCGAGAGCACTAGCATCCGTTTGTAAAACCATTTCAGGTTGTTTAATCATGATATTCTTAGCAGCTTGTGGGACATTTTCAACCCACCATTGTAATTCCAACACGGCTTCTTTTGTTAATTGCATAGGCCTGTCAAAGTGACCTGCCTTCTCTTTAAGAGCCCTTATTTTGTCCCTTTGAAGATTTTGATAATGTAATGGACCAAATTCCACTGCCGGAAATGCTGCTACCAGTTTCCCAATGGTTTTCGCCACTTCTCGGATGGAGGGATAAGGTTTGTGAATGAGGTAATTACAAGTCATCAAGATGTCATTGGCCTTCTCTGTTGGCAAAGTAACTAACATAGTCACTGAGTTAATTACAAACCCCAAAAAGTTAATTGATTGTGCTAGCTGCAGCTGGGGCTTAATTGGATGAATCAAAACCCTAGCTTTTCAAACAAAGCTTTAGTAACTGAAACTGAGTGCTCAGCTGACTCTTGAGTATCACTAATGATCAGAATATCATCCAGATAAGCCATAACAATGTGTTTCTGTGCTCTTAATTGGGCTAAAACTGGTTTCAACAGTTTTGCAAAGAGTCTAGGATCCAAACTCAATCCATTTGGTAAAGCTTTAAACTGCCATAATTGCCCCAGCCAATTAAATTTTAAATACCTCCTGAAGCATTGATGAATTGCTACAGAAATAATAGGCATCCTTCAAATCAATCTTAGCCATATAACACCCTGCTGAGAGAAGATATTTTGCAGTACTGAATGTCTCCATCTTAAAATGTTTGTATTCTACAAACTTATTCAGATCTGTAAGGTCCAGAATAATTCTGCAACCACCATCTTTTTTATCTCTTCGAAATATATTAGAGACAAATTGATGCTTATGTTCATAAGTCTTTTCAATTTACGCCTTTTCCAGATAATTTGTCAATTTCCACATTAATCTCCATTCTTTCCTCTGCAGAAAACACATAAGCATAAGCAGGTCTATTCTGTACATGAGGATTAACCCCTTCTTTAAAAATAATAATGGCTCCTGAAACTGCTTGTAATACATATCGATCAGAAGTAATGTTAAGCCAGGCATTATAAAATTTTTTGCAATCTCCCTCCAACTGGAGGGTCATCCACAGTTTCTTTAAGTATATAAGTCTTTAATACCTCTCCGTATGAGCGTGGTGGTCTCCTTCTTCCCGAATACAGGGAAGCACTTGCCTGCACAGCACGATAGTATTTTCGTGACAAACTTCTGCTTCTATAATGGAAATCGAAACCCCTTCGGGTCGAAAAACCCCTTCCTTTGTCCAAAAACAAAAGGTTTAACATTGCTAAAATATTTAGCTTCGTCATTCAACTCTTTCAGCTGTTTCGGCAAATTTTCTCCAAACAAATACCCAGGAGCTTGAACTCCACTTTCTTGACACAGGCTTGCAAATCTAGGGTGAAATATGGGCCGAATCGCCGTTTTCCTCATGCAATTAATTTCATAGAATGAATTACATAATAAGCCCAAAGTATCCTTTTGAATCTTTTCCGTTTCCAGATTCTCCATTTGCCTGCCATAGGCCGTAATGGCGGCAGAAATTAATTTGAGCACCTTTTGAAACTTCACTTCTAGGGCTCTCATACTTGGAGTCATAGACGTCCATATCATCGGATTCACCGTAGGCACTTCCAATGAGGCACAATTTCTTGGAGCTTTATATAATTCTGATGTTTCATTCATCACAGAATTGTGAAGTTGGTGAGATACCATATAATTTATGTTTGCAGCTAGGATTTCTTCCATAGCCTCACCACTTCCTTCAGGTATAGCAAACTCTTGTGCTATCCCAGGCACATTAGGCCTTTTCTTTTTACTTTGTGGTGTGCTTTCAAAAGCCATATAGCCACCAGCAGGGTCTGCCTTCTGCAGCCCTAAATCAATTGGGATATCATCCCATGAGACTTCTTCCAGCCCAAATCCTGGGTCCGGAGTATCATATTCCCAACTTGGCCCACAGCCATATTCATCATATTCAAACCCCTCAGGGATTTTTTGGGATTCATCTGGGTACTCTGACCCTTGTCTCATTATTGTTTGGAGAACTTTGTCCATATGCTCCATTTTTAGCCACATAGTTTTATTGTCTGGAGGTCTTTCAATATCAGAGTCATCAGAAACCACGGGCCTCTCAGATTTCTTTTTGCATTTTTTAGGAACATTTTCCTCCGTGGTTATTATTTCTGGAGAATCTGGAAACTCACTATCGGGTACATCAGCGGCCAACGGTATCGGAACCGGGTCCGCACTAACTTCGCGTCCCGTATTTTTACTTTCACCCCGGGAACATCTTTTTACCCGCGAAAACTTCTTTCCCGATTTTTCCATTTTTCTTTAATAATCAGTGCTCAATCAGCACGTTAACGTGGCTCTAAATTTTTTCCTTTGGTTTCGTTTTGCTGGAGCCACCCAGCGTAACCTAAAAAACGCCCCGGTCTAACTGCACTTACCTGCGGGCCGTTCCGACCGCTGCCGAGGAGCTGCTCCTTACTGCAGCTCCTCCTCGCGCCGTCAGCGTTGACGTCATGCCGTTGCCAGCGTGAGGCGGGTTCTTCACGTAGTCACTCACGTGACTCCGAAGTAAAATGAGCATCGGTGTATACGTTGTAAACTTTCTTCCCAAGTGTCTTTCATTATAGATAGACCTATTTCATTTTCCCATATCTGTCGGTATGATTCTGTTGTTGGGACTTCCCTATCCAAAAGAGCATCATATGTGCACGCTATTAATTTTTCTGTATTTGGATGCTTGTTAAGCCACTCATCCAGAACAAGTTATTTGGGTGTAATCCATAGATATCTTTTAATTCTTGAAATGATAGAAATGTTCCTTTCCTGTAAAGGTGTTCTATCCTTATAATTCCTAATTTTTTCCAGTGTCTAAACCCCTTATCCAATATAGAAGGTTTGAATAAAGGATTATTCATAATAGGTAAACAGATTGACATATTATCCAAATGGAAAGTCTTAACTATTTGTTTCCAAATACGAATATTGCTATAAATTATAGTATTTTCCCCCTAAGTTTTTTTTTTGTACTTCACTTGGAGCAAGAAGAATCGAACTTATATCAAACGGTAAACAGTCTTCCATTTCCATCTTTAGCCAAGTTGGTTCCTGATCCATTTTTCCCAGCCAAAAATTCATATTCTTAATCTGAACCGCCCAAAAATAACATAAAAAATTAGGTAACGCTAATCCTCCATTTATCTTGGATTTACATAAATGTTTTTTTTTTTTACTTATTCTGTGATTTTTATAATCCCAAATAAAGCTGTTAGTAATAGAATCGATTTTTAAAAAAAATTGGGAGATAAAGGGATAGCTTGAAATAAATATAATAATTGTGGTAAGAAGACCATTTTTATAGCATTTATTCTGCCAATTATTGACATTGGTAGTGTTTTCCAGTATAAAATATTATTGTTTAGTTTATTCAATAACTGAGGATAATTTAATTTGAATAATAGATTATAAGTTTTGGATACATTAATTCCTATATATTTAAATTTATCTGTAACTATTTTAAACAGAAATTGTTGTAATATGTTTAATTTTATTCCAGTTATAGGCATAATTTCACTTTTATTCCAATTAATTCTATATCCTGAAAATGTACCGAATTTAGTGATAATGTTAAGTAAGTTAGGGATACTGATCTCCGGTTTTGTGATATATATTAAAACATCTTCTGCATATAAATATATTTTATTTGTTGTGGTATTATACTGGATCTGATCTGATCCTTTCGGCTAATGGCTCGATTGCGAGAGCAAATAATAAAGGTGATAACGGGCATCCTTGTCTACAACCCCTAGAAAGATTAAATTTAGCTGATAACATTTGATTTGTTAGTATTCTTGCTGTAGGGTTGGAGTACAAAATTTTAACCCATTTACAAAATCTATCACCCAGTTGAAAATTCTGCATTAACTTAAATAAGGTCATTCAACCTGGTTGAATGCTTTTTCCGCATCTAGTGAAATGACAGCTAATTCAATATCATTCATTCTTTTTGAATATATGATATTGAATAGGCATCTCAGGTTATAAGTGGAGTAACGTTTGGGAATAAAGCATGTTTGATCATGATGTATTAGTTTATTAATCACTAAACTTAACCTTTGGGATAAAATTTTAGTTAATATTTTTTGATCAGTATTTAGAAGAGCAATTGCTCTATATGATCCAGGATCTTCCAGATCCTTATCTACCTTAGGAAAGAGCGTGATTGTAGACTCATTTAGAGTTTCTGGTAACTTTCCTTGTTCGTAAGCATATTTATATATCGCTTGTAAACGTGGGGATGTCAAGATCTCTTATAAAATTCAGCACTTAGGCCATCAGGGCCAGCAGCTTTTCCATTTTTCAACGATCTGATTGATTTCACAGAGGCCAGGAGCGGCTGCAGTGGGAGGAGCGACGTCCGACCTGTAAGTTTAAAAACTCGTTCGCGGGGCTTGTTTTCACAGAGGCCCAGGAACAGTTGCAGTGGGAGGAGCAACATCCGACCTGTAAGTTTAAAAACTTGTTCGCGGGGCTTGTTTTCACAGAGGCCCAGGAGTGGTTGCAGTGGGAGGAGCGACGTCCGACCTGTAAGTTTAAAAACTCGTTCGCGGGGCTTGTTTTCACAGAGGCCAGGAGCGGTTGCAGTGGGAGGAGTACCTAAATCCGTAACGTTCCATTCGCAGCTCGCAGTTCAAAACAAGTGGGCTTGAGGAAGCCGCTGATTGGTGGAAGGCAACTTGAGGGAGCAGTTGATTGGCAGTCAGATTCCTGCTGATTTCTTTCAGCTAAAATCCTTGCATTGTATTGTATATTGTATTGTATCCAGGGTAAGGGGAGGATGAGTGCCAGGGCAGCTTACTGTTCTGGATGTCAGATGTGGGAGGTCATGCAGTCAGATAGCTCTCCAGACGTCCACATCTGCACCAGGTGTGTCAAGATGGTGCTCCAAATGGACCGTATTCGGTACCTGGAGCAGCGGCTCGATGACCTCCGTCTGGTCAGGGAGAGTGAGGAAGCCATAGAGAGGAGCTACAGACAGGTGGTTACTCCAAAACCGCAGGAGGCAGAAAAGTGGGTCACGGTTAGGAGAGGCAAGGGGCAGAGGCAGGGACTAGAGAGTACCCTGGTGGCTGTACACCTTGGCAATAAGTACTCCTGTTTGAGTACTGTTGGGGGGCACAGCCTACCTGGGGGTAGCAACAGCGACCGGGCCTCCGGTACAAAGACCGGCCCTGTTGCTCAGAAGGGTAAAGAAAAGAAGAGGAGGGCAGCAGTAATAGATGACTCTATAGTTAGGGGGTCAGATAGGCGATTCTGTGGATGCAGTCAGGAGACACGGATGGTAGTTTGCCTCCCTGGTGCCAGGGTCCGGGATGTGACTGAACGTGTCCAAGATATCTTGAAATGGGAGGGAGAGGAGCCAGAGGTCGTGGTACATATAGGTACAAATGACATAGGTAGAAAAAGAGAGGAGGTGCTGATAGGAGAATTTAGGGAGTTAGGAGGAGTGTTAAGGAGAAGGACCGCAAAGGTTCACGTTGGGATCACGGAGACATAGCTCCAGGATGACCAAGGCTGGGAGCTGAACATCCAGGGATATTCAATATTCAGGAGGGATAGACAGAGGAAAAGGAGGTGGGGTAGCGTTGCTGGTTAGAGAGGAGATTAACGCAATAGAAAGGAATGACTTTAGCTTGGAGGATGTGGAATTGATATGGGTGGAGCTGCGAAACACTAAGGGGTGGAAAACGCTAGTGGGTGTTGTGTACAGGCCACCTAACAGTAGTAGTGGAGTTGGGGATGGCATCAAACAGGAAATTAGAAATGCGTGCAACGAAGGTAAAACCGTTATAATGGGTGACTTCAATCTACATATAGATTGGGTGAATCAAATTGGCAGGGGTACTGAGGAAGAGGATTTCTTGAAATGTATGCGGGATTGTTTTCTAAACAAACATGTAGAGGAACCAACGAGAGAGTAGGCTATTCTAGACTGGGTATTGAGTAATGAGGAAGGGTTAGTTAGCAGCCTTGTTGGACGTGGCCCCTTGGTCAAGCGTGACCAAAATATGGTTGAGTTCTTCATTAGGATGGAGAGTGACATTGCTAATTCAGAAACACAGGTCCTGAACTTAAAGAAAGGTAACTTTGAGGGTATGAGACGTGAATTGGCCAAGATGGACTGGCAATTGATTCTTGAAGGGTTGACAGTGGATATGCATGGGAAGGCATTTAATGACTGCATGGATGAACTACAACAATTGTTCATCCCAGTTTGGCAAAATAATAAATCAGGGAAGGTAGAGCATCCGTGGATAACAAGGGAAATCAGGGATAGTATCAAAGCAAAAGATGAAGCGTACAAATTAGCCAGAAAACGCAGCCTACCAAGGGACTGGGAGAAATTCAGAGACCAACAGAGGAGGACAAAGGGCTTAATTAGGAAAGGGAAAATGGAGTATGAAAGAAAACTGGCAGGAAACATAAAAACAGACTGCAAAAGTTTTTATCGATATGTGAAGCGCAAATGATTAGTTAAAACAAATGTAGGTCCCTTGCTGTCAGATACGGGTGACTTGATCATGGGGAACAAGGACATGGCAGACCAATTGAATAACTACTTTGGTTCTGTCTTCACTAAGAAAGACATAAATAATTTGCCGGAAATAGCAGGGGATCGCGGGTCAAATGAGATGGAGGAACTGAGTGAAATCCAGGTAAGCCGGAAAGTGGTGTTAGGTAAATTGAATGGATTAAAAGCCGATAAATCCCCAGAGCCAGATAGGCTGCATCCCAGGGTACTTAAGGAAGTAGCCCCAGAAATAGCAGATGCCTTAGTGATAATTTTTCAAAACTCTTTGGATTCTGGAGTAGTTCCTGAGGATTGGAGGGTTGCTAAAGTAACCCCACTTTTTAAAAAGGGAGGGAGAGAGAAAACGGGGAATTACAGACCAGTTAGTCTAACATCGGTAGTGGGGAAACTGCTAGAGTCAGTTATTAAAGATGGGATAGCAGCGCATTTGGAAAGTGGTGAAATCATTGGACAAAGTTAGCATGGATTTATGAAAGGTAAATCATGTCTGCCGAATCTTATTGAATTTTTTGAGGATGCAACTAGTAGAGTGGATAAGGGAGAAGCAGTGGATGTGTTATATCTGGACTTTCAGAAGGCTTTCGACAAAGTCCCACACAAGAGATTAGTATACAAACTTAAAGCACACAGTATTGGTGGTTCAGTATCGATGTGGATAGAGAACTGGCTGGCAGACAGGAAGCAAAGAGTAGGAGTGAACTGGTCCTTTTCAGGATGGCAGGCAGTGACTAGTGGGGTGCTGCAAGGCTCAGTGCTGTGACCCCAGCTATTTACAATATACATTAATGATTTGGACGAGGGAATTAAATGCAACATCTCGAAGTTTGCGGATGACACGAAGCTGGGGGGTAGTGTTAGCTGTGAGGAGGATGCTAGGAGGCTGCAGGATGACTTGGATAGACTGGGTGAGTGGGCAAATGCATGGCAGATGCAGTATAATGTGGATAAATGTGAGGTTATCCACTTTGGTGGCAAAAACAGGAAAGTAGACAATTATTTGAATGGTGACCAATTAGGAAAAGGGGAGATGCAATGAGACCTGGGTGTCATGGTACACCAGTCATTGAAAGTAGGCATGCAGGTGCAGCAGGCTGTGAAGAAAGCGAATGGTATGTTGGCATTCATAGCAAAAGGATTTGAGTACAAGAGCAGGGAGGTTCTACTGCAGTTGTACAGGGTCTTGGTGAGGCCACACCTGCAGTATGGCGTACAGTTTTGATCTCCTAATCTGAGGAAATACATTCTTGCCATAGAGGGAGTACAGAGAAGGTTCACCAGACTGATTCCTGGGATGGCACGACTTCCATATGAAGAAAGACTGGATAGACTTGGCTTGTACTCTCTGGAATTTAGAAGATTGAGGGGTGATCTTAGAGACTTATAAAATTCTTAAGGGGTTGGACAGGCTAGATGCAGGAAGATTGTTCCCGATGTTGGGGAAGTCCAGGACCAGGGGTCACAGTTTAAGGATAAGGGGGAAGTCTTTTAGCACCGAGATGAGAAAATCGTTTTTCACACAGAGATTTGTGAATCTGTGGAATTCTCTGCCACATAAGGTAGTTGAGGCCAGTTTGTTGGCCATATTTAAGAGGGAGTTGGATGTGGCCCTTGTGGCTGAAGGGATCAGGGGGTATGGAGAGAAGGCAGGTACAGGATACTGAGTTGGATGATCAGCCATGATCATATTGAATGGCGGTGCAGGCTCGAAGGGCCGAATGGCGTGCTCCTGCACCTAATTTCTATGTTTACATGTTTCTATGATTCCTCAATGTCTTTTACTGATATTTTAGTATCTAATAAGTCTTTGCCTTCCTGATCTAAAGTTCTCGTTTAATCTTACTATTTTACTTCGGAGTCATGTGAATGACTACGTGAAGATTTCAAAGCACTGTGTTATAATGCCGTAGATGCACTCTATATGACAATCTGCTTCGGTTGACACAGTAGTAAATAATATATTGAACATTGCTTCAAATTATTCAATAACTATTTGTAATAATAACAAAAACGGTAATAACCCCTCTGTCCCAGGGGGAAATTTCAACAATGATATAAAACAAAGCAAATGAATTAAGTGGAACCCAAAACAGCATGCCTAACCCGTGGCACGGTCTGTACAGGTTTGTCATAAAATTGAGAAAACGTTGATTCTCTCGACCATCCTGCGGCCGCGAGGATTTGATCTAGCGGCAAGTCCTGAGCCTTCGCCACAGATGTTGATGCCGCCCTGGTGGAGTGAGATTTAAATACATGAGTGTCGACTCCAGCATAACCGAGAAGCTGTTTCAACAATCTAGAAATAGTTTGTACTGACACTCTTTTATATGGCTTTTTTGTGACTAATGAGCAGTCCTGTCTCAGAACCTCTGAGACTCCTTGTTAACTCAATATATTGGCTTAAATGTTTAACTACACATAACATTTGGTCAACAAGAAATGCTTTAAACGTCACCTTGCTTCCTGCCATACTTGGCCTGCTTTGTTTGAGCTGCGGCCCGACTCCGGGGCTCCAGCTCCAGCTGCGGCCCGACTCCGGAGCTGCAGCTGCAGATTACTACCGGTGGGCTGTCGGGATATCGCGGCTCTGGGTGAGAGATGGCTTTCCGGTGCTCCCGCAACGCGGCTTCTCCTGGCCGTGTCGTGGGGTTGGAACGACCTGGAGCGGGGTCGTACATCGCCCGGCACGGCTTTAATGGCCGCGGGACATTCCAGCGCCCGCCGGGGGCTCCAACGTTGCGACTTTTGGGCCTAGAGCGGGGCCGTACATCGCCCGGTGCGGCCTCAATGGCTGTAGGACTTAACACCGCTCGCCTGGGGCTTCGACATCGGGGGAGAAATGGTGCGGGGGAAAGAGAAGAACTTTGCCTTCCATCACAGTGAGGGGGAGACTCACTGTGATGGATGTTTGTGTGAATTGAATTGTGTGTGTGTGTTTTTTTATGAATTTGCTCTGTATGGTTTGTAGAAACAGAATTTCGTTCAAGCCTCTCTGAGGTGCGAATGACAAGTAATACAATCTAATCTAATCTAATCTTGATTAAATCATAGACATAAAATGTAATGTCATCTACAGACAAATGCATACAATCTATTCGTAAAAATTGTAATGTTTGTACATGTTGTGCTGAAACCAGCGCCATTAGCACAACCACTTTAAGAGTTAATCTCTGCATATTGGAGCCCATTGCCAAAGCAGTGTGAGAACTATACTGATATCCCAGATTTCTGTATATCTAGGTTTAGGAGGATTTTTGTTAAAAATTCCTCTCATAAATCGGGATACTAACGGATGATGTCCCGATAGGTTGTTGTTCTGAAGACTGCCCTAAATAGGTGGACAAAGCACTGAGCACTGTTAATGACACTATAACTCAAGTGCTCATCAAAATGCAACTTAGCAAGGAACTCCAACATATCACATATGCTTGTAGTATGATATATTTGATTGTACACATAACATCTCCCATTTCTCTGTGTGAATCACATATTGTATTTGAATGCTATTTCTCCAGGCTGCAGTGATAACCTCCATGGTCCTGTTCGACAATCCAAGGCCTTGGATTGGTCTGGTCAGAACCTGCAGACCAACAATTTGATACGGTCATGTAACGGGTGACTTTCTCCTGTAACCGGATGCACCAACAATTACTGCAGCTGAGAATCATCATGAATGGCTGAGCCATCATTCTGAGTACTAATGGGAACCATGGTTGTGTTGGTCAATCTGGGACCACTAAAAAACGCGTGTAGCGGAGTCACGATCTATTTTGGTGAGGCATTTCGTGATCAGACAAAATGGAGGAATGCATAAAAGAATGAGTGCCCCCAATGTAACAAGAATGCATCCACGTCTACTGCTCCTGGATCTGGCTCCCATGAAACATATTTAGGCAACTGGTGAATCAATCTGCATGCAACAGATCAATATCTGGCAACCCAAATCGAGTGATAATTGTTTGAAAAATTTCAGAATTCAACATCCATTCCATATTGTCATTAAACTTTCTCGACCTATGGTCTGCCACCACATTGTCTATACCTGGTGGATAGATGGCTGAAATCCAGATGTTCTTTGAAGTATACCACTGACACATGAGGTTAGCCAAGTTTTGACATGATACTGATCTTGTTCCTCCCATATGATTAACCTATGCCACTGCTGTGGTGTTATCAATCTGGAGTTGAATGTGTAAATTATTCATTGTGGAGCAATATGCCTTTAACCCATAAAATGCCCCCAATAATTCCAAATAATTTATCCCTTGTGTGTGAAGAATCAAACCTTCTTGTTCATTCCATCTACCCCCACAGCTAGCCTCCACATCCGTACCCCCCCCCCCCCCCCCCCAATTCAAGAGCGCTAACATCAGTCTGTAAGATCACTGAAGGTTCTTGTACCAAAATGTTATTGGTAGCTTGACTAACATTAACAATCCACCACTATAATTCTGCTAGAGCTGTGGTTGGTAACTGCATAACCCAATCAAAATGGCCTGCATGCTCTTTTAGTGCTTGTTCTCTTTGCAAATGTTGATAATGCAAAGGTCTGAACTGTACTGCAGGGAAAGCTGCTACCAATCCCCCAATGACCTTAGCGACTTCTCGAATGGAGGAATAAAGTTTTCGTGTGAGGCAAGTACAGACATTAGCAATATCCACAACCTTGGCTGTTGGTAATGTTACTGGCATATGAACTGAATCAATAAGAAATCCCAAATACTCAATATTTTGGGTTGGCTGTAACTTGGACCTAGTTGGATGGACCAAAACCTAATGTTTAAACACATTTTTGGTTACTGCAACAGACTGTTCAGCTGACTCTTTAGTGTTGCTGATAATTAAGATATCATATAAATAGGCCATGACAATGTGATTATGGACCCTCAATAGCCCCAGCACGGGTTTTAACAATTTAGTAAATAGCCTAGGTGCTGAACTTAATCCAGTAGGCAATGCTTTGTATTGCCGCAGCTGTCCCATCCAATTAAATTTCAAGTACCTGCGATAATGAGCATGAATTGGAACTGAATAGTATGCTTCTTGCCAATCAATAGTTGCCATATAACAGCCCAGTGATACCAGCTGTTTAGCAGTAATGAAGGTGTCCATTTTAAATTGCCTATACAGAACTGAAGAATTTAAGTGAGTGAGGTCCAGAATACTTTACTACCCCCATTTTTTTAGGCCTGGGGAATATATTAGACACAAATTGTTGAGGATGATTAATGGCTTTCTCAATCATCATCGTTTACCTGTTCAGTCTCTGGAGCAGAAAACACCAACATGTTATTAGGCTTGTGCTGTTGAGGTGGATCTATCCCCGAGATAAACTCAATGGTAGACCTGACACAATATTTAATATAAACATATCAGACGTTATACAGCACCATTCATTATAAAACAATTGTAATCTATCTCCAATAGGAGATTGTCCACCAGAAACTTCATCGTTAACAAAATTCCCTGTACCTCTACAGTTGCCCTGTAAGTCTGTTGTCTGCCCATATTGGGGTAGCAGCTGGTCTGTCTTGGTGGGTACCCTCGTTGCCTCACTGGTCTCCCCCTGCTGGGCCCAGCACCTGGATCCGACCTTCAGTATATTAACCCAGGTTTTCGAATAGGTGGCCTTGAAATGCTTGGCTACATCAAGCCAATTGTTGTGGCCTCATCATTAATTTCACAAATTTTCTTGACAAGATACGTTCCAAACAGGAATTCAGGCATTTGTACATTTGTCACCTTACATAGCAGCAAATTTTTGGTCGAGTGTTGGCCTGATGGCGATTTTCGCTGATGCAATTTACCCCAAAAATGCATTGCATAAAATAGCCAACATATCTTTTTGGAGTTTGAGTAATGATTGTCCCTTTGACCATAGTGCCAAATGCAGTCATTGCTGCAGCCACCAGTTGGAGGACGTGTTGATACCGAACCTCCTGTCCCCTCAGAGAAGGACTCATGGGTGCCCAGATAGCTGGGTTCACCGTGGGCACTTTCAGTGATGCACATTAGACAGGTGTCTTATATTTGTTTGTAGTCTCTTGCATCATAGCTTGCTGGAGCTGGTGAGATACTAAATAATTGATATTGCTGGCAAGGTATTCTTCCATTGACTCACCAGTCCCCTCCAGAATGGCAAAACTCATTGCTATTTCCGGGACACTTGGAGCGTGGCTCTTGTGCTCTGGTGTATGCACATGAGCAGGGACACAAGAATCGGGGTCAGCTTCATCCTGCCCTGCTTCTCCCAAGTCATACTGTAGGGAGGCATCCTCTAGTCCTAAACAAGGCGCAGGAAGGAAATCCCCTTGCTGATACTGCACATATTCTTCTTGATATGGGCCTTCTTGAATAGCTGTCTGGGGAATCACTGGGGTCTTTGACCCTTGCTTTATCAAAGTTTGGAGCATCTTCTCCATATTTTGCATCCTCCCCCACATTCTTTTATTATCTGGAGGAGAGTCTCCTTGTTCTTCAAAGTATTTCTGACAAACTGGTCTGAAATGCTTTATTTTTGCCTTCCTATGGCTATCAGTTGGCCTCAGGCTCCTGAGTTTCTGGAGCTGGTGTAGGAAGTTCATTCTCTAGACTAACGGCTGTCGGTAAAATGGCACCCGGTGTCGGAACCGGCGGTGCCGCGCCAATCTGCCGACCCGATCTAATATGTGAATCCCACACTTACTACAAGCTTTCTTATCTTATGCTCCATATCATGGACCCCTACTGACTGCTCGAGCCAGTTTGACGGAGTTAGATACTCACAGGCAAAGTTTTCAAAACCACTTGCCTGTGAAGTTTCTACTTACCGCTGGTGGAGCTGCGCTCTCCAGCCCATTCAGTGCGACATGCACGGACGTAATGACGTGCATGCGCCTGGCGGGGCTTCTTCACGTAGTCACTCATGTGACTCCGAAGTAAAATGACTATTTTTGGCAGCTTTAAAAAAGAAAAATGCCTGCCGACTATTAATTTGCTTTTGGTGCATCGGTAGTACCTAGACTTTTCCTTCTTTCACACGTTGCTGCAAATCCAGAATTTATTGTCAGTCCCTAACTGCCTTTGGGATGGCAATGCTGAGCGGCTTTCTTAAACCACCAGAAGGAGAAAGTGGCGCTATTCAGGATATGTTTTTGTTTCATGTTAGGATGGTGTGTACTGTAACTCTGAAGATAAAATGGAGGTAGAGGTTTTATCTTTCACCTGCTGACCATGACATACGGTTGTGGGCCTGCAATCATATGTTTGATGTAAAAAAAGCAGGAACAGCTGGTTTACAAAGAAGGATGCAATGTTCTGGAGTAACTCAGCAAGTCATGCAGCTTCCCTGGAGAAAGGTCCCGATGGATAGATCAGAAGATTATTAGACACAGGAGCAGAATTAGGCCATTCTGCCCAACAAGTCTGCTCTGACATTCTATAATGGCTGATCTATTTTTCCTTTTCTACCCCATTCTACTGCCTTCTCCCCATAACCTTTGATACCCTTACTAATTAAAAACCTAACAATCTCCACTTTAAAAATACCTAAATGACTTGGCCTCCACAGCCATTTGTGGCAATGAATTCCACAGATTCACTATGTGGCTAAAGAAGCATCATCTCCATGTGCTCCAAGGAATAGAGTCCCAACCTACACAAACTCTCCCTATTGTTCAGACCCTCGTGTCCTGGCAACATTCTTGTAAATCATCTCTGTACCCTTTACAGCTTATTTGGGCTACTTTGGTTTAAACATTCTTATACACAGCACAGTACAAAAAAGACAGTGAGATAAGTGGGAAACCTGCCTCCAAATCCCTTTGAATCACACAATATTTTACATTTACTCGGGAGTAAAGGGGTTCAGTTTAGCCTTTTTGTGTAAGTAAGGTACCTTGACGGCACTGCAATATATACCTGGATTATATACTACTGGACACCTTCCAGAGGAACCACGGCTGCCACTGAGAAATCGAGGCAAGAGCCTCGCGGCCCAGACCTTGTGGATCGGAGCCCAGACTATGTTGGCCGGAGGTATAGCCTCGCGGGTTGACAAAGCCCATAGCCATCAGTGCCTGGGTCAACGGAGTCCATGTCTGCAGCCTGGGCCGGCGCCACGGAGGCAACCAAAGAGCACCTGGTGGCGTCAGTAGAGAGGTTGATGCGGCGGTCGACCCACGGATGAGGACGGACACGTGGAAGTGACGATGTTGCTTCTGAGGGAAGGAACAAAGGGTGACCCGGCATCGGGGGACCACTGAGAAGGAGGGGAAAGGGGGAGAAGAGCAAAGTGGGATCTGGTGCGGGGGAGAGGGATTTGTAATTTTGTAAGTGCCCTTTATGGCTGACTATTTGCACACCTTGCAAGCAAATCTATGCAAGCAAAGACTTTCACTGTGACTTGTCACATGTGATGCATATCTAATAGGGAGGAAGAGGTACCAGTAAATTCAGAGGATGCTGAAGTAAGACATTGATGATTGCTGTAACTATTTTTTTTTTTATGTGGCCAGTTTGCCACATTTAGATAGTTTCTGTTATATTTAAGGCCTAATGGGCCTGTCCCACTTGGCGATTTTTTTAGGCAACTGCCGGCATAGCAGATTGCCGAAAAACGGCGACAACCTTTGTCATCCTGGCGACAACCTACGACAGCACCTACATCAGGAGAAGTCAAGCTACGCTCATTGGTGTCAAACCCACTGTCACCGAAAACTTTTCAACATGGTGAACATTTAGCAGTGACCAGAAAGCACTACGACTATGCGCAACTGAGGAGACTATACCCGGCGACCACCAGTGAACATATAGCGACAAACTAATCGCCCACAGTCACCTAAAAAAAAATCACCTAAATGGGACAGGCCCATTACAACTGTGATTGAATCCCAAATATTTGTTTTTGTTGTAGGAAGTTAATAACTGAAGAATAGTAAGATTAAATGAGAACTTACCAGTTTGAAGTTTGATCTTGATTTTATGAAGAGTTACGTGAGTGATTCCGTGATGAAGGCCCGCCAGGCCGCATGTGCACCAAACTTCAAGGCAGCGGTATGAAATCACAAATAAACAACACCAAAGTCATAGTAAGATCAGTGACTCGAGAACTACCATATGATCCTTTATGAGAGAGGGTTGGGCGTGGCGGGCACGTAATCACCAACGTAACTCCTCATTAAAGCAAGATCAAACTTCAAACTGGTAAGTTCTCATTTAATCTTACTTCGGAGTCACGTGAGCGATTCCGTGAAGAGTTCAAAGCTTTGTGATTTCATGCCACAGATTACAAATCTCGGCATCCCAGTGCATTGATCAACTCGAAAGAGAAATAAATACATTAGTAGTAACATTGCATTCAATGTAAAAATAGGGTTTATATAACAATGTAAACAAACGACTGTACCCCTTAAATTTAGGGTCTTAAAATGGCATAGGCAAACAGTCCTGGATTGACAATCGGCCGATGAAAAAAATTCTGAAACATCAGCTCATTTGCCCATCCGGCAGCCGCCAAAATATGGTCGAAGGGCACGTCCCTCGCCTTGGCCGCCGAAGTAGCTGCTGCCCTAGTGGAATGAGATGTAAACACACTGTCTAAATGATACGTTGACGTTAATACTGACCTGGTGGAATAAGATATACAATCGAGAGTGTTAATATCTGTATAACCCAGAACCTACTGCAGCCACCAAGAAAAAGTCTGAACCAACCTTCCTTTGTGTAGTTGTTTGTTAACTAATAAACAATGCTGATTCCATACTTATTAGGATTCTGGTGGCCTAGATAACATAGAAGTGAGACCGTAGGGTGTTCAAATGATCTTCAATCATGCTACCCCATGTCCACTCTGATTGTGTAGACCAGAATGTAAATGTAATGGCACCTGCAGCCAATTCCATCCTATCTAGCCACAACGTTTGCAGTCGTTGTGCTGATATAAGTGTCATAACTAAGGATGTAGCTGGAACCCCTTGGTGAAGTAATGTTCACACATTTTCAATAACCAACTGCATAATCTTGTAGTGGGAGAACTTGTGTCAAGATCTTTTAACAACTTGATATCCGGGTTGGACCACAGAACGTAGTTCCCTTATGTTGCAGCTGTAGTGTCTCTATAACTGAATTATTGTCAATACCATTTAAAATAAGCTGGAAATGTCAGTAATCTGTACAGTATTAAATGTAACATTAACATTTAACAAAACACTTCTGATCCCCTCAATAGGAATGTACTGCTTTGTTGGGTGAGCACCTTCATGGCTTGATGTGACAACCTGAGAAAAAAGTCAATCCATTCAAAATGTGTAAGTTAATAATTGTTTTACTGTGCAAAAGATGGTCTCCTGAACCATAGTTTGAACAGCAAGTTCTTGTTTTTTTGCATAACCGTATGCCGTTGTGCCATAATGCTTGATGAAGCAGGCAACATGGACACTTGGCCAGTCCAACAGTACGAACCCAAGCGAGGGCTTGCAGACTATTTTAAGACCTGGCTAATGAGGCAAGAAATGAGGAAGACATAAAGACCATTCCTCCTATTGAAGCGAGAAAGTATTTCTCCGCACTGTTGTGCCACATATTTTTTGCAATGAATGAAAAACATGCATTAACATGATGAATATTCAATGAAGTATTGAACCATGCTTTCATCATACTTTGAGATCCAACACTTATTCTGTGTTATCATCGATCTGAACTGGATGATACACCAGTGGCAAGGAGATTTCTCCCTTGATTATCATGTGACTAACTTACGTCACCATCGTAGAGTAGCAACTTGAATTTGAGCATGTAGAATATGTATATTCGCTCAAAACACCTTACTCATGGGCGCATTTAGTGTATGTATTTAGTTGATACCAACAACTGAAGAATTGGTAACTCATGCAATCTCCACTACCTTTGAGTAGGTGATGGTATTTGGAACTTCTCATCTTAGAGTTCTGAAAATCAGTTCATAATAACTGAATTCAACCGACCACACTACTGTAGCGAGTTTCAAGTTCAAATTCAATGAGTTATTGTCATGTTCAGCAATGCTGAATACATTTTACTTCATCATTGTGGCTGAAGTGGCCTTAGCTGACAATAGCACAAGGTTGTTAGCAACAATTTAATTGCTACTTACACAATATCAGTTCCTTGATTTGCTCAGCTGCAAAACAGCTGCTATATTGCCAATTACTCTTAAAGTTTGGTAACAGATTGCTATAACCCCAATCTCTTGCCACAAGGCGAAGACAAGGCCAATAATAATTAAAGGTAAATCCCAATGACCAACAAACAGTTTATCCCATACTGCAAAGCTTTACTGTTATAGTACAGTTATATTGTATTTGATAACCTTTGTAATGGGATTTGTATAACATGTATCTTACCTTATGAATCTGTTGTAATCAGGAATAAGTTTTTACATTCGGAAAGTTCATATGCCCGATACTCTCCATTCTTCATAATAACATGCCAATCCTGCCTTATTGCATGAGTGGTTTGCATGAGAACTTTTGCCCAATTTCCAAACCCTGGCCATAATCCAAACTTACTTGGAATGCTCCGGCTGTGCCTCAACCAAATATTTTTACCCTTTGTGTGTGGTACAAACAAATTTAAATATTACAACTTGTGAACTACCCAAATTTTGGAAGTGCTAGACCCATTTAGTTGAGCATGATTGGAAGGTGCATGGAATTTCTGAGCTATCATGCTGCCCCCAGCTCCAGTGAACCGCTACTGCTAATGAGCACCTGGGGTGCATTCTGAACGATGACTTTTGCCCATCGTTGACCGAATTAATTTGTCTGCCAGGCTTCTTCCCCTGTAGAATAGACCTACGTGAATAACTGATTCAGCGGCTGGCTCTCACATCCCCCTGTTGGCGTTGTTCACTGCCAGCACATATGTGCTTGAGTCTGTTCAATTGACATCTTTAGAGCCCAGAGTCATCTTGACCTTCTGAGAGGGTGATTCGTAGGCAACTCTAACAGTCACTGCCGCAGGCCGCAGGATACAAATACTGATACAAACCCATTGGCCTTAACCCAATAGAATATTTTACTGGGATGGCAACTTTATTGTCAGGAAAGGTACCTCTGACAAGTACCCTTCATCCCTTTGGGTATGCCCATGGCCATACCCTGAGAGTCAGTGTCAGCAGGATACTGACCCATCTTGGTCTCTGCCTCTGAGAGGGAGACCTTTGCAGCACTGTATACAACAGTTGCTGTATTTAGGATAGTCGTTTCAACACACTATCCAGCCCCGGTGAGGAATTCATCCCCCGACTCAGTGGGCCTTGCTCTCTAGCCCCGGTGGAGAATCATCTCCCGACTCCGTGGGCGAGCAGATATGTGTGAATTTGAGCAACCCTCTCCCAGGAGTTGCTGGTGCCGACTTTCATAAAGGCCGGCGCTTTTTGACATGAAGCAGCCCTGTCAGGCACTGCTGGCATGGCTCTCCCGTAGGTCAGCACTTCACACATTAAGCAGCCCTGTCAGGCACTGCTGGCATGGCTCTCCCGTAGGCCGGTAACGTTACAAACGAAACAGCCCTGTATCAGGTGCTGCTGGCACGGCTCTCCCGTAGGCCGGCACTTTCATACAGGAAGCAGCCCTGTCAGGTGCTGCTGGCGCGGCCTGTCCCATAGGCCCGCACATTTTACACATGAAGCAGCCCTGTCAGGCACTGCTGGTGTGGCCTGTCCCATAGGCCCGCACATTTTTCACATGAAACAGTCCTGTCCGGCGTTGCTGGCGCGGCCTGTCCCATTGGCCCACGCTATTGCTCTGTAAATTCACTAAATCAACATTTTTAGTGTACAGCTTTACCTGTGAAGGGTAAAAATAATTCATAGCAACCTATGCTTAAACAATTATAACATTGTCAGAGCATATAACAATAACTTTTTACTTTGCCTTTAGCTTTTACTTAAAGAAAAAACACTATAAAATACAGAAACATAGAAAATAGGTGCAGGAGTAGGCCATTCGGCCCTTCGAGCCTGCACGCCATTCAATATGATCATGGCTGATCATCCAACTCCTGTATCCTGTACCTGCCTTCTCTCCATACCCCCTGATCCCTTTAGCCACAAGGACCACACCTAACTCCCTCTTAAATATAGCCAATGAACTGGCCTCAACTACCTTCTGTGGCAAAGAATTCCAGAGACTTACCACTCTGTGTGAAAAAAGTTTTCCTCATCTCAGACCTAAAGGAATTCCCCCTTATTCTTAGACTGTGACCCCTTGTTCTGGACCTCCCCAACATCGGGAACAATCTTCCTGCATCTAGCTTATCCAACCCCTTAAGAATTTTGTACGCTTCTATAAGATCCCCCCTCAGTCTTCTAAATTCTAGCGAGTACAAGCCAAGTCTATCCAATCTTTCCTCATATGAAAGTCCTGACATCCCAGGAATCAGTCTGGTGAACCTTCTCTGTGCCCTTCTCTGTACCCCTCTATGGCAAGAATGTATTTTCTCAGAATTGGAGACCAAAAATGTACGCAATACTCCAGGTACTTTTTATTGTAAGGAGAAACCCTTTATAGCCCGACTCACCCGAGTCCAAATAGGGCTGAATGAGTCCCAGTAGTTTCTTGACTGGGGACCAACCTCTGTGAGCCACTGACCCCACTGTCAGTGGCTCCAGCGTTGCTTCCTTGCCGTTCCAACGGCATCCCACAGGCTGGGAGCCACTGACCACCCTGTCAGCGACTCTGCTTAAATTGTTTGCTGTTTTTACGGCATTCCTGCAGGCTGGGAGCCGCTGACCACCCTGTCAGCAACTCTGCTTAAATTGTTTGCTGTTTTTACGGCATTCCTACAGGCTGGGAGCCGCTGACCCCCCTGTCAGCGACTCTGCTTAAATTTCTTTGCCTTTTTACGGCATTCCTGCAGGCTGGGAGCCACTAACTGCACTGTTAGTGGCTCCTTATCTCGCAACCCGATCAATTTTGCCGGTTTATCCGCATTTGTGGTCGGACTGGAATTTCCCCACAGTCCATAACCGACAACTTGTCGGGCTGCGAAACTGGCAGGAAAAACCTCTGTAAAAAGAGGCTCCTGCCTAAAAACCCCTGGTAAGTAAAAAATCAAACTTACCTTTTAAGTTTAAGTTTAACTTACCACCGGCAGGAGCTCTGTCCTGCCAGACTGGTGCTTGCGCCAATGCGGCTGACGTAAAGGTGCGCATGCGGCCTGTCGGGCCTTCTTCACGGAATCAGTCACATGACTCCGAAGTAAAATTGGAAGTGCGGTTGCATTACATTAGAAAGTGGATCCACTTATGATGACCATCTTTGACAACAATTCTGTAGCAATGGTGATTTAGTTTAATTTAATTTAGAGATACAGAGCAGAAACAGGCCCTTTAGTCCACCGGGTCCACGCTGACTAGGTATCCACATATATTAACACTCCCCTACACACAATAGGGACAAGTTTTTACATTTAGCAAGCCAATTAACTGACAAACCAGTACGTCTTTACAGTGTGGGAGGAAACCAAATGTCTCGGAGAAATCCCACGTGGTCATAGGGAGAACGTACAAACTCTGTACAGACGGCACACGTAGTCTGGATCGAACCTGGTTCTCTGGTGCTGTAAGCGCTGTAAGGCAGCAACTCCACCGCTGTGCCACCATGCCGCCCCTATTTGAAATGAGAACAGAAGATAAATAATATCCAGCTCCATCACTTCTTGCAAATAAAAATCAATTGCTGCCACTCTCAGATATCTTGGCAATTTAGTTATCTTACTTGCATATGGTTCTCAATTTAACGGAACATGATATCTTCTAGCGACTGGGGTGTATTCTCTCCAAGTTTAGTTTCCAACAGTTATTGGTAATCAATATGGTTAGTCGAATGAGCTTTATTAACCTGGAGAAGTCACCAATCATTATTAATCCTGAGAGATAGTTGATAATTGTTTACATTATTGTAATAATTATTATAAGAACTAATAGATGTGATGCTGCCAAAACTGATTTGTATTATATCATGAATGTTTCTTGGGATAAGTGGTGAAAATTAATAATTTGGACAGACAAATATCCCAATTCGGACAGAAATAATTTAATTATCAAACCAGTGATAAGTGCCCCTAAAATTCATGCTACTTTTTGCAAAGTAATTTTATCATTAAGTCAAGGTAATTTTGTTATATCTTGACCTTTAGAACAAAGAACAATATAGCATAGGAACGGGCTCTTCAGCCCACTATGTTTGTGCCGAACATAATGAGAGTTAAACTGAAGATAGAGACAACATTCTGGAGTAACTCAGCATGTCTGGCAGCATTTTTGGAGACAATGAATGGGTGCCTTTTCAGGTCTTCAGACTGAGAGTCAGGGGACAGGGAAACTAGAGGTGCCAAAACTGTTAAACTTATCTCATCTGCATGTGTATGGTCTATATTTGTTATATGGTTATTTTAATATGAAATGTGGTATGGCCGTGAGATGATAAGGTGCCGATGATTGGACATTTTGCAAAGGAACTTCATAATGTGAAGGAGATATGAACAGGCAATGCAATTAAGAACTCTCTAATCTGATAAGGAATGAGGATGTGTAGGAAAGAACTGCAGATACTGGTTTACATTGAAGATAGACACAAAATGCTGGAGTCTCAGCGGGACAGGTAGCATCTCCGGAGAAAAGGAATGGGTGACGTTTCGGGTGGAGACCCTTCTTCAGACTCAGACTGAAGGGTCTCGACCCAAAACGTCACCTATTCCTTCTCTCTAGAGATGCTTCCTGCCCCGCTGTGTTACTCCAGAATTTTGTGACTCTCTTTGAAGGAACGAAGATGTGCTTTGTTTATTCAGCCCTTGGAGGAGAGACAACTTGAAATGATTGACCTCATAGTCATGAGAGCCTCGGGTTACAAAAAAAGGCTTCATTTTGAAGATGGAAGGAAAAGTAGTATAAAAGAAGGGCGGTCCGAGACTTTGACAATGACAACCATTGCAAGAAAAAGAAGGGACCCAAGTTTGAAGCTCAGAGAAGACAACTACCAACATAGTGAATCTGGTCAATTAGTTAATAAATTGCAATATTTGAATCCATGTCATGAGTTTTCTGTAGTTATTAGTAAGTCAGTGGTTTGCATGCATGCTAAAAAATCTCCAGTGTTACCAAAGATTAAGTTGTACTAAATCTTGATTTAATGTCTTTTGTTTGACACGTCAAAGGGTCGACATGGGCATGACTGGACAAGGCGCCACTCATAAAACTGACGTCGCCGATCAACTGGACTCTGACAACTTCCCATTAATTTTCCAGACACACTTTATTCACTTGGGACCAAGGAGATCGGTACAGTCTCAGTTACTGCACTCATCTGAAATTCCTCTCATGAGATCAACTATTTATACAGAATTTTCATGGAATTATGGAAACTTTATTGTCATTCAGACCCTTGAAATTGGGCGCACTTTCTAATTTCTTATAATCAATATCAATACATTCGCAAAACATTAATATACAAATGCAATAACACTAATACAATAAACCTACATGCCATTTAAACCTTTATTTAATGTTCAATACCAAGAACCTTGTTGTGTGCATCAAGGAATACCCATCCCAAAACTTTGAGGTACGTCAATGAAAACCTATAAGGATCATTGATGTGTGTCAATGAATGCCTAAAGGTTGTTGTGTTGTGCAGCTATCCTAACCTTTGTCATACTGCAGTTTTCACATTAAGCTGTACAGCTATCCTAACCTTAGTGATACTGCTGCTTCCACAAGATCTAAAGCACAGACTGGACTTTGTAGATAGCGCCAAAACCTGATGCCTGTTGCATGCGGTCTCAGTGGACTATTTCTGTACACTTTGTGTAGATTTGTTAATGCGCGTGAACCAATCATAGTAGAAATAGCATCACTAACCCCACCTTACTGTATGATATATACCAATACCCACTTCCTACACTGGTCAGTATTGGAAGCGGTGACGATGAACTAACATCTAATGACCTGCTGTACCACTATACAATGTGTACAGATTAAAGATAACTTTGAACTCCAGATTGTACAGCTTGCATATTTACATGGTGTAATTAAATTTGGAGTAACCCACTGCATCCGTTTATCGGGTTTTATTTCTGTTTATCAGTTTTTTCTCGCATCACTATGACTCAATCATGCAGAAAGCCTGCGCAGCTTATCCAATTCTGACATCGGGGAACGATGGAGACTCTTTGAAATTGACTACGAACACTACATCAATATCGTCCACCAAAATGAACCACACGCTGTCAAGGCTTCCCTCCTACTTAACCTGGTGGGACCCGAAGCCATGATGAGAGCACGTACCTTTGAATATACACCAGCCGTCCATGATGACAAAGATCAGGTAGTTGTGCCTGCTGAGCCTATGCGTGACCCTACTGTTTTACTGCAAAAATTCTGTGAACTATGTGACCTACCTTTGAACCACATTTTAGAAAGAGCCTTATTCTTTGTGAGACACCAGCTTCCCAATGAGCCTGTAGAAAGATTTATTTGTGACTTGAAATATATGGCTCAGAGATGTCGCTTTCAGATCATGATGAACGAATTAATCAGGGATAAGCTTGGCAGTGGTATGGCCGATCAAAAGCAAAGGACTGAGTTACTGCGGAATGCTGATTTAACCCTTGAGCAAGCAATAATGCCAATGAGCCCCCTCAGAGGTGCCCTAATTGAATCACTAACCCCACCTTACTGTATGATTTATACTAACACCCACTTCCTACACTGGTCAGTCTTGGAAGCAGTGACGATGAACTAACAACTAATGACCTGCCGTATCGCTATAGTATGTGTACAGATTAAAGATGACTTTGAACTCCAGATTGTACAGCTTGCATATTTACACTTTGGCAATTGGGGATTGTGTTTGGGTATGGCAATACTTTACTGAATTGTATGCAAAACAAAATTGCACACGTGACAATAAAGCACTGTTAGACACAAAATGTTGGAGTTACTCAGCTGAACAGGCAGAATCTCGGAAGAGAAGGAATGGGTGACGTTTGGGGTCGAGACTCTTCTTCAGACTAAGCCATTGATATAGCACTGTAGAAATTGTTTCTTCTTCTATTTGATTCCAACTAAATTCAATTACTTTGTGTTTACTGCTAATGCCGCAGGACAAAAGACAGAAAAGAGATAAATGAAAACAATGATTAAATCTGATTGATCTAACAAAGAGGGGCATTGATTAATGTCTGAAACAAAATAATAAAATGTATTCTGCAAGGTTCTCATGCTCCAGTTCACTTGCTTCCAGAATTGCGGGCAATGGGATAATAATCCCATAGTGCATTAAACAAGTGTTCAAAGCAGCGTCAAATTCAAATTGATTGAATAAAGATTAGTATGAATGAGTAGCAAGTAATTCGCAAGTCAACATAAACTTTGGATGAAATGTTAACAAGCTTATTGGGCCCAAACTCAGTTATTTTGGGGAAACTCTGTAATCCAACTCCAGCACATCAAATGTTTCACTGAGACAAATTTGACAGCAATAACCTCCTCATTGGAGAAAGTGCTATCAACAGCATAATGGATGGACAATTAAAAAACATACTGAGCGCTGTTAGCGCAAGACAGACACCATCGTGCAGATGCCCAGAAGTGTGTTCAGCTCTGGCTGAACAACTTCTAATCTTGTATGTGGACTCAATAAGAAGAAGAGCGGCTTTCCCCATTTCCGTGTTACTTTCACAATCATTGGGCGACACAGTGGCGCAGCGGTAGGGCGGGTGCCTTACAATGCCAGAAGCCCAATTTCGATCCTGACTACGAATGCCGTCTGTGGAGAGTTTGCACGTTCTCCCTGTTTTCTCCGGGTGCTCCAGTTTCCTCCCATATTCCAAAGACATGCAGGTGTGTAGACTAATTGGTTCCTGTTAATTGTCCCCTAGTGTGTAGAACTAGTGTACGGGTGATCGGCAAGGATCCGGTGGGCCAAAGGGCCTGTTTCCGTGCTGTATCTCTAAACAAAATCATCTCTCTCCAGATAGTGTCACATTAACCTTGCTGCAACACAGTTGTTGAAAACTTGTCACATACTGTAACACCTTGGATAAGACACCAAATTCTGTGTAAAGTCACCGACAAGCTGGTATTCAACGTGGGTAAAGTTTTGCTAATGACTTAAATGGTCACAAGCAGGTACATGGATGGGAACATTTTAGGGGAATTTGAGCCAAATGCAGGACATAATCCACTCATGCAAAATAATCCTGTTGACAATCAGCACATCCAGTTTTCTTAACATTCAATCACTTAAGAAATAAATGCATAGGAAGGAACTGGTTTATACCAATGATAGACAAAAAATGCTAGAGTAACTCAGCATCATTTCTGGTGAGAAGGAATGGGTGGCGATTTCGGTCGAGACCCTTCCTCAGACTCTATATCGTTGTCTATATTTCTCGTTTTCCTTTCCCCTGACTTTCAGTGTGAAGAAGGGTCTCGACCTGAAAAGTCATATTTGTGAAATAAAGTCAGCTTGGTTCATCACATCTACTTGTTGCTGCTCTTCTATATTGAGAATTTTGAATAAAGAACTACAGACTGCATTGTACCAGCTGAGCTTCTTTGAGGCAGAAATTTGACAAGGTCAAACATACACCACACCCTCTTTCATGATGGCAGAATGTTGTCAGAAAAACCTTTAACATTCATTTACCTGACAGATGAAGCCATTTATAAATAATAAAATATATAATTGCTAACTAAGACAAATCACCTTATTCCTTTCCAAAACTTGAACTCATCCACAACCCTTGCCATCCAAGAGTGCATTTCATCCCTCTATTGCCTGAGACCTACTAACCTAAATTGTCCCTTGTTCCAAGGATATCTTAACCTTAAAATAGTAAGATTAAATGAGAACTTACCAGTTTGAAGTTTGATCTTTATTTTATGAGGAGCTACGATGAGGGACTATGTGAAGAACCCCGTTCAGCCGCACGTGCGTCAATCTTCAAAGCAGCGGTGTGAAATCACAGGTAATAGTGACTGAAGTATAATAGTAAGAGAACAGAAGACTAGAACTAACAGATGATATTTATGAGCATTGGGAGCGGAGGGCAGGTAGCCCCTCCTCATAACTCCTCATAAAATAAAGATCAAACTTCAAACTGGTAAGTCCTCATTTAATCTTACTATTTTACTTCGGAGTCATGTGAGTGACTACATGAAGATTTCAAAGCTCTGTGATTTCATGCCGTGTGAAACAAGTATGCACAACCACAACAACTTCATTGACAAATTAAGGAAAAACATTCATAATGCATACAGTAATGACATAGATTTAAAACATGCTGATGCTGTTTAAATGAAGTCATAATATTTCCATCTCTCACCCAGATGGAAAGTATAACCAGAATGTAAATAGAGTTGACAAATACCCACGGTTCAGCAATGGGTTATTATAAATGTTTGGAGATTCGTTCGTTGGACCATGTAACGACCATGTAACGCAAATACGCTTGCTGCGGATGTTGTAGCAGCCCTGGTAGAATGAGATCTGGAATCAGAATACATTCCTACATAACGTAAACTCAGTTTTATCATCTGGAGTGGCCTGAACATATACATTCTTCTATGTTTTTTGTGACTAACAACACTGTTAGTTCAGAACCTCAAAGGCTCTTGGTGACCTTGATATATTGTTGCATATATGTGTGCTTGCGTTACCAAGGTCCCCTGGCATGCCTGTAACTATTTTGAGCCCTGACATCCCTTCTGCTCTGCTCAAGTATTAATAAACATAAAATATTATATATTATTTACAGATGTAATCATCCTGTATTGTCGCAATTATATAGCGACTGAACCTACTGCGTTAACCAGTGCCAGAAGGATAACTACCGAATGAGCTCCGGTCAAAGTCAAACATGTATCTGGAGCCCCCTGGTGAAATCGTTTTCACAAATATCAACATCCCATACGGCATTGTACTGGCCCTGGAAGACCTTGTGTTAAGATATTCTTATAATGTGATATCCGGGGTGAACCCGACAGAACGGGTCTTATTTGCTACAGCCAATTCAATGAGAAGCATGTTGGCAGAGTTAATGGCCGTACAACTTAATTATTGACAAAAGATCATTTAACATGCACTCCAAACTGTAATCTATACCGTTTTCAATGCAACATGAGCATTAAACAATTCTATTCATCTCCTGGAAACGAAAACCCCCTGCTTTTTGGTGCTATTCAAGCACTGTGAGCACATAGAAGCATAGATGTAACAACCCAAGCCTTAGGGCAGTTTATTGAATCTGCAGAACATAATTTGATTTATCCTGCAACCAGCAAAGTTATGTTTAAAATAACCATAAAAGGTTGTATTATTATTACTCCCGACAAATCGGGAATCAAAGTTGCATAAACCAATCACACAATAGGGCCTAAAACGGCTCTTAATTACTTTATTTGAAGCCCCGATTGATGAAGCAAATGGAGAATGACCTTCCTTCTCCTTGTAGCGAGAATCTATGTCTCGCTATTTTGCAACCTGTGAATAAGCATGAAAACAAACATATCTATATTTGGTGTTCCATTGAACCAGAGTTTCATAATACGGTGTGATTCAACATCAATTCTGTGTTGCCATTGACCTATACTTGATAATTCTCCTGTGGCAAACGAGATGATGTAACCATTACAGGAGTCTTTAATTGATTGCACCCATGTGAGTAACATATGCAACTATCATAATGTATCAACATGAAGTTGAGCATGCAGATATGCTCAATCACTCTTTAACCCATACAATGCCCATAGGGTCTATAGATAGTTGATACCAATAAGTGAAGAATTGGCAAGTCATGCAAATCGGCTCCACCTCCAAACTCGATATAATATTCGCAATTTAGCTTCTGCCGTGAACGGCAACTGTGCCCCGATTTCCCAGCCAGTCTTGCAAGACAATCCTGGCCCTTATACTCAGCCTGCCCAATTATAACTTGCATGGAATGCTAGTATTGTCCAGTTTTACATGGTTAGACCCCTCAAGTAGGTGATAATGTCTCAATCATTTGTACTATCCAAGCAAGAGTACATCTTACTAAATTGTAAATGGTCCCTTAGTTATAGAGTAACACAGGTAATATGTGTTGAACCTCTGACCAACTTCCATGCTGCCAGCTTCAGTTGACCACTACTGCCGATCTATGAAGCCTTACTCATTCAATAGCTTGTGCTTCGTCCTCCAGGTATCGCCTATGAAACAGATCTTACCTGAACAGAAGATTTGGCAGCTGGCTCGATTGTCCCCCTGACAGCAGTGTTCACTGCATATGTGTTTGAATGGCAACCTTGCTACCAAGCATGGTACGTGTGGCACGTGCCCTTCATCGCTTTGGCATGCTCCACGGCTATACCCGCAGATTCAGCGTTAGATTATACTTACCCAGCATGCTCCCATCTTACATGAGGGAGACATTAAGCAGCCCTGCTATAAAGCACTACTGGAGCGGCTTCAGCAATACGCCGACTTTGCCATGGACCCGGCATCAGACTAATACTGATGAGGCATGCTAGCCTCCTACACAAGGGAGACATTAAGCAGGCCTGCTACAAGGCGCTGCTGATCAAATACCCCATTTAGGGCCATTAGCACCATTATGCAATACAATGAAATATTTACCTAACTACTGAAGCAGTCATGAATACTGTTTGTCCATCATTGTGACTTTAGTAACTTCAGCTGGTGTTAACAAGTTGTGATAACAATGACCTACATGGCACTTTATAGTTTACCATTTAACAGGATAACAGTTCTCCTACTTGCACAGCTGAATCCCATCTATACTATTGCCAATTAGTCTAACGACTAGAAAGCTGTTTTATAACTACAAAGCTGTTGCAGGAGTCTATAGACTGCAATCTGTTGCCCAGGCCGGGGTCAATGGCCAATTGAGTAGCTAAAGGTAAATCCCAATGTCATACAAGTCTATTTGATAGCAACTTAATCTTAACTGGATAGAGGAGCCCAATTTCTCAAATACAGTTTTAAACAGTGGATTTTAGCACATACCTAACCAGTGTTTTTGGACTCTAAGTAGTCATCTTTGAATGTTTTTTGTCATCATTCTGTTATATCGCCTTATCCTAGCAATGCCTCCTCATCCCCCATGATCAATGTAAATGGGAATAGCCCACTAAGCAGCCTATTCCCATGAAGCAGCCCTGAACATGGTACTGCTGGCACCCATGAAGCAGCCCTGAGTAAAGGTGCTGCTGGCACAGCCTTTCCCATAGGCCAGTATTTGCCATAGATTTGGCATTGTCATGAAGTAGCCTTGAGCAAAGGTGCTGCTGGCACAACCTCTCCAATAGGCTAGCCTGCCATAACTTGGCATCACCCTGGAGCAGTCCTGAGCAAAGGTACTGCTGGCACAGTCTCTCCAATAGGCTAGCCTGCCATAACTTGGCATCCCCATGAAGCAGCCCTGAGCAAAGGTGCTGCTGGCACAGCCTCTCCAATAGGCTAGTCTGCCATAACTTGGCATCCCCCTGGAGCAGTCCTTAACAACGTTACTGCTGGCACAGCCTCTCCAATAGGCTGGCACTGCCATAACTTGGCATCCCCATGAAGCAGCCTAATGTAAAGATGCTGCTGGCACAGCCTCTCCAATAGGCTGACACAGTCATAAACTTTATTGCTGGCGCGGGCTCTCACATTAACCCACGCTGGCCCAACTCCTGCTGTAGGAGTGCCTCTAGATTCACATTCCCGGAGGGGAACCCTCCCAACACCTTTCCTTATCGGACTGACCTTTTTTGTCAGTTGTCCCCGTATCCTGGGGATGACTGCGGTTTGGGAACCGCATACTCTTGGATTTCCCGTCCCCATGCTTCTGACGTAATGATGCACGTGCGGCTGGACTGGTTTCTTCACGTAGTCACTCCGAAGTAAAATTATAATTCATGTTCATGAGTTCATAAGTGACAAGAACAGAATTAGGCCACTGGGCCCCATCACGTCTACTCCACCATTCAATCATGGCTGATCTAGCTCTTCCCTCAACCCTATTATCTTGCCTTCTTCCCATAACTTTATTATTGTGGGCAAAAGTAGTGGGCAAAATGAGGGCACATGGTATTGGGGGTAGAGTGCTGACATGGATAGAAAATTGTTTGGCAGACAGGAAACAAAGCGTAGGGATTAACGGGTCCCTTTCAGAATGGCAGGCAATGACTAGTGGGGTACCGCAAGGCTCGGTGCTGGGACCACAGCTACTTACAATATACATAATTGATTTAGATGAAAGGAATGAAAGTAACATTAGCAAATTTGCAGATGACACGAAGCTGGGTGGCAGGGTGAACTGCGAGGAGGATGTTATAAGAATGCAGGGTGACTTGGACAGGTTGGGGGAGTGGGCAGTTGCATGGCAGATGCAATTTGACGTAGATAAATGTGAGGTTATCCACTTTGGTAGCAAAAACAGGAAGATTATTATCTAAATGGTGTCAAGTTGGGAAAAGGAAAAGTACAATGGGATTTGGGGGTCCTTGTTCATCAGTCAATAAAAGTAAGCATGCAGGTATAGCAGGCAGTGAATAAAGTGAATGGCATGTTCACCTTCATAAGTTGAGTATAGGAACAAAGAGGTCCTGCAGTTGTCTGGGCCCTAGTGAGACCACACCTTGAGTATTGTGTGCAGTTTTAGTCCCCTAATTTGAGGAAGGACATTCTTGCTATTGAGGGAGTGCAGCATAGGTTTACAAGGTTAATTCCGGGGATGGCGGGACTGTCATATGCTGAGAGAATGGAGCGGCTGGGCTTGTACACTCTGGAGTTCAGAAGGATGAGAGAGGATCTTATTGAAACATAAAAGATTATTAAGGGTTTGGACATGCTAGAGGCAGGAAACACGTTCCCGATGTTAGGGGAGTCCAGAACCAGGGGCCACTGTTTAAGAATAGGGGTAAGCCATTTAGAAAAGAGGCAAGGAAACACTTTTTCACACTGGGAGTCGTGAGTCTGTGGAATTCTCTGCATCAGAGGGCGGTGGAGGCGGGTTCGCTGGATGCTTTCAAGAGAGAGCTAGATAGGGCTCTTAAAGATAGCGGAGTCAGGGGATATGGGGAGAAGGCAGGGACGGGGTACTGATTGGGGATGATCAGCCATGATCACATTGAATGGCGGTGCTGGCTCAAAGAGCCGAATTGCCTACTCCTGCACCTATTGTCTATTGTCTACTGTCTATTGTTTAACATCTGATACCTATGTTAATCAAGAATCTATCTATCTCTGCCTTAAAATTATCCATTGTCAGCCTCCACAGCTGTCTGTGGCAAAGAATTCCACAGATCCTGACTAAAGAAATTCCTCCTCATCTTCCTATGGAACATCCTTTTTTTCTGAGCATATGACCTCTGGTCATACATTCTCCTACTAGTGGAAACATCCTCTCTTCATCCACTCTATCCAAGCCATTCACTATTTGGTAGAACTCAATGAGGTCCCGAAGTAGAGGCCCAGTGCCGTCAAGCATTAAACATATGTTAACCCACTCATTACTGGATCTATTTCTTCCATAACCTTTTCATACCTTAGCTCTATGATCTGCTCCAGTCTGATAATCTTCAGAGACCATTGCATTCCCACCTTTCTGACATTGTATATTCCATCGTGCTAGCCAAGATTTAATATGCTTGGACTTAGCTCTGGAATTCCTTCCCAAAAACACCCACTTGTTTTGGAAAGTGCCTACCACTTTGACCAAGCTTTTGATCCCATGCTCTGATATCTCACCTTGCAGTTATGACTCGTATTGTATACTATACGGTGCCTGCAAATAGTTTTGGAATCGTTTACAACACTGGCTTTCTGGCATGGTGGCGCAGTGGTAGAGTTGCTGCTTTATAATGCCTTCAGAGCCAGAGACCCAGGTTTGATCATGACTACAGGTGCTGCCTGTACGGAGTTTGTACGTTCCCCACATGACCTGCATGGGCTTTCTCCTAGATCTTCGGTTTCCTCCCACACTCTAAAGATGTTCAAGTTTGTCGGTTAATTGGCTTGGTGTAAATGTAAAATTGTCCCTAGTGCATGTAGGATAGTGTGTTAATATGCAAAAATCGTGGACTCAGTGGGCCGAAGGGCCTATTTCTGCACCGTATGCCTTAACTACACTAAACTGAAGGAACAAGATAAATTAAACTTGTTCTGAATGGTTGTTTATGTTGCCTGCATCTTTCCTCAAATACTTAGTCGACAGTTATCTTCCATTGACCCTGAAAGATAGAGGATGGCAAAATCAATTTGGAAATGCATCTGAGGATGTTCATTGATCAGGATGAAAAATAAATTGGGTGTAACCTGATGGCACAATGAAATCCACTTAAGTACAGTAAAAGATGCACAGAGAGAAGGAATCAGAATCAGGATTACTTTAGGTGCTCTGAGACACAAATAGTAAAACAGTTGACTTTTGTTATTTTGATAAATTACACGTTAATCCATTTCCTAACAAAAGTAGATGTTATTGAGATACGTCAAATAAAAATACTTGCCTGAGGATTCCAATAAAACTTGCGAACAAGACAATATATTCCTACCTTTCTCGCAAAGCGATACCTATTTTACTTCGGAGTCATGTGAGTGACTACGTGAAGAACCCCATCCAGCCGCACGTGCGTCATTACGTCAGATGCATTCGTGCAGACGACCGGTTGGAGCAGCGGAACTCCTCCAGCGGTAAGTCTAAACTTCAGGTAAGTTGTATTCCTTACCTGTTCTAGGTCTCCTGCAGGAAGCTTGGGTTTCAGAGGTTTTTGCCGGATGTTCGCGATGGCCGACGAGGGAACCAGCTAAGGGCTATGGGGAAACCCTAGTCCGACCGCGGAAGGGGGGAGCTGGCAAATGTAGGTTTTCGTGATCGGAGTCACTGATAGGATGGTCAGTGACTCTAGACATTGGGTTCCCGGGGAGGGGAAACCCAATAATATGCTGTTCCCAGACCGCAGTAGTCCCCAGGAGATGGGGTTAAATGGACCTGAACGGTCAGCCCGGGTGCCAGGAGGGTTACTGCGAGGGGAAATCCAGTAGCAATGCGGTTCCCAAACTACAGTCATCCCCAGGATATGGAGACAACTGACAAAAATGGTCAGTTCAATAGAGAAAGATGTTGGGAGGGTTCCCCTCCGGGAATGTGAATCTAGAGACACTCCTACAGCAGGCGTTGGGCCAGCGCGGGCCAATGTGAGAGTCCGCGCCAGCAGCAAAGTTTATGACAATGTCAGCCTATTTGAGAGGCTGTGCCAGCAGCACCTTTGCTCATGGCTGCTTCATGGGGATGCCAAGTATGGCAGGCTAACCTATTGGAGAGGCTGTACCAGCATTACCTTTGCTCAGGACTGCTCCAGTGGGATGCCAAGTTATGGCAGGCTAGCCTATTGGAGAGGCTGTGCCAGCAGCACCTTTGCTCAGGGCTGCTTCATGAGAACGCCAAATCTATGGCAAATACTGGCCTATGGCAAAGGCCACGCCAGCAGCACCTTTGCTCAGGGCTGCTTCATGGGCGCCAGCAGTACTTTGTTCAGGGCTGCTTCATGGGAATAGGCTGCTTAGTAGGGTATTCCCATTTACAGTGATCATAGGGGATGAGGAGGCATTGCTAGGATAAGCCAATATAACAGAATGATGACAAAAAAAGCATTCAAAGAGTTCAAAAATACTGGTTATGTATGTTCCAAAATCCACTGTTTAAGTCTCAAACTATATTTTGAGAAATTGGGCTCCTCTATCCAGTTAAGATTAAGTTGTTATCAAATAGACTTGTTGGACTTTGGGATTACCTTTAGCTATTCAATTGGCCGTTGACGCCAGCCTGGGCAACAGATTGCAGTCAACAGACTCCTGTAACAGCCTTGTTGTTATAAAGCAGCCTTCTATTCATTAAGACTAATTGGCAATTTTATAGATGTGATTCAGGTGTGCATGTGATTCAGGTGTGCATGTGATTCAGCTGTGCAAGTTAAATGGTAAACTGTGAAGTGTCATATAGGTCATTGTTAACATAACTTGTTATTACCAGCTGAAGCTACTAAAGTCACAATGATGGACAAACAGTATTCATTACTGCTCCAGTAGTTGTTAGGTAAATATTTCATTATATTGCAAAATGAAGATAATGGCCCTAAAATGGGAAATTGCGTCAGCAGTGCCTTGTAGCAGGCCTGCTTAATGTCTCCCTCATGTAAGAGGAGAGCATGCCATGTCAGTATTAGTCTGACACCGAGTCGATGGCAAAGTCTGCGTATTGTTGAAGCCGCGCCAGCAGCGCCCTGTAACAGGGCTGCTTAATGTCTTGCTCATGTAAGAGGAGAGCATGTGGGATCAGTATAGTCTACTGCCGGGTCTGAGGGTATAGCCGTAGACCATGCCCAAGGGATGCAGGGCTCGTGGCAAAGGTCTATGCCTGGCAGCAGGGTTGCCATCCCAACTCATATGCAGTGAACACCGCTATCAGGGGGACATTAGAGCTTGCCGCTGAATTTTCTATTCAGGTAAGACCTTTCCATAGGCGAAACCTGGAGGACGAAGCACAAGCTGTTGGAACGAGTAAGGTTTCATAGTTCGGCGACAACGCACCCACGTCTTCATCGGCAGTAAGACGTTCACTGAAGCTGGTGGCAGCATGAAAGCTGGCCAGAGGTTCCACGCACTCTACCTGTGCTATTCTACAACTAAGGGACCACTTCCAACTTAGTAAGATGTACTTTTTTTTTTTTTTTTTTAAAGAAGGAACTGCAGATGCTGGAGAATCGAGGGTACACAAAAAGCTGGAGAAACTCAGCGGGTGCAGCAGCATCTAAGGAGCGAAGGAGATAGGCGACGTTTCGGGTCGAGACCCTTCTTCAGACTGGTAAGATGTACACTTGGTTGCACAGTACAAATTATTGAGATATTATCATCTACTTTGAGGGGTCTAACCATGTAAAAATGGACAGTACTTGCATCCCAAGCAGGTTAGAATTGGGCAGGCTCAGTATAATGGCCACGATTGTCTTGCAAGACTGGTTCAGAAATCGGGCCAAAGTTATCATTCACGGCAGACAAGAAATTGCGAATATCATCTCGAGTTTGGAGGTGGAGCCGATTTGCATGACTTACCAATTCTTCAGTTATTGGTATCATCTATAGACCCTATGGGCATTGTATGGGTTAAAGAGTGATTGAGCAAATAGGAATATCTGCATGATCAACTTCATGTTGATACATTATGATGGTGGCATATGTTAGTCATGTGGGTGCAATCAATTAAAGACCCCTGTTATGGTTACATAATCTCGTTTGCCACAGGAGAATTATCAAGTATAGGTCAATGGCCACACAGAGTTCGTGTTGAATCACACCGTATTATGAAACTCTGGTTAAATGGAACACCAAATATAGATATGTTGTTTTTCATGCTTATTCACAGGTTGCAAAATATGTGGCATAACAGTGGCGAAAGATACATTCTCACTACAAGTGGAAGGAAGGTCTTTTTTGTCTTCCTCCATTTTGCTTCATCAATTGGGGCTTCAAATAAAGTATTTAAGAGGCTGATTTAGGTTCCGATTGTGTGATTGGCTTATGCAACTTGATTCCCGATTTGTCGGGAATAATAATTTAAACGTAACTTTGCTGGTTCAGCCTGAGGCTTGGGAAATCAGCCGTTGCATGATAAATCAAATTATGTTCTGTAGATTTAATAAACTGCCTTAAGGCTTGGGTTGTTACATCTATCTTCCTATGTGTTCAAAGTGCTTGGATAGCACCAAAAAGCAGGACTTTTCTTTTCCAGGAGATGAAAGAGTTGTTTCATGCTCATGTGACATTGAAAACGGTATAAATTGCTGAAGATTGGAATTCATGTTAAATAATATTTTGTCAATTATTGAGTTGCACGGCCATGAACTGTGTCAACGTGCTTTCTCATTGAATTGGCTGTAGCAAACAAGACCTGTTCTGTTGCGTTCACACTGGATATCAAGTTTGTAAGGATATCTTCAACACAAGGTCTCCCAGGACCAGTACAATGCCGTATGGGATGTTGACATTGTGAACACTATTTCACCAGGAGGCTCCAGCTACATCCTTAAATTTAGCTGGAGCTCATTAGGTAGTTATCCTTCTGGTGATGGTTTAGCGTAGCAGGTTCAGTCGCTACATAATTGCAACGGTACAGGATGATTACATCTGTAAATAATAATATATCATATTTTATGTTATAAATACTTCAGCAGAGCAGAAGGGGTGTTGGGTCTCAAAATAGTCACAGGCATGCCAGGGGACCTTTGGTAACGTAAGCACACATATATACAACAATACGTCAAGCTCACCAAGAGCCTTCGAGGCTCTGAACTAGCAATGTTCGTTAGTCACAAAAAACTTAGTGGAACATACCTGTTCAGACCACTCCAGATGATAAAACGTAGTTTGCGTTATATAAGAATAGATACTGATTCCAGATCTGATCCTCCAGGGCTACTACAACATCAGCAGCAAGGGTATTTAGTTCCGCTGGGCCACATCCTTACAGCTGCAGCATGGTCCAACGAACGAATCTCCAAACATTTATAAAAACCAATTGCTGAACCAGGGGTATTTGTAAACTATTTACATTCTGGTTATACTTTCCATCTGGGTGAGAGATGTGAATATTATTACCTCATTTAAACAGCATCAGCATGTTTTAAATCTATGTCATGACTGTATGCATTATGAATGTTTTTTCAATGAAGCAGTTGTGGTTGTGTATACTCGTTTTTCACGACATGAAATCACAGAGCTTTGAAATCTTCACATAGTCACTCACGTGACTCCGAAGTAAAATAGTAAAATTAAATGAGAACTTACCAGTTTGAAGTTTGATCTTTATTTTATGAGGAGTTACGATGAGGGACTACGTGCCCTCCGCTCCCAACCCTCATAAATATCCTCTGGTAGTTCTAGTCTTCTGTTCTCTTACTATTATATTTCAGTCACTATTACCTGTGATTTCACACCGCTGCTTTGAAGATTGACACATGTGCGGCTGGACGGGGTTCTTCACGTAGTCCCTCATCGTAACTCCTCATAAAATAAAGATCAAACTTCAAACTGGTAAGTTCTCATTTAATCATACTATTTTGTTTCAAATATAATAAAAGCACTAAATGCTGGAAACCCTCAAGGTCTGGCGATAAACAAGCAGTTAATTTCGGATCTGAGAAATTGATTGGAAACAAAGGTTAGCAAGGAAAATGGAAGGAGTAGTTGGCGGAACAATGAGAATATCTCTGATGAGGTGAGACTGGATGTCCAAGTTTTGTCTCATAATACTTGTTTTCCAAATCATTATTCTTCCTCCTGACAGCAGTCTACATCCCGCTGCCCTTGCAGATGTCAAGATTGCTCTAAATATACTGTACTCCACCATTGATTTCAGCAACCCCACTTCCAGCAGAGCGATTTCAAAGTTGTCTCGCCACTTTTCAGTCCACGGATCTCCGGGCAGACTGCTAACTGACAACGGCAGTCAATTCACCAGCCAACAATTCAGGGAGTTCGCTAGACACTAGAATTTCCACCACGTCACCAGTAGCCCTGAATACCCCCTCTCATGAGTTGGCTGAAACGGGCTGTCAAAAGTGCTAAACAGCTCTTGGAACATTCTTACAGGGAAAAATCAGACATACTCCTGGATCTTCTCAACTTGCGCAACATCTCCCGTGACCCCATCTTGGGTTCAGCCGCTGAATGGTTGTTGTCAAGGCAAACCCGTGCCACAGTGCCACAGGGGAGATGTAGATTAATGTCACTCATGTCTTCTGTAGTTATGCCCACTAGCTTATCAGTTATCACTGCTTGCTGGATTCCCTTAGTGTAAGTGGTACGTGCAAGTGTGAAGTCGTGCTTGCTATGTGGTTAATAAAGTCTTTGGATCTTTATCTTGATGCCTGTTCCACTTGGCTGTCTTTCGCGTGCCATTTATGCGACCTGCTAGTGTGTGGGTAGTGTGGGACGGGCACATGGAGTGGTGTGGAGGAGTGTGGAGTGGAGTGGCACGGAGCGGATGAGTGTGGACTTCGTCCTGCACAAAATCTTTGCGCGCCATCGGCCTGTCGCGTAAATGACGGCCAAAGTGGGACAGGCACAAGACCCTGGCGTGACGCAATGTCTCACCTCCAACAGCAGCAGAAGCAGGCTCACGGCCGATGCAGATCCGGATCCAGCCTCACTCCTACTCCCAGAGCGGGGCCAAGACGATTGGAGATAGACACAAAATGCAGGAGAATCCCAGCAGGACCGGCAGCGTCTCTGGGGAGAAGCAATGGATGACATTTCGGGTAAAGACCCTTCTTTCAGACTGAAGAAGTGTCTCGACCCGAAACATCATCCATTCCTTCTCTCCAGAGATGCTGCCGGTCCTGCTGAGTTAATCCTGCATTTTGTGTCCATCTTCAAATGACCGTCGCGCGTCAGTCACTACCGGCCTGTTGCATAAGTGATGGCCGAAGTGGGACAGGCCCTTAAGGCTTCTGTTATTGTATGGTCATCACTCAACAACGTGATGATAAACTAAGCTTTACTTAACTGAGGAAGGGGTGCTGGACATCATGCTGAAGGATTTATTGCTGCAGCCTCTGGGAGGTGTTTGGTTGCCTCTGGCTCACAAGGTGTGCCAAAGCAACCAGTTACTTTGATTAACTCAAATTCAACTTTCAGGATGCATAGGCCTTACATCCTTTGGTTCTCTTGATCTTAAAAATCTATTCATCTCTGTGTTGATTATAACAACTTACTATCGATAGCCCTCGAGCAGAGAATTCCAAAAATGTACTTCCTGGGGATGAGAAATTTCTTGTGATCTCAGTCCTGAGTGGTCAACTCCTTTAGTTTGAGACTGGTATCCTTGGTTCTGGCCACAACAGACATGACAATCATCATTGCAACATCTGTTCTTTCAAGCCCTATAAGTATTTTATGAGTTTTGAGATAATCAGTTCTCATTCTGGGGTACACCTTAGATGCTGCTGCACCCGCTGAGTTTCTCCAGCCTTTTGTGTACCCTCGATTTTCCAGCATCTGCAGTTCCATCTTTAACACCTCTCATTCTGTTCAGTTCAAGGGAGTAATGACCCAATTTGTTTCATAAGTTAATTCCCCATACCAGGAATCAAACAATGGAACTAGAGGAATAGGTGAATCTCAACGCGTCAACATTGTGAAATTTTGCCTGGGCTAACTCAGAGATATGAAGATCATGGAACTCAGCGAGTCAGGCAGCTTCTGAGGAAGAATACATAGTCGATGTTTCATGTCAGGACCTTTCCTCAGACTGATTCAGGACCAACCTGAAATGTCACCTGTCCATTTCCTCCATGGATGCTGCCTGACTTGTTGAGTGCCTCCAGCATCTTGTGGTTTTCTCACAATTCTAGCATCTGCAGATTCTTGTGTCTTGATGTGTAGATCATCGAGTGTAAGATAAAAAGTAATAAAAATCTCAATTTTCACTGGCTCCTAAGTGACTTCTGTACTTACTGGATTTCAGAGGAAAATGAGAGATGATTTTATTGAAGCATGTGAGATCTTGAGCAGGTGAGATGTTCAAACTGAGAATAATTTCTTTACACATGGCCACATGTCTTTTCTTCAGAGGTCTTTGGATGTTCAGTTGTTGAGTGTATCGAAGACTTAAATTGTTATGTAATGGGATATTGAGGGAGTCAAGCAATTTAGAACTGGACAAGAACAAGGATGTGAGGTGTAGCTATGATCTTATTGAATGGAGCAGAAACATGTTTTCTGTTTGTTCATATTGTCATACTTCCTTGTGAAATGGAAGGAGATTATTTAGTTCTATTGAGTCTATGTTCCCACTATCTTTCTCTGTCATTTTCCCACCTTCCCTACAACTCCCCCACAGACTCTACCCCCACTCACTTGCTCACTAGGGTCAATTTCTCTATTCCTTAGAGTGCAGAAGGATGAGGGGTGATCTTATACAGGCGTATGAAATCATGAGTGGAATAGATCGGGTAGATGCATAGAATCTCTCGCTCAGAGTAGGGAAATCGAGGACATTGGTTCAAGGTGAAGGGGGGAAAAGATTTTAAAGGAATCTGAGGGGTAACATTTTAACACAAAGGGTGATGGATATATGGGAACAGCTACCAGAGGAGGTAGCTGAAGCTGGGACTATCTCAACATTTAAGAAGCAGCTAGACAGGTACACGGATAGGACATGTTTTGAGGGATAGGGACTAGTGTATTTGGGACATGTTGGCCGGTGTGGGCAAATTGGGCTGAAGGGCCTGTTTCCACACCGTTACACTCTATGACTCTAACCTACCAACATGCGTGACTTTGGTATGTGGGAGGAAACCAAAGCACCCATGAATCATAGAAAATAAGTGCAGGAGCAGGCCATTCAGCCCTTCGAGCATACGCCGCCATTCAATATGATCATGGCTGATCATCCAACTCAGTATCCTGTACCTGCCTTCTCTCCATACCCCCTGATCCCTTTAGACACAAGGGCCACATCTAACTCCTTAAATATAGCCAATGAACTGGTCTCAACTACCTTCTGTGGCAGATAATTCCACAGATTCGTCACTATGTGAAAAATGATCTTCTCATCTCGGTCCTAAAAGACTTCCCCCTTATCCTTAAACTGTGACCCCTTGTTCTGCAGTTCCCCAACATTAGGAACAATCATCCTGCATCTCGCCTGTCCAATCCCTTAAGAATTTTGTAAGTCTCTATAAGATCTCCCCTCAATCTCCTAAATTCCAGCGAGTACAAGCCGAGTCTATCCAGTCTTTCTTCATATGGAAGTCCTGCCATCCCAGGAATCAGTCTGGTGAACCTTCTCTGTACTCCCTTCATGGCAAGAATGTCTTTCCTCAGATTAAGAGACCAAAACTGTACGCAATACTCCAGGTGTGGCCTCACCAAGACCCTGTACAACTGCAGTAGAACCTTCCTGCTCTTGTACTCAAATCCTTTTGCTATGAATGCCAACATGCCATTAGCTTTCTTCACAGCCTTCTGCACCTGCATGCCTACTTTCAATGACATGACACCCAGGTCTCGTTGCATCTCCCCCTTTCCTAATCGGCCACCGTTCAGATAATAGTATATGTTCTTGTTTTTGCCACCAAAGTGGATAACCTAACATTTATCCACATTATACTGCATCTGCCATGCATTTGCCCACTCACCCAACCAATCCAAGTCACCTTGCAGCCTCCTAGCATCCTCCTCACAGCTAACACTGCCCCCCAGCTTCATGTCATCCGCAAACTTGGAGATGTTGCATTCAATTCCCTCATCCAGATCATTAATATATATTGTAAATAGCTGGGGTCCCAGCACTGAGCCTTGCGGTACCCCACTAGTCACTGCCTGTCATTCTGAAAAGGACCCGTTTACTCCTACTGTTTGCTTCCTGTCTGCCAGCCAGTTCTCTATCCACAGGAAGGAAACCTGTGACAAGGATTCTGAAAAGGACCCGTTTACTCCTACTCTTTGCTTCCTGTCTGCCAGCCAGTTCTCTATCCACAGGAAGGAAACCTGTGACAAGTCACAAGGAAAACCTTCAGACTCCACCCGGAGAGCACCTGAGGTCAGGGTTGAGTGTGGACCAATGGAACTGCAAGGCAGTGGTTTGATTTGTTGCATCTCTCTGAAACCCTGCCCTGGTTTTAAACTTATTTTGTTCCAACACAGGCCCTTTCAGCTTCTAATGCTAATGGCTCTCAAGCACCCCCTGTTAGATTTTCCCTGTAATGGTTTGGAAGTAGCTGTGAGTGAAAATCGACGAGAAATTTTGCAAGTTCTAATTTACTGATGACAAATCTCTGTGAATCCCAATTTGCAACTTAAATTCTGCTAATGCATACTGTTTAAACTGGAAACCAACACATCATCTGTTCCACACATTGCATGAAAATCTCATGCAATTAAAATCGTCTAAATAATTTCCTCATTTGCATGGAATTAATGCCTTAAATGTAAAATATTGATTAAAAAATATATATAACAAGTTTTCAACACTTGAGAATTGCGGCGATTGGTTCTCTCAGTTTGCAGAATCGGAGATGAAAGGGATAAGATCCTGCTGCACTGTGTGTGGTGTGTCTACTTCTATCTGCCAGTGCTCAGATCATCCAGTGTAGGAAGCAACTGCTGATGCTGGTATACAGCAGATTCTAATATGGGTTGTACGGTGTCGCAGCGTTAGAGTTGCTGTCTTACATCACCAGAGTCCCGGGTTCGATCCAGACTGCGGGTGTTGTCTGCACAGAGTCTGTACGTTCTCCCCATAACCTGTATGGGGATTTTTTTCCAAGATCTCTTTGTTCCCTTCCACACTCCAAAGAAGTATAGGTTTGTTGACGAATTGGCTTGGTACAATTGTAAATTGTCTCTTGTATGCGTAGGATAGTGTTAGCGTGCGGGGGTCGCTGGTCAGACTCGCTGGAGTAACTCAGCGGGACAGGCAACATCTCTGGCGAGAAGGAATAGGTGACGTTTCGGGTCGCGACCCTTCTTCAGACAGATCATCCTTTAACAGCAACCTGACAATGCTGGGGGATTGAGCCCGTGTCCTCCAGGTCCACAGGGAGCAGCTGCAAGGGAGGGAGAACAACACCACTGATGGCTAATGATAACAGCAGCTCCTAATCCTGATGGAGGAGACCACATCAGGATCAGCCAACATGCCCTCTATGGACGCTCGAAGCACGAGGCTTATAGATTGTACAGCACTTCTAACAGCTTTATCTTGTCCCGAAACATTGCCTATTCCTTCTCTCCAGAGAAGCTGCCCGTCCCATTGATTTACTCCAGCATTTTGTGTCTACCTCCATCTCTTCTTCTGCTGAGGAACATCACAGCTCTGCCACAATTTGATTCACTGTCGTGCTTCCCTCAATATAGGGATATCGTTCAAGTATTCGTCTCAGACCCAGGGCAGAGTGCAGTAAACATTCTGGTTCCTGTGCAGCTGTTGTGAGGATTTCATTTTCAGCTCCGGTCATTATTGTGGATGAGCAAAGGAAGTGTTTTGTTCTAGTTTAGAGATACAGGGTGGAAAAAAGCCCTTCGACCCACCGAGACGGCATCGACCAGCAATCCCCGCACACCATCACTATACTAAGCACACGAGGGGCAATTTATATTTATCCCAAGTCAAATAACCTACAAACCTATATGTCATTGGAGTGTGAGAAGAAACCAAAGTTTTTGGAGAATGTATGAACTCCCTCCAAACAGCACCCATAGTCAGGATCGAACCCAGCTCTCCGGCGCTGCAAGCGCTGTAAGGCAGCAACTCCACCGCTGCGCCACCGTACCACCCTAAAGATGATGGACAGTTCCCTAGCCATCACATCCTTCTCCTACAACATTGCCTGATGTCTAATTGCTTCATTAACAGCTGGAAGTGGAGTCGGACATAAGACCCTGCTTCTAGCGGGTGGCAGAGTGGCACAGTTTTTTGAGCCACTGCCTCACGGCACCTAAGACCTGGGTTCGATCCTGCTATATATCGGCGATACTTGTCACAGAATGGGCGACCATTTTGCTGAACACCTATGCTCAGTGCTCCTTGGCCTATTCGACCTCCCTGTTTCCAAACACTTTAACTTATCTTCCATTCCATCAACTATTCCTATTCTCCAGAGATGCTGCATGATCCCCTGAGTTACTCCAGCATTTTGTGCCCCGACTGAACTTTCTATCCTGGGCCTCTTCCACTGTCATTGTGAGGCCATACACAAATTGGAGGAACAGCACCTCATATTTTACTTGGACAGATTACAACCCAACGGTATGAATTTTGATTTCTCTAATTTGTAATAGCCCTCTGCATTCCCTCTCACTTCGTCCCTCCCCCAGCTTAGTCGTCTTTCCAGTTTCACTGTTCGTGTCCCTTCATTATCACCTCTTCCACAGCCAACAATGGACCATTGTGGGCTCCACCATTGCCAAGTCATCGGTGCTGGCTCTGATTTGTTCTGTATTTTTTCACACCTCTAGTTTCCCTCTCCCCTGACTCTCAGCCTGAAGAAGGGTCTTGACCCAAATCGTTATCTATTCCTTTTCTCCAGAGAGGCTGCCTGACTCTGGTTTCTCCCCACATCCCAAAGCAGTGTGGGTTTGGAGGTTAGTTGGCCTCTATAAATATCCCAACACTTTCCTACACTTTGGATGCAAAAGCGGGATAAAATAGAACAGGGGTGATCGGCGTGAAGTTGGTGGGCCGAATGACCTGTTTCCGTCCTGTATCTTTCAATCAATTAATCAATCAATCAAGCAAATTTGATCAATAAGACGGTTTGTTCGAGCTTTGGACTTGATGATGCCATTCTGATACAGTGGCGTGTGACTTTAGATCAGTGAGGCCTCACATACAAAGCCCCCTAATAGTAACGACCACCCTCAGCCTCTTAGCATGCAAGAGTTTCTGATGCTGACTGTATATTCTTCGCTGTTGTATGCTGGGGTAGCAGGGCAAAGGCCACGCATGCCAACAGGATTAATAAGCTCATCAGGAAAGCTGGCTCCGGACAGGGAGAGGACTTGGATTCATGGGAGGTGGTCTTGGAGGGGAGGATGCTCCTCAAACTTGGACAATACATGACACACTGGTCAACCTGAGGAGCACCTTCAGCAACAGACTGGTTCCAACAAGATGCAGTACATAATGCCACAGAAGATCCTTCTTCCGTATGGCTATCAAACTGTACAACTTCTCCCCCTTCTGACATTTATACCAAGCCAATTAACCTACATACCTGTACATCTTTGGAGTGTGGGCTGAAACCAAAGATCTCAGTGAAGACCCACGCGGTCACAGGGAGATCGTACAAACTCCATACATACAGCACCCGTAGTCGGGATCGAACCGGGGCTCCTCGGTGCAAGCACTGTAAGGCAGCAGCTCTATTGCTGTGCCATCGTGCCACCCACTGTGCTGTGAGTTTTATGACTGTTGGCAGACCAATTTCCCTCCTGGGATAAATAAAGTTCTATTGTATTGTATCGTTGAAGAAACAGTGTCAGGAGTAGTTCTGTGCAAGGCACTCATCCAAGATCAAATCAATCGACAGACCCTTCTGTTCCCATAGCAACAGCACAGTGGACCCTTCTGTTCCCATAGCAACAAACCTCTTCTGCAATGCCACACTTTTCATTTCCATTAGAAGTCATGATTGTTTTTCTCTAGTCTTATTCCTCCAAAATATTTGGCAATTTTGAAATACAGTGCAAACAATTGATGTCAGATGTCGATCAGTTACATTCGTCTCTTCCTGCATACTTCCATTTAAGTGTCAGGTTATTGTCCACGACTTCCAACATTGACCTGTGAGTCTTAAGTGTTTATTTGTGCAAGTAAATGTGCTGACTGCATGTTCAGTAGCAGTGAGTGGCTTTCTAGATCTAAGTGTGTTGTTTATCTTGTTCCTCAAACAGCTCAATTCCACGAGATCTAGGTCTCTACATGTTTTGGGGTTAAAATTGGAACAGGAGACTTAATGGGCAGCTTTTAATGCCTTGTGAAAATGGTTAGAAACATATAACCATATGGAAGTGGCCACGCTGGCTGGCAGCTGCTGCTCACCTGCAGCCCGTCTGTTTTTTTTGTCGTCTTGTGTTTGTTTTAGTAGAACTTTGTTTTATTAGGTTGTATATGTGGGGTGGGGGAGAAACAGAGTTTTAGTCTCTCCCTTCGGGGGGATGCATGTGCCCCGTCACCATCTGTGCTGAGGCCTAATGGCGGAGCTGTAGTGGTGGCCTGGTTTGGAGCTGCGGTGCTCCAGAGACGGCAGAGGCCCAGCTTAGAGCTGCGGTGCTCCAGCGGCAGCGGCGGCCCAGCTTAGAGCTGCGGTGCTCCAGCAGCGGCGGCGGCCCAGCTTAGAGCTGCGGTGCCCAGCGGTGGCGGCGGCCCGGCTTAGAGCTGCGGTGCTCCAGCAGCGGCGGCGGCCCGGCTTAGAGCTGCGGTGCTCCAGCAGCGGCGGCGGCCCAGCTTAGAGCTGCGGTGCCCAGCGGTGGCGGCGGCCCAGCTTAGAGCTGCGGTGCCCAGCGGCGGCCCAGCTTAGAGCTGCGGTGCTCCAGCGGTGGCGGCGGCCCGGCTTAGAGCTGCGGTGCTCCAGCAGCGGCGGCGGCCCGGCTTAGAGCTGCGGTGCTCCAGCAGCGGCGGCGGCCCAGCTTAGAGCTGCAGTGCTCCAGCGGTGGCGGTGGCCCAGTTTAGAGCTGCAGTGCTCCAGCGGCTCCAGTGGTTGCTCGTTCCATACACCCACCACCCTTTGTGTGAAAAAGTTACCCCTCAGATTCCTATTAAATCTTTTCCCCTCCAACTTGAACTAGTATCCTCTGATGTTAAAGATTAACTTTCACAAAAACAGGGAAGATTACAGTGTAAGAAGGAACTGCTGATGCAAAATTATGAGGGGAATAGAATGGGTAACAGAATCTCTTGCCCTGAATTGGGGAATGAAGAAACAGAGGACATAGGTTTAAGGTGAGGGGGGAAAGATTTAATATCAACCTGAAGGGTAACCTGTTTTACACAAATGGTGGTGGGTGTATGGAACGAGCTGCCAGAGGAGTTATTTGTGACAGGTACTATCACAACGTTTAATAAACATTTAGACAGGTACATGGATAGGACAGGGTTAGTGGGATATTCAATCATATAGTCATAAAGTGCTACAATGTGGAAACAGGTCCTTTGGCCCAACTTGCTCACACTGCCCAACATGTCCCAGCTACACTCGTCCTACCTGCCCGCGTTTGGTTCATATCCCTCCAAACCTGTCCTATCAATGTTCCTGTCTAACTGTTTCTTAAATGTTGGGATAGTCCCAGCTTCAACTACCTCCTCTGGCAGCTCTTTCCACCACCCTTTGTGTGAAAAAGTTACCCCTCAGATCCCGATTAAATTTTTACCCCTTCACCTTGAACCTATGTCCTTTGGTCTTTGATTCCCCTACTCTGGGCATCTACCCGATCTATTCCTCTCATGATTTTATACACCACTATAAGATCACCCCTCATCCTCATCTTTTTGCTTTTTAAGATATCCAGCCTCTTGTTTGCTTTATGAAGCAGATGACTTGCATATGTTGCAATCCATCCACTGCTGTTTTGCCCAGTTACATAATCTATCAATGTCTCTCTCATTTTAAGCTCCCATCTGCACCACTCAATCTTCATGTCATAAGAAAACTTGGATACATGACTTTCTATTGTGTTGCGAAAGGCATCAATGAATATATCTTATGGCCGTAGGCACATGGGATACATAAAGTTATCTCCTTCTCATCTGAGTACATAGCCATAAGCCCACTTCCCATATTCTACCAACAAATCAATCTCATAACTAGATCAGCTATTCTCTTCTTCTATACAACCACCTATTCTATTATACGAGGCGCCGTACATGGCAGCCTCACCAACAGCCTCTTGTCTTTCTTCTTCTGCTGATTTGTTCTGTGTTTACAGTGTTTAGTTATATGTTTTTAGTGATCTTTAGTTTTTGTATTATATGGAGGGGGGGGGTGGGGGTTGGGAGAAAAGTTTTTTTAGCTCTTTCCTCGCCGGAGATGCAACTTTTTCATCGTATCTCCGTCTGCACTGCGGTGTTAACATCGTGGAGCTGGTGGTCCCTTTGTTTGGGATCGACTGCGGAAACTCCAACCACAGGAGCTTCAATTGCCCCGATCGTGGGTGCCTCAATCGCCCAGATCGCGGGTGCTTCATTCACCAACTGCGGGAGCTCCAACCGCAGGAGCGTCAATCGCTCCGATCGCATGAGCTTCGATCGCCGATTGCGGGAGCTTCGATCACCCTGACTGCGGAAGTTTCAATTACTCCGACCGTGGGAGAAAAGGAGGAAAGAAGGGATAAATTATTTGCCTTCCATCACAGTGGGGAATGTGAGGTTGTCCAAAAAACAAGATGGACGTACTGCCTGCACTGGTGGGGACTCCGAGGGAGCACCGTGAGTGCAGTGATCTCAGTGTTTTGCTGGGACATGGCTCCATAAGGACATCCCAGAGTCTAGTGCGAGTGTGGATGGTTTTATGACTTTTTGGGCGGGCAGAGACTGCAGAAGGAGTGACAGCGGTCGGTACAACTCTGGTCACAGCACGGTGAAGGAGCGCGTGTGTGAGGCCCGCACATTGAACTGATGGCCCGCACATTGCTCTCCGCTTATACTGTGTGCCCTGGGGATTCTCACATGCCGCTGTGGTGGCTGTTTAAGTCTATGTTTAATTTTTATGTGGTTATGTATCTTGTGGCTTTTTTGTATGACTGTTGACAACTCAAATTCCTTGTTTGTTTGCACACACTTGGCTAATAAATTAATTACAATTACAATTTAGTTTTTTTGAACAGAAGCATGAGGCAACATTGAAAACTGATTTAAAACATACAGGGGATGACCTATGTTTAGCTTAGTTTAGTTTCGAGAAACAGCACGGGAACAGGCCCTTCGGCCCACCGAGTCCACCCCGACCAGCGATCAGCCCATGCACGAGCACTATCCTACACACTACGGGCAATTTACAATTTACGGAAGCCAGTTAACCTCCAAACCTATAAAGAGCCTGTCCCACTTAGGCGATTTTTCAGGTGACTGCCAGCGACTGTCAGGTCGTAGCAGGTCACTGAAAAACCGGCGACTTTCAGAGTGGAACACACATACACCCATCGCTTCCTTCACCAGCCAGTCATGCAGGCAGGGGAGAAGTGGGGGGAGCGCTGTCTGAATGAAATTCACATGGTGCAAAGCCGATGTGATACAGACACACCGCGATGAACAGGAAAGTTGGCGCTGTACTTAAGTCGGTGAAAGCACAGTGTACGGGAAGGGTCACTTAAGTCCTTTAAAAGAGGGGGAGGGAGGGGGCGGATATTATTGTTTAAGTTTTTTCCCAATGAGCCAATTAAATTCACCGGTCAGCAACGGCGACAACCTACGATAACCTATAACCTCTGGCGACCCACTACCACTGCACCTACGTCATGAGAATTCCAGCTACTCTCCATGGTGTAAAAATTCTGGTCGCTGCTAATTTTTCAACATGTTGAAAAAAGTTGAACATGTTTTCAACATGTTGAAAAATTAATGGCGACCATTACGACTTGTTGCGAGTCTGAGGGCACTATTCATGACCATGAAGATGACTCCCCGGCAACCACCCACGAACATGTGGCGACCATAGTCACCTAAAAGGTTGCCTAAGTGGGACAGGCCCATAAGTCTGGAATGTGGGAGGTAACTTGTGCTCTCGGTGAAACCCCATATGGTCATAGGGGAGAAGTTACAAACTTTGTACAGACTGCACCCGCTGTCAGGATCGAATCTGGGTCTCTGGTACTGTGAGGCAGCAAGGTACCACTGTGCTGCCCATCTGGACAGGTACATGGATAGGAAAGATTTGGAGAGATATGGACCAAACTCTGACAGGTGGGACCACTGAAGACGGGGCATCTTGGCCAGCATAGGCATGTTGGGCTGAAGGGCCTGTTTCCATGCTGTATGATGTTATCACAAGAGGTCAGGGTCGAACACTGATCTCTGGCATTGTGAGGCACCAGCTCTATCGCTGAGCCACTGTGCTGCTGAGCCTTTTTCTATGCTCTATTTTATTTTTGAATGCTGTACAATACTCCAGCACAAAGATATATTGAGTTGGCATGATGATGAATAACTTGCAGTGGTATAGAGTAAATGGCAGGAATAATGTTGATTGGGAATTAATTTGTGTGCTCTTCTAGAATAAACATTAAAACATTTAAACTGTTTTTACATCTTCAATAGTTTTTGATGTGTTACTTTTACAGGCATTAAAGATAAAACTACAAATCAATGAGCAATTATGACAGCAAGATAGGCCAAGAAAAGCTTTTGAAAACTAGATTTTAAAGTATATCGTTTTAGTTTCTGTCCTGAGACCAAATATTATAGCTTGAGTTCAGGGTTGTATCAGATGGGATGTGGTGCAGATTTTTAGATTGAATGATAATTGTGAATGAGAGTGTCATGAATCAAATGGTTCAATCCTGACCTCAGCACTGTCTTTGTGGAGTTTGCACATGCTCCCTGTAGGTTTCCTCCCGGCGCTCCAGTTTTATCCCACATCCCAAAGGTGTGAGGGTTCGTAGGTTAATCTGTAAATTGGTCCTTGTGTGTAGGGAATGGATGAAAAGTGGGATAACATTGAAGTTGTGTGAACAGGGGATCAATGGTTGGCATGGACCTGCTTCCATGCTGTATCGCTAAACTAAACTAAGCTAAATGTACTTAAAGAGGCGGTCAAAGGGAAATGGTGCTCAAAATCCAATCAACCCATCACTTACGGCTCTGCTCTGTTTAGTCTTTCTTTCTTCCTCTTTCCCAATTATATTTCAGGCAAAAGGAACACAGTTTATGTAATCTGTTCTACAATGTAACTATATAAAATGTTGTCATTTTCTAATGAATCTATGCTGCATTACTGCTTAGGTCAGGATTGTCCCATTGTGTGTAGGATGGTGTTAGTGTACGGGAATCGCTGATTGGCATGGACTCGGTGGGCCAAGGGGCTGTTCCCATGCTGTATCTCTGACTAAACTAAACTAAATGAAGTCTTCCCCCAAATTTCAATAATATTGACAAATGAGTTAGAAGCTTCATGGGCCTGTTCCACATACGCAACTTTTTCGGCGACTGCCGGCACCCGTCAAAGGTCATTGCAGGTCATCGAAGATGTTCAACATATTGAAAATCCAGCGGCGACCAGAACAAGGTACGACTCTTTGGGCGACTACTCATGTCCATACAGGCTTCACCCAGCGACATGTCGCCAGGGTGTTGCCTAATGGCTGTGAGTAGTCTACTCAGTCAACCAAAGAGTCGTAGCGTCTTTCTGGTCGCCGCTGAATTTTTTCAACATGTTGAAAATTTCGGCGACCTGCAATGACCCATGGTGGCTGCAAGCAGGCGCCGAAAAGGTCACGTAAGTGGGACAGGCCCATTAGAGGACAAGCTGAGAGCAATTATTTTTCTGTGATCATTGAAGCAATAAAATTATAAATGTGAACACTATACATTTTATAAACACTAACAAGGGCTAGTTCTTATTATTCTTCAACATTTTATGACATGTTTAATCAACTCTTATGCTGCCATAATATGGCATTGTACAGTAATATGTTGGTCCCACGCATTCGCCATCAGTATCAATCTTCAGAGATGTTTAGGTGGCGTACACTTACAGGCTGCTACATCTTTTCCAGGATATCAAGACATCAAGTCAAGTCGACGAGTTTATTGCCAAATGGACAAGTATGATGAACTACAGGCAGAATGAAAATCTTCCTTGCAGCAGCATCCTAGAAACAGACTCAGATAATCACATAAAGCCATAATGTTGACATAAAACATCAGCAAAACAGTAAAAAGGAGAAAAAAACACACAAATTAGAAGAAAGAGTATATGTAACATTCATTTGTTTATAAATTTACTATTTTGTCCGTGACACATTTATTTCCCCATAATACTTACAGAAGTGACTATATGATAATAATAATAAACTAAACTAAATGAGAAATGACATTAGTATCATCAAAAATAGATACAAATATCATGTATCAAAGCTAGCTGTGACCATTTCTTAGGCTTTGTTCTAAACTAACTTTAGTTATTTTTCATTGATCGTAGGTATGTGTTGGCAATGATTGTGTCTAATTCAGTTTAGTTTAAAGTTGCAGCATGAAAACAGGCCCTTCAGCCACCTGAGTCCACACTGACTATCCATCACCCCGTACACTAGTTCTAACACACACACACACACACACACACACACACACACACACACACACACACACACACACACACACACACACACACACACACACACACACACACACACACACACACACACACACACACACACACACACACACACACACACCAACGACAATTTACAGAAGCCAATTAACCTACAAACCTACACATCTTTGGAATGAGGAAGAAACCAGGGCAACCAGAGAAAACCCACGGGGTCCCATGTACAAACTCCATACAGGTGGTATCCATCGTCAGGATTGAACCCGGGTCTCTGGTGCTTTAAGGCAGAAAGTCTACCGCTGCAAAACTGTGCCACCCCAAATAATGGAATCTTGAACAAAACACACATTCTGGAGTAACTCAATGAATCAGCCAGCCTCTTTGGAGGGGATGAATAGGTGATGTTTCGTGTCATATAACATATAACCATATAACAATTACAGCACGGAAACAGGCCCTCTCGGCCCTTCCAGTCCGTGCCGACCATTTGTTTTCCCCTAGTCCCATCTACCTGCACTCAGACCATACCCATCCATTCCCTTCACGTCCATATACCTATCCACTTTACTTTTAAATGTTAAAATCGATCCTGCCTCCACCACTTCTGCTGGAAGCTCATTCCACACAGCCACCACCCTCTGAGTAAAGAAGTTCCCCCTAAACATCTGTCCCTTAATTCTCATGTCATGCCCTCTTGTTTGAATCTTCCCTACCCTCAATGGGAAAAGCTTGTCCACGTCAACTCTGTCAATCCCTTTCATCATTTTAAAGACCTCAATCAAGTCCCCCCTTAATCTTCTGACCTAACTTGTTCAACCTTTCTCTGTAACATAGTTGCTGGAACCCTGGCAACATGCTAGTAAATCTCCTCTGTACTCTCTCTGTGTACTATCACAAGTGTCGGGACACTTTTTTGACTGATTCAAGTAACGGAGGAGATATCTAGAAAGGAACAAAGATGGAAGGCAAAGTCCTGAAGTCTCTGTCTCTTCCCTCTTTGTTTCCATCCGCGCCGAGGCGATCCAGGCTTCAGATGTTGTGACCCCAATGGGTGATGGTAAGTAAGTCAGTCCCGCGGTGCAACCGAGCTCCGCGAACGGGCCGGTTCAACTCCGCGGCCCGGGGTGGTCGAAGCTGCCGCCCTCCAGACCAGCGGACGAAGCTGTTGTTGCGGGAGCTCATAAAAACAGGTCACCGACCTGTGAACTGCGAGCTCCCGATGATGTCGTCCACTGGGCCCACGGCCGATTCCACCGGACCCGTGGTCGCGGTCGGGCCACTGCCACTGCCGCCGCCACCGCTCCGGGACCGAGTCGGGTCGCCGCTGATGCTGGAACAGCTCCTGGGCTGAGTCGGATCGCCATTGCTACTGCTGCTGCCCCCATCACAGCTCCAGGGCCGAGTCGGGTCGCCACTGCTGCTGCTGCTGGAACAGCTCAGGGACCGAGTCGGGTCGCCGCAGCTGCTGCCATTGCAGCTGCTGGAACAGCCCCGGGGCCCGAGGCCGCCAGCTCCGCCATTAGGCGTCGCCGCAGACGGAGACGAAGAAGGGGAATATGACAGAAAAGTCTCAACCCACCCACCCCACCGAAGGAAGAGACCCAGACATGTTACTCCCCCCCACCCACATACACACACAATCTAATAAAATCAACTAAAAACAGGACAAAATAAATAAAATAACAGACGTACTGCAGGCGGGCCGCAGCTGTTAAGCCAGCGCCGTCATCTTGGAATAGTTTAAGGTTAGGGGGGAAATATTTAATATGAATCTAAGGGTTAACTTTATTTTGGAATGAGCTGCCAGAGGAGGTAGGTTGGGACAGGTACTATCACAACGTTTAATAAACATTTAGACAGGTACATGGAAAGGACAAGGTTAGAGGGACATAGAATCATAGAGTCATAGAGTGATACAGTGTAGAAACAGGCCCTTCAGCCCAACTTGTCCACACCGGCCAACATGTCCCAGCCTCACTCGTCCCACCTACCCTTGTTTGGCTCATATCCCTCCAAACCTGTCCTATCCATGTACTTGCTAACTATTTCTTAAACATTAAGATAACCCCTGCCTCAAATATCTCCTCTGGCAGCCCTTTCCATCACCCTTTGTGTAAGAAAAGAACCCCTCAGTTTCCAATTAAATCTTTTCGCCTTGACCTTAAACATATGTCCTTTGGTCCTCGATTCACCTACTCTGGGCAAGAGATTCTGGGCAACTACCTGATCTATTCCTCTCATACGGGCCAAATGCAGGCAGGTCGGACAAGTGCAGATGGGACATGTTGGATGTGGTGGGCAAATTAGGCCGCTGGGCCTCAATCCGCTTGGCATGATTCTATGATTCTATGATCAACTTGACAGACTGAGCACAAGTGTTCAGCATTACTGTTACCTCATCTACACTCGGTTTCACCGATGGAAAGGAGGCTACTTCGGGATTATCAGATGCAGTAGACGAGTTTCGAAGAGGTGCATGGGAACTTCCGTCTCACCTGGAAGGACAGGTGGATGGAGGTGAGAGAGAGGGTATAGGGACAGGTGTTGCATCTCCTGCAGTTGCAGGGGAAAGTATCTGGGAAAGGGGGCCATCTGGGTGGGGAGGGATGAGTGAACCAAGAAGGTTTGGAGGAAGTGTTTTCTGCAGAAAGCAGAAATGAACACGAGTGGGAAGATACCCATATCCAGTGAACACTTTTCCCTGCTGCCCAGCAGCTGAAATTTGAAACTATTTCATCTTGGAAAGTTATACTGAAAAATAAGATTTTAAGACTTTTTTTCCCATTTTATCTTGACAGCAACTGTGGTAAGTATGACTACTCCTTAATAATTTATGTTACATATAAATTGCCTCATTGAACTTGCAGATAAGGGGGCAATTGTTACAAAAAGACTCTGCATCTGTTTTTTTATAGGAGAGTGGCTATATTTGCTGAATCGAGAACAATATTATTATCTCAAAGACGACAGAAATGTACAGGTCATTTAAGATTTGGAATTATCAGTTTAACCTGATTTAGATGTGAATCAGCAGTCACAGAATATGCTGTGCATTGCAATGACCTTTGAACCTCAATGATTACTGTTGGCGGTGGCTTCTGGCTTGCAAAGTACTCAAATATTTGGAAGATTTTGAAAAGGTCAATTGTGCACGAAAATAGTGTTGAGAGCGCAAAATATATTTCAGTGTCACAGAATAATGATCAGGGACAAGGCAAGCAATTTTTAATCTGAAGAAGGGTCTCAAACCAAAACGACACCCATTTCTTCTCGCCATAGACGCTGCCTCACCCGCTGAGTTTCTCCAGCATTTTGTGTCTATCTCCAAGATACCAGTGCAACTTTAAACATTAGATGAATATGAACACAATGTAGGTAAATTGGATTCATAAAGATGGGTCCAGTCTGAGGAAAGGTCTCACCCGAAACGTCACCCGTTCATAAGATCATAAGATCATAAGAGATAGGAGTAGAATTAGGCCATTCGGCCCATCAAGTCCCATTCAATCATGGCTGATCTATCTCTCCCTTCTAACCCAATTCTCCTGCTTTGTCCTCATAACATCTGGCACCCGTATTAATCAAGAATCAATCTATCTCTTCCTTAAATATATCCACTGACTTTGCCTCCAAAGCCTTTTGGAGCAAATAATTCCACAGATTCACCACTCTCTGACAAAATAAATTCCTCCTCATCTCCTTCCTAAAAGAAGGTCATTTAATTCTGAGGCGATGACCTCTAGTCCTAGACTTTCCCACTAGTGCAAACTAGTGGAAGTGAATTCCATCTATCCAGAGATGCTGCATGTCCCGCTGAGTTACTCCAGCTTTTTGTGTCTATCCTAAGAATTTCATTGTCTTGTATCAGGTCATACGACAATAAAACACTTTTGGCTCTTGACTTCTGATGTTAAAAGAATTGCTCAAAGATTTCTCTGACAAAAGCGCCCCTGATACACTCCATGGATGCAAAAAAAATAGGAAAATGCTTATCTCTTAATTTAGTTTCACTTAGTTTAGCTTGGGGATACAGCACAGAAGTGGGCCCTTCAGCCTACCGGGTCCGCGACGACCAGCGATCCCCACATATTAACATCATCCTACACTCACTGGGGACAATTTTTACATTTACCAAGCCAATAATCCTACAAACCTGTACGTCTTTGGAGTATGGGAGGAAATCAAAGATCTCGGAGAAAACCCATGCAGGTCATGGGGACAACGTACAAACTCCGTACAGACAGCACGCGTAGTCGGGAGCGAACCCGGGTCTCCAGCGTTGCAAGCGCTATAAGGCAGCAACTCTACTGCTGCGTTACTGTGCCAATCTTATATCTTGTTAAAAGTTAACAACTCTGATCAATCAATGTGAAACTCTTTCATCTGTCGGCCATCACTTGATTTGTGATTCAACAGGGAGAAAATAACGACTCCATTGACATTTGAATAGAGACAAGCATTTAAAATGAACTAATATGATGGCTTTCTGTTGTGTACTTTGCTCTACCAGAACATCAGTTAATGCTCTCCCATGTACCAAACTTTGGAAAATAAAATACATGCAGTCATTCATTTAAAGACAAAGCAAGGCACAAACCAAGGCTCGTGCTGTTGAGGGAGTGCAGAGTAGGTTTACAAGGTTAATTCCCGGGATGGAGGGACTGTCATATGCTGAGAGAATGGAAGGGATGGGCTTGTATACTCTGTAATTTAGAAGGATGAGAGGAGATCTTATTCAAACATATAAGATTCTAAAGGCTTTGGACATGCTAGAGGCAGGAACCATGTTCCCGATGTTCGGGGGGGGGTCCAGAACCAGAGACCACAGTTTAAGAATAAGGGGTAAGTCATTTAGAACGGAGACGAGGAAACACCTTTTCACACAGGGAGTTGTGAGTCTGTGGAATTCCCAGCCTCGGAGGGTGGTGGAGGCTGGTTCTCTGGATACTTTTAAGAGAGAGCTAGATAGCGGAGACAGGGGATATGGGGAGAAGGCAGGAACTGTGTACTGATTGGGATGATCAGCCATGATCACATTGAATGGCGGTGCTGGCTCTAAGGGCCGAATGGCCTACGCCTGCACCTATTGTCTATTGTCTAAAATGTTGAAGTAACTCAATGGGTCAGGCAGAATCAATGCAGAACATGGATAGGTGGATGGTTACTCCTATTGCGTTACTCCAGCATTTTATGTCTATCTAAAGGGCCTGTCCCACTTTCACGACCCAATTCACGACCTTTTTTACTCGTGGACATTTTTCATCAAGCCAGGAAAATGTCCCGACCTACTTGATGCCACGAGTACCTACAGCTAGCATTACGGACTGCTACGACCTACCTACGACCTCCTACGACCTCCTACGACCTCCTACGACCTTGTGACAGCCATACTGCGAGTATGAGTCAAGGGCAAACTCGGCAGAGGTCGTGAATTAGGTCGTGAAAGTGGGACAGGCCCTTAAGGTGATGTTTAATTTCGGGACCCTTCTTCAGACTGATTGTGAGGGGTGGGGGAAGAAAGATGGAAGATAACAAGGACGGGACAAGGCATGGCAAGTAATATGTGAATACAGGTGAGGCAGTCCAGGTTGATGATCAGATGGCTGGAACAAGGCCAGAGATGAAAAGATAGAAGGTGTGGGACAAGAGGATCGAAGTGTTATGAATTGTGAAGCTAGATGAAGAATGTGTGGGAATATATATGTGTACATATGGGAATATATGGGGGGAAAGAGAGGAGAAATAGGTGCAAGTCCAGGTGGAGGGATGATGAATAGTCTAGGTGGGGGGGGGGGTGGCATATAAAAGGGGGGTGAGGGGTGTAGGTACCTAAAATTGGAGAATTTTATGTTCACACTGTGAAGTCGGAGGTTAGGGAAGAAGAGCTCTACATCGCGGCGAGCCTGGAACTCATTGAGGTGTGGGCGTAGGGAGCAAAGTTAAGGCCTCTGCTGAGGACTGATCATTCTGCATCAGAAAGAGTGTGGTCAGGATGGATGGTGAAAATCCAACGTAAGGGATAGGGTAAAGGAATGATCAAAATGTTGGATGGAGACTCTGGGGGGTGTGTAAGGGGGGGGGGGGGGGTACCAGAGACTTGGAGGGGAAGGGAGGTGTGAAGGGTAGCGTAGAGGTATGAGAGGTAGCATGGTTAAAAGAGGGCAGAAGGACCCAGTAGTGCTATTATTGAGGTTCCCTCTTGGTAGGGGGGTGGGGGGGCAGTGGGACCCTAGGCATGGGCCTGGAATCCAGATGAGTTAATGGTACCTGTGTGCCAATGGCCATGGGATGGGAGGGGGTGGGGATGGGGGGAGATGAGGATTGGTGGAGTCAATGCCCCTGACCCATGGGTGGCCAGAGTGCAAGTCATAGAGTCACAGAGTGATATAGTGTGGAAACAGGCCTTTGGCCCATCTTGCCCAGACCAGCCAACATGTCTCAGCTACACTTGTCCCGCCTGCCCGCGTAAGGGTCGGCGATGGTGTTGAGGTGCTTAAAAGCAAAGCGTGTTGGTTGGCTCCATGGATTCTCCTAGTTCTTCCTTGGGAAAGCAGTGAAATCTTTCTTTGCCTTGATAATCATGTTCAGCATGGCAGCTTGGTCTATTTCAGGTTTTGACCTCTCCATAACGTAATGGATCCCCCTGCTCCCTCTACATTCCTTCTTTAATTCCAATGAAAGTACGTGTTATATCAATAATGATGATATTCATCCTGCTCTAAAACCAAAGCGAAACAAGAACTTTATTTCAGATTGATATCCTGAAGGACCTTTAAAGATAAAAGTGGATAATAGAGCTTAAAGCTAATATTAAAATTCATGATCAAAAGAGCCTGCAGATGATAGATTCTGGAACAGTATAAAACACACTGGAAGAAGATAGAAGAAGAGTAACTCAGAGGGGAATGTTTAGGAATTGGAGACCTGGGTTCGATCCCGACTACGGGTGCTGTCTGTACGGATTTTGTACGTTTTCCCCGTGACCTTTGTGGGTTTTTTCTGGGATCTCTGGTTTGCTCCCACACTCCAAAGATGTACAGGTTTTTAGGTTAATTGGCTTGGTATTAATGTAAATTGTTCCTGTATGCCAATGGCCATGGGATGGGAGGGGATTGGGGACATGTTGACAGGTGTGGGCAAGATGGGCCAAAGGGCCTGTTTCCACACTATATCACTCTATGACCTGCACACTGGCCACCCATGGGTCAGGTGCATTGACCACCTATTATCATCTCCCCCCATCCCCACCCCCTCCCATCCCATGGCCATTGGCACGCAGGTACCATGAACTCATCTGGATTCCAGGCCTATGCCTAGGATCCTACCCCCCCCCCCCCCCCACCAAGAAGGAACCTCAATAATAGCACTACTGGGTCCTTCTGCCCTCTTTTAACCATGCTACCTCTCCTACCTCAACCTCTACGTTAGTTGGGATCGAACCCGGGTCTCCAATTCCTAAACATTCCCCTCTGAGTTACTCTTCTTCTATCTTCTGTTCCAGATTCCATCACTTGCAGGCTCTTTTGACCATGAATTTTAATGTGTGTCGGATGGTGCCATGAATTTTAATGTGTGTCGGATGGTGCCGGGATCGCTGGTCGGTGGGGACTCGCTGGGCCAATGGGCCTGTTTCTGCGCTGTATCTATAGGCTGAACTAAACTGAACTAAACACTTGTCACATTGAAGCATGGCAGACAATTTATGAGGCTGCCAAATATAGCTATGATCAGATGTTTTGTTTTTGTGCTTCTGACTCACTGATAAATATTGGCCCGGTGACAAGAGATGCTTTCCAACTTCTGTTCAAGATTGCGATGAGTAGTGTCCATCACCTGGGAGGGAAAGCAGAGATTTTGTTAACTGTCTCCTACAAAAGGCTTCACCTTCACCTAGAACTGATGTGTCAGCCCAGATTCGTTTAGCTTAGTTTAGTTTAGAAATACAGTGTGGAAACAGCATAAAATATCTTTGAGTTTGCCAGCTCTGGAGTAACCCACAGGTCAGGACTCCATCAGCTGCCACAGTTGACACTTCTGATCTAAAGGAGAGAAAAAGCTTTTTTTTATTGCACGTTTTGGGGTTTTCTTTACCTTTTTGTCTTTGGATACACCTGGCTTCCCTTTTCATTCTATTCCTGTAGCTAAGTCCAAGTTTCTTAAGTCTTCTGAGTATTCAGTCTTGTCGAGAAAAATCTAGGTTAATGATTATATTGTCCCCAGAAGACAAATGGAGAGAAAATCAGTTTTGAAACCACATCAGCTACATGCACAAACCATTGTCTTCAGTTCTTTCTTGTCTTTGAAAACTGCAGAATATCATGGCTCTGGACATTATTTTAACTGACAACTTCACTGAACCAGTAAAACAAATGGAACACGATGATTACAGGGATGTATTTCATAGTTCTTTAGTTTTAGTCATTCTCTATAAGTATAATTGATAAATGGTGTGGAAAACCTTGTGCTAGATTGATGTTGGAGTTTAATTTTTAAACCATAGGTTTAACCAAGTCAGACCAATTTTGGTGAAATTCAGTGTCTTCAGTAGAGATGGAGTGAAGCTGTTCTAAATGGTAACTTGGTCATAGTGTTGACAAGCACTTTGGCGCAATGCTCATTCTGCAAAAATAGACTGAAGGAATTGAAATGAAGATCCTCTTGTCTTGGATCTTTTGTACCATCAATTCAACCTACTCTTTGGATCTACATAACACAGTTTTCACCCAAACCTCTTCCTTTACGGGTGGCACAGTGCCGCAGCAGTAGAGTTGTTGCCTTACAGTGCCAGAGAACCGGGTTCAACCCTGACTACCGGTGCTGTTAGCAGCATGTCGTCACGTTCTCCCTGTGACTGCATGGTTTTTCTCCAGGTGCTCCGGTTTCCTCTCACGTTCCAAAGACGTGCAAGTTTGTAGATTAATTAGCTTCCGTAAAATAATTGTCCTTAGTGTGTAGGATAGAATTAGTATATATGTGATTGCTAGTCGCTGTGGACTCGGTGGGCCGAAGGGCCTGTTTCCACGTTGTATCTCTAAATTTTAAAAAATAGTTTAATTGTCAAATGTACCGTCGATAGAACAATAAAATTCTGACTTGCTGCAGCATGAAAGGCCTGTAAAAATAATACACATAGATAGTAAATAACAAAACATATCAATAAATAAATAACTTAATAAATTAATAACTACAATACTGGCGCTAAAAGCCCTGCGTGCAACCAAAGACAGTCCATAGAAGCTCATAGTTGAGGTTAGTGTTGTGTAGTGTTCAAGAACCTGAGGGTTGATCAGAGGAAACTATTTCTTCACCTGGTAGTCATGATTTTCGGACTCATATACCTTCTTCCCCATGATAGGAGTTAAATATGATATGATTTGATACGATACAACAATTTATCCCAGGAGGGAAATTGATCTGGCAACAGTCATAATAACACAAAATACGTGAAACAAGAAATTAACTGATGAGTGGGCAGGATTGGGGATGTGCAAAGATTGGGTGGGGGAGAGGGGAGTCAGTCTACCTCACGACAGAAGGGGGAGGAGTTGTACAGTCTGATAGCCACAGGGAAGAAGGATCTCCTGTGGCGTTCTGTCCTGCATCGTGGTGGAACCAGTCTGTTGCTGAAGGTTCTCCTCAGGTTGACCAGTGTGTCGTGGAGGGTGTGAGCTGTACTGTCCAAGATGCTCCACAGTTTTAAGAGCATCCTCCCTTTCAAGACCACCTCCCATGAATCCAACTTCGCCCTCAGGACGGAGCCAGCCTTCCCGATGAGTTTGGTAATCTCGTTGGCGTTAACAAACTCATCAAATGAGAGCATTGCGTGAGATATGAGAGATGGTGTCGGTCTTTGACGATGCTGGCTGCCTTTTTGAGGCAGTACCTCCTGTAGATCCCTTCAAAGATGGGTAGATCCATACCTGTGATGGAGTGAGCAGTGTCCACCACTCTCTGTAACCTTTTGTGTTTCTGGCCATTTGAAATGCCAAACCAGTCCGTGATGCAACCAGTCAACATGCACTCCACTGTATACCTATGGAGGTTCATGTGAGCATACATCAATATACCCAATTCCTTAAATGCTTCTTTTCAAAACCTGCACTTTGTTCAGTCTTTGGCTAGCACTCTCAAAAGTACCTTTCTGACTTCACCTCCATTTTTGTCTAAATACACCTTGGGTTATTTTTCTATTTTTAGCATCATTGTTGACTTGTTCTCAAAAGGATCCAATTTTTTAAAGTGTCATTTCCATTACTCGTTAACGGTTTTTGATGAATTTCCACAACTTTTTAAATAGAATTTTAGAACAAACAAAAATCACAAAAACACTACAAAATCAATAAATTATACTATATGTTTCTAAGTTTCTAGGAGATCAATATGAGCAGTTGATTCAACTGGCAATGCTGCTCAGTGAAAAGAGATCACAAAATAATTTCAATTAATAACTTTGTATTAAAAACACTTTCATGTCAATGATCTTGCAGTTAAGCAGCACACTGTCAATCTGATCTCTGAAAATATCATCAAAAATTAATCTTTGAAAGCAAATGTTTCTCTATACAGTCAGTGGTACGTGCTCACACTTCCACTTCACTACTCCTGTGTGAATATTCCTTAGATCAAATATCATAAATCTTTAATTGCATGCTCTGGAGTACTAAGTAAGAATTCCATTCAGACTAAGATCAATCCTTTTTGTTTCAATCAATAAGTACAGCAAGGCCATTGGAGTTTCATTATTTTCAACTTCCTTTCCAGAACATGCCTTTTCTTGACTTCTACAAGGTCAACCATCCCTTCATCATTACTGGGTCAAATCCCCCCGACTGTCCCAACCACACAATGCATAGATATCAGCAGCAAGAAATGATGTATCCCACCACATTAAACTTAGACTTTAGAGATACAGCACAAAATGGGCCACTCATCCCATCGAGTCTGCACTGCCCAGCGATCACCCCGTGCACTAGCACTGCTAGGGATGCTTTACAATTTTCTACCAGATCCAATTAACCAACAAGCCTGCACGTCTCTGAAGTGTGCGAGGAAACCGGAGCACAGGAAATCCATGCATTTTCAGGGAGAACGTGTAAATCCCATAGAGATAGCAACTGTAGTCAGGATTGAACTTGTGTTTCTGGCGCTGTTCCCAACGCAATATTCCGCCACTCACCCGTTTCCCCAATGCGACCCGTTCCCCCAATGCAATATTCAACCACTCACCCATAGCCCCCAACTGCACAGGCGCGGCTCATTTCCCCTGATCTCCTAGCACTCCCACCCCCACCACTTCACCCTCCCTCTTTTTAAACTTAAAAAAAAAAATCAAATCCCCTTGCCCTGCCCCTGCCCGTTACAATGTTTACAATGACAGGACTCAGTGTTCTGTCTTGGTAACATTGTAATGGGCAGGGGCAGCAAGTTGAAATTAGATATTTTTCAGTGAGAATTTAAAAAATTTTGGTTTAAAATGTGAATAATTTGTAAAATATAACATCAATCTGAACAAAACTTTGATAAAACACACAGGACAATTGTGAATAAGATGGTCCAAAATTTGTAGCACTAACTGTTTTTGTGTAGTTCCTGGGAGTACATGGGCATACAGACATGCATGCACGCACGCAGACAGAATCATAAACAAGACGACAGTTTTAGTAAAAAGGACAAAATAAGAGACAAATTCCCGACAGCATAAAGTACAGAAGGCCTTTGTCGAATCACCACTGACGGGCTAAACCCACATCTTTTTCGCTTCCCATTGCTTGTTATAGCTGCACAGTCTTTTTTTTCACTGGTTTATCCATATTTACACATCCCAAACCGACTGAACAACACCAGACGTTACTGAAACTTTTTGTTGTCGCAGGAAATGGCAAAATATAGTGTACAACTGATGCGCATAAGGGGGCCTGTGATTGGATGCAACATCTGGTACTCTGGTAATTACAGAGTACAGATGCTCCTCGACTTACGATGCTTCGAATTACGATATTTCCACTTTACAATGGTGCAAAAGCGATACACATTCAGTAGAAACTGTACTCCAAATTTTGAATTTTAATCTTTTCGACGAACCAGGCATGCAACTGACGCACTGAAAATGACAGATGTGAACCAAGTCATCACGTCCGAGTCAATTCGTTGACCGACTTGGCCGTGAATGATGAGTTGGTTCAGGTGCTGGACTGCACACAAATCCCAGTCAAGCTGAGGAATTTTGGCCTGGGTGCCAGACTTTGCGAGCGACATCGCATGGCCCGGGCCAAAACTCCTCAGGTGGCCCACCGGCTGTGCTTTGTGTTCTGTTGCACGGAAAGTCCAGCACCCCTACCAACTCATGAAACGATGATCGGCCATGAGAAGGAGGGGTAGTGGTGTCGGCGATAAGCGCAGGTCCGAAGGTCGGACAGCTGGCCAGGCTGTCGACCAACGGGTCCACAGGCGAGGCACTGCTGCTGCACTCCATGGGCTGCACTATTTTGGGAAGGGTGAGGCAGGTCCGGATGTGGCGCTCTGACCCTACAGTCCCCTCAACCCGATTAGTGGCAGTCAAATATGGGACAACGGCGGTCCCATATGGGACAAGCCATTTAAGCTCAATATTTGGGATGTCCTGGCTAATACAGGAGAGTTGGCTACCCTACCAGCACAATTCAGCTTCTTCCCAGAGCTTTATTTGAACAATAGTTTATTCTACCTATGGCAACAGTATAAATAATAGCCAAAGGGGTAAAAGTGTTCATTTGGGACTAGTTTACAAGTGGAATATTAACAATTCGACCCAAGGAGCAAAGGACAATTCTGGTACTGGTACTGTGGCAAAAACAAGGGGGCAGTTTATTATCTCAATGGGGTTAGGTTAAGTAAGCGGGAGGTGTAGCGAGACCTGAGTGTCCTTGTACAACAGTCACTGAAATTTGGCGTGCAGCTATAGCAGGCAGTGAAGAAAGCTAATGGAATGTTGGCCTTCATAACAAGAGGATTTCAGTACAGTAGTAGAGAGGTTCTTCTGCAGTTGTATAGGGCTCTGGTAAGACCACATCTGGAGTATTGTGTACAGTTTTTGTCTCCTAATTTGAGGAAGGACATCCTTGTGAGGCAGTGCAGCGTAGGTTCACGAGATTGATCGCTGGGATGGCAGGACTGTCATATCAGGAAAGATTGAAAAGACTAGGCTTGTATTCACTGGAGTTTAGAAGGATAAGGGGGGATCTTATAGAAACATATAAAATTATAAAAGGACTGGACAAGCTAGATGCAGAAAAATTGTTCCCAATGTTGGGCGAGTCCAGAACTAGGTGGTCACAGTTTTAGAATAAAGTGGAGGCTACTTAAGACTGAGGTGAGAAAAAACTTTTTCAACCAGAGAGTTGTGAATTTGTGGAATTCCCTGCCACAGAGGGCAGTGGAGGCCAAATCACTGGATGGATTTAAGAGAGAGTTAGATAGAGCTCTAGGAGCTAATTGACTCCAATGGATATGGGGAGAAGGCAGGCATGGGTTATTGATTGGGACTATCAGCCATGATTACAATGAATGGCGGTGCTGGCTCGAAGGGCCAACTGGCCTCCTCCTGCACCTATTTTCTATGTTTCTATGTTTCTATACCAATTCCACATGGTTCCGCACTCTGCCAATTTGGACATGATGAACAAAATGTCATCTCAACATCTCTGCAATATATCAGGTTGACTTTTTATCTCTTTCTATGATATATGTAAGGAAGACCTGAAACAGTTTAAATATAATTCCAAAACTGTGTCAGATGTCAACTGAGAGAATTGACTCTATAATGATGGTGCTGGAGGCAGGAAACTGTCTCAAATTGGCAGCGATTTAGCGAGGATGTGCGCTCATCAGTTTGGGGACATGTGATTCATAGACCCATGGCAGAAGATAGTCGGCATCTTGCACGCTGCTGAATTGACAGCAGGCCTGCCAAACCCTGCTGGTCCATCGAGATAAGCATACTAAAAGGAGTTGGGTGTACTGCAATAGGTAGCACACACTCTGCTTTAAACTTGTAGCATTTAAAGGATGTAGAGGGCTTTTGAACATTCAGATTTGATTAAGTCATTAAAAGAGAAGCTCTGTTATGAGGAGAGGCGAGAAGGACAGGAGAGTTGCCTGGACCAGAAGAGGTTGAGAATAGTGAAAAGTTTGGATAGAGTGGATGTGGAGAGGATGTTTTCCCTAGGACTAGAGGTCATACCCTCAGAATTAAAGGAAGTTCCTTTAGGAAGATAAGGAGGAATTTCTTTAGTGAATCTGTGAATTTCTTGGTGAATCTGTGGGATTCGTTGCCACAGAAGGCTGTGGATGCCAAGTCTATGAATATATTTAAGGCAGAGATAGATAGATTAGTACGAGTGTCAGAGGTTAAGGGGAGAACGCAGGAGAATGGGGTTCAGAGGGAGAGGTAGATCAGCCATGATTGAATGGTGAAGTTTACGTGATGGGCCAAACGGCCTAATTCTGCTATCACTTATGACCTTAAATGGCCAAATAAATATATGCGAGGTGGCAAAATCTTTACATTGAGCAAATATTTAAAAAATCGCCTCCCTCTGAAACATGGGTTAAAAAAAAGAGGCTACAGATTTAAAACCACTAGAAAAAAAATCTGTTCAGGAGTTTAGAGAGAATATTTTCACTTTGCTATGCCAAAATCATTATTGGTATACCTAAAAATGTGATCGATGGTGATTTTATGATTAATTTATATAATTACACTTAAGGGCCTGTCCTACTTAAGCGATTTTCACCTAATTGACGTCAAGCTACGTCAAGCTACGACAACCGGCGATCTAATTTAGGCGACTAGAGGAGACAACTTACGACCATACAGGCGTAATCCCGCGACCATGTTACCGACAGCCTAGTTGCCAAAAAATTGCCTAAATGGCCCTTTAGCGATTTTTTCGGCAACTGCCAGCAACAGTCACAGTCGTAGCAGGTCGCAGGAAAACCGGTGACTGGACCAACCCTACGACAACGTCTACGACAAGCTACCACCTAATTGACGTCAAGCTACGTCAAGCTACGACAACCGGCAATCTAATTCTTCGCGACTTAGGAAGTCCACCTCTGACACACCTACGACAACATACGACGACACATACGACACCCTACGACCACATAGGCAACAACCAAAATCAACTTACGTCCACCTGCGACACGCTACGACAAGCTACGACCCCGTCGGCGGAAGACAACTGAAGACAATTCAGTCGCCGGTACGTGTCGCCGGTTGATGTAGGTTGACATAGGTAGTCACCAATGGAATTCACCGAAGTCATCACCCGGCGACAACCTGCGTCATCCTGGCAACAACCTATGACAGCACCGACGACAGGAGAAGACAAGCTACGTCAAGCCCAGAGTCGCCGAAAGGTTTTGAACATTTCAATATCCAGCAGCTACAAGAAAAAAGTTACGACTCTTATTATAACCATACAGGCGTCATCCCGCGACCAAGTTACCGACAGCCTAGTTGCCTGTTGTTGCCAAAAAATTACCTAAATGGCCCTTTAGCTCTCCAGTGTGGCAATTTGTGTGGAAACATCAGGAAAGCAAATCTTAAAACAACTTCTCAAAACCGTCGGTTACACAAAAAGCTGGAGAAACTCAGCGGGTGCAGCAGCATCTAAGGAGCGAAGGAGATAGGCGACGTTTCGGGTCGAGACCCTTCTTCAGACTGGTCAGGGATCAGGGAAACGAGAGATATAGACAGTGATGTGGAGAGATAAAGAACAATGAATGAAAGATATGCAAAAAAGTATCGATGATAAAGGGAACAAGCCATTGTAAGCTGTTTGTGGGGTGAAAATGAGAAGCTAGTGCGACTAGGGTGGGGGAGGGAGATAGAGATAGAGGGAATGCCAGGGCCCGAGGGCTGAGGGAGAGGTGGGAGGGGGAGGAGACAGCAGGGGTTAACAGAATTGAGAAAATTCAATGTTCAAGCCCAAAGGATGCAAGCGGAATATGAGGTGCTGTTCCTCCAACTTGCGGTGTTGCTCACTCTGGCCATGGAGGAGGCCCAGGACCGAGAGGTCGGATACGGAATGGGAGGGGGAGTTGAAGTGCTGAGCGACCGGGAGGTCGGGTTGGTTTTTGCGGATCCGAGCGGAGGTGTTCGGCGAAACGATCGCTAAGCCTTCGCTTGATCTCACCGATATAGATCATCTGGCATCTGGAGCAGCGGATGCAGTAGATGAGGTTGGAGGAGGTGCGGGTGAACCTCTGTCGGACCTGGAAGGACTGGGGTCCCTGAAAGGAGTGGAGGGGGAGGTGAAGGGACAAGTGTTGCATTTCTTGCGGTTGCAAGGGAAAGTGCCCGGGGAAGGAGTGGAGCGGGAGGGGAGGGAAGAATTGACAAGGGAGTCGCGGAGGGAGCGGTCTTTGCGGAAGGCAGACAGGGGGGAAGATGGGAAGATGTGGCGGGTGGAGGGGTCACGTTGGAGGTGGCGAAACTGGCGGAAGACTATCTGTTGTTTTTGCCGCTGGTGGGGTGAAAGGTGAGGACCAGGGTCTGCCCTGTTTGCGAGTGGGGGAATGGGGAGAGAGGGCAGTGTTGCGGGGTATGGAGGAGACCCTGGTGCGAGCCTCATCAATAGTGGGGGAGGGGAATCCCCGTTCTCTGAAGAATGAGGCCATTTGTGATGACCTGGTGTGGAACACCACATCCTGGGAGCAGATGTGGCGTAGACGAAGGAATTGGGAATAGGGGATGGAGTCCTTACAGGAAGCAGGGTGGGAGGAAGAGTAGTCCAGGTAGCTGTGGGAGTCAGTGGGTTTGTAGTGGATGTCGGTCAGGAGTGTATCACCTGCAATAGAGATGGTGAGGTCAAGGAATGGTAGGGAAATGTCGGAAATGGTCCAAGTGTATTTGAGTGCCGGATGGAAGTTGGTGGTGAAATGAATGAAGTCAGTCAGTTGTTTGTGGGTGCAGGAGGTGACACCAAAGCAGTCATCGATGTAACGGAGGTAGAGGTCGGGGATGGGGCCCTGGTATGCCGAGAACAAGGATTGTTCGACGTACCCAACAAAGAGGCAAGCGTAGCTGGGGCCCATGCGTGTGCCCATAGCTACGCCTTGTGTTTGGAGGAAATGGGAGGAATCAAAAGAGAAGTTATTGAGGGTGAGGACCAACTCCGCTAGGCGGAGGAGGGTGTCAGTGGACGGGTATGGGTTGCTCCTCTGGTCGAGGAAGAAACGGAGGGCTTTGAGACCGTCCTGGTGGGGGATGGAGGTGTAGAGTGACTGGACGTCCATGGTAAAGATGAGAGGATGGGGCCTGGAGAATGGAATGCACGGAGCCGACGGAGAGTGTCTGAGGTGTCTTGAACATAGGTGGGGAGGGATTTAACAAAGGGGGATAGGATGGCGTCAAGGTATGTAGAAATGTGTTCGGTGGGGCACGAACAGGCAGAGACAATGGGTCTGCCAGGGCAGTCGGGTTTGTGGATTTTGGGGAGAAGGTAAAATCGGGCCGTGCGGGGCTGGGAAACGATGAGGTCGGAGGCTCGGGGGGGTAGGGAGCCGGAGCTGATGAAGTCGGTTATGGTGCTCGAGATGGTGGCCTGGTGTTCGTCAGTGGGGTCATGGTCCAGGGGTAAGTAGGAGGAGGTGTCCGAGAGTTGGCGCATGGCCTCCGCTTTGTAGAGATTGATGCGCCAGACTACAACGGCACCTCCCTTGTCGGCGGGTTTGATAACCCAGTCTGGGTTGTTACGGAGTGAGTCGATGGCAGTACGTTTGGGGCTGGAGAGATTGGAGTGAGACAGGGGAGTGGAGAAGTCGAGGTGGTTGATGTCCCGACGGCAGTTCTGAATAAATAGTTCTAGAGCCGGAAGGCTACGAGGGGGGTCCAAGTGGAGGAGGTATGTGGGAGACCGGAAAAGGGATCATCGTGGGGGGGCGAGGACTTCTTCCCGTGGAAGAACGCTGTGAGGCAGAGGCGACGGTAGAAGAGCTCCAAGTCGTGGTGGGCGCGGAACTCATTGAGGTGGGAACGGAGGGGGACAAAGGTAAGACCTCTGCTGAGGACAGACCGTTCGGTGTCGGAGAGGGGGAGGTCCGGGGGGATGGTGAACACGCGGCAAGGATGGGGGTTGTGGCCGGAGGAAGGCAGGTGAGTGCACTGAGGACGAGCGTTGTGTGGTGGGGGGGTGGAGGGTGGTCAGGGGGTGGGGGGTATGGGGGCTGAGGTGTGGGTGGGGAAGAGCAGGGGTTACATGGTGAGGGGGAATGGGGAAGACCCAGTGGAATAGCCACTAAGGTTACTGGGGCTGGGGAGACGGGCACTAGGACCCAGTGCCGTTAAAGACAGAGTGGTGGGAGGAGTTAGCAACGTGGAGGCTTCAGGCCCGCTGCAGAGCCCAGTCTGCAGGTGAGGCGACGGCTGCGGGCTGCTGAAGGGCGGTGGAGTGTCGTGGGTCGGCGGACCCGAAGGTAGGAGTCCGCGGGCAGTGGAGTCGGGGTTGGCAGGCGATGCGTTGGAGGTCCCGGTGGGCGGGTCGTCAGTCCGACCGGTGAGGCGGCGAGATGAGTGGGGTGCGGTGCGGCGGCCGTGTTCGGGTGGCCCCGGTTCGGCGGCGATGCAAGGTGAGGCGGGTGCGGCTGTGGTCTTCGGCGGGCCCAGTACACCGGCGATGCTGGATGGGCCCAGTGCGGCGATGGAGTTAGGTGGTCCCGGGGGACGGCGAGGTTTGGCAGTCGCATTGCGCTGGTGATGGGCGGTGGAATCAAGGAGGAGGAGATAAACAGAGTTACCGGGCAGGCAGCGGGGCTGGGCGTCATCGGTAGGCAGGTGGAGGTCGGCGGCAGCATCGGCGTGGAGGTCGGTGAAGGCGGCGTCCTGGTGAGTCCTGGAGGCACTCCTCGTGGACAAGATGGCGTCGGGGGACTCAGGCCGGCGGCTCGGGCCAGAGTTGGGGCCCGGGGCCTGCGGGCAGTCGAGTCGGGGATTGTCGGTGGCTGGAACGGCCTGGAGGCGGGCTAATTTCAGGTCCTTGGTGGAGGTAAGGTGGGATAGGAATTGTTGATTGAAGCGGTGGATCTTCCGGAGGATGTAGTGTAGTTGGGGTCCGTTGCAGGTCTGGGTGAGTGAGGCCCGAAGTTTCGGGAGAGTCAATGCGAGGTCCTGCTGGTGTCGGCGCATGGCAACCAGGGTGGATCTTAGAGCCCGGTTGGAGAATTGTACAGTGTGGCGGGAGATAGCCAGTCGGTACCGATAGTCCGGCTGGGGTCCGAACTGGGAGGCAGGGAATTGGAGCTGGAATCCACGGGGTACGAGATGGAGGCGCAGGCAAGCCCCCAGGAAGCAGATGTGGCTGTGGTATCGAGTCTGGGTGAGGATGTGGTCGTAGAGTTGGAGGGAAGGGGGTATCACAGAGGGGGAGCAGTTAGAGAGGAGGTTGTGAAACTGTCTCCGTAGGGAGGAGGAGAACTTCTTCAAAACTGTCGGCATTTTACAAACATACAGATATGATTATGGCATTTAATCGGCTTTTAAATAGGTACATGGATATGTAGGGACGGAGGGATAAGGATCATGTGTCGGCAGAGGAGATTAGTTTAACTTGGCATCATGTCTGGTAAGAATATTATGAATTGAAGTGCTTGCTCCTGTAATATGGTACTGTAATATGTTCTATGTTGTAATAAATAAAAAAAGTGATGAACTGAATTTCTTTTCACCCTTAATTTTCTTGGAGAGAGATCAATGGGTTCATTATTTCAGTTTTTAGTTTTTAGAGATACAGCGCGGAAACAGGCCCTTCGGCCTACCAAGTCAGTATTGACCAGCGATCCCCGCACATTAACACTATCCTACACGCAATCGGGACAATTCACAATTTTACCAAAGCCAATTTTAAACTACAAACCTGTACGACTTTGGAGTATGGGAGGATGCCAACGTTCTCGGAGAAAAAACACGCAGGTCACAGGGGGAACGTACAAACTCCGTACAGACAAGCACCTGCAGTCGGGATCGAACCTGGGTCTCTGGTGGTGTGAGCGTTGTAAGGCTGCCACTGTGCCACCATGCCGCCCTCCATTTAGTCACCATAAATTATCTTCTAAATCTTTTCAAGCTCTCCAGATTTTCTTTGAAACGCAAATGCACACTGACACCTTTTCTTAAGCATAGAAAATGCATTCAATGATAATTATAGTGTGAAAAAAATGTAAAAATACATTGGCATCTTCAACATCTGTCTGCTTCTAGGCTGAGGTTTGTTTTGTTAAATTACAAAAAATGAGAAAAGTGCTTACATTGTTCTGCTCTTTGAGACCAACATCAATTTACATTGTTTTTATTGAAACTGATGGTTAGCAAAGTGAACTTACTGGCAAAAATCCAGAAATCAACAAATCCACGGGCTTTAATTAGCATCAACATCAATGCAAATGAGAGTGATCACCTTTCAAATTGGACAATTTGCAGCAAATATCAGCACTATCATTGCGCATATTAGCTTTGGAGAATAATTAGTATAAGATAAAAGTTGATCTGGAACAGCAAAAGCCCTTAAAGCTACACCAAGCTGTAAAACAAGCATACTTATGTTAAAGCTACTGACATCTAGTTTTTAATCATGACTGTAGATGCGGGACAGGCAGCATCTCTGGAGAGAAGGAACGGGTGATGTTTCGGGGCGAGACCCTTCTTCAGAGTGTGTAGGAAATTACTGTATTACTGAATTGACTCTACTGTATAGAAATTGCTCATCGGTGAAAAAACGTTATGAACCTCATCCTGGGGCTTTGAATGTTGGGGCTCCAGATCTTAAAAGGGACTGCGAAGATGCATAACTGCTGAAAGCTACTCAAACAATAGTGAATTTATGACTGTGAACAGAGTTCACCTGGGCAGGGAGTAGATCTACGTTTAGTTTAGTTTAGACACACAGGCCCTTCGGCCCACCGACCAGTCTGCACCGACCAGCAATCCCCACACATTAACACTGCCATACACAACCGAAGATCTTGGAGAAAACCCACAGGGTCACGGGGAGAACGTACAAACTCTGTACAGACAGCACCCATAGTCGGGATCGAACCTGTGACTACAGTGCTGCAAGCGCTGCAAAGCAACAACTCTACCGCTGCGCCACCTTGCCGCCCTAGTTCTTGGACCTTTATCCGGAGGTACTGAGTTTGCAGGAGGTCCTGCCTGCCACATCCTGACCACAACTGATACGGAAGGAAGGGGCCTGAGAATTGGGGGCTGGTGGTTGGCGAGGGCTGTGTGTGTGGGAGGGAGGAGGCCTGAAGTTGTGACTTTGAATTAACCACATGGCGACAGGAGATGTAACAGCACTTTAATTAGCACAAGCAGACATCCAGGAGGCGACCTGGTGGGAGGGTGGGATGGTCCCATGACTCAAAGAACATTGAATTTTTATTAAATACAGTTTCAACTGTTAAAATTATACATTTCCCTTCACTACTTGTCCTGTTGAATTATTGCACATATTTACAATGGGAGAACATCTGAACTGACAAGAACCCCTCAGAATATTCAACTATTGTTTATTGGGAATCTAAACATCCAAAGTAATCATTCCTTACCACTCATTGCATTTATGATAGACAAGCAAGGCATGTCGGTGCAAACAGTTGAACTTGAACAATGCATCAGCCCAGCGGTATGAATATTGAGTAGGAAGGCACTGCAGAAGAAGGGTCTCGATCTGAAACGTCACCTGTTCCTTTTCTCCAGAGATGCTGTCTGACCGCATGAGTTACTTCATCTTTTTGTGCATATCTTTGGTCTGAATATTGACTTCTCTAACTTCACGTAACCCTTGCTTCCCCTCCCCAATCCCAGTTCTCTGACTTGTTTGACTGTCCTCTTGATTAAATGTTATCTTTGCATGCCTCGTTGGCAACTTCCCCGAGCGAACAATGATCTATTCTACATTTTGCTTGACGTTCGCCCTCTTTGATCTCTTGTTTTCACACCCTTCCTTATCTCTCGTTTCCCTCTCCCCTAGCTCACTGAAGAAGGATTCCGATCCAAAACATCCCCTATTCCTTCTCTCCAGAAATGTTGCCTGCCCCGCTGAATTACTCCAGCATTTTGTGTCTAGCAATAAAACGTCAATACATGGGTGAATATTATTAAAAACTAAAATTAAAAGCAGTATGCATATGCAAATCATTTGTAATTAAAATATAGCAACCAATAACAGAGTTTGAAACAAATTGGATTGACCGAATGGCTATTCCAGGAAATAGTCACATGATGGTCAGAGGATGATATTCCAGGTACTTGTTTAGAAGGACTGGATAAAAGGGAGCAGAGCTAGCTCAGATGCTAAAGCTTATGTTAGATTAGAGATACACTGTTGAAACAGGCCCTTCAGCCCACCAAGTCCATGCCGACCAGTAGTCATCTGTACATTAACACTATCCTTCACATTAGGGACAATTTACAGAAGCCAATTAACCTATAAATCTGCACGTCTTTGGAGTGTGGGAGGAAACCAGTGCACCTGGAGAAACCTCACACGTTTACAGGAAGAACGTACAAACTCTATACAGAGAGCACTCGAGGTCAGGATTGAACCTGGCTCTCTGGCGTTATAAGGAACAACTCTACCGCTGTGCCACTGTGCCGCCGTTAAAGGCAACCATTAGGATACCAATGGAGAACAACCTTAGTGCAGAAGTTTAGAAGTTAAGGGCCTGTCCCACTTACGTGTCCTTGGCACGCAAATTACGCGATCTCGTGGTCGCGTTGAGGTGCACAACATGCTGGAGTAACTCAGCAGGAATGGAAGCATCTCTGAAGAGAAGCAATGGGTGATGATTCGGGTCAAGACCTTTCTTTTCAGACTGAAGAAGTGTCTCATAATGAAACGTCGCCCATTGCTTCTCTCCAGAGATGCTGCCGGTCCTGCTGAGTTACTCCAGCTTTGTGTCCATCTTCAAATGACGTCACGCGTTCCAGACAGTTGTGCGTACGCATGAAATCGCGCGCAACCTTCGCGGGACCATCGCGGCTCAACGCAACCACGAGACCGCGTAATTTGTGTGCCAAAGACACGTAAGAGGGACAGGCCCTGTAGGATAAATATTGGTGCAACAAAGAACAAACAAAAGTTGTAGGTGGAGTTAACAGGCCCTGTAACAACTGTAACATAATTGGTGATAGGATTAACTGAGAAAAAGGGAAAGACTGGTGGCATGTGTTAGATAATATACAGAGAGGTATGTAGCGATCTGACCATGCAGATAGCAGCTTAAATCTTCAGGTTAAATTGCCAAACTTTGCTTGGATGAGGTGTTACAACAAGAACAGATAGAACAGTTTCCTGGAACCATGTACCATGAACCAAACTAGACAAGTGAATGAATAAGATCTTGCCTCATGCAAAGAAGCAAGGTTAGTAAATAATCTCAAAATGATGGACATCTTGTGTAAAATTGTGAAAATATGCTGGAACTTAGAAACATAGAAAATAGGTGCAGAAGTAGACCATTCGGCCCTTCGAGCCAGCACACCCATTTTGTGTCTATCTTCGGTGTAAACCAGCATCTGCAGTTCTTTCCTTCACAAAGCTCTAATATGTCTGACGAACAACATAGAACACAGCACCGACCCAAAAGCACATCACTAGATGCTGGGCTCCAATTTGAAAACAACCCTCCATTACTATCCTCTGCCACCTTCCACCAAGGCAATTTTGTATCTAATTTAATCTCATGAGATATTACTTTCTATCCAGTAGTGTATAGAAACATAGAAAATAGGTGCAGGAGTAGGCCATTCGGCCCTTCGAGCCAGCACCGCCATTCAATATGATCATAGTTGATCATCCAAAGTCAGTATCCCGTTCTGGCTTTTTCCCCATATCCCTTGATCCCCTTAGCCCTAAAAGCTAAATCTAACTCTCTCTTGAAAACTTAGCCCTAAGAGCTAAATCTAACTGTCGCTTGAAAAAGATATGGAAGGAAATGGCTTTGCTTTGGATAAAGGTCACTATCATAGTTCATTTCCTGGCCTCTTTCTGTATCGAGTCCAGCAGCAGGGAGACTGGCCCTTCTGCTGACCTCCACTTGCCGACCAAGATGGCCCATCTATGCTAGTGCCGTCTGTTCGACTTTCGGCCATATCCCTCTCAACCATTCCTATCTGAGCAGTCGTATCCAAATGTCTGTTTCATTCAGAGGCTGGTTTTTGTGCTGTACTTCCCACCGCATGTAGTGACAGAACCTGGTGTGTGAATGACTTGTAGTTAACAAATTAACAGTTGATAGTGCCTTGCTTGGTAACAATGGCTGTGGGCTCCTGCTATTGGGGGCCTAACACCGTATGCCGAAATTATATTGATTAGAAGTGGTGCTATGGCGGCCTCTTGCTTCAATGGACAATTGACAATAGGTTCAAGAGTAGGCCATTCGGCCCTTCGAGCCAGCACCGGCATCCACTGTGATTATGGCTGATCATCCACATACAGTACTCCGTTCCTGCCTTCTCCCCATATCCCCTGTTAAGGCAGGCATCTGCAATGCACTCCATTGTTCTCTGAAGGACTTCACTGACAGGCTGGGACCTCGACTGGCAGCTCGGAAGGAGAAAAAGGAAGAGGGAGGTGGGCTGCTGTAGAAGGAACCTTGTGCATACCTAGATCAGTAGATGTTTACTCTCTATTGCCAAACAACTTGATTTAAGTTCAAGAGTTCAAGAGAATTTATTGTCATGTGTCCCTGATAGGATAATGAAATTCTTGCTTTCCTTCAGCACACCAGAACATAGTAGGCATGAATAGTAAGATTAAATGAGAACATCAGTTTGAAGTTTGATCTTTATTTTATGAGGAGTTGCGATGAGGGATTTCGTGAAGACCCCGCCAGCAAGCATGCGCGACATTCTTCACAGCAGCGGTGTGGAATCACAGATAACAACAATAACTGAAGATAATAAGATTTAAGAGACTCTAATATACCAGTTGACCTTATGATAGAGGGTTGGGAGCGGAGGGCACGAAATTCCTCATAAAATAAAAATCAAACTTCAAACTGGTAAGTTCTCATTTAATCTTACTATTTTACTTCGGAGTCCATGCTCACACACAGCCGGAAGTATTGTTAACATATTTCAGACTTGAACAAGCTGAAAAATAATAACATATTTGTTAATACAAACAATAAACCCCTGACATTGGGGACAAACGTTTTGGGAACAGCACTTAAAACTGACTCCGCAAACGTTGCAGGAGCGGCCACAGGTTTGTTATAAAAACGCTGAAATGTGGTTTCACGGGCCCAGCCCGCTATTGCGAGGACATGATCCATGGGTACCTCCATGGTCCTCGCCGCTGATGTGGATGCAGCCCTGGTAGAATGAGATTTTAAAATGTTAGTGTCTTACCTGCTGCACGGAATACCACCCTGAGCCACCTGGAGAGTCTGCACCGTCACCCTGTGATGTGGGTTTTCATGGCTGATAACAGACCCGTCTCCATATTCCTGATGGTGTGTGTGACATTAATATAATGTCGGATATAGGTGGCTATACAGAGTCTTACATCAACGGGATATGCTAGGAATTCCATTTTCAGTCCTGTAGTCCCAGGTTTGTGTTGTTTAAGCAACTCATCTATAAAGAAAGTCACTTTATTGGGGGTCGAGACCATTCTATCCAGTTTTAGTTTCTGTAGAGTCTGGACCCATTGTGCTGTGGTCAGTGCCATTAACATCACCACTTTGAAGGTGAGTTAGTCCAGTGGTAAATCCGTCATAGGCCACCAGCTCCTGAGTAGGGTCAACACCACCCCTATATCCCAGGTAATATAGTATAGTGGTCGGGAGGGTTGGAATTGAATATACCCCTCATAGTTTGGATACCAGCTGATGAGATCCCACTCCAATGTTGAGATAGGATGACAGTGCACTCCTGGCACTGTTTATGGCACTGTAACTGAGGGCCTCATCATAATGAAGGCCCGCGAGGACTTCCAGCACATTGGAGATCGTAGCAGAGTTGTAGGTGGTCTTGGTCCGACTACAGAAGACCTCCCATTTCCTTATGTGGGTGAAGTACTGCTTCCTTGTGGACTCTCTGCACGATGCTGTTATGATGTCCATGGTTTTTGATGACAGCCCGAATTCCATTAGTGGCCTCTTCAGAACCTGCAAGCCAACAGGTTCAGATGACCATGGCATGGATGATTTTCCCCTGTTATGGGATTGGTCACCAATTCGGGCATTTGGTAACCTGTGCCCATGGTTCTTTTATCATGTTGAGGACCATGGTTGTGTGGGCCAGTCAGGTATTATCAGTATACCAGTTGCAGAATCTAGTTGAATTTTCTGCAATACCCGATTAATGAAACAGAATGGGGGAAAAGCATAGAAACCTATTTCCCCCAACGAAGCGAGAACACGTCCATCGCCACTGCCCCAGGATCTGGTTCCCAAGAGACATATGTTGGTATCTGATGGTTCAACCTGGACGCAAAGAGGTCGATATCTGGTGTTCCATATTTGGCTATAATTTTAGCAAATATTTTGGGGTTCAACATCCACTTGATGTCGTTATTAAATACTTGTGACCTGGTGTCCGCCACTGTATTGAGCTTAACCGGAAGGTACGTAGCTGATATCCAAATATTTCTTTCAATACACCAGAGCCAAATTAAATTTGCCAAGTCATCACAAAATATTGACTTGATACCACCCATATGGTTTAAATACGCCACCTCAGTGGTATTATTTATTTTGAAGATGGACATGCATATGATGCAGATTAGTGCAGTAAGGCCGCAGCCCGTGACATGCTCCCAGCATTTCCAAATAGTTTATACCTTGTGAGTGAAGAAGTGTAGACTCATGCAAATCCCATCCGCCGCTACAACTGGAAGTGGTGTCGGTAGCTCCCCAGCCCTGGGTGCTTGCGTCGGTTTGTAACACTACTGATGGGTTTGATATAATGATGGGATTAAAACAATCACATACATTGCTAATCCACCATTGAAGCTCAATTTTTGCCTTGTTTGGCAGCTGCATAGGGCCTGTCACAATGTCCAGCTTTCGCTTTTAATGCTGAGATTTTTGCTCTTTGATAGTGTAACGGCCCAAATTATGCAGCTGGAATGTAGCTACAAGTTTCCCAATCACCTTAGCAGCATGTCTAATAGTCGGTTTCCTGGCGAAAGCAAGGCTGTTACATGCCTCTATTATGTCTATTGCTTTGTTCCCTGGGATAGTGACAATCAGAATCCCATGCATCCCAGAATGTACTCAACCTCCCTCCTACTTGTGACTTGCAGCACTCCTAAGAGAACCAGACCCCCTTACCTCCATGGTTACCGGCGGGCCTTGATGTTCTGGGCTTTTTTGGTTCGTTGTGTTGCTGGGATGTGGGGTTGGCGCATCTTCCACGCTGGTCGCTGTGGGCCCTGTCCTAAAAAAGGCTTTTGTTGATAGGGTGCGACTGGTGGATAGGTTCTGATTGCCCTGTCGGTTTGAACCCGAGGCCTGTTAGACGTAGTGTAAGGATGCTGTCTGCGATATGCCGGTGGCCTGCTCGAGGATGGTGGTTTCATCAACCCGACCGCTTTTGCCTCCTCGTCCAGGTCTTTTACCTGTTTTGGCAGGTCTTCACCAAACAGCTGTCTCAGTGGCGGCGTAGCAGAGGCGATCTGGTAGGCACCCCCGGTGGTGAGTCTGCGCCAGCCACACCTGCGGGGCTCCCAGACTCGGATCTCGATCCCTCACCGGTCTGCGATCTGGCGGACTGCTCGGGTGGCAAGTCGATGCCGGCCGCTGCAGCGAGGCTCGTTGACCTCAGTGCGGTTCTTCCCCTGGTCTGCCCTTTGGTGACCTGCAATGGAGGGGAGACAGAACGTGCCGCAGAGCGGGGAACACGTTTACGCACCTTCATGCCACTGTCCCTATGTTTAGGTGACAGTGGTAGGGAGTTTGGGGGTTTTCCCTACCCTGCTCCCACACGGTGCTCCTACCACCATGTGGTTCCATAGTCAGCCGTGGTGGAGAGTCGGGTCCTGGTTGCGCAGGGCTCCCCGACTTCCGTGTTCTTTTCCCGGCCGGCAGAGCGGGTGCTGCCGGTGTTGCGGGCAGCTCCGGGGATTGTGGCCGCTGACTCCCGTCCAAAGTCCCACGGCCCTTGGAGGCATGCTTCGATGCCTTCATTCTGGTCTTCCTGTCCATCGTTTCTGTAAGCAAATAAGTCTACTACAGAAGCTAAGCAACTCAAGGTTAGTATAACTTACCTGAGGGCCTTTTTGAAGCTGCAGGTGGAGGAGCGCACTCCTCCCCCGCAGCTCCCATGGTGACCAGACTCTCATGCGGGAATATAGACTGCTTCTAAAGGCAAGTCTCCCGCCTATATTGTGAGTCAGGGCCCTGGTTCTGTCTTCGCTACCTCTACCTGGTAGCGTTGCCGTCAGTCCACGGTATTCCTGCGGCCTCCGGCGTTGAGTCGGAGCTCCTGCTCTGCCTTCGCTATCCGCGAATGGCAGTCTCCGAGCCCGGACTCTCCTGGGTCAACGGGCTTGCCCGACTTCCGGGTAGCGTTGCCGTCAGTCCGCGGTGATCCTGCGGGCTGCAGTGTTGAGACGGGCTGCCGCTCTGCCGTCGCTACCTGTGAACGGCGAGTCCGTAAGCCCGGACCCTGCCGGGTCAATGGGCTGCCCAACTTCCCGGTGAATTCAAGCCGTCAGTCCGCTGTGATCCTGCAGGCTGCGATGTTGAGTTGGGCCGCCGCTCTGCCGTCGCTACGAACAGCGAGTCTGTGAGCCCAGACCCTCCTGGGTCAACGAGCTTGCCCAACTCCGGTCTGTTGCTGCCGCCGCTGACTGCCCGCATCCCCTGGTCCGAAGCGGCCCGTGGAGTACTCTGTCACACAGAGTCCATGGAAGAAAAACCGACCGCAGGTTAGTTTACCTTACCTGCAGGTCCGTTCCGGTGGAAGAGCGACCCTCCTCCCTAACTGTCGCTTCGCATGCGGTCGACGATATGTCGCGCATGCGTTCTGGCGGGGTCTTCACGAAGTCACTCACGTGACTCCGAAGTAAAATACAGAATAGATCAGTGTGTCAATATACCATTATATAAATATATACACTTACATGAATAAATAAACTCATGAAGTGCAAATAAACAGATAATGGGCTATTAATGTTCAGAGTTTTGTCCAAGCCAAGTTTAATAGCCTGATGGCTGTGGGGAAGTAGCTATTCCTGAACCTGGTCATTGCAGTCTTCAGACTCCTGTACCTTCTACCTGAAGGTAGCGTTGCGTGGGCCAGGATGGTGTGGGTCTGTGATGATACTGTCAGCCTTTTTGAGGCAGCGACTGCGATAGATCCCCTCGATGGAAGGTAGGTCAGAGACGAAGATGGACTGGGCAGTGTTTACTACTTTTTGTAGTCATTTCCACTCCAGGGCGCTCAAGTTGTTGAACGAAGCCGCGATGCAACCGGTCAACATGCTCTCTACTGTGCACTTGTAGAAGTTAGAGAGCTTCCTCCTTGACATACCGACTCTCCGTATTCTTCTCAGGAAGTAGAGGTGCTGATGTGCTTTTTTAATAATTGCATCGGTGTTCTCGGACCAGGAAAGATGTTCAGAGATGTGCACGCCCAGGAATTTGAACCCTCTCCACCATCGACACGTTGATTTAAACGGGATTATAATATACAGCCATATACTGTAATAATAAACTTGATTTATACTGTAACTAATGTGTGAAGTGATACAGCCCGGAAACAGACCCATCGGCCCCCGATTCCGCACCGACCAGCGATCCCCGCACATTAACATTATCATACACACGCTCGGGACTATTTACTGTACATTTACGAAGCCAATTAACCTACAAACCTGTACATCTTTGGAGTGTGAGAGGAAACCGGAGATCTTGGAGAAAACCCACACAGGTCACAGGGAGAACGTACAAACTCCACACAGACAGCACCAATCGTCGGGATCGAACCCGGGTCTCCGGCGCTGCAAACGCTGTAATGCCCCTGACCCACTTAGGAAACATGAACAGAAACCTCTGGAGACCTTGCACCCCACCCAAGGTTTCCGTGCGGTTCCCGGAGGTTTTTGTCCGTCTCCCTAATAGTCGAAAGTGGTTTCCGCTTCTTCTGTTCCGGCGATTATTTCAAAAAATTGAAAAAACCTCCGGGAACTGACAAAAACCTGCGGAACCTCCGGGAACCGCACGGAAACCTTGGGTGAGGCACAAAGTCTCTAGAGGTTTCCGTTCAGGTTTCCTAAGTGGGACAGGGGCATCAGGCAGCAACTCTACTGCTGTGCCATCATGGATGCCCTCATCTCTCAGTCGAATCCTTGAACCTGTTACCTTGCAACACCGCATGAGGGACCCGCTTCTGCTTTTTATTTGAGAAAACAAAAGAGCTTCTTTTCCTTCCCCTTCAGCAGATGCCATTGGTTAAAGCAGACAAATGGGTTTGCAAGGATTGTAGGCTTCCTATCGCGTTTCAAAATGATAGCCTACTTCAACCGGTGCCTCAGGCACTTTTCATTAAAATGGGTCTCTACTTCACTCACAAAGTCCGTCATTTCCTGACACCGTGAACTCTTCTGCAGCCAAGCAATGAACTGTTTCTATCCGACAAACCATTTTGCCGTGTTTGGTCTAAGCCATGTTTCCAGGCAGCTCATTAATCACTGGCTGACCACAATGCCCCACACATTGCAATCACCACATAAGACTAATGACTGACTTTGGATGTGAAAAGCCATCCCATCTTTTTTGCTTACTGGTCTCTGCTTATTTACCATGAGGAGCACCTTTGTGACCTTGCCCCCTGGAAGAACTCCTATCTCTCTCTCTCTCTCTTTCCCCTTCTTTCTCTTCATTTTTCCTCTATTCCTCTTCTTCTCTTGTGAAATTAGTTTAGTTTAGAGATACAATGCGGAAACAGGCCCTTCGGCTCACTGAACCCTCGCTTGGGTGGCACGGTGGCGCAGCGGTACAGCTGCTATCTTACAGCACTTACAGCGCCAGACACCCGGGTTCAATCCTGACTATGGGTGCTGACTGTACAGTGTTTGTACATTAACACTATCCTTCACATCCCTATCCTAGGGACAATTTACAGAAGCAATAGCAAATTAGATTGACCTAATGGTTATTCCAGGAATATAGTCACATGATAGTCAGAGGGTGATATTCAAGGTACTTGTTTAGAAAGACTAGATAAAAGGTAGCAGAACTAGCTCAGATGCTAAAGCTTAGGTTAGTTTAGAGATACACTGTTGAAAACCCGTGACCACGTGGGTTTTCTCTGAGATCTTCGGTTTCCTCCCATACTCCAAAGACGTACAGGTTTGTAGATTAATTGGTTTGGTATAAATGTAAATTGTACCTAGTGTGTGTAGGATAGTGTGAATGCACACGGATCACTGGTCAATGTGGACTCGGTGGGCCAAAGGGCCTGTTTCCGCGCTGTATCGCTAAATTAAACTAAACCAGCGATCACCGCACACTTACACTATCCTACACACACTTGGGACAATTTACAATTTTGCCGAAGCCAATTAACCTACAAACCTGTCTGTCTTTGGGGTGTGGGAAACCGGAGCACCCGGAGGAAACCCACACAGGTCAACGGGGAGAATGTGCAAATTCAGTACAGACAGCACTTGTGGTCAGGATCGAACCTGGGTCTCTGGCGCTGTAAGGCCACAATTCTACCGCTGCGCCTCCGTGACGCCCCAATTAGGCTAAGATGGACAACGTTTCGGGCTCCATAGATGCTGCCGCACCCACTGAGTTTCTCCAGCATTTTTGTCTACCTTCGATTTTCCAGCATCTGCAGCTCCTTCTTCAACATAGGCTCAGATGGATATTTGGTACTAGTGACAACGCAGTTAATGCTGTCTGGTTACTGATGAGGCTGAAGAACAAATTTAGTGCAGATGAATGTTAATCATACTTTGTGAGCATAACGCACACTCTCCAGTGCTATCCAATTTAGTCTTGAAACCTTTAGCATTCATTTGATTTTCTTTCTCTCTCTTTATGCTCTTCTGACCTAATTATATTCAATTCATATTCTCATTTCAACAGACTTCCCACAGCTTTACATCTATCAAACTAAATTGGAAAGAAAACGGTGTTGTCTGCAATTTAATTGATAATTAGTACGAGGGTGTTTAAGCATAATTTAGATTGATAAAGGAGCTAGATATGTCATACCCTTTTCTTCACCTTTACAATTAGATGCTCTAGGTGAAATGGAACAATTGATGCTGTTCAATAATATTCAGACAAAGCTAAAAAGCTGGGCTGTTCTTGGGAAATATATGCAGAGATGGCTGACAACAGCTTACAGCAAAGGATGAAGCAGTAATTTGGGGCTGAAAGCAAAGAGCATAACATGTTGAAAGATGTAAACAGCACCTCAGCAGAGAATAATGAAAGAGAAAAAAATCAAGCAAGCAAGCAGGAAAGGTAATATACTGTATTTGAAATGAAAATTAAACTGTAAATGCTAGAGTTAGATTCATACAGAGAAACAGCGTGGAAACAGGCCATTTGGCCCACTGTGTCCATGCAGACCAACAACCATCAATTTAGATTAATCCTACACTAATCCCATTTTATATTCCCCCATTTTTATTAGCTCCCCCCAGCCTCTACTGCCTGGCCATACACAAGGGGCAATTTACAGTAACCAACGACCTTCCCAATCTGCATGTCCTGGGAGTGTGGAAGTAACATAGTGCTCTCAGGGGAAAAACACATGGTCACAGGAAGAACATGCATACATCGGATACACAGAGCCCAAGGTCACAATTAAACGATGATGGCAGGTCATTAACTAGAAAATTTAGCTAGAGATTTTAGATTTTAGAGATACAGCGTAGAAACAGGCCCTTCGGCCCACCGAGTCCGCACCGACCAACGATCGCCCCATACACTATCACTATCCTACAAACTAGGGATAGATTACAATTCACTGAAGCCAATTAACCAACAAGCCTGTACGTCTTTGGAGTGTGGGAAGAAACCGGACTACCCAGAGTAAACCCACGTGGTTACAGCCTCTGTACAGGCAACACCCACGTCAGGTACGAATCCGGGTCTCTGCCGCTGTAAGACAGCAACCCTACCACTGTGCCATCGTGTGGCCCTAACCTCTTACTCCACACTGTATGATGCAATACCTGTTGATTATCTCTGGCACTGTCCATTTTTAAATTTAATTTCAGGTAATTTACATTGCCGACACAGTGAAACAGTGTAAAAGTGTGTAAGATAACAGTAAATATGTAGTTATGATATTACATTCAATTAACACGTACCCTACCGGAATTACGCAATAGGCAACTTACGTGCTCTCACTTACGTAAATAATTCTGTATTCAGTCCCTATTGCAATCAAGGTCATTTGTAATTTCCACAATACTGTACAATCACTCAAGCTAACAATGGCAGCTGTGCTTACCCAGAAGGCTGCGCACCACAGAAAGTGTCCTGAACCCAGCCAGATACTGCTGAGACAGTTAATATTCTCAGTGAGTGACTTCGGGCAGGGGATGGGGATAGTGCTTCCGACTTATGTAAAACCTGACTTAAGTAAGGGTTCACAGAATGTAATCCTTACTTTAGTCTGGGAGTGCCTGTACACTGCGTTATATGCCAGTACAGTGTACTCCCACATTAGGGCAACGTAGGTGAAAGAAATTTGTCCTGACATTATACATAAATCACTAGCAAAATATTATTCTTTCGTGTCCATCATCTATGTTTCAAATGTTCGGCCAGGCTCTTGCAGAGTGGACAGCCTTCTCGTTTGTCACCGCTAGATCTTGCAGACAGCATTGTTCACCAAGAAGTGGGCATGTTAGTAGGTGTGGCATGGATTGTGCAGATGTTCCACAATTACATTCTGTGTCTGCCGCATCTGCATAGCCCCATTTGCTCATATTAGTCGTGCATCGGCCCATCCCTGTACGAAGCCTATTGAGTGACTTCCAGGTCTTCCAGTCACACCTCTGACCAGGTGGTAGCTGTTCCTTGGTTGGGATTGGCATCTTTACGTGGTGGTGGTTTTCACTGCATTTCTTTTTCACACGGCTAGTCTAGTTGCTTGAGGAGACTGTGACAGAGGCTGGACTGGGTGAAGGAAGCTCTTCCTCCACTTTAGCCGTTTTGGGACTGGGTGATGGTAGTGACAAGAATGGTGGGTGTCCGCAAATTGAGGCACAGAAAAAAAATCATTCTTATAGATTTTTTTTTAATGCACACTCGAAACATATACAAATGAACTAGTTCACCAAGGACAAAGATCACAGGCTGCCAGCTCACATTGGGAATAAGTATAAGGGATTTACTGTGGACATTAACAAGCCAACCTTTTCATTGATGCTTGTGCAATGATACTTTATCATACATTGCAACATCTAGTTAATTAAGACAACAACCCTTTGGTGTAGCCCACAATCAGTATGCCCTTGCCTCTGGCCATGCAGGGGATATTGCTGTTGAGGGAATAACTTCTCAAAGAAGCGCATCTCCACTTATATTTTATATGAAATTACTGTTCTTCTCATCAAAGGTTTCTGAATCTTGCCATCCTTGTGTTTTTTCCTCACGGGAGCATGTTGGTCCTGAATTCTAATCATCTGGCCTTCAGTGACTACCAATTCACCAAATAACTGCTGCTCCCAATCTGTGCTCCTGCCTAATACTGTGCTGTGGTGACTTAATCAGCGAGTAGTAGCGTGGTCTGAACAAGGCTCCGACCTGAAATATTGCCTGTTCACTCCACCCCACATGGTGCCCTCTGACTAATGGACCTGTCCCATGGCGATTTTTTAGGCAACTGCTGGCGACTGTTATAGTCGTAGCAGGAAGCCAAAAAACTGGCGACAACCTATGTCATCCTGGTAACGACCTGACTGAAGAAGGATCTCGACCCGAAACGTCGCCCATTCCTTCTCTCCAGAGATGCTTGTTAAATATTTTTATTAGACATAAGTACATATTAAAAGAAGAATATACTTGTCACATACATTCTTAATATTATTAATATTAACAATTATGTCTTGTTTGTACTTCTATATATTTTTTAGTTTTTAACTCAGATAGGGAAAAATAGAGAAATAAAGTAAAAATAGAAAATCAAAAAGATGAGTGGAGTGTTAAACAGGTTATCCATCGTTGGAGATATATCCATGATTTGTTATGTATGATTCTTCATCTATTCCTTTATTCAGGCTTCAGTCAAGCTCTCGCACGGAGCCATTTTGACCCTTTAAATATTCAATAAATGGAGACCATATCCCTCTGAAAAGATCCAACTTGTCCAGTAGGACAAGCCTTAATCTTTCCAGATGAAGTGTCTCCGACATTCCTGTAATCCACATTTTGGTTGTGGGGGATGTAGGACCTTTCCAGAATTTCAATATTAATTTTTTCCCAATTATTAAACTGTAATCAATAAAAATTATTTGATTCGTTGTTATTAATTGATCTGTTTAAAATATTACCAATATTATTAATTTTAGGTCAGGAATCTGATTCATATTAACAACTTTCGAAATTATCTTAAATATTTCTGTCCAAAATTTAGTAATTTTTATACAATTTGTAAATGAGTGCATTAAGTTAGCTTCTAAGTGCTGACATTTATCACATATGGCAGACACATTTGAAAAAATACTATGTAATTTGGATTTTGAATAATGTAATCTATGCAATATTTTAAATTGTATATGAGAGTGTCTAGCATTTAACGAGCAGTGGTGTATATGTTGTAAACTTTCATCCCATACTTCTGGTCTGATTATTTGACCTAATTCGTTTTCCCATGATTGCCTATATATTTCTGTCATTGGGACATCGTTTTCCAATAAAATGTTATAAATATATGATATCAATTTTTCTGTGTTCGGGTGTTTAGACATTCATCTAAAATTTCTGTCTTTCTATTTCTAATTTCCTGTGTGTTTGCTTTTACATAGTCTCTAATTTGTAAATATCTAAAGTAATCTTTTGAATGTATTCCATAAATTTGTTGTTATTCTTGAAATGAAAGGAAGGAGTGTTCCCTGTAGAGATCGCCCATCTTATTAATTCCATAGTTTTTCCATTGTAAAATAACCTCTGTCCATCATTGAGGGTTTAAATGTAACATTATTTACAATGGTAAGGACTAGTGGTATACATTCCGATTTTAATGTTTTCTTTATTTGTTTCCAGATACATATCCCACTTTCTATTATAGGGTTTTCACTATAGGTTTTCTTACCTAATTTAATATTGGTGAATAAAATCGAGCTAATTTCAAAAGGCGAACAATCTTCTTTTTCCATTTTTAACCAGATTGGTTGTTTATCTGTCTCTACTAACCAAAAATTCATATTTTTAATATTAACTGCCCAGTAATAAAACATAAAGTTTGGCAGTGCTAGACCTCCATTTATTTTTGATTTACATAAATGTTTTTTATTTATTCTATGGCTCTTATAATCCCAGATAAAGTTGGTGACTATAGAATCAACTTTCTTAAAAAAAATTTTAGGAAGATATATCGGAATCAATTGGAAGAGATATAGTAATTGTGGGAGAAAAATCATTTTTATTGCATTAATTCTACCTAGCATTGAAATAGGTAATGTTTTCCAATATAAAATATTCTTATTTAATCTATTCAGTAAAAGTGGAAAATTGGATTTAAATAAAGAATCGAATATTTTTGTTACATAAATTCCAGGATATTTGATTTTTTTGTTTGCTATCTTAAAAGGAAATTGTTGTAATATATGTAAGTTATTTACCATTATTGACATAAGTTCACTTTTATTCCAATTAATACTATATCCTGAAAATAAGCCAAATTCAGTTAATAAATTTATTTAATTTGGAATACTAATTTCCGGCTTTGTAATATAAAGTAATACATCCGCATATATGGAGATTTTATTTTCAGTATCTCTGGTTTCATACCCATATATTTCAGGATGTAATCTCACGCGTTGAGCTAATGGTTCAATTGCAAGTGCAAACAATAGCGGGAATAAAGGACAACCTTGTCTGCAGCCTCAGAATAAATTAAATTTAGTTGATAGCATTTGATTTGTTAGTATTGTGGCTGTTGGATTAGTGTATAATAATTTAACCCAAGTAATAAAATTCTTTCCCAACTTAAAATTTTCCATGACCGAAAGCAAGTAAGACCATTCCACCTGGTCAAAGGCTTTCTCCGCATCTAACGATATAATTACTAGGTCTTTATTAATACCTCTTTTCGAATATATAATATTGAATCATTGTCTCAGGTTATATGAGGAATATCGTTTTGGTATAAATCCTGTTTGATCCGGGTGAATTAATTTATTCATAACTGTGCTTAGTATTTGTGCTAATATTTTAGTTAGTATCTTTTGATCAGTGTTTAAAAGAGCTATAGCTCTATATGATCCTGGGTCATCCAGATCTTTGTCTATTTTAGGTATAAGTGTTATAATAGATTCATTTAACGTTTCTGGTAGTTTCTGGTGGGTATAGATGTATTCATAGAGTATCTTCAAACGTGGTGCAATCAGATCATAAAATGTTTTATAAAATTCCGAAACAATACCATCTGGTCCCGGTGTTTTACCATTTTTTAATGATCTGATAAATTCTTCGATTTCTTTTACTGATATTTCAGCATTTAGTGATTCTCTATTTTCTGAATCCAAACCATTTAGATTACATTTTTTTAAAAATGCTTCTATTCCTATCTGGTTTTCTGTCGTTTTGGCTGAATATAAATTTTTATAATATTGCAAAAATCTCTCATTAATATCTTTGGGTTGTACTAATGGCTCGCCATTGTATTATTTAATCCTATGGATTACCTTTTCTCCCTCCTGACTGAAGAAGGATCTCGACCCGAAACTTCACCCATTCCTTCTCTCCAGAGATGCTGCCTGTCCTACTGAGTTACTCCAGCTTTTTGTGTCTACCTTCAACACATTAAGTGAAGCAGCCACCAAGATTAAAAACAGGCAGGGACAATCTCCAAAGTGTTCCGAACTGATTTTCATTTTCCATTGTCATTTACAGCAGTTTATTTTATTTCGGAGTCACGTGAGTGATTCTGTGAAGAAGCCCAGCCAATCTGCATGCGCGTCAGTACATCAGCCGCATTGGCACAAGTACCAGACTGGCAGGGCAGCGCTCCTGCCGACGGTAAGTTAAACCTAGTAGGTAAGTTATTTTTTCTTACCAGGGTTTTTTAGAGCAGGAGCCTCTCTTCATAGAGGTTTTTCTGCCAGATTCACAGCCCGACAAGTGAGCCGGCTGTGAGCTGTGGGAAAACGGCAAAAGATCGGGTTTTAAGATAGCTGCCACTGACAAGGCAGTCAGTAGCTTTTCCAACCTGCGGGGATGCCGTGGCGTGGCAAGGAAGTAATGCCAGAGTCGCTGAAAGTGCAGTCAGCGGCTCACAGACGTTGGTCCCCAGGCAGGGAGTAAAATTGGTGGAGAAAGGACTCGTTCAGCCCTATGGGACTCGGGTGAGTCGGGCTGCAAGGGTTTTTCTCTAATAATAAAGTTTGCATGTATGCTATAGTGTTTTAACGTCAAAGTAAAGTCAAAGTCAAAAGTGAAAAGAGTTATTGTCATGTGTCCCTGTCAGGACAATTAAATTATTTCTTTGCGTTGCACAAGTTGCTGTGAAGGGTTAAAATTGCTTTAACAATTGCTCTACACTAAAAATTTGAATTAGAGAGCCTACACTGTAATAGCGCGGGCCTATGGGACAGGCCGCGCCAGAGGCACCTGGGACAGGGCTGCTTCATGTGTAATAGCGTGGGCCTATGGGAGGCTGCGCCTGGCAGGGTTGCTTCATGTATGAAAGCGCCGGCCAATGGGAGAGCCGCGCCAGCAGCGCCTGATATAGGGCTGTTTCATGTCAAAAAGCTCCAGCCTCTATGAGAGGTGGTGCCGGCAATGCCTGGGACAGGGTTGCTCAAAGTAACACATAAATATGCTAGGCCCACGGAGCTGGGGGAAGATTCCCCGCTGGGGCTGGATAGCAAAATAATAGGCCCACGGAGTTGGGGGATGATTCCTCACCGGGGCTGGATAGTGCGTTTGAACGACCATCCCAAATGCAACAACAATTGCATACAGTGCTACAGCAGGGCACACACCAGCAGGAGGAGTGTCAGTACCACCCTGAACACAAAGGAGCCAGCAGCACCTAGTAGAGAGCTGTTTGATAGCACCCTCATGGATGAGGAGCCACAAGCCATGGGTCATCATAGCTGACTCCGACTCTGATGGTAAGGTTGAGCCAGATGTTCCACCTCTGCAAGCCGCACCAGCAGCGCCAGTTGCAGAGCTGCTACCGGTCTCCCACTTGGAGGCGGAGACCAAGACGGGTCAGTATCTTGTTGACGATGAGTTTCAGGGAATGGCCGTGGGGCATACCCCAAGGAATGAAGGGCACGTGTCAGAGGTACCTTTTCCTGACAACAAAGTTGCCATCCCAGCAGAATGTTCTATTCGGGTATAAGTCCAATGGGTTCATATCAGCATAGGTATCCTGCGGCCTGCGACAGTGCCTGTTTAGGGCTGCCTACGAATCACCCTCTCTGAGGAGGGGAGTGTGAAAGGTCAAGATATAACTGACTCCAGGCTCTAAAGAAGTCGATGAAACATACTGAAGCACATATGTGCTAGCAGTGAACAGCGCTAACAGGGGGATGTGAGAGACAGCCGCCGAATCAGTTATTTAGGTAGGCCTATTGAACAGGGTAGAAAACCTGGCAGACTAATCAATTAAGGCGAACGGCGAGCAAATGTTTATCGTTTTAGAACACACCCCAGGCGCTCATCGGCAGGAGGCAGTTCACTGGAGCTGGGGGCAGCATGATAGCTGGGCAGATATTCCATGCACCCTACCAACCCTACTCAACAAAGTGAGTCTGGCATCTTCCGAAACATGGGTACGTGTACCACTCACAAGTTGTAATATTTGCACTTGTTTGTACAACCCACAGAGGATTAAAACATCTGTTTAGAGGCACAGTACTAGCATTCCAAGCAAGTTTGGATTATGGCCAGGGTTGTCTTTGCAGATAAGTTTCGGAAATCGGGCCAGAGTTCTTATGCAAAGCACCCATGGAATAAGGCAGGAGTGGCCTGTTTATTATGAAAAATGGAGAGTGTCACATATGAACATTCCGAATATGAAAATTTATTTTCCTGACTAACAACAGATTCATAATGGTTGCAAAGATCCATTCTATGCAGTTCCCATTACAAAGGTTATCAAAGACAATAAAACTGTACTAATAACAGTAAAACATTGCGGAAGGGATAAACTGTTTGGTCATTGGGATTTACCTTTAACTATTAATTAGCCTATGACTCCGCCCTGTGGCAAGAGATTGGAGTTAATAGCAACCTGTTATAAAACTGACTTCTATTTCATACAAGAGTAATTGGCAATATCGCAGCTGTGTAAATCAAGGAACTGATATTGTGCAAAATAGCGACCTCTCAAAGGACATGTAGACCTTTGTTAACAACCTTATGCTATTATCAGCTGAAGCTACCTCAGTCACAATGATGAACAAACAGTATTCAGCATTGCTCCAGTAGTTTGGTCGGTTGAATTCAGTCATTACAAACTGATGCTAAAGGCTCTAAGGTGAGAAGTTCTGAATACCATCTCAAGTTGGAGGTAGTGGAGATTTGCATGAGTTACCAATTCTTCAGTTGTTGGTATCGACCAGAGAAGGGGCAGTGCTGGACCTCCTGTTAGGCAATGAGGCAGGTCAGGTGATTGAGGTATGCGTTGGTGAGCACTTCGGGACCAGTGATCACAATACCATTAGTTTCACTATAATTATGGAGAGAGTCAGAACTGGACCTAGGGTTGAGATATTTGATTGGAGAAAGGCTAACTTTGAGGGAATGCGTAAGGAGTGAATTGGGACTTTTTGTTTTATGGGAAGGATGTAGAAGAGAAATGGAGGACATTTAAAGGGGAAATTGTAAGAGTACAGAATCTTTATGTCCCTGTCGGTTGAAAGGAAATAATAAAAATTGGAAAGAGCCATGATTTTCAAGGGAAATTGGACACTTGTTTCGAAAAAAGATATCTACAATAATTATAGGAGGCATGGAGTAAATGAGGTGCTAGAGGAGTATAAAGAATGTAAAAAAAATCTAAAGAAAGAAATTAGAAGGGCTAAAAGAAGATATGAGGTAGCTTTGGCAAGAAAGGTGAAAGTAAATCCAAAGGGTTTCTACAGCTATATTAATAGCAAAAGGATAACGAGGGATCAAATTGGACCATTAGAGAGCCAGAATGGACAGCTATCTGCAGAGCCAAAAGAGATGGGGGAGATATTGAACAATTTGTTTTCTTCGGTATTCACCAAGGAGAAGGATATTGAACTCTGTGAGGTAAGGGGAAAAAGTAGAGTAGCTATGGAAACTATGAGATTCAAAGAGGAGGAAGTACTGACACATTTGAAAAATATAAAAGTGGATGAGTCTCAAAGGTCCTGACAGGATATTCCCTAGGACATTGAGGGAAGTTAGTAGAAATAGCAGGAGCTATGACAGAAATATTTAAAATGTCATTAGAAACGGGAATAGTGCCGGAGGATTGGCATACTGCGCATGTTGTTCCATTGTTTAAAAAGGGTTCAAAGAATAAACCTAGCAATTACAGACCTGTTAGTTTGACGTCAGTGGTGGACAAATTAATGGAAAGGATACTTAGAGATAATATATATAAGCATCTGGATAAACAGGGTCTGATCAGGAACAGTCAACATGGATTTGTGCCTGGAAGGTCATGTTTAACAAACCTTCTTGAATTTTTTGAAGAGGTTACTAGGGAAATTGATGAGGGTAAAGCAGTGGATGTTGTCTATATGGATTTCAGTAAGGCCTTTGACAAGGTTCCCCATGGAAGGTTGGTTAAGAAGGTTCAATCTTTGGGTGTTAATGGCGGAGTAGCAAGATGGATTCAACAGTGGCTGAAATGGTGGATGGCTGTTTGTCAGGTTTGAAGCCGGTGACCAGTGGGGTGCCTCAGGGATCTGTGTTGGGTCCACTGTTGTTTGTCATGTACATCAATGATCTGGGTGATGGGGTGGAAAATTTGATACGTAAGTATGCAGATGATACTAAGATAGGTGGTGTTGTGGATAATGAAGTAGATTTTCAAAGTCCACAGAGAGATTTGGTCCATTTGGAAAAGTGGGCTGAAAGATGGCAGATGGAGTTTAATGCTGATAAGTATGAAGTGCTACATTTTGGCAGGACAAATCAAAATAGGAGATACATGGTAGATGGTAGGGAATTGAGGAATGCTGTGGAACAGAGGGATCTAATGATAGGATGGATGTCAACAAAATAGAGAGAGTACAGAGGAGATTTACTAGAATGTTGCCTGTGTTCCAGCAACTAAGTTACAGAGAAAGGTTGAACAAGTTAGGTCTTTATTCTTTGCAGCGCAGAAGGTTAAGGGGGGACTTGATTGAGGTCTTTAAAATGATTAAAGGGATAGACAGAGTTGACAAGGATAAGCTTTTCCCATTGAGGGTAGGGAAGATTCAAACAAGAGGGCATGACATGATAAATAAGGGACAGAAGTTTAGGAGTAACATGAGGGGGAACTTCTTTACTCAGAGAGTGGCGGCTGTGTGGAATGAGCTTCCAGCAGAAGTGGTGGAGGCAGGATCGATTTTAACATTTAAAAGTAAAGTGGATAGGTGTATGGACGGGAAATGAATGGAGGGGTATGTTCTGAGTGCGGGTAGATGGGTCTAGGGGAAAATAAATGTTTGGCACGGACTGGAAGGGCCAAGAGGGCCTGTTTCCGTGCTGTAATTGTTATATGGTTATATGGTATCAACTAAATATATACACTAGATGCACCCCATGGGTAAGGGGCTATTGAGCGAATATACATAATCTACATGATCAACTTCAAGTTGCTACACTACGGTGGTGGCATATGTTAGTCACATGGCAATCGAGTAAAAGTATCCTGTAATAATTTACCTATCTCCTTTGCCACTGGTGTATCATCCAGTTCACATCGATGACAACACAGAATAGGTATTGGATCTCAAAGTATTATGAAGGTATGGTTCAATGCTACATCAAATATCAACATGTTGGTGTCATGTTTATTCACTGATTGCTAAAATATGTGGCGCAATAGTATGGAGAAATACATTCTCGTTTCGTACTGTCGGACTGGCTAAGCAGCCATGTTACCTGCTTTCGTCAGGCATAATAATACAACGGTATACGGTTATTCTAAAAATCGAAAACTTTGCTGGTTCAAACTGTGGTTCAGGGAACCGGCCTCTGCATAATAAAACAATTATTGACTTATACATTCTGAATGGATTGACTTGCGGCTCAGGTTGTCACATCAAGCCATGGATGTGCTCACTACAGAGTGCAGGAATAGCATCCAAAAAAGCAGTACATTCCTATTGAGGGGATCGGAGGCGGTTTTATTTAAATGTTAATGTTACATTTAATTTGTACAGATTACTGACGTCTTCCAGTTCATTCTTAAATGGTCTTTGACAATAATTCAGTTATAGAGCCACTACAGCTGCAACAAATAGGAACCACTCTGTCGGGTTCAACCCCGGATATCGAGTTGTAAAAGAGATATTGACACAAGTTCTCCCACTACACGAATATGCAGTTTGGATATTGAAAATATGTTAACATTACTTCACCAGGGGATTCCAGCTACATCCTTAGTCATGACACTAATATCAGCACAACGAGGGCAAAACATTGCAAACACTGTGGCTAGATAGGGTGGAAATGGCTGCAGGTGCCATTACATTTTACATTTCTGATCTACACAAGCAAAGCAGACCAGTGGTGGCAGGATTTAAGATCATTTTTCGAATACCCCACGGACTCGCGTCTATGTGGGAGGGCAGGCTTGCTATATTATATCAAGGTCACCAGAATCCTAAATGTGGGATCAGCATTAAGCGACAAACAACCACACAAAGGAAGGTCAGTTCAGACTATTTCAAGGTGGCTGCAGCAGGTTCTGGTTATGCAGGTATTAACACTGATGATTGTATATTTTGTTCACACCAGGGCAGCATCAACATCAGTGGCCAGGGCAATGGACATTCCCTTCGACCATATTCTCGCAAACACAGGATGGTCAACTGAATTGATTTATTTATTTATTTTTTTACCATATGCCCATTACTGACCCGGGATTTTTGCCCATTCTGTTTTGCGTCCACTTTAGCCTCCCCTGAGATACAGGGGTTGCTATTGATTTCTTTATTAACGTAAACCATTAATACATTTGAATCAATGTCATGCTTAATGCATTTTCAATTATTCACTCATCCTGAGTCAATCGATGCAGTGGGACGCCGAGATTTGGATCTGCGGCATGAAATCACAGGGCTTTGAACCCTTCACGGAATCACTCACGTGACTCCGAAATAAAATGGTAAGATTAAATGAGAACTTACCAGTTTGAAGTTTGATCTTGATTTTATGAGGAGTTACGTTGGTGATTACATGCCCTCCATGCCCAACCCTCTCTCATAAAGATCATCTGGTAGTTCTCAGGTTGCTAATCTTACTATGTTTACTTCAATTTTGGTTATATGTGATTTCATGCCGCTGCTTTGAAGATTGATGCGCATGCGGACTGGCTGGGCTTCTTCACGTAATCACCAATGTAACTCCTCATAAAATCAAGATCAAACTTCAAACTGGTAAGTTCTCCTTTAATCTTACTATTCTTGATGCTTCAAGACATTCAGTATTGCTTATGTCCTGAATCATTGCACTGTGCACCCCAATCAGAATCAGAATAGTACTTTATTTGCCAAGTATGTTTTGCAACATACGAGTTTGCCAAGTCAGTCATACAAATAAAAAGCAACAAAATACCCAAAACACATTTTAACATAAACATCCACCACAGAGACTCCTCCACATTCCTCACTGTGATGGATGGCAAAATAAAGTTCAAGTCCCTTCCATTTGTTCTCCCTCGGTCGGGGGCATCGAGCCCTCTGCTGATGGGATGATCTTGACACCCGTAGCCGTCGGAATTCGGACCCACCGTATCAGGGTGATCAGCTCCCGCATCGGGGGGATGTCAGCTCCCCCCGCCGGTGATCGAACCACGCGTCGGGGCTGGTCGAACCTTCTCTGTCGTTGGAGCTTCCCGACACGGCCTCTCCGTAGACTGCAAGCTCTTGATGGTAAGTCCGCAGGCCGCGGTTGGAGCAATCCCAGGCAGGGGTTCAGCTCCGATGTTCAGTCCACGCCCCGCGGTGGGGCTCATGACAGTCCGAGGTGGCCTCCAGCTCCATCAATGGAAGGCAACGTGTTCTCCATCTCAAGATGGCGGGGGTGATCAGGGACTCTTTAGTTTTTATAGTTTAGTTTAGAGATAAAGTGCGGAAACAGGTCTTTCGGCCCTCCGAGTTCGCACCGACCTGCAATCCCAGCACATTAACACTATTCTGCACCACTAGGGACAAGTTTTACATTTACCAAACCAATTTACCTGCATACCTGCGCTTCTTTTAAATTAGCAACACTTCCAGGTGAATAAAGACAAGGGATCTGAGAGTCCCCAAAAAACATGGTGCAGTAAATTAAACCAAATGATGAAAGTAGTTCCAAAGAATGCAAGATATAATTTATTGGATGAGAGAGAGGTTTACTGTCAAAGTCTGTATGATTTTTTTTTTTGTGGTCATCTCTGCGATTAATGTGCAATTCTAACAGCAACCTTAGGCACAGGCAGGGTTGTGATCAGATGCAGAAATCTGGTTCAAGTTGACACGATGCATTATGATTAACTCTGTTGAAACATATCCCATTGGGTGCCTCACAACTGTCTTCGGATGCAAAACTTTCCTCTCCCATAAGAGACTATAGCTTTGATTCTTCTAAACTTTAGGCAATGAAGAGCAGCAATAACCGAGGTCTCGACTCGAAACGTCATGCATTCCTTCTCTCCAGGGATGCTGCCTGTCCATCTGAGTTACTCCAGCTTTTTGTATCTATCTTTTGTTTAAACCCCCCTACACAATAACCAAGGCTTGATATATACTACATCTGTGAAGTCTGAGGTGATGAGGTTTGGAGCAATGTGAACAGAAAACACACAACTCATATTTTGCTTGGGCAACTTACAACCCAGAGGAATGAATTTGATTTCTCTAACTTCAAATAACCCTTGCATCCCCTCTCTATCCGTTCCTCCCCATCCTAGTTCTCCAACTAGTTCTATTGTCCTCCTTTTCTTCTTCTTTCGTGTCCATCTTGTTACAAATGTTGGTGTCGCTGTCATCGTCCATCCTGAAAAGGATGCAAGCTTCCGGCGACAATCAGTGGAAGCCATCACTTGTCGCAAAAATGATGTTGGTAGCAGAATTAGCTCAGGATACTTCCAGTTTCCAGCCCCGCGACGTGGAGGCTTCTGCTATGAGGCCACTGTCCTCCAGTTTAAATTACTTATTGTATGCCACGTTGTCACCTTCTCCTCAGCTAAAGGGCCTGTCCCACTTTCGCGACAGAATTCATGACCTTTTTTACTCGTGGATATTTTTCATCAGGCTAGAAAAACGCCCCGACCTACTTGATGCCACGAGTACCTACAACTAGCATCAGACTGCTACGACAAACCTACAACCTCCTATGACCTTGTGACAACCATGCTGCAAGTATGATTCAAGGGCAAACTCGGCAGAGGTCGTGAGTTGGGTCGTGAAAGTAGGACAGGCCCTTAACAATGAACCATTCTACATTTCCTTACCATCATCAGCTATGAAGTGTCGTTTTTGCGCCTTGCCCTTCCATATCTCTCAACTCCCTCTCCCCTAATTCTCAGTCTGAAGAAGAATCTTGAGCCGAAACATCACCCATTCCTTCTCTCCAGAGATGCTGCCTATCCCGTTGAGTTACTCAAACAATTTGTTGCTATCCACACAACTTAACATTCGCTGGACATCCTTAAGATGTAATATGGGCCATCTTTCGAATTTTACAGCAGGATTCTCAACCATTAGAGCCTTTGGGTCTGCGTGATAGGCAGGCAGGTCTTTAGTTTAGTTTAGTTTAGAGATACAGCGCAGAAACCGGCCCTTTGGCACACCGGGCCCGTGCCGACCAGCAATCCCCGCACATTAACACTATCCTATACCCACTAGGGACAATTTTTACATTTACCAAGCCAATTAACCTACATACCTGTACGTCTTTGGAGTGCGGGAGGAGACTGAAGATCTCTGAGAAAACCCACATAGGTCACGGGGAGAACGTACAAACTCCATGCAGAGAGCAACCATAATCGGGTCTCCGGCGCTGCATTCACTGTAAGTCAGCAACTCTACCGCTTCGCCACTGTGTCGCCCTGCATAATGTGAGGTAAATGAAAGACCAGGAGGAAACGTAGGTCAGAGATTGTGCGGCACGGTGACGCAGCGGTAGAGTTACTGGCATGCAGCACCAGAAACACAGGTTAGATCCTGATGACAGGTGCTGTCTGTATGGAGTTTGTATGTTCTCCCCGTGACCACGTGGGTTTTCTCAGGGTGCTCCGGCTTCCATCCATACTTCAAAGACGTGCAGGTTTGCAGATTAATTTGCTTCTAAAACTAAATTTTTCCGAGCGTGCAGGATAGTGCTAGTATACAAGTTGATCGCTGGACGGCACTGGCTCAGTGGGCTGAAGGGCCTGTTAACGCACTGTATCTCTAAAGTCTAAAGTACAGTCTAAAGAATTACCTAGAAAGAGAACTACAGTAATGCTGGAGGTAGAGACATGTTGATTTTCAGGCTTTGATGCCTCGGTTCCTGGTATCATAGCAACAGTCAGTACACCACGAGCCAATGGTTTGTGCACAGGCATTTAATTTAGTTTAGTTTAGTTTAGTTTAGAGATGCAGTGCGGAAACAGGCCCTTCAACCCACTGAGTCCACACTTCCCAGCAATCCCCGCACGTTAATGCTATCTATGCACACTAGCGTCAATTTACACTTATACCAAGTCAATTAGCCTACAAACCTGTACGTCTTTGCAGTGTGGGAGGAAACAGGAGATCCTGGAGAAAACTCAGGCATGTCACTTGGAGAACATACACATTCCGTACAGACAGCACCAGTAGTCAGCATTAAACCCGGGTCTCTGGCACTGTAAGGCAGCAACTCTACCGCTGCGCCACCATGCCACCCTGTATCTTATTGCACATTCCTGATATTCAGGAGTAAACTTAAGTAAAGGCTCCAGACTTTGCAGATGGGTGGTTATCAGTAGGGATGGTTATTTCTACCTACTTGCAGTTTGAACATTGGCCCCGACGCGAAACATTGCCTGTCCATGTTCTCAAAAGTTGCTGAGTGATCCGCTAATTACTCCTTTGTGTTTGTGTTTTTTTATTCAAGCATCTGCCGTTCCTACGGTTTAAAAGGTAATCTTGAGGGAGAATCTCACAGAACTGTGTAGGACTTGCAAGGAACTGAGTTGTTGAAGTTTATTACGTAACTGCATCTTTTGTATTTCCGTATCCAATTAACTTGCTTCCAACTACAGTTTCTTGGCTAGAGACATAGAGACACGGAGCGTGGAAACAAGCCCTTCGTACAACTTGCCCACACCGACCACCATGTCCCATTTACACTAATCCCGCCTGCCTGCATTTGGCCCATATCCCTCCAAACCTGTCCTATCCATGTACCTGTCCAAATGTTTCTGAAATGTTACGATAGCCTCTGCCTCAACTAAGTTCCTCCGGCAGCTTGTTCCATATACCCACCACCCTTTGTGTGAAAAAGATATCCTTCAGATTCCTAATAAATCTTTAACCCCTTTGGCTCAACCAAGAGGAATTGTTAAAATAAGTTTAAGAAAAATTATTTATCCATTGCTTTTGGCTTTGGAAATGCCTACCTCATGGAACTGCTACCTTCCATCTCCAGTGACGTGATGCCATTCTGAGCCCAGAAAAATCTGCACTTAATAATAATAATAAATATTAATAATAACAGTCCTTTGACAACTTGCTATTTGTCAGACTATTTATACAGTCCCCACAGCAATCCTTTTTTTCCACTGAGATGTGCAGTAGCAAAGCAAGAAAGAAAACACAGCAGATATGTGACTAGTTTTACAATCTTCAGACCTTTGATATATTATGGATCGTCATTAGAGAAAGTAAACACAACGCAGATAATTAATTCATAAATTATCTTATGATTGCCCCGGCAAAATGGAAAACCTACATTGAACTGAATAAATGGAACACTAAAAAAGATGTAAGAAGAAACATTAAAATTGACATTTAGGCAAATAGTTGTTTTCTTTTTAATTTTTGAACAGATGTAAACAACAATTGGTTTCAAGTACATGCAGAGTTTGAAGAAGAGGGCATTGTACAGTTAGCCGAGCATTTGTTTGGAGAGTGCTGTTCGGGAGCCGAGACAATCCAAGCTTCTATCCCATTCCTTCTCTCCAGAAATGCTGCCTGACCCGCTGAGTTACTCCAGCATTTTGTGTTTTTCTTCGGTGTAGACCAACATCTGCAGTTCTTTCCTACAGTATCCAAGCTGGCTCCGAGCTCATTCTGTTTAACTTGGTCCACAGGATGTGATAGAAATGAACTGCAAATGCAGATTTATATCAAAGACAGGTGCAAAATGCTGGAGTAACTTTCAGTCAGGTACCTCTAGAGAAAATGAATAGGTCAGACTAATTGTAAAGGGGAGGAACTGGAAGCGAGGAAAGACGGGGACAATTCAGGGCCAACAACAATTCCACCCATACACTGCTCCTCACTCCCCCCTCCTCTCTGAACTCACATCATCCCACCACTGTAACTCGCCAAAACCTCAGTCCACTCCCCTGCCCCCTTCTGACCCCAAAACATGCTCTTGTCATGTTTTCATCATCTCCCCCCAACCTCCCTCTTTCCAATATAGAATGGTCTGTCCATTTCCAATACAGAATGGTCTGTCGTCAACAGAGGCCACCCTTCCTTGGCCATCGGTTGTCCTGTTGTGTTCCGGGTTATTCTTACCTACAGTCCCTCCACCCCACTCTACTTTCAGTTTGAAGGGGGATCCGACACATAGCATCACCCCTCATTTTTCTCCAAAGATGCTGCCAGACCTACTGAGATGCAACACCTGTCCCTTTACCTCCCCCCTCGACTCCATCCAAGGAGCCAAACAGTCTTTACAGGTGAGGCAGAGGTTCACTTGCACCTCCTCCAACCTCTGTATCCGCTGTTCCAGGTGTCAACTTCTCTACATCGGCGAGACTAAGTGCAGGTTCACCGATCGTTTCGCTGAACACCTTAACCTACCTGACCTCCCGGTGGCTCAGCTCCTCCTCCCATTCCTATCTGACCTTTCTGTCCTGGGCCTCCTCCATTGTCAGAGTGAAGCCCAGCACAAATTGGAGGAACAGCACCTCATATTTAGCTTGGGTAGTTTACACCCCAGCGGTATGAACGTTGACTTCTCTAACTTCAGATAGCTCTTGGTTTCCCTCTCCATCCCCTTCCCCTTCCCAATTCTCCCACTAGTCTTACTGTCTCCGACTACATTCTATCTTTGTCCTGCCCCCTCCCCTGACATCGGTCGGAAGAAGGGTCTTGACCCAAAACATCACCCATCCCTTCTCTCCAGTGATGCTCCCTGTCCTGCTGAGTTACTCTAGCTTTTTGTGTCTACTAACAAATTACATTAGATAGGGTGGTTCGGATAGTCCAACTGTTGACTGGGGATGGTGTGATCCCATGAGTGAGACAAAAGAGGGTCGACAAAAAATAGGAGACAAATGAGGGGCAGCACGGTGGCGCAGCTGTAGAGTTGCTGCCTTACAGCGCCGGAGACCCCGGATTCGATCCCGACTATGGGGCTGTCTGTACGGAGTTAGTATGTTATCCCGTGACCACATGGGTTTTCCCCAAGATCTTCAGTTTCTTCCCACACTCCAAAGACGTACAGGTATGTAGGTTAATTGGCTTGGTATAAGTGTAAATTGTCCCTAGTGTGTGTGGGATGGTGTTAATGTGTGGGGATGGCTGGTCGATGCAGACTCGGTGGGCAGAAAGGCCTGTTACCGCACTGTATCTCTAGAAACTAATAAACTAAAAGCTTTTCACTGTACCTCGGTTCACGTGACAATAAACTAAACTCAACTTAACTAAACTAATCTAAACTTCATTGTTTTGTACTATGGATTTGTTTTGTACTGTAACCCTGCCTTTTAATAGAGGAAGAGTTGAGAATTGGTATGTTACCTAAAATTACAGAACACAGCTTGAAAAGCAATGCCTACATGAACGAGTTGGTTTGATGCTGTATCACATTATTGAATCCCAGACAGTAGGCAGACGTAACTGCAGTAACTCAGCGGGACAGGCAGCATCTCTGGAGAGAAGGAATGGGTGACGTTTCGGCTCAAGACCCTTCTTCAGACTGAGTAGGCAGACCTGCTTCCATGAATATACATCAGATTTGTGAATTTTTCACCCACTGGTGGAGACTGGATTGTTGTTTAGAAAATGAAAACCAACAGCTGGCATGGTGCAAGCATCACCTCAGGTGGAATGCACAGATTTTTCTGGAACTATCAAGCAGATAATCCTGGAGAGATCACCTCAGTCTACATGCACTATATGGTTGGTATTTTGATGAAGAGCGGATGGAATCCATGGAGGCAGGTTAACTTTTTACCCATCCATTCCACCATCTGCTCTTCATTGCAACAGTACAACAAGGGAAATTTGAAAGGAAATGTTAATGTTTATAGCTCTCTCCAGTGCTTTTAATGAATTTGTTTATTAGTTAAGTTTAGAGATACAGCACGGAAACAGGCCCTTCGGCCCACCGACTCCAGCGATCCCTGCACATTAGCACCATCCTACACACACTAAGGACAATTTACATTTATACCAAGCCAATTCACCTACAAACTTGTACATCTTGGGAGTGTAGGAGGAAACCGAAGATCTCGGAGAGAACCCAAGTGGTCACGGGGAGAATGTACCAACTCCCTACAGACAGCACCCATAGTCAGGATCAAATCCTGATCACTGGTGCTATATAGCATCAACCCTACTGCTGCGCCACTCTGCTTCCCTTTAATGAGTTCTAAAATATTTTTGCTTAAATATTCCCTTGAATCTACCTTGAAGACTTCACAGTGGTTGTGGTCAGTTCAAGGGGTAGGAGGTACTTCGTGGAGTTTTAGAAACAGGGATAGTGATAGAAGTTTGCCCAGCCTAAGGGTAACAATATCACCTGGTAGGTCTTCTTCTTCTTGTCGTTTCCACCCATTTAGAAAGGTAATCTCTAAATTATGTGCAGGAAGGGATTGCAGATGCTGGTTTACACTAAAGAAGGACACAACGTGCTGGAGTGACTCGACAGGTCATCTGCAGAGAAAAAGGATGCATGACTTTTCGTGCCGGAAACATTCCTCAGACTGAAAGTAGGAAAAGGCAACAACAAATCAGGCTTGGTCATTTGCTGCTGCTCCTGATTTGTTCTGGCTTTATCATAACTCCAATTCTCTTGTTTTCACACCTTACTTTTCCATATCCCTATATCTCCCTCTGCCCTGATTTTACTTTGGAGTCACGCGAGTGATTCTGTGAAGAAGACCCGCCAGGCCGCATGTGCACCAGTATGTCAGCCGCATTGGCGCAAGCACCAGACTTGCAGGGCAGAGCTCCTGCCAGGGGTAAGTTCAACCTAGAAGGTAAGTTCATTTTTACTTACCAGGGGTTTTCAGGCAGGAGCCTCTTTGCACAGAGGTTTTCCTGCCAGTTTCGCAGCCCGACGAGTGTGCCGGTTATGAACTGTGGGGAAACCCAGTCCGACCGCAGATGCGGATAACCGGCAAAAAGATCGGGTTGCGAGATAAGGGGTTGCTAACAGTGCAGTCAGCGGCTCCCAGCCTGCGGGGATGCTGTTGGAACGGCAAGATATTCAAGCAGAGTCGCTGACAGTGCAATCAGCAGCTCCCAGCCTGCGGGGATGCCGTTGGAACGGCAAGAAATTCAAACAGAGTCGCTGACAGTGCAGTCAGCGGCTCCCAGTCTGTGGGGATGCCGTTGGAACGGCAAGGAATTAATGTTAGAGTCACTGACAGTGGGATCAGTGACTCACAGACATTGGTCGCCAGGCAAGGAATTAAATGGGACTAATTCAGCCCTATTTGGACTCAGGTGAGTCGGGTTACAAAGGGTTCTCCTTACAATAAGGTTCGGAAATTGGGCAAAAGTTCTCATGCAAACAACCCATGGAATAAGGGAGGAGTGGCATGTTATTATGAAGAATGGAGAGTGTCGGGCATATGAACTTTCCGAATATGAAAACTTATTTTCCTGACTAACAACAGATTCATAAGGGGCAGATATCCATGCTATGCAAATCCCATTACAAAGGTTATCAAAGACAATATACCTGTACTATAACAGTAAAGCTTTGGGGTATGGGATAAACTGTTGGTCATTGGGATTTACCTATAATTATTATTAGCCTTGACTCCGCCTTGTGGCAAGAGACTGGAGTTATAGCAATCTGTTACAAAACTGAGTTTTATTTTCATCAAGAGTAATTGGCAATATAGCAGCTGTGTTTCAGCCGAACAAATCAAGGAACTGATATTGTGTAAGTAGCAATTAGGCCATTGTTAACAACCTTATGCTATTGTCAGCTGAAGCTACCTCAGCCACAATGATGAAGTAACAGTATTCATCATTGCTGAACATGACAATAACTCATTGAACTGGAACTTGAAACTCGCTACAGTAGTGTGATCCGTCGAATTCAGTTATTACAAACTGATGCTTAGGACTCTAAGATGAGAAGTTCCGAATACCATCACCTACTTGGAGGTATTGGAGATTGCATGTTACCAATTCTTCAATTGTTGTTATCAACTAAATAAATACACTAGATGCACTCCATGGGTGAGGGGCTATTGAGCGACTATACATAGTCTACATGCTTAAATTCAAGTTGCTGCTCTACGATGGTGACATATGTTAGTCACATGGTAATCAAGTAAAAGTATCCTGTATAATTACCTAAATCTCCTTTGCCACTGGTGTATCATCCAGTTCAGATTGATGTTAACACAGAATAAGTGTTGGATCTCAAAGTATGATGAAAGTATGGTTTAATGCTACATCAAATATCATCATGTTAGTGCATGTTTATTCACTGATTGCAAAAATATGTGGCACAACAATGCAGAGAAATACATTCTCACTTCAATAGGAGGAATGGTCTTTTATGTCTTCCTCATTTTTGCCTCATTAGCCGGGTCTTAAAACAGTCAACTTGGTTGGATTCATACTGTCGACCTCGCTTGGGTTCGTACTGTCGGACTGGCCAAGCGTCCATTTTGCCTGCTTCATCAGGCTTTATGGCACAACGGTATACAGTTATTACAAGAAACAACAACTTGCTGTTTCAAACTGTGGTTCAGGAGACCGGCCTTTGCACAGTAAAACAATTATTGACTTACACATTGTGAATGGATTGACTTATGCCTCAGGTTGTCACATCAAGCCATGAAGGTGCTCTCTGTAGCGTGCAGGGATAGCACCTAAAAAAGCAGTACATTTCTATTGAGGGGATCAGAAGCGTTTTTGTTAAATGTTAATGTTACATTTAATACGGTACAGGTTACTGACTTTTCCCAGTTCATTTTAAATGGTATTTGACAATAATTCAGTTATAGAGACACTACAGCTGCGACATAAGGAAACTATGCTGTCGGGTTCAACCCGGATATCGAGTTGTTAAAAGATATTGACACAAGTTCTCACACTACAAGATTATGCAGTTGGTTATTGAAAATGTGTGAACATTACTTCACCAAGGGGTTCTAGCTACATCCTTAGTTATGACATTTATATCAGCACAACGACGGCAAACATTGCAAACGCTGTGGCTAGATAGGATGGAATTGGCTGCAGGTGCATTCTGGTTTACACAAGCAGAGTAGACTAGGGGTAGCATGATTTAATATCATTTTGGATACCCCATGGTCTCACGTCTATGTTATCAAGGCCACCAGAATACTAAGAAGTATGGAATCAGCACTATTTATTAGTCAACAAACATCTACACAAAGGAAGGTTGGTTCAGACTATTTCAAGGTGGCTGCATCAGGTTCTGGGTTATACAGGTATTAACACTGATGATTGTATGTCTCATTCCATCAGGTCAGCATCAACGTCAGCGTATCATTTAGATAGTGTGTTTACATCTCATTCCACTAGGGCAGCAGCTACATCGGCAGCCAAGGCAAGGGGCGTGTCCGTCAACCATATTTTGGCAGCTGCTGGATGGGCAAATGAGCTGATGTTTCAGAATTTCTATCATGTTTGCCAATGCTATTTTAAGTTCTGTTTAAAGTGCCCTGGAATAGAGGGGTATTGTTTGTTTATATTTTTTTAATAAACTTTATTGCTGCATTAAATGCAATGTTACTACTAATGCATTATTTCTCATTCTAGTCAATCAATGCAGTGGGATGCCGAGATTTGTATTCTGCGGCATGAAATCATAAAGCTTTGAACTCTTCACCGAGTCACTCACGTGACTCTGAAGTAAAATAGTAAGATTAAACGAGAACATACCAGTTTGATTACGTGCCCGCCACGCCCAACCCTCTCTCATAAAGGATCATCTGGTAGTTCTCGAGTCACGCATCTTACTATGTCACTTTGGTGTTGTTATTTGTGATTTCATACCGCTGCTTTGAAGATTGGTGCACATGCTTCACGTAATCACCAACGTAACACCTCATAAAATCAAGATCAAACTTCAAACTGGTAAGTTCTCATTTAATCTTACTACTCTCATTCTGAAGAAGGGTTTCGACCCGAAACGTCACCCATTCTCCTAGAGTTCCTGCCTGTCCCTCTGAGTTACTCCAGCATTTTGCGCCTATTTTCAGTGTAGAGCAGCATCTGCAATTGCTTCCAACACTGTAAACCTCCCCGTTTTCTGAAAGGTAATCTTTCATATCAGAGGACAGGTTGGGCAGGTTCATTCCGCACAGATAAAACTTCTGGGGTACAACCTACGGTTGGGGGTAGATTACAATTGTTTTATGATGAATGGTGCTGCATAACATCTGATCGGTTTATACTAGTTACTGTGTCAGGCTCTACAATAGAGTTTATGGGAGGAGTTGATCCACCTGTACAGCATATGCCTTGGTGTTTGCTGCACCAGAAACTCATCAGGTAGAAGAAGAAATAAAACAATTATTCCAGAAAGGGGAAATTGAATGGACGGTTAGCCATCCTCAACAATTTGTGTCCAATATATTCCCCAGACGAAAAAAGATGGGGGTTGTAGCGTCACCTCCTCATAAAATAAGGATCAAACTTCGAACTGGTAAGTTCTCATTTAATCTTACTATTCTGTTAGTGATTATTATTTCTAGAACTGTACATACCACCACGGTTAAGCTTCCTGTTTGGTATTTATTAAATATATCCCTGTATAGTTACTTAATTAAAGATGTAAAATTAACAATTTTCCAGTCCTCAGTGCCACTCCTGAATGTATAGGTGTTTGGAAGATTATGGTCAAGGTTTCTTCAATATCCTCTATTACTTTAGTTTTGATTGTCACGTTTAGCTTAGTTTAGAGATTCAATGCAGAAATAGGCCCTTCAGCCGACCGAGCCCACCGAGTCTGTGATCCTTGCATATTAAAACTACCATACATACACTAGGGAATATTTTCCATCATCCTCTGGACATTGTAGATCATTTCCGAAGTTCAGGAGTCATCTTTCAGCAAAGAAGGATATCAAAAATCAAATTTATCACCACCACCAATATGGCAGTACAACCTTTGGTTGATTGAGGAAAGGGTATTTGAAAAACAAGACCCCAAATTAGGTTCAAAACTTGTTGTTTCCCTAATGGTAGAGATCCCCCTGAGATTTGGACTTCCTCTGGTAGCATCTCAAAGCTCTGGAAAAATACCACCAAGCTGTCTATGCAGAATCCTCCAAATTCTCTCAAAGGTCAAGAAACAGTTAAAGAAACAGTTTAAGAAACCGTTAGACAGGAACATGAAGAGGACATGTTTGGAGGGATATGGACCAAGCACAGGCAGGTGGGACTAGTGTAGTTGGGACATGTTGGCTGGTGTGAGCAAGTCGGGTTGAAGGAAATGTTTCCACACTCTATGCCCAGACCATTACTGGCTCTGACTTCCTCACCTTCAAAGGGAGTTGCTGCCTCAAAAAGGCAGCCAGCATCATCAGAGGCCCACACCACCCTGACCGTACACTCATTTCACCCCAGCCATCGGGAAGACGGTACAGGAGCCTGAAAAACAGTAATGTCTAGGTTCAGGAACAGCTTCTTTCCTGGCAACCCTACAACCCCAAATGAGCTCTGAACTACATGGACTATTATTGACTCCTCTTCTTCTTCTTGCATATGGCGTGCACAACCTAAAGTTGTAGGACAACTTGTTCTATTTGATTGTGATTATTGATGCACTATCAGACTGCACTATTATTGTTTGATTTTTTTTTTGTGTGTGTATATGGTTGGCACACAAAGGCAGGATTAAAACCTGGCATTCTGAGGCAGCGGAGATTGTAACCTGTGTACTGTTCCTTGCTGGACTCAAATGCAATGGTGAGGCTCTTGAATCAGAGAACATAGGTTTAAGGTGAGGGGGAAAGATTTAAGGGGAACCTTAGCCATGACTTTTTTTTACACAAAGGGAGGTGGGTGTATGGAAGGAGCTGCCGGAGGAAGCAGTTGAGCAATGTTTAAGAAACATTTGGACAGGTACATGAATAGGATAGGTTTAGAGTGAAATGGACCAAACTCAGGCAGGTGGGACCAGTGTATGTAGGTCGACATGGGCAAGGTGGGCCGAAGGGCTTGTTTCGACGCTGCATGACTCTATGACTCTAGTTCTGTAGAAATACTAACCTGTATAAACTGGAGTTTCTTGTTCAAACAGACCCGAAGAATAAATACGACAACTGTAGTGCAATCAATTAAAACTGGCAGGTGAAAAATAGCTGATATGGTACCAAGAAATGGACAAAATATGGATGAATAAAAAGGAGTTAGAACAAATTTGTTGAAGACTCCTAGCTTTTTCCCTAAATTGAACGAGTTTATCAGGCAGTAATAAAATGGAGATTGAAAGCAGTGTAGTTAATGATATTTATGTGGATTTTCAAAAGGCTTTTGAGAAAGTATCACATATTGCTCGTAAGCTACTTTAAACCCCATGGGATGCAGATAGCAGGAGCAGCATGGATATAACATTGACAGGCGGACTGAAGAGAAAGAGTATTGATGAATGGCTCTGTTCGAATGACCCAAATTATAGAGTTGTTTTCCCCAGCAGCAGTTACGAGGACTAGGACTGTTTTGTTATACTTTAATTGATTGGACTTGGGGGTATGGAACACAATTTTGTAATATAGGATTGGCACGAACCTTTGAAGTGTAAGAAACAGGGAGGAAATTATTATTGGTTTTCAAGAGGGGATGGGTGCTCATCTGGTAAATTAGATTGATACATGTAATAAATTGGTTAATATTTCCACAGAACTTGCCTCGCGATTGCCTGCAATTTTGAGACTTAAAGCATTGCAGCATTTAATGCAATTTACAGCATTGATGTACAGAGGAATCTTGGGTTCCAAGTCCACTACTCCCAAAAAAGTAGCAACACAAGTATATAGAATGATAAAGAAGCCATATGAAATGTTTGCTTTCACATTAGACTTTACAGATTTAGACTTTAGAGATGCAGTGGGATTCCGCACCACCCAGCTATCAATCCATACACTAACACTCTCCAAGACACTAGGGACAATTTTAAAATTACCGAAGCCAATTTTACTTCGGAGTCACATGAGTGATTCCGTGAAGAAGCCCTGCCAATGCACATGCCCGTCATCACGTCAGACGCATGGCGCACCGACGGGCTGGAGAGCGCAGCTCCACCAGCGGTAAGTTCAAACACCCGCAGGTAAGTGTTTTAAACTTTACTGCGGTTTGCTTAGGTCCCATGAGGCGAGAACGAGCAGGAACACTTCCAAAATGGGAAAACTAATGAAAAGTAAGGTGAGGGATGCCGCCGTTAAAAGTAAAAAAGCCTACTCGCGGGATCGTAGTCTGCAGGCGTACACCGGCTCCAGAGATGCCGGCTCCAGAGACACCGACCCCAGAGCCGCCGGCAGTACAGCCAGAGGCAGCAACTCCGATGCCTCAGAGCACCGTGGCCGCTCCTTTCAGGAGGAAAGCCAAGAGAAAATCATCCAGGCCTGTCGACTCTGATGAGTTAGGCCAGAAAGACTCCCCTCCTACCAACAAAAGGTTGGGGATGTCTGGACAAGATAGATCACCTCGTAGGGAAAATGTTCAACCATGAGGTGTTCCAGCCAGGGTTTTATACCCCAGGCTTCCCCAGTAGCTCTCAGCAGCAACCTCTACCAGAGGTCCGTACAGCAAAGAGCTATACCGGCAGAAAGAACCATATGCCTACGAGTCTGCATGGGAACCCATACCAGCAGCGCCATATCAAGGGCTGCATGATACCTCCCTTGGGTATGAGCCGGGAGAGCCAGGGCAGTATGATTCTGACCCTGACGTTGGTGATAGTGCAGATGAGCATACACCAAAGCACACGAGCTTCACTCCAGGTGTGCCGGATGTGGCAAGTAAATTCACCATACCGGCTGGAACTGGGTGAGGAAATGGAGCAGTGGCATGTCAAGGGCTGCAACATACCTCCATTATTCTTGAGCAGGGAGAGCCAGGGCAGTATGATACTAAACCGGAAGTTGGTGGTATAGCAGAGAAGCATACCTCAAAGCCAAGAGCTTAGCTCCCGGTGTGCCAGACGTGGCATGTAAATTCGTCATACCGGCAGGAACTGGTAAGGCAAAAAACTTGGCCAGAAACATAAATTACATGACCTCTCACCAGTTCCAAGAATTAACAATGGATGAAATATCCAAACGATATGAGACACCTGTAAATTGTGCATCACTCAGAGTGCCCACTGTGAACCTGTCCATCCGGGGGCAAATCGGTGCAACCATGCGATTGCATGAACCATGGCTACAGAAAGGATATTCCTGACAGGATATTCCCTAGGACATTGAGGGAAGTTAGTGTAGAAATAGCAGGAGCTATGACAGAAATATTTAAAATGTCATTAGAAACGGGAATAGTGCCGGAGGATTGGCGTACTGCGCATGTTGTTCCATTGTTTAAAAAGGGTTCAAAGAATAAACCTAGCAATTATAGACCTAATAGTTTGACGTCAGTGGTGGGCAAATTAATGGAAAAGATACTTAGAGATAATATATATAAGCATCTGGATAAACAGGGTCTGATCAGGAACAGTCAACATGGATTTGTGCCTGGAAGGTCATGTTTGACAAACCTTCTTGAATTTTTTGAAGCGGTAACTAGGGAAATTGATGAGGGTAAAGCGGTGGATGTTGTCTATATGGATTTCAGTAAGGCCTTTGACAAGGTTCCCCATGGAAGGTTGGTTAAGAAGGTTCAATCTTTGGGTGTTAATGGCGGAGTAGCAAGATGGATTCAACAGTGGCTGAATGGGAGATGTCAGAGAGTAATGGTGGATGGCTGTTTGTCAGGTTGGATGCCAGTGACCAGTGGGGTGCCTCAGGGATCTGTGTTGGGTCCACTGTTGTTTGTCATGTACATCAATGATCTGGATGATGGGGTGGAAAATTGGATAAGTAAGTGTGCAGATGATACTAAGATAGATGATACTAAGATAGCTCTTCCAACGGCCCACAGGTGCCGTTGGAAGAGGAGGAGGGGGAGGAGCGACACCCGACCGGTAAGCTATAAAATCAAGCGCGGGGCTTGTTTTTTCAGAGGCCCACAGGAGCCGTTGGAAGAGGAGGAGGGGGAGGAGCGACACCCGACCGGTAAGCTATAAAATCAAGCGCGGGGCTTGTTTTTTCAGAGGCTTACCCAAATCCATAACATTCCATTTGGAGAAGTGGGTTTTTTTTGAGGAAGCCGCTGATTGGTGGAAGAGGACCCGAGGAAGCAGCTGATTGGGTGCAACCCCGGGTTTACAATTTTACATTTCTGCCTTCTGGGAGTTAGGGATTCTGGGAGTTAGGGATTCTGGGAGTTAGGGATTCTGGGAGTTAGGGATTCTGGGAGTTAGGGACTCTGGGAGTTAAGGATTCAGTATTTAGTAGTAAAGTTTAAAGGATAAGTTTTTTGTGTTTTTTTTAAAATATTTAATACAGAGTAATTTGGGAGTAAGGTATGGCAGTAGAGATTGGCCCCGTGGTTTGTTCAGCCTGCAACATGTGGGAGATCAGGGAGATGGTCGGTGTCCCTGGTGACTACGTTGGCAGGAAGTGTGTCCAGCTGCAGATCCTGGCAGACCGCATTGAACGATTGGAACTGCGGCTGGATTCATACTGGGGCATCCATGATGCGGAGAAAGTCGTGGATAGCACGTACAGTGAGTTGGTCACACTGCAGGCAAAAGGTAAGAGGACAAAAAGGGAACGGGTGGCCAATAGCCAGCAAAGCAGTAGGCAGGTAGTGCAGGAGTCCCCTGCGGTCATCTCCCTCCTAAACAGGTATACCATTTTGGATACTGTTGAGGGAGATGGCTCATCAGGGGAATGCAGCAGCAGCCAAGTTCATGGCACCATGGGTGGCTCTGCAGCACATGAGGGGGGGAAAAAGAGGGGAAGGGCAATAGTAATAGGGGATTCAATTGTCAGGGGAATAGATAGGCGTTTCTGCGGCCGCAAACGAGACTCCAGGATGGTATGTTGCCTCCCTGGTGCAAAGGTCAGGGATGTCACTGAACGGCTGCAGAACATTCTGGAGGGGGAGGGTGAACAGCCAGTTGTCGTGGTACATGTTGGCACCAACGATATAGGTAAAAAAAGGGATGAGGTCCTACAAGGTGAATTTAGGGAGCTAGGAGATAAACTTAAAAGTAGGACCTCAAAGGTAGTAATCTCCGGATTACTACCAGTACCACGGGCCAGTCAGAGTAGAAATAGGAAATGCAAATGAATACGTGGCTTGAAAAGTGGTGCAAGGGGGCGGGATTCCAATTTTTAGGGCACTGGGACCAGTTCTGGGGGAGGTGGGACCGGTACAAACAGGACGGTTTTCACCTGGAATGGAATGGAACCAATGTTCTTGGGGGAGTGTTTGCTAGTGCTGTCGGGGAGGATTTAAACTAATGTGGCAGGGGGATGGGTACAAGAGCAGAGAGGCAGGTGGGTGTAAAATGAGGGTAGAAGCAATAGGTAGCAAGGTGAAAAGTAAAAGTGGCAGGCAGACAAAACCAGGGCAAAAATCAAAAAGGGCCACTTTTCAGCAAAATTGTATAAGGGGTAAGTGCGTTGTAAAGACAAGCCTGAAGGCTTTGTGTCTCAATGCAAGGAGTATTCGTAATAAGGTGGACGAGTTGAACGTGCAGATAGATATTAATGATTATGATATAGTTGGGATCACGGAGACATGGCTCCAGGGTGACGTAGGCTGGGAGCTGAACATCCAGGGATATTCAATATTCAGGAGGGATAGAGAGAAAGGAAAAGGAGGTGGGGTAGCGTTGCTGGTTAGAGAGGAGATTAACGCAATGGAAAGGAAGGACATTAGCTTGGAGGATGTGGAATCGGTATGGGTAGAGCTACAAAACACTAAGGGGCAGAAAACGCTGGTGGGTGTTGTGTACAGGCCACCTAACAGTAGCAGAGAAGTTGGGGATGGTATCAAACAGGAAATTAGAAATGCGTGCGACAAAGGCAAAACAGTTATAATGGGTGACTTCAATCTACATATAGATTGGGTGAATCAAATTGGCAGGGGTGCTGAGGAAGAGGATTTTTTGGAATGTATGCGGGATAGTTATCTAAATCAACATGTAGAGGAACCAACGAGAGAGCAGGCTATTTTAGACTGGGTTTTGAGTAATGAGGAAGGGGTATTAGCCGTCTTGTTGTACGTGCCCCCTTGGGCAAGAGTGACCATAATATGGTTGAGTTCTTCATTAGGATGGAGAGTGACATTGTTAATTCAGAAACAATGGTTCTGAACTTAAAGAAAGGTAACTTTGAGGGTATGAGACGTGAATTGGCCAAGATTGACTGGCAATTAATTCTAAAAGGGTTGACGGTGGATATACAATGGAAGACATTTAAAGACTGCATGGATGAACTACAAAAAATGTTCATCCCAGTTTGGCAAAAGAATAAATCAGGGAAGGTAGTGCATCCGTGGATAACAAGGGAAATCAGGGATAGTATCAAAGCAAAGGATGATGCGTACAAAGTAGCCAGAAAAAGCTGCATACCAGAGGACTGGGAGAAATTCAGAGACCAGCAGAGGAGGACAAAGGGCTTAATTAGGAAAGGAAAAATAGATTATGAAAGAAAACTGGCAGGGAACATAAAAACTGACTGCAAAAGTTTTTATAGATATGTGAAGAGAAAGAGGTTAGTTAAAACAAATGTAGGTCCCTTGCAGTCAGAAACAGGTGAGTTGATCATGGGGAACAAGGATATGGCGGACCAATTGAATAACTACTATGGTTCCGTCTTCACTAAGGAAGACATAAATAATCTGCCGGAAATAGCAGGGGACTGTGGGTCAAAGGAGGAATTGAGTGAAATCCAGGTCAGTCTGGAAGTGGTGTTGGGTAAATTGAATAGATTAAAGGCCGATAAATCCCCAGGGCCAGATAGGCTGCATCCCAGAGTACTTAAGGAAGTAGCTCAGGAAATAGTGGATGCATTAGTGATAATCTTTCAAAACTCTTTAGATTCTGGAGTAGTTCCTGAGGATTGGCGGGTAGCAAATGTAACCCCTCTTTTTAAGAAGGGAGGGAGAGAGAAAACGGGGAATTACAGACCAGTTAGTCTAACATCGGTAGTGGGGAAACTGCTAGAGTCAGTTATTAAAGATGGGATAGCAGCACATTTGGAAAGTGGTAAAATCATTGGACAAAGTCAGCATGGATTTACGAAAGGTAAATCATGTCCGACGAATCTTGTGGAATTTTTCGAGGATGTAACTAGTAGCGTGGATAAGGGAGAACCAGTGGATGTGGTATATCTGGACTTCCAGAAGGCTTTCGACAAGGTCCCACGTAAGAGATTAGTATACAAACTTAAAGCATACGGTATTAGGGGTTCAGTAATTGATGTGGATAGAGAACTGGCTGGCAAACAGGAAGCAAAGAGTAGGAGTAAACGGGTCCTTTTCACAATGGCAGGCAGTGACTAGTGGGGTACCGCAGGGCTCAGTGCTGGGACCCCAGCTATTTACAATATATATTAATGATCTGGATGAGGGAATTGAAGGCAATATCTCCAAGTTTGCGGATGACACTAAGCTGGGGGGCAGTGTTAGCTGTGAGGAGGATGCTAGGAGACTGCAAGGTGACTTGGATAGGCTGGGTGAGTGGGCAAATGTTTGGCAGATGCAGTATAATGTGGATAAATGTGAGGTTATCCACTTTGGTGGCAAAAAACAGGAAAGCAGACTATTATTTAAATGGTGGCCGATTAGGAAAAGGGGAGATGCAGCGAGACCTGGGTGTCATGGTACACCAGTCATTGAAAGTAGGCATGCAGGTGCAGCAGGCAGTGAAAAAAGCGAATGGTATGTTAGCTTTCATAGCAAAAGGATTTGAGTACAGGAGCAGGGAGGTTCTACTTCAGTTGTACAGGGTCTTGGTGAGACCACACCTGGAGTATTGCGTACAGTTTTGGTCTCCAAATCTGAGGAAGGACATTATTGCCATAGAGGGAGTGCAGAGAAGGTTCACCAGACTGATTCCTGGGATGTCAGGACTGTCTTATGAAGAAAGACTGGATAGACTCGGTTTATACTCTCTGGAATTTAGGAGATTGAGAGGGGATCTTATAGAAACTTACAAAATTCTTAAGGGGTTGGACAGGCTAGATGCAGGAAGATTGTTCCCGATGTTGGGGAAGTCCAGGACAAGGGGTCACAGCTTAAGGATAAGGGGGAAATCCTTTAAGACCGAGATGAGAAAGACTTTTTTCACACAGAGAGTGGTGAGTCTCTGGAACTCTCTGCCACAGAGGGTAGTTGAGGCCAGTTAATTGGCTATATTTAAGAGTGAGTTGGATGTGGCCCTTGTGGCTAAGGGGATCAGAGGGTATGGAGAGAAGGCAGGTACGGGATACTGAGTTGGATGATCAGCCATGATCATATTGAATGGCGGTGCAGGCTCGAAGGGCTGAATGGCCTACTCCTGCACCTAATTTCTATGTTTCTATGTTTCTATGTGCTGTTGTGGATGATGAAGTAGATTTTCAAAGTCTACAGAGAGATTTGGGCCATTTGGAAAAGTGGGCTGAAAGATGGCAGATGGAGTTTAATGCTGTTAAGTGTGAAGTGCTACATCTTGGCAGGACAAATCAAAATAGGACGTACATAGTAAATGGTAGGGAATTGAGGAATGCTGTGGAACAGAGGGATCTAGGAATAACTGTGCATAGTTCCCTGAAGGTGGAATCGCATGTAGATAGGGTGGTAAAGAAAGCCTTTGGTGTGCTGGCCTTTATAAATCAGAGCATTGAATATAGGAGTAGGGAAGTAATGTTAAAATTGTACAAGGCATTGGTAAGACCAATTCTGGAGTATGGTGTACAATTTTGGTCGCGTAATTATAGGAAGGATGTCAACAAAATAGAGAGAGTACAGAGGAGATTTACTAGAATATTGCCAGGGTTCCAGCAACTATGTTACAGAGAAAGGTTGAACAAGTTAGGTCTTTATTCTTTGGAGCGCAAAAGGTTAAGGGGGGGGCTTGATTGAGGTCTTTAAAATGATGAAAGGGACAGACAGAGTTGACGTGGATATGTTTTTCCCATTGAGGGTAGGGAAGATTCAAACAAGGTGGCATGACATGAGAATTAAGGGACAGAAGGTTAGGGGTAACGTGAGGGGGAACTTCTTTACTCAGAGGGTGGTGGCTGTGTGGAATGAGCTTCCAGCAGAAGTGGTGGAGGCAGGATCGATTTTAACATTTAAAAGTAAAGTGAATAGGTATATGGACGTGAAGGGAATGGAGGGGTATGGTCTGAGTGCAGGTAGATGGGGCTAGGGGAAAACAAATGGTCGGCATGGACTGGAAGGGCCGAGAGTGCCTGTTTCCGTGCTGTAATTGTTATATGGTTATATGATTATAAAGCCTTAAAACTAATCAGATCAGGTATAGTGTCTTTTGGGCGGTCAGTCGAAGGAGTACCACTATCAAACTCATAGCAGACACGTTCGCCTGCTGTGTAATGCTCACTTTGAGATCAAATTGCCTGACAAAAAACGCCATCAAGGCAACTTGAATCCGAAATTTGCAGCACTGTGCAGATCATCCATCATAGCCACCAAACTTGTTGTTTGGTGAGGTTCTGGCAAAGTAAGTCAATAACTCAGATGATGAGGCGAAGACTGTGCATGATGCTGCCTCGTCAACCATACCCCTTCAGATGGGTCACAAATGCTGGTGCGGGGCAAGCTCCCATTACTACGCCATTGGAATGCACCAGTGCACATCCCCAGCTAAACTAGGAGGCAAAATAATCCAACAACCATGGCGGTACAAGCAGCTGGACTTGTCCACGACATCTCCTCTAGAGACCAGTCACCAGTAGGGGGTAGTTTGCAATTGTGCTACAATGAATGGTACTGTATAACATCAGAGGCGTTTATCCTGGACAGTTTTAGGGGTTTTGAATTGAGTTAATTTTGAATTCCCCAAATAAAAGGATGTTCAATGTCGAACCATTCTAAGACCTAGTCCGACTGAAACTCCTATGTCCTGTATAAACATTTTTAAATGGAAACTTTCAGTACTGCTCAGCAACTGCTTTCCAAAGGATGTTATATGGTAAGTAGAGATCTGAAAGATGCATATTATTCAGTAACAATTCATTACAATTACCGCAGATATTAAAAATTAGTTGGATGCGACAGCGGTGGCAGTTAAAACTTTGCCAAAATGGGTAAAACTCAGCCTAGCTTGTTTACAAAATTGTGGAAACCAGTATGGGAACCACTCCAGGCTCAGAATCACTTGTGATGGCATACTTGCGTGATGTTCTGATCATAGGCAACACTCAGGAGGCACTGAATTTCTGTTTCAATTACCAAACATATGTTCGAGAGGTTGGGCATTGATCCAACCAAATCCAAATTGATGTCATCTAAGAATCATTGACTATTGGGTCCTTCATTGAGTCAACCAACATATCAGTGACTGCCTATGGCCAAAAGTTTAGAAATAGGCCTGCAGCAGTCTGGTAGAACAACAGCAACCTTCCATCCAACAAGTGGCTAATGTTATTGGCAAATTAATAGCAGCCTTCCCTGGAGTGCAATTTGGGCCTCCACACTATCAGAATATGCAACGGGCTAAGGAACAAGCACTCAAAAACATGCAGGTCATTTCGATACAGTTGACAGCCAAAGCTATCACTGAGTTGCAAAGGTAGATAACAAATGTCTCACGTTGCTCTAGTAACATTCTGAGCAAACAACCTTTAGCTGCTTTACAAGCTGAGGTGAGTGTTTCAGGATGGGGAGCCACTGATGACAAAATTTTGGCCACAACAAATGGAGTATGCAAGAGGCATTAATCCTACAGATGCATGGGATAAAATATTTGGAATCGATGGGACATTCTATGCCCAAAAAAGCGCACTGTTCAACAAATGCATGATTTACATGTTCAGCTCCAGATTGACAATACCACAGCAATTGCATATATTAATTACATGGTTGGAATTAAGTTATTATTATGTGACAAACTGTCTAAACCCCATCTGGCACTGCTGTATTACTAGGAACATCTGGGTCTTAGCAATCTACCTACTAGGTAGAGGAAACGTGGTGGCAGGCCACGTAAATTTAAAGACAACATAGAATGGATGTTGAATCCAAAAAATGATAAAAGATTGTCACCCCGTATGGATTGCCAGACATAGATCTGTTGCATCCAGATTAAATCACCGGTTACCTAAATACGCCTCATAGGAACCGGATCCAGGGGCAGTAGCGGTGGATGCATTCCCGCTACATTGGGGAGCTCTTCTACGCTTCCCCCATTCTGCCTTATCAGTCAATGTCTCACCAAAATTGAGCAGGGCTCCGCCTCAGGCATTTGGTAGTCCCCGACTGGGCTACACAACCATGGTTACCATTGGTTCTGAGACTAATGACACAGCCATTCATGTTTATCCCCAAATGCAGCAACTTGTTGCTTCACCCTGAAACAGGAAAGAGTCACCTTTTCCATGATTGTGTTAATCTGTTGAATGCAAATTCTGACAAGACCATTCCAGGGGCTTGGACTATCAAGGCGAACTGTGGATATGATAACTATGGCCTGCAGGGATAATACTAAATAACAATACGTATCTTATATATTTGACTGTAAGCAGAGCATCTCCCATGTTTATATATATCACACTGCAGGCATATCTGATGTATTGGAGTTTCTTGTTACATTACACTTTGACGAGCAAAGGAGTATAACTGTCATTAATAGTGCTAGGAGTGCATTGTCCTCCTATTTATGGCAGGGGTCGGGACAACATTCTGTCGGATCTCATCCATTGGTGTCCTGATTCATGAGAGGTATTTAACAAGAACCCTCCTAGATATACGTGAATCTGGGATGTGAGCATAGTTCTCACACTGCTTCGTCAATAGGCTCCGAATACATCTCTGTTTCCAAAAAACGAACACTTAAACTGGTCATGCTCATGGCGCTCGATTCAGTGCAACGGGGTCCAGACATTGCAAAAGTTACGACTGGACAGCATGCGTATTCTGTAAATAATATTACGATTTATGTATATGAGCTAATTACACATAACAGGCTAGGGACGTCCAGGACAAAATGAGCTTTAGAGCAGACCCCATTGACCGACCAAGAGTCTTATAAGCTCCAAAACAACGATGCTCATCAGTACCAAACCTCATAGAAAGGTGTCGGTGTAGACCATTTCGAGGTGACTGAAGCAGGTTTGGATTCTGCTGGAGCAGGCACTGATGTGTTTAAATCTCACTCCACCAGGGTGGTATCAACACCGCAGTGAGGGCACTGGACGCCACTTTAGTCCAAATCCTTGGGGCCGCAGGATGGTCTAGTAGTGAAGGGATTTTCAACGGTTTTATAACAAACCTATCCTCACGACGGAAGGATTTGGGCATGTTATTTTGGGTCCTGTATGTAAATTCCCCCTAGGGGTTGTTATTGCTTCTTTTGTTATTCATAAAATCATAGAAAATGGGTGCAGGAGAAGGCCATTCGGCCCTTCGAGTCTGCACCGCCATTCAATATGATCATGGCTGATCATCCAACTCGGTATCCTGTACCTGCCTTCTCTCCATACCCCCTGATCCCTTTAGCCACAAGGGCCACATCTAACTCCTTCTTAAATCTAGCCAATGAACTGGCCTCAACTACCTTCTGTGGCAGAGAATTCCACAGATTCACCACTCTCTGTGTGAAAAAATATCTTCTCATCTTGGTCCTAAAAGACTTCCCCCTTATCCTTAAACTGTGACCCCTTGTTCTGGAGTTCCCCAACATCGGGAACAATCTTCCTGCATCTAGCCTGTCCAACCCCTTAAGAATTTTGTAAGTCTCTATAAGATCCCCCCTCAATTTCCTAAATTCCAGCGAATACAAGCCGAGTCTATCCAGTCTTTCTTCATATTAAGACATTAATTTGTATAATTCAAACAATGTTCAATACATTATTTGTCTATCTGTGTCAACCAAAGCAGTATGTCATATGGAACTGGATCTATGGCATGAAATCACAGAGCATTGAAATCTTCACGGAATCACTAACGTGACTCCGAAGTAAAATAGTAAGATTAAACGAGAACTTATCAGTTTGAAGTTTGATCTTTATTTTATGAGGAGTTACGGTGAGCGATTACGTGCCCTCCGCTCCCGGCCCTCATAATCGCAAAGATCATTTGGTAGATCTAGTCTTCTGAGTCTTACTATATCACTTTGACTGCAGTTACGGTGATTTCACGCCACTGCTTTGAAGATTGATGCGCATGCGCACTGGCGGGGCTTCTTCACGTAATCGCTCACCATAACTCCTCATAAAATAAAGATCAAACTTCAAACTGGTAAGTTCTCATTTAATCTTACTATTAACCTGCAAACCTGTACTTCTTTGGAGTGTGGGAGGAAATTGAAGATACCAAAGAACACCCATGTGGTCATTGGGCAAAGATCTGTACAGATAGCACCCATAGTCAAGATCGAACCCGGGTCTCTGGAGCTGTAAGGCAGCAACTCTACCGCTGCACCACTGCCACCCCACGTAAGTCAGAGCATTGAGTATAAGACTCAGGATGTCATGGTAACAGCTTTATAAGCCCCGTCCCCTGACATTAGTCTGCAGAAGGGTCTCGACCCGAAACGTTGCCCATTCCTTCTCTCCAGAGATGCTGCCTCACCCACATTTTGTGTCTACCTTTGATTCATACTAGCATTTGCAGTTTTTTCTTACACAGCTTTATAGGATTTTGGTTAGGTCGCATTTGGAATACTGTGTGTTGTTCTGGTTATCCAATTACAGGAAGAATGTGAAGGCTTTGGCAAAGGTGCAGAGGAGCCTTACTAGAATGATCACCATTCCCTTTGCCTTGTTTTCACACCTTCACACTTCCTTATCTATCTCCCTCCCGCCTGGCGTCAGTCTGAAGAAGGGTCTCGACCTGAAACATTTCTTTCCTTCTCCCCAGAGATGCTGCCTGTCCCATTGAGCTACTCCAGCATTTTGTGTCTATCATTACTAGAATAATGCTGGATTTGAGGGTATTAGCTACAGGGAGAGGTTGAACAAACTTTTCCCTGGAACGCTGGAGGTTGCGGGGAACACTCATAGATGTATTTAAAATTAGATGGCAAAGATTAGATGTACAGTCAGAACCCATTTCCAAGATGGAACTGTCAAATATTAGAGGGCATGCGTTTAAGGTGAGAGGAGATATGTGGGGCTTGTTTTTTTACACAGAGGGTGGTAAGTGACTGAAAGGTGCTCTCAGGGGTGATGGTGGTGGATATCATATGGTGGATTGTCCTCCATGTATGTCGCACAATTGAAGGATGGATTGATCCAGCATGGCAACATGCCCTTCGGTCCACCGATTCTATGCCTACCCTCATTCACACTAGTTCTATGTTATCCCATTTCCGCACCCACTCCTTGCACACCAGGGATAATTTACAGAGGCCAATTAACCTACAAATCCACACCTCTTTGTGGTATGGGAGGAAACCGGAGCACCCGGTGGCAATCCACGTGGCCACAGGGAGAAAGTGCAAACTCCATACAGACAGCAGCCAAGATCATAAACAAAGCTGTGTCTCTGGCACTATGTGGCAGCAGCAGCTCCACAAGCAGCCCACGATTCTATCTATGAGTCAATGAAAATGTGTCATTCAATCACATAGTGGATGCTTGATTGAGATGATGGTTTTAAGGAGCATCCAAAAGGAGGAGAAAGAAAAGGGGCGAAGGGGCTTAGAGGGAGAATTACGCGGCCAAATAACCTAGGAAACTGGAAACAAAGAGCCAGACCAATTAATAATTAAAGTAACAAGACGTATTTATGTAGCAGCTTGAATGCAGCCAAATGCCCCCAAAACGTTTTATACAAGCATTATCAAACAAAATGCAGCTCTTTGAGTTATTGATATTATTTTCACATTCTCAAAGGAGGCAGTAGCGGAGAAATCAATGACCATCTTTTATCTTGTGCATTTGATCAAAATGACCTAAACACATGTGGGCTTAATTATGCACCAAATATCACTACCTCCTCTTCAAAAGGATTTCCAGAAGCAGCTCAATATTGCAGCGGCTCAATTTTTCTTTCACTTGCTCAGATATTTTTTTTCTCCTCTGAGACTTGCCACATGGAAAGCAATAGCGGACTCACATAATAGAGTTGAACCGGTGACTCTCATTTAAGTCCCCCGTTTACACTGTTCCGCCCACAGCAAATAAAAATCAATCAGCTACTGTATATGGACCCAGCAATTTTCTTCAGTTAGTTTGCAAGTTAATATTTACTGTGTGTCAATAAAGACCCAAAGCCAGAGGCTTCCCATCAATGACGGCCCAATTCATCATTGTTATGCAAAGTTAGAGTGAGCCACATGGCTTTGTGGGTCATTTCTATCGTTCCCCATCCGGCACTTTTTGAAATATTCAATATATTTCACACCTTCATGAACACTTTGCCCATTTGTGACCGCTTGCCCGGAAGCAAGACCAAGTCAATAATTCAGATGAAAATGTAAACTGACGCAGTTTATAGTCGAAGGAAAGGTTTAGTTTTGTTTAGTTTGAAGTTACAGCGCGGAAACAGGCCCTTCGGATATGTCACAGTGATTTCCCTTATCCAGGCATTAAAAAAAAAAATCCAAATATGAAACCATAATTCATGCCTATTTCTATTTAGTGGGGCTGTTGACAGAACAAACCTCCTTCATTTTATTAGTACTCTGCAGGGACAGAAATGGCATTACTATTTTCCAGGCAATCTAGCAAGCTTATTTGTCACTTTCGATGACAACCAGTTTGAAAATAGATGACACCATGGAAACAATTATTAGTTTAGTTTAGTTTAGAGATACAGCGTGGAAACAGGCCCTTCAGTCACCGAGTCCGCAGACCAGCGATACCCGCACATTAACACTAACCTGCACACACTAGGGACAATTTAAACATACCAAGCTAATTATTAACCTATAAACCTGTGCGTTATTGGAGTGTGGGAGGAAACAAAATATCTTAAAGAAAACCCATGCGGTCAGAGGGAGAATGTACAAACTCCATACAGACAGCACCCTTAGTAAGATCGAACCCGGGTCTCAGTCACTACAAGCACTGTAAGTGCTGCAACTCTATCACTGTGCAACGGTGCCGTGGGGTTTTTTTTGTGTATAGAATTGGTGCTTAAATTACTGAGTCACCATCACCTACAAGCAAGATGAATGATCAACAGCCCAATAGCAATAGGATTTTCATGTTGAATTCTAAATAATTCAGGAGAAATCTCATGACAAATAGCAAATAAAATCCATACACGAGGTTTATGCAAAAGTATTTAAAGATTTTTGAAAAAGCATCCACATGCATAGAGGGCCTAGCTTTAAGCTGAGAGGGGCAAGACTTTAAAAAAGATATAGAGGGGCAAGGTTTTTAAACAAATAGGGGAGAAAGGTGGAAAAGAGAGGGTAGACAGTGACGTAGATAGGGTAGCTAATCAGAAGAATTTTTCCCAGGGTGGAAATGTAAAGACGGCATAAGGTGAGGGGAGGGGGGGTTTAAAACCTATAGGAGATGTGAGGTGCAAGTTACTCACACAGCTGCTATGAGGCTACAGGGTGACTTGGATAGGTTGGGTGAGTGGGCAGATGCATGGCAGATGCAATATAATGTAGATAAATGTGAGGTTATCCACTTTGGTGACAAGAACAAGAAGGCAGATTATTGTCTGAATGGTGTCAGATTAGGAAAAGGGGAGGTGCAACGAGAACTGGGTGTGCTGATAGAATAGAATAGAATAGAATGCCTTTTATTGTCATTCAAACGGACATGGTTTGAACAAAATTTCATTCCTACAGTCTTTCATTCTCAAGACCCACACTTAACACAATTTACACAAACATCCATCACAGTGAATCTCCAACACCTCCTTACTGTGATGGAAGGCAAAAGTCTTATCTCTTACCTTTGTTCTTCTCCCGCGTTCCAGCAGTCTAACTGCAGCTCAGGATATTAAAGCCCCCAGTGGGCGATGGTAAGTCCCGCGGCCGTTTAAGCCATGCCGGGCAATGTTAGGCCCCGCTCCGTGTCATTTAAATCCCGCGATTCCGGCGGGAGAAGTTGCCGTTGCGGGAGCTGCAAAAAGCGGTCTCCCACCAGTGACCTGCGAGCTTCCGATGTCCCTGTCCACCAGGCCTGCGGCCGGAGCCTCTGAAGCTCCGAAGCCGGGTTGCAGCCGAGTTGCAGCGCTCCCCGCTCCGAAGTTGGCCAGCTCCGCAATGCCGAGTCCGCAGGCTCCACGACTGGGTTGGAGGCCGCCGCCAGCTCCACAATGTTAGGCCCAACGACACCGAAGACCCGAAAGGAAAAAAGTCGGGTTCCTGTACAGAGAACAGATTAAATGGTTCCCCCCCGCCCTCTCAAACCCCATGCACAGCTAAAAAATAATAAAAACTAGAATCAAAAACATACATTTAACGGGACAAAAATTAAAAAAAATCCTGCTGTTATAATACCTGCTTTATCTACCATCTATTTGTCAGGTCGGGGGAAGTCCCCCCGCCACATGTACCATGTAATCCCGTGCCACCTGTCGGCGACTAAACCATCCCACCAGTGAGCCATTGGCCATCCGCACTTCAGTAGAAGTTGCGATCACTGTCGTACATATCATTGTAAGGAATGATGATATGCACAGACAACAAAATCCTGTACTTCCAGCAGCGGAAGTCTGCAGGAACTAGAGGACAGAGATGTGTGGTGCGTTCGTCACCGTTCCCATTGGAAACCAGCACCATGGCGTCCCTAATGTTTTCAACGATGATGAATGAATTAATGAATCTACCTCCACTAGTAGTTCATTTCATATGCCCACCATGCTCAGAGTGTAAAAGGTGCCTCTCAGGTTTCTATTAAATAATCCCCCTCTCACCTTAAACCTATGTCCTCTGGTTCTTGATTCCTCTACCCTGGGTAAAAGATTCTGTGCATTCACCTTATCAATTTTCCTCATGATTGTATGCATTCTACAAAATCACCCCTCAGCCTCCTGTACTTCAAAGAACAAGGCCTGAGTTTTCCCCATCTGTCCCTGCAGCTCAGGCCCTCGAGTCCTGGTGACATCCTCGTAATTAACCTGTCCACCAGGGGTGCCGGGGAGATGGTCAGCCCTGCCGGCAGTCCGTTCGTTTTTTCATCTTTTGTTATTTTTAACATCTGTTAAGAGTTTGTTTTAATGTACTTTGGCTTTTTATGTGGGGGGGGGGGAGGGGGGAGGGATCGGGGGAAACTTTTTTCAAGTTCCTACCTTCCCGGAGATGTGATGATTTTCGGATCACATTCCCCGGGCTCTGCGGCCTACCATCGCTGAAGCTGGAGGCTGCCTCGGACTGTCGTGAGCCCCATCGCGGGGAACGGACATAACATCGGAGCTGATGCCTTGCCTGGGATCGCTCCCACCGCGGACTGCGGACTTACGATCAATGCCTCGCAGTCTCGGGAGAGGCAAGTCGGGAGCTCCAACGCCGCAGTGAGGTTCGATCTTCCAGCGCAGGGGAGCTGACATCCCCCCCGATGCAGGAGCTGAACGTCTCGATGTGGAGGGCCCGAACGGCACTGGCTATGGGAGTCAAGATCATCCCGTCAAAGGAGGGCTCAAGCCCCCTGACCGAGGAAGAACAAAAGGAAAGACTTGAACCTTATTTCGCCTTCCATCACAGTGATGAATGTGTAGGAGTCACTGTGGTGGATGTTCATGTTAAAATGTGTTTTTGAGTCTGTTGCTTTTAATTGTATGACTGACCTGGCCAGTGAAATTCCTCGTATGTTGTAAAACGTACTTAGCGAATAAAATCTGATTCTGATTCTGATTCTAATTTATTTCTTCTTGTTTAACTGCTCGCTTTGATAGAAACAGTTCGGAAAAGTTTAGAGGGATATGGGCCAAATGCGGGCTGGTGGGATCAGCCTAGACAGGGCATCTTTGTGAGCATGTGAAAGTTGGGCCGAAGGGCATGTTTCCACGCTGTATAACTCCATGACTCTAAATCTCATGAACTTTGCAAACATACGTACCCTTTTGAGTTTTTTCGACAAAAAAAAGTAAATATGAGTGAAATATATCTGTGGAAAAATAAGCTCTGGAGATTTTGGGACAGAATTTATTGTTTGGTTGCTTGAAACAATGTGCACCTCATTCACAATGGAACCAAGTTATGAATGTGAAGTACAAGCCTTGCACAAGTGATTGAGGAATATTTTTTAATTGTTTGTAATCATGAAATAATGAACGATTGAGTTTCAAGCTGCAACAGCCTATGATTCATCACAGGCAATGTCTCTTGAAATTTCAAAAAAAGCCCTCCAGTAATGAGTTTATACAGATGTTTCTGTTGTTGTTAGAAATGGGGATTGTAAATGATGAATTAAACATGAAACTTCCAACATAAATTAAAACCAATAGCATCTTGTTGTGTTTTTAATGTATACAATTTTAATTATGGCAATTTATTGCTTTTAATGAACATATTGTTTCAATTCACTTGGAACTCAAGTGTGTTAAATACTCTTAGAAATGCGACAAGAAGTCCCCTGACAGTAAAATGGCTCATTGCTTTACCTTCCAGCCTGCTTATCCTGTGCGATAATTTTGGTTTATGGGTAGGAAAGAACTGCAAATGCTGGTTTATGCCGAGATAGACACAAAATGCTGGCGTAACTCAGCTGGACAGGCAGCATCTCTGGAGAGAAGGAATGGGTGACATTTCAGGTTGAGACCCTTCTTCAGACGGAAGGGTCTCAGCCCAAAAAATCACCCATTCCTTCTCTCCAGAAATGATACCTGTCCACTGAGTTACTCCACAATTTTGGTTAAGTTAAGTTTAGAGATACAGCATGCAAACCCTCAAGGAGCAAGTGATGTTGTTTAGGGAAATTCAATAAAATCACATAACAACAATAAAGCACAAAGCAAGCCCACACATGCCCAACACAAAATCCAAAGTGTTCGCAAAATTCAGATGATTCTTTCTGAAGATGATGAAGGTGGTGAATCTGTGGAATTCATTGTCACAGACAGCTGTGGAGGCAAGTCATTGTGTATATTTAAAGCAGCGATTGACAGGTTCTTGATGAGTAAGGATGTCAAAGATTACAGTGAGAAGGCAGGAGAACAGTGTTGAGAGGGAAAGATAGATCAGCCATAATTAAATGGTGGAGTAGACTCGATGATCTGAATAGCGTAATTCTGCTTCTATGGCGGTGCTGGCTCATAGAAACATAGAAACGTAGAAAATCGGTGCAGGAGTAGGCCATTCGGCCCTTCGAGGCAGCACCTCCATTCAATATGAGCATGGCTGATCATCCAAAATCAGTATCCCATTCTAGCTTTTTCCCCATATCCCTTGATTCCCTTAGCCCTATGAGCTAAATATAACTCTTGAAAACAAGTGAATTGGCGTCCACTGCCTTCTGTGGCAGAGAATTCCACAGATTCACAACTCTCTGGTGAAATAGTTTTTCCTCATCTCAGTCCTAAATGGCCTACCCCTTATTCTTAAACTGTGACCCTTGGTTCTGGACTTCCCCCCAACATCTGGAACATTTTTCCTGCATTTACCCTGTCCAATTCTTTAAGAATTGTATATGTTTCTATATGATCCCCTCTCATCCGCCTCAATTCCAACGAATTACATCCCAGTCGACCCATTCTTTCATCATATATCAGTCCTGCCATCCCATGAATTAACCTGGTGAACCTACGCTGCACTCCCTCACTAGCAAGAATGTCCTTCCTCAAATTAGGAGACAAAAATTGCACACAATACTCATCAGGGCCCTGTACAACTGCAGTAGGACCTCCTTGCTCCTAAACTTAAATCCTCTCGCAATGAAGGTCAATATGCAATTAGCTTTCTTCATTGCCTGCTGTACCTACATGCTTACTTTCAGTGACTGATGTACAAAGACAACCAGGTGTCATTGCACCTCCCCTTTTCGCAATCTGATACCAGTCAAATAATAATCTGCCTTCCTGCTTTTACCACCAAAGTGGATCACCTCACATTTATCCATATTAAACTGCATCTGCCATGCATCTGCCCACTCAACCAACCTATCCAAGACACCCTGTAGCCTCAAAGCATCCTACTCGCAGCTCACACTGACACCCAGCTTTTTTTTCATCTGCAAACTTAGAGGTGTTACATTTAATTCTCTCATCTAAATCCTTAATATATATCGTAAGCAACTGGGGTCCCAGCACCGAGCATTGCGGTACCCCGCTAGTCACTGCCTTCCATTCTGAAAAGGACCCATTAATTCCTACTATTTGCTTCCTGCCAAGCAGTTCTCTATCCATGTCAATACCCTACCCCCAATACCATGTGCTCTAATTTTGCACACTAATTTCTTGTGTGGGACTTTGTCAAAGGCGTTTTGAAAGTCCAGATACACCATATCCACTGGCTCTCCCTTATCCATTCTACTTGTTACATCCTCAACAAATTCCAGAAGATTAGTCAAACATGATTTCCTCTTCATAAATCCATGCTGACTTTGACCGATCCCATCACTGCTTTCCAAATGCGCTACTATAACATCTTTAATAGCCGAATGGCCTACTTCTGCACCTATTTTTTATGTTTCTATGTTTCTATGACTGATAAACTAATGAATGGTGAACAAATGAATGGTGAACACTCCGTCATGAATTAGTATCTGAGTTGGACCCAGTGCATACTTTAGGAAATGAAACATTACATCCAAACAAGTTCAGACAAATAAATAAAATAATTGACCAACATCAGAACAGTTAAAAAAACTGATCTGCACCTAATTCAGGACTCCAGCCTCCTGGACTCAAGACTAAATGAAGCAAATGATATGTATTTGGTGCAGATCAGGTCAGGTGTATATTTCGCAGAGAAATACTAATCTTCCGGCTGTGCAAGTCTCCATCATCTTGGCTCAGAACCTTACAAAAATGTGTGTGATATTTGTTATTGTCACATGTAGCCCTTGCTCTTGATCAATAGCAATGTTTATGTGGCATAAAAAATCATGTTTATTCTTTGGCGGCTAAATGTTTATGCTTTTTCTGGTTGGATGTGGATAGAACAGATTCATGCACTCAAATAAGGATTTGATTAATCAAGATCTGTGTGAGTTCGAGTCAGATTTTAACTAGTATGTCTTAGCTGACCTCTAATCTGGAAGAGGCTAAAAACTGTTCACAATTCTAAATCCATAGTTGTCGCTCAGTTAAGAAAAGGTCAGTTATAATCATGTGGAAAGAGTGCAATAAGTTATTGGCACCTGACTGCAGAATCAAGAACCAGAAAACATAGGTTTAAGTTGAGGAGGAAAAGATTTAATAGGAATCTGAGGGGGAATTTATTTTCTACACAAAGGGCCGTGTGTGTGTGTGCAATGAGCTGCCGGAGGAAGTAGTTGAGGCAGGTACTATTACAATGTTTATGAAACACTTGGGCATGTACATGAATAGGATAGGGTAGGTTTAAAGGGATGTGGACCAAATGCCGGCAGGAGGGACTGGTGTAGAAGGATGTGTCGGTCTGGGCAACTTGGGCTGAAGGATCTGTTTCCATGCTGCATAACTCTATGAATATGTAGAAGAGGCTAATTGAAGAAAAGAAGAGTGTGGTGTATCAATATGCATGGAGATATTTTATCCCGTGTATTCATGTGAATTTCAGCCCTGTTGGGAAGGAATGATGTATGGTGTAAAGCCCCTGTCCCACTGTACGAAGTAATTTAAGAGTTCTCCCGAGTTTTCCTCTGATCTGAACTCGGAGAATGTCCGTAGCGGGTCTGTAGGAGTTCGTGGATGTCTCGTAGTGGCTCATAATGCTAACGGTAGGTACTCGGGACATCAGGTAAACCCGTGACATTTTTTCATCCCTGCAAAAAATGTCTACGAGTAAAAAAAACGTGTGATGAAAAATATGTGTTACTTTTTGCTCGTACGAGCCACTACGAGTCATTATCGAACTCCTACGGACCCGCTATGGACATTCAAAGGACAAAGGACATTTATTGTCACGTACACCAATTGGTGTAGTGAAATTTGATTTGCCATGCAGCACACAAATAAAGATAAGACACAACATCATAGGATTTAACAGTAGACATAAAAACATCCCCCCCACAATGGTTCCCACTGTGGGGGAAGGCAGCAAAGTCCAGTCCCATCCCCACTTCACCCATAGTCGGGCCTATTGAGGCCTCTGCAGTTGCTGCTACGGGGCCCAATGATCCAGGCCGTTCTCGCCAGGTTATGGTGCTCCGGGTTTGGGAGCACCCTCTCAGCAGCTTGAGACACCTGGAACGGCCGCCTCTTACTGGAGTCTGCGGCTTCCGAAGCCAACAAGGCTGCGCCGGATGGAGTTCCACCACTAGGATGGAAGCTCCCGATGTAAAGTTCAGTGCCGCCGCCCACAGGTGGCCGCTCCACAGTCCCGCAGCTCCGCAATGTTTTTTGTTGGGGGTCTCCAGCTCACCGGAGCTCCAGCGCGGCGACTCAGGCAAGGCATCGCTCGCTCCTCTCTGTGATGGCGCTCCAGCGGCCGTTCCAGGTGTCCCAAGCCGTCACCGAAGCCGAGGTTCCGGCCGGTCCCATCAAGAAACGCCGCTCCAGGCCCGCAGGTAGGCCGCGAGGACGGGTCGAAGATGCAGCCCGGAGAAAGGCTGCCTCTCTGACCAGGTAGGGACCAGGAAAAGCAGTTTCCCCCTTCCCCCCCGCCCCGCGCCCCACCCCCCACCCCCCACATAAAAAAGAATATTCAAACAAAACACTTTTTACACACTAAAAATTAAAAAAAAGAAGTTAAAAGACAGATAGCTGCAGGCTGCGAGTTCAAATCAGGGGAATACTCAGGAGAACTCTTGAATTACTTTGTACAGTGGGACAGGGGCTTAACTCTTTGTAATGAGACAAAGTGCTGGAGTAACACAGTTGGTCATGCTGAATCTCTGTAGGTTATGGCTGGGTGGTATTCTGGGTCGGTACACTTATCCATGTCAACCAGAGATACTGCTTGATTCGCTGAGTTACTCCAACACTTTGTGTTTTGCTCAAGATTCCTGTACCTACAGTTCTTTGTTTTTTTCCCCCCATTCTTAAAATAATATTAATTAGAACACTCAGTCTGTGCACTGAATTGAAGATCAAATTTCTTTATGAATTAAGTGTTTTTCTTTTCAAATAAACCTGCTCTCTCCTTTGACATACAGGTAATGTGCAGCTGTGTACTTGTGGGGACATGTCTCGCTTGAATGCTGTGTAGTTATTAATTTACTTTATGGCTCATGAAGTATTGACTTAATTAAACAATTTTGGTTTCCAATCCATTTTCCAATGAAAGTTGATTTTACTCTGGTCCACAATCAAATGGAAGATGATAAACTTTGCAATTAGCATCCACTGCCCAAAATAAGTGAACATAGCCTGAAGCATGATATGGGGAGAGAAATAATGTTTTTGCACCAGCCTTTTTTGCAGAGACACTGAGGAAAGAGTCTATAGCAACTGAAACACAAACCATGTAATGTTATATTGCATGCCCTGAATTAATATATTCAATGAGCTGGCTTGTGTCTAACAAACAGCCGACTCCAATGTAACAGGCTTCAAACTAAATGCAGACAATGTAGTAATGGAGTAATGAAATGTGAATCTGTGCACAAAAACCTAAGTATAAATGCAATCCCATAAGATGATTAGAAATCAGAATAGGAACAGGTTATTCAGCTCCACCGTGCATTAAGATAAATTCTGATCCAATTTCCTCATATCAACTTCCCCACCCTGCCCCCATTAGTCCCAACACCATAATCTCCCTCGTCTTAATCTATACTCAGCCTCCATAGATTCCTAGAGGAAGAGTTCTCAAAGACACCCCCCCCCCCCCACCTACCCACTTCACTTAAGAGTCTTGGAGTCATGAAGTCTTACAGTCATAAAGTTATATCACATGTATATCCATGATAGCAATACATTGCAGTGAATTGTGGATGCAGCCTAGACCATCACACAAACCAACCTCCCTTCTATTGACTACATGTAGACCTCATGCTGCCTCGGCAAGGCCAGCAGCATAATCAAGGACGAGTCGCACCCTGGCCACTCCCTCTTCTCCGCTCTCCCATTGTAAATTGCTTGTTTCTAAGCTTCCCCCCAATCTAGTTTCAGTAAAAACACTGAAACAAGCGCTTGAAACAACTAAATTTTACTTTAACAAAAGCGCATTATAGTTACTGCGTAACACCATTGCACTACTGTACCTATCCCACCGAGGGTTCGATCCTCATATCTTCCTGTTCAAACCCTCTAGGCCTCACTCAGACAAAGACACTCCAGAAGTTTACGCAGTCCCAAGTGCTATCCCAGAAGATCGGCTCTGAACCTCGTGATCGCTGACTTTTATATGTCCCGGGACCTCGAGGGGCCGAACCACATGGGGGTGGTCTCTCAATAACCCAATTACAGATATCGATTAACCCCATACATAACAGACATTTCCCTAACCCAATAATACAACAGATCATACATTGTATAAGAAAGAAAGCTCTCAAAGGAAACTAAAGAACAAACATTGAAACATGTGCCCAGAGATTCAAACAATTTCTCCAAGGCTCAACAGTTCGACCAATCATCAATTAACAGGATGACCATCTTGCAACATTATGTATACTGTTTACAATGCTTTTGCAGTGACCCAATAGAAATTATGCATTTAAGGTTAGTTTGCAAAACCACTATACATGTTATCAATTTAAGATAAACACGGAGAACACCTGGACCCCTTACCATCCTGCATATCTGTCTGAGCCTAGACTGGCTGGTGCCAATCAAAGCCTGTAAAGTTCAGCTGACAAGGGTTAAGCGATTCTGACAAGTGCAAGTGCAAGGATCCTCCATTTTATGGTTTCTTTAATTTAGCCAATATTAACACCATCAGGCAAAAGGTATAGAAGTGTGAAAACGCACACCTCCAGATTCAGGGACAGTTTCTTACCAGCTGTTAACAAGTAACTGAACCATCCTATTATAACCAGAGAGCAGTGCTGATCTACCTCTTTGGTGACCCTTGGACTATCTTTGATCGGAACTTTCTGGCTTTACCTTGCACAACCTTTATCTTATCATGTATATGTACAATGTAAATGAACCGACTGTAATCATGTATTATCTTTCTGCTGACCGGTTAGCACGCAACAAAACTTACACACATAACTAAGCTGAAAATATGCCTTTCAGCCCAACCTATCTGGGCGTATTTGATTGCGATTGCCCCTTATCACTGAAAACCTTTCCTAACAATGTATCTAGTAAAAGGCTTTTAAATGTCACAATTGCACCTGCCTCTGCCACTTCTTCAGGCAACTAATTCCATATACGCCACCCTCTGAATAAAGTGCCTTGTAGTTCTGGACTCCTCTTCCATGGGAAAAGGCTGTGACCATCCATCTTATTTATGCATTTTATGATATTATATACTTCAATAATGTCACACCTCATGGTGGTGAGTTTATGATCAACAGTCAACAATCCCAACCCTAGGATATCAGAGCAGGAGTTACTCAGGACAATGTTCAGAACCCAAACACTCTTTAGTTGCTCCATTAAAATGGTCTTCCTTTCATCATTAGATGATTGCAAAATATTCAACACCATTTGAAACTCCTCAGCAAATGAAACAGTGCCTGACCATCTGTAAGGAAGAATATAATGTAGCAATGTCATAAGGGTAACTATAAAGCCCTCATGCCATAACGTCATAAGATCATGTGATAGAAGCTGAATTAGGCCATTTGGCCCATCAAGTCTACTCCACCATTCAAACATGGCTGATCTACATCTCCTTGCTAACCCCATTCTCCTGCTTTTTCCCCATAACCGATACTAATCAAGAATCTATCTATCTCTGCCTTAAATACATCCATTGACTTTGCCTCCACAGTCTTCTGTGCAATTAATTCCACAGATTCACCACCCTCTCACTAAAGAAATTCATCCTCATTTCCTTCCTAAAGGAACGTCCATTAAGTCTGAGGCTGTGACCTCTGGTACTAGTCTCCCACTAGTGGAAGCATCATTTCCACTTCCATTCCATCCAGGTCTTTCACTATTCAGTAAGTTTCAATGATGTCCCCCCTCAAAATCATTTGCAGTTCCTCAGCTAATGAAGCAGTTCCTGAATATCTGCAAGGATTGCAATCTCATGAGGGGAACTAGAAAGCACACGTGCCATGCAAAAATAGAGTAAACTGTTTCACAGACTCAGTAACTGTGTTATCAACTTTGAATATATTTGTGTTTCCAATATCTATCCCACCTATCGATCACACAGCTTTAATGCTGTTTTAAAACATAAAAGTTTATATTATTAACATGGGAAGAGCATTTTCAATGTGCAATGGATTTGTTCAGAGAAAAATGTTTTAAAAATATCACGTGTATCTTAAACCACAGCAGAATATTTGATATTTCATCTCTGAAGTAAATCCTTTCATGAATTTTGCTGAAAAGTCATTTCCCATTCAATATGTACTCTGGTTTTCCGTGTTGCTCGGTTCAGTATTCATTTCTCTTGCAGGGATCCCTGTAACCGGTCACATCTACAAGAGCCCTGAAGATGCTAGTTTCATTAGGTTAGTTTAATTTAGTTTAGAGATACAGTGTGGAAACAGGCCCTTTTTGGCCCACCGAGTCCGCAACGACCAGTGATTCCCGCACACTAACACTATCCTGCACATACTTGGCACAATTTTACACATACATCAAGCCAATTAACCTGTACATCTTTGGAGTGTGGGAGAAAACCGGAGCACCCAGAGAAAACCAACATGATCGCAGGGAGAACATTCAAACTCCGCACAGACAACACCCATAGTCAGGATCGAACCCGGGTCTCTGGAACTGAGAGGCAGCAAATCTCCCGCTGTGCCACCATGTCCCACTAATAGTGAGGTTGGTTACTATTCTAAGATGGCGCCTGCCAGCGGCGACATTTTGCAAACAGCCAAACAGAAGAAGATTACTTACAGCAATAAGCAACTTACCTGGATCGGAAAAACGGCAGAAATCGGCGCCGTAACAGACAAGCTGCTGGTGCATCTTAAAACACTAGTGATTTCACGATCTTCCGCAGCTGCGGGAGCCTCCGACTGCAAGCGTTCCCTGCACCGTTGGAGAGAACCCGATCTGACTGGGAATCAAAGAGACTGTACCTGGAAAGAACTCCGGAGCCTACGAGCAGGATTTTCTGGGAGCAACGGAGCTGGAGCTGCATCTGGGAAAGGGAGAGGAGGGGGCGTCGGCCTCATGGACAACTCTGCATGCTGTTCAGATGTGGCAGTCCTGTCGAATTCCTGCTCTCCACACCTCGAAAATCTGGCGGTGAAGTGCCGCCCCTTCTACCTTCCAAGGCAATTCACCTCCATCATCCTGACCACGGTCTACATCCCATCCCAGGCAGACGTCCGTCTGGCATTGGAGGAGCTGCACGCCGTGGTCACAAACACCAGACATCTTATCCCGAGGTGTTTACCACCATAGCTGGGGACTTCAATAAAGCAAACCTTACGAAATCGCTCCCTAAATTTCAACAACATGTCTCCTGCTGCACAAGAGGACCAAACAGCCTCAACCACTGCTACACCACCATCAAGATTGCTTATCGCTCAATTTGTTTTACGCTTTGATAGAGAGAACACTGATGTGCCTTCACCAACCCCCATTCGCTGTGATGGTATTTCAGTCACAGTCACGGAGGCCGGCGTCAGAAAATCCTTCAGAGGGGTGAACCCTCGAAAAGCGACTGGACCTGATGGTATACCTGATCATGTTCAAAAAACATGATCGGGTATAGCGGACCAACTGGCTGGAGATTTTACGGACATTTTCATCCTCTCACTTCTGAGGTCTGAGGTCTGATGTTCCCACCTGCTTTAAAAGGGCATTAATTATACCGGTGCCCAAGAAGAGCAAGGTGATGTGCTTCAATGACTATCGACCAGTGGCACTAACGTCAATGGTGATGAAGTGCTTTGAGAGGTTGATCATGGCGCAAATCAACACCTACCTCGACAAAAACCTGGACCCACTGCAGTTCGCCTACTGCCACAACAGATCAACGGTGGATGCGATCTCGCTGGCTCTCCACTTCGCTCTGGACCACTTAGACAACAAAGAGGTAGGATGGGAACCCATAGTCCCGTTTATATCAATGGGTCGATGGTGGAAAGCGTCAAGAGCTTCAAATTCCTGGGCGTGTACATCTCTGAAGATTTCTCCTGGTCTGAGAACACTGATGCAATTATAAAGAAAGCACATCAGTGCCTCTACTTTCTGAGAAGATTACGGAGAGTCGGTATGTTCAGAAGGACTCTCTCCAACGTCTACAGGTGCACAGTAGAGAACATGCTGACTGGTTGCATCGTGGCTTGATACGGCAACTTGAGCGTCCAGGAGCGGAAAAGACTACAAAAAATAGTAAACACTGCCCAATCCATCATTGGCTCTGACCTCCCTACCATCGAGGGGATCTATCGGAGTCGCTGCCTCAAAAAAACTGGCAGCATCATCAAGGACCCACACCATCCTGACCACACACTCATCTCCCCTCTGCCTTCAAGTATAAGGTACAGGAGCCTGAAGACTGCAATGTCCAGGTTCAGGAATAGCTACTTCTCTACAGCCATCAGGCTATTAAACTCAACTCAAACAAAACTATGAACATTAATAGCCCATTATCTGTTTATTTGCACTTTATCTGTATATTTATTCATGTGTGTATATATTTATATAATGGTATATGGACACACTGATCTGTTCTGTATTCATGCCTAATATATACTGTTGTGCTGAAGCAAAGCAAGAATTTTATTGTCCTATCTGGGACACATGACAATAAACTCTCTTGAATCTTGAATCTTGACTCCACAAGGTCCACTCTAAGACAGCCAATGCACCAGCTGCATACATGTGATTAGGGGCACGATTTGAAGGGTCAGACAAATCCTCAGCTAAAGAACCTTCAGCAAATCAGTAAGTAACTGAGACACGAGCATCTGCAGATGCTGAAAGATTGAGCAGAAAAACAAAATGCAGAGGAAGTCAGCAGTTCAGGCACGTTTGAGAATGGAATGGAAGATCTTAACTGAAAGTCTCATTGAATCTTGATCCAGTTTGGTCCATTCACCAGCTAATAGAAAGTACAATGACATGAATTTATTTAAAATAACATAGGATCCACCTATCTTTGGCTGTATTTTAAATATTGGCAGGTTGAAACAATAGACAACACTTTGGGTTGATGATACACACAAAAGGTTGGAGTAACTCAGCGGGTCAGACAGTGTCTCTGGAGAAAAGGAATGGGTGACGTTTCGGGTCGAGACACTTCTTCAGTTATTTTTGTGACTCTCTTCGGTTTACACCAGCATCTGCAATTATTTCCTCAACATTTTGGGTTGGGGCTCTTCCTCAGACTGAGTCATCAGGCGATGTTTCAGGACCGATCCCGTCTCTGTTCCGATGAAGGTCCCAACCCAAAGCTTGGCTGTCTATTCCTTCCTCAGGTGCTGCCTGACCCGCTGAGTTACTCCAGCACTTTGTTTTTTGTTCCGTAAGGAACTACCTGGGACCACTGTGTATTTAGTTTAGTTTAGTTTAGTTTACTTTAGTTTAGAGATACAGCGCGGAAACAAGCCCTTTCGGCCTGACCAGCAATCCCCGCACATTAACACTATCCTACACCCACAAGGGACAATTTTTACATTTACCAAGCCAATTAACCTAGAAACCTGTATGTCTTTGGAGTGTGGGAGGAAAACGAATATCTCGGAGAAAACCCATGCAGGTCACGGGGAGAACGTACAAACTCCATACAGATAGCACCCATAGCCCGGGTGTCCGGTGCTGCAATCGCTTTAAGGCAGCAACTCGACCGCTGCGCCATCATGCCACCCCATTTATTGGATTATTTTCATTAGTTCATTTCAGTTCTTCAGTTTCAATTATGATTTCAACGTGACCTTGCAAGCATTTCATGGGAAATAATATTTCAGCTCCTACTCTCAAACTCAGCTGAAATATTATACAACTAAGTAATTAGCAAATGTGACTTTGCAAGCCAGCTCCCTACTCCAATCCACTATCAGGCAGCTGAATGCAGTTGAGTTCACAGCAAAGTCAAAGGGTTAGAATATGGGTGGCATGGTGGTGCAGGGGCAGAGTTGCTGCCTTAAGGGACTGTCCCACTTAGGCGACCTAATCCGCGAGTTCTGGTGAGTTTGCGCCCGACTCACACTCGCAGCATGATCAACACGAGGTAGTAAGAGGTCTTTGTAACTCTCCTTCATGCTCGAGAATGGTCTCCGTGTACTCAAGGCCTAAGCTTGGTCGCGGCATTTTTCTCAACATGTTGAAAAATGCCCACGAGTAAAAAAAGGTCGCCATGGAAAAAATGTAGTAGGTCGTCAAGTTAGTCTTAGGTAATCGAGGGTAGTCGAAGTTAGTCGGAGGTAGTAGTAGATAGTCATCATGGATGAAGGGAGGTCGAAGGAAGGTCTGAGGCAATCGAAGGAGCTCGTCTTCACTCTCCACTATACGGTGTCCAATTTTACGGAAGTTAGTCGTAGCTAGTCGAAGCTAGTCTTCAACATAGTTGAAGGAGGTCGAAGGAAGTCTTCTACATAGTTGAAGGAGGTCTTCAGAATGACATTTTTTCAAACTCTCCTAAACTCTTCTACACTCGCCAATTTGGTCGCCCAAGTGGGACTGCCCCTTTACAGCACCAGAGACCCAAATTCAAACCTGCCTACGGGTCTGTCTGTACGGAGTTTGTACGTCCTCCCTGTGATTGCATGGGTTTTCTCCCAGTGCTCCGGTTTCCTCCCACACTTCAAAGGCGTACAGGTTTTATAGGTTGATTGCTTTCGGTAAAAATGTAAATGTTCTATAGTGTGAATGTAGAACAGTGTTATTGCATGAGGTGATCGTTGGTCAGCGTGGATTCAGAGGGGGGGGGGGGGGGGGGCGAAGGGCCCATTTCCACGCCGTACCTCTAAAGTAAAGTCATTTTTCCCTATTTTGAAACCTTTGTAAACATACACCATTCCGTGTTAAAACACCCCTTCAAGATTCACTAAGAACCACTGCCTCCAATCTATCTCCATATCAGACACACAACAGTCTGCTCAAAGACACAGCGAACCAGACCTGAAGCAAAGTTGTTCCAACCTGCCAAATACAGCCAAAGATAGGTAGATACGCACTTATTTAAAATAAATTAATGTTATTCTACATTCAATTAGCTGGCGAATGGACTGAAGTTATCAAGATTCAATGAGACTCTCAGCTAAGGTCTTCCATTCCATTTATTACCTGTCTCATGTAGCATTTTGCAAACTGCAGGCATTGACTCCTTGTCTACTTCATCAAACCTTCAGTGTCTCCTGCTCGCTGATCCATTTTGTATGCTAAATAATTAATGACTAAAAATCTCAAAGATTAATAATTCAAACAATGCCATGGAGACAACTAAGGTGAAATATAATTGATAAGGGATCTGAGCTGCGACTTCTTTTACGGCTAACATTCATCTATTCTTAACTGTGACAGTCTTATATCGAAAGCCATTCAGGAGCTATGACTTAATTTGCAAATTTAATCTCTCCACGTCCTGCAAACATGACTTTTAGGGTACAAACACGGAGATACATTTAATATGTGCTGAGAAAATTGCATTGGCTAGGTTATACTTCACTTTGCTGCTGCACGTATTTGCATTTCGGCAATGGAAAATCTTTCACGAATTAAATCAATTGGAATACAACAGCAACAATTTTCTTTGAAATCAGGAATCTTTCTAGCATTCATTATAATGGCTGAAAATTATTTATCTGTAATACGCTGAATCATTTATTACTTTCATCAATGTACGTTAATCAATTTCTTTGTAAATTAATAGGTATGTTTTTTTAAAGCGTGCACAGTGGTCCCTAGGGACAAATAAAACATAGTTTGATTTGACGAGCCCCTCAAGGAGTTACGAATGAATTAATTTCTGCTCCTTATTTTGATCTGTTGGATGTGGTAGATCGAGCAGGGAGGCTTTGGTCAAAATTACCTATAAATCAGCTTTAAAGATAGAAGAACTTTGGAGATATGCGTGGAAACATGCTCTTCGGCCCATCGAGTCCACGCCGACCAGTGATCACCCCATGCACTAGCTCGATTCTACACACTTTTACTTTGGGCGAATTAACCTAAAACCTGCACGTCTTTCGGATAGGGAGGAAACCGAAACACTAGGGAAAACCCAAGCGGACACAGGGAGAATGTACAAACTCCATTCAGACAGAACCCGTAGTCAGGATTGAACCTGGTTCTCTGATGCTGTAAGGCAGCAACTCTACCGCTGCGCCACCGTGCCACCCATCAGATTATGTTTAGAAATTCAATTTACATTTAAATTATTCTACCTTTGAGTTCACATAATGAGCTGATGAAATTAACAGAAACTGATGGGAATTCTGGTTCCTAATTAAAAAATTAAAAACCTCAGGATGATTTGAGAATTTGAGAAAACTGCCTTTTTTTATTGGATGAATTATAATTATGGTCCAGCAGAAAAAGAAATGACTTCAATAACAAATTATGAACATACATATTCAGTCTGTAACCCACCATTGCTTTACAATACTGGAATTTCATTGGAATTTAGAAGGATGAGAGGATACCTTATAGAAACATATAAAATTCTTAAGGGATTGGACAGTTTAGATGCAGCAAACATGTTCCCTATATTGGAGAAGTCCAGAACCAGAAGTCACAGTTTAAGAATAAGGGGTAGGCCATTTAGGACTGAGATGAAGAAATGTTTTCACCCAGTGACTTGTGAATCTGTGGAATTCTCTGCCACAGAAGGCAGTTGAGGCCAATTCATTGGATGTTTCCAAGAGAGAGTTAGATTTAGCTCTTAGGCTAATGGAATCAAGGGATATGGGGAAAAAACAGGAACTGACTTTGGATGATCAATCATGATCATATTGAATGGCGGTGCTGGTTCCAATGGCCGAATGGCCTACTCTTGCACCTATTTCCTATGTTTCTATGTAGCGCAATACAATCTAGCAGCAGTGTTACATTTATAGTGGATCCAATTGCAAGCTCTGAAGATAGACACAAAATGCTGAAGTAACTCATTGGGACAGGCAGCATCTCTGGAGAGAAGAAATGGGTGACGACCCAGGTCGAGACCCTTCTTCAGGCTGGCAAGCTCTGACCCAGCTCTGAAATGGAGGAACTGTATTTCCTTGAGAGAGTGACTCTCAATCCATTGTTGCTTACTTCAATAAGATTGGTGTCTGCTTTTAGATTTACATTCTGCCTTCTAAATGTTGGTGAAAAAATACTGCATAGTAAGTGCAGTTTAACAATAATCCATATGAGGGCAGTAATTTTCTTCCAGTGATGGGAATTTGAGTGGAAGGATCGTCTTTCATCTCTGATGTTTAATCCTGCGATACAGCCCTGGCAATGAGCTACTTCTGAATTACCCCCCCCCCCCCCAACAAAAAAGAGCCTCATGTAACAAGTTTCCATTTTTTAGTTACTTTTGATTGACATCATCGTCCTCAGCTGACCACAAAGGTTCCTGTTTGCCAAAACCATTGTCTCCACCAAAGATAGACCCAAAATGCTAGAGTAACTCAGCGGGTCAGGTTGTATCTCTGGAGAAAAGGAATAGGTGAACTTTCAGGTCGAGACCCTACTTCTGAAGAAGTGCCTCGACCTGAAATGTCACCCATTCCTTTTCTCCAGAATTGCAGTCTGTCCTGCAACTTTCTGTGTCGGGCTTCGGTTTAAACCAGCATCCGCCATTCTTTCCTACTCATTATCTCCACTGTTTCTCTGGCACAATCTGTAAAGCAAGGACTCTTTGTCTCCCCTAAACACCTGAAACCAATCAGCATCTGGGACTCTCTTGGCACTGTGCTCTATGACATCTCTTATGGATCTTGAGACAATGCTTCATTATGGACAGGTTCCATTCATGTGACCGACTGCACATGAGTGCAGTTAAACTGCAAATCATCCACACTGCAAATAATTGTTTAGTTTAGAGATGAAGCTCGGAAACAGAACCATCAGCCCATCGAGTCCGCACCAACTAGCGATCCCTGCACATTAACACTATCCTATGCCCACTAGAGACAATTTTTGCATTTACCATACCAATTAACCTGCAAACCTGTATGTCTTTTGAGTGTGGGAGGAAACCGAAGATCTTGGAAAAAACCCACACAGGTCACGGGGAGAACGTACAAACTCCGTACAGACAGCACCTGTAGTCGGGATCAAAAGCAGATCTCCAACGCTGCAAGCACTGTAATGGCCCTGTCTCACAGTGCGAGTCCACCCACGAGTGATCCTGAGCGAAATAAAAAATCAAACTCGTGGTTGTCTATGAGATTCCAAGTTTATGTTCACGAGTTTAAACGAGTTCCCACGTGTATGTCTAAGTTTGCTGTTTACTTCTCATTTCTGCGATGTACCAAATTCCTCTCCCGAGTTACCAAGTTCCTCTCCCAAGTTACTCTTGAACCAACAACGACTACCGACGTGTGGAAAAATCATCACATGGATAAAAATGATGTCATGCAGTTTTTTTTACTATAAAAAGCCTCCCATGACCATGGACAGAACTGCCCGATGATCAGCTTCTCCGTGTCTCTTATGTAGCTGCATGCTTCTCTGGGACGCCGCTCAATTCTCAGATTCTGCTCAGATGCGTTCCCCACATAATTGCTGAATAAAATCGTCTCCCGTTTTCCTCCATTGTTACATAACCTCGGCTTGCCAGCTTTATTTGACACTCCGTGATCTGTGTAATGTATATAAATGTAAAATAATAAACTGACCAAGAAGATCCAGTGTTCTCCCGTTAGTTTAGTTTAGTTTAGTTTAGAGTTACAGAGCGGAATCAGGCCTTTCGGACCACCGAGTCCGCGCCGACCAGTGAATCCCGCACATTAACACGATCCTACACCCACTATGGACATTTTTACATTCACCAAGCCAATACGATACAAACCTGTACGTCTTTGGAGCGTGGGAGGATCTCGGAGAAAATCCATGCAGGTTACGGGGGGAACTTACAAACAAGTACAGACAGCACCCGTAGTCGGGATCGAACCCAGGTCTCCGGCGCTGCATTCTCTGTCAGGCAGCAACTCCACTGCTGCACCACCGTGAATGAAGGCCTGTTTTAATTATCAAATAGAGGAGCTGGACAGCATCTCATACAGTAAGTATATTCTGATTCAGTATTGAAAGTTATTCAATTTCAGAACTTAAAAAAAATAGGCAGGATCTCGACCCCGCACTCGCTGCCATTGTGCAGCAAGGAGGCAGTGGCGGCGAAACAACAGTGTTAAAGAAGACAGCTCCATCCTGCGGCTTTGAGTTAAAGATAGAATTCAGCGCGGCCACATATATTGATATGATATGACCTACAAAAGGGAAAATGCGCACCGTCCAGTGCCAGAGCAGTTATACTTTGAATTTGTTTGAAACACACATCATGTAGTTTGAAGACCAGCGGGCAGAGGTTTGCTATATTTTAATTGAATTTACTGCCAGGTACACACACTGTGGGGAGACGGGAGATGAAATCTTTGAATGTGGACAGGTGTCTCCGCGCCTGCTCGTTCTAAGCGGAATATATTTTTAGCTTCCATTCAAGCCGGGCTTTGGTTTTATTCCTTGTTTTTGTTTATTCGCACACACTTTTCGTGTGTGTGGGTGTGAGAAGTCCATGCCGGGTGCCGGCCGGCCGCAGCCACTGTTCTTTCACATCAGTTGCACATCAGATTGTTGGGAGATGGAGCTCAGAGTTTGCCTCCTGATCTGCTTTGGTGCCCAGGCGTGACTTGAGGTGGAGGGAGGTAGGGGTGGGGGGGGGGGGGGCGATGCGCAGGTGTCATTAATCTGTCTGGGGAGACAAGGCTCTTGGGTTAGGCTGGGATCATTCTCTGCTCTCATCTCTCTCTTTCTGTGTGTGCATTAGCAGGGGGAAGAGCGGTCTACCTCATTGGGCACAAGACGTCTGCCACCTGCCCCTTGTAGCGATCAACTTGTTTGTTCCTTTGGTGCGCCTTATCTGCCCTGCTCCCATCCCAGCCCTGCCCCAGCTCTTTGCCCCTTTCTCTTGGAAATGTCGCTTCCGCCGCTGTAATGAGGAGGGGTCCGGCTGGCGGGCAGGGAGGGTGTGGGGGTACAAACCACTGAATCCATTCTCAAAAGTCGGGCAGAGCCATGTAGAACTCATGTTTCTCTCTACTTCATATACGTCGGAATTCCCTCAGTATGGTCATTTATCACGCGTCCCGCCCGGTGGTAGCTCAGGCGAAACCCACGAGTTACTCACGAGTCACCATGGTAAACTCACGGGCTTCCTTCAAGAGTATATTTGACTCATGGAAATCTTTCAACATGTTGAACAATTTTCACGAGTTAACACGTTTCCCGAGTACCCGCCGCTAGCGTTACGAGTCACTAAGTTACATCCACGAGTTCCGATGTTCCTGCTATGTTAATTCTACGTTATTACCACGAGTTTGATTACCACGTGTTTTTAACTCAGGATCACTCATGGGTGGACTTGCACCGTGAGACAGGGGTTTAAGGCAGCACCTCTACTGCTGCACCACAGTATTGTTCTACAAACAGCACTTGTAAATGTTTCTCATTATCACTGAAGGTTAATCCCTCTTTGGTGTTCTCAGCCTTTTCCTTCCAGTCTGGCAATATGACCATTCTGCATACTATAATGCCATTCCATTGCAGCTCCTCACTCCATACTATTGAAACCTTTAGCAATCTTTTATGCGTGCAGCCATTAGAGACTTTGTCTGAATGTCTGAATGCTGAGTCTCCTCCTTTCAAAAAAATTTTACTTTGTTCACTTCGCTCTCCTGATGCATTCATCTTCAGATGGCCTCTCCTCAGACTTCACATATGCACTGTCTATCCTGCAATCTATATACAGTGCACTCAGAAAGTATTCAGATCTCTTCACTTTTTCCACATTTTGTTACATTACAGCCTTATTTTAAAATAGATTAAAATCATATTTTTAACATCAATCTACACACAGTACCCCAGAATGAAGAAGTGAAAACAGGTGTTTAGAATTTTTTGCAAAGTAATTAAAAGGAAATATGAAATATGACATTTACACAAGTATTCAGACCCTTTGCCATGACACTCAAAATTGAGCTTAGGTTTACCCTGTTTCCATTGATTATCCTTGAGATGTTTCTGCAATTTGATTGGAGTCCACCAGTGATAAATTAAATTGATTGGACATGATTTGGAAAGGCACACACTTGTCTATATAAGGTTGACAGTGGATGTCAGAGCAAAATCCAAGCCCTGAAGATGAAGGAATTGTCCGTAGACCTCGGAGACAGGATTGTGTCGAGACAGATCTGGGGAAGGGTATAAAATAATTTCTGCAGCATTGCAAGTCCCAAAGAGCACAGTGGCCTCTGTCATTCTTAAATGGAAGAACTTTGGAACCACCAGAACTCTTCATTGAACTGGCTGCCCGGCCAATCTGAGCAATCGAAGGAGAAGGGCCTTGGACAGGGAAGTGACCAAGAACCCGATGGTCACTCTGACAGAGCTCCAGAGTTCCTGTGTGGAGATGGGAGAACCTTCCAGAAGGATAACTATATCTGCAGCACTCCACCAATCAGGCCTTTATGGTTGAGTGGTCAGATGGAAGCCATTCTTCAGTAAAAGGCACATGACAGCCCACTTGGAGGTTGCCTAAAAGGCATGCAAAACAAGATTCTGTGGTCTGATGAAACCAAGATTAAAATCTTTGGCCTGGCCTGAATGCCAAGCATCATGTCTGGAGGAAACCAGGCACTGCTCATCAAATGGCCAATACCATACATACGGTGAAGCATGGTGGTGGCAGCATCATGCTGTGGGGATGTTTTTCAGCGGCAGAAACTGGGAGACTAGTTAGGATTGATGGAAAGATGAATGAAGCAAAGCACAGAGAGATCCTAGATGAAAACCTGCTCCAGAGCATTCAGGACCTCAGACTGGTGTGGAGGTTCACCTTCCAACAGGACAACGACCCAAAGCACACAGCCAAGACAATGCAGGAGTGCCTTCATACAAGTCTGTGAATGTCCTTGAGTGGCCCAGCCAGAGCCTGGAATTGAATCTGATCAAACATCTCTGGAGGGACCTGAAAATAGCTGTGCATTGACGGTCCCCATCCAACCTGACAGAGTTTGAGAGGATCTGCAGAGAAGAACGGGGGAAATTACCCAAATACAGGTTCACCAAGCTTGTAGCGTCATACCCAAGAAGACTTGAGGCTGTAATCACTGCCAAAGGTGCATCAACAAGTACTAAAGTGTCTGAATACTTATGTAAATTAGTTATTTCAGTCATTTATTTTTAATTACTTTGCAAAAATGTCTAAACACCTGTTTTCACTTTTTTATTATGGGGTATTGTGTATAGATTGATAATTAAAAAAAAAAAAAAAAATCAATTTTAGAATAAGGCTATAATGTAACAAAATGTGGAAAAAGTGAAGGGGTCTTAATACTTTCTGAATGAACTGTACTGATAGGATCATGTTGCAGGAACAGAATTTGGCCACTCAGTCCATCGAGTCTACTCCGTCATTTAATCATGGCTGATCTCTTTTGCAGTCTCCAACCCAGTCTCCTGCCTTCGCCCGCATAAACCCTGACACCAGTACTAATCAAGAATTTGTCAATCACTGCCCTAGAAATACCCAATGACTTGGCCTTCAAGCTGATTATGGCAATTACAAAGATTCACCACCCTCTGGCTAAATAAATTCCTCCGCATCTCCTTTCTAAAGGAGCATCATTTGATTCTGCAGCTCTAATGGCCATTAGGGGTTATGGGGAGAAGGCAGGAGAATGGGATTAAGAGGGGAAGATAGATCAGCCATTAATGGCATTTTATTGGGATGCATCACAGCTTGGTTTGGGAACAGCTCCATCCAAGACCGCAAGAAATTGTGGACGCAGCTCAGACTATCACACAAACCAACCTCCCTTTTATTGAAAACAAACACGGCTGTGGTACCGGGTCGGGGTTAGTCTGAAAAAGGGTTTCAGCCCGAAACGTTGCCTTTTTCCCTCACTCCATTGATGCTGCCTCACCCACTGAGTTTCTCCAGCATTTTTGTCTACCTCCCTTCTATTGACTCCATTTATACCTCACGTTGCCTCGGCAAGGTGAACAGCATAATCAAAGATGAGTCGCTACCTGTCCACTCCTTCTTCTCCCCTCTCCCATCAGGCAAAAGATATAGAAGTGTGAAAATGCACACCTCCAGATTCAGGGACAGTTTCTTCCCAGCTGTTATCAGGCAACTGAATCATCCTACTACAACCAGAAAGCAGTGCTGAACTACTATCTACCTCTTCTAGTAGCTCTATCTAGTCCCTTGGACTATCTTTGATACGACTCGACTGGCTTTGCCTTGCACTAAACGTTATTCCCTTATCATGACACCATAAATGGATCAATTGTAACCATGTATTATCTTTCTGCTGACTGGTTAGCACACAACAAAATATTTTTTCACTGTACCTCGATACACGTGGCAATAAACTAAACTGAACTGAGTAGACTTGATGGGCTGAATGGCCTAATTCTCCTCCTATACCTTATGAATTTATGAGCCTAGACTCTCCTAGTCTTGAGAATCCTAGTCTTAGACTCTCCCACAAGTGGAAACATCTTCTCTGCATCCTCTCTGCATCCTCTCTTTCTAGGCCTTTCACTGTTCAGTAGGTTTCAATGAGGTATCTCCTCATCCTTCGAAACTCCACCGGCGGCGGGTGTCCTATTTATTTCTAGGGATGGAGCCACTTGACTTCACCATGTTCCCTCTCCCTCGATTATTTGACTTCTGCAAACATGGAAGAACAACCGATTTGTCATTCCCCATGGTCACCTTTTTATACTCACAAGAGTTAGCCCACATTTGTAAGCTTCAGACTTCTTGACATCTTATGATTCAGTCGACAGTGGCCTTCTAGACCAAGAGTGGGTCTCCCTTTGGTTTAAGTAGATCCAATTCACTCCCAATGTTGCAGTTCTTTGAAATGACTCAGCTTGAATGATTCAAATGAATCGATGCGGTGATTGTAGGTATGTGGCTCTGGCCCAACATTCTGACACTTAATTGGAATCATCCATCTCCCTGGCAACCCAGGAGTCCATTTCCTCCATAACCTAGGGAACTTTCACTTTTACCAGTGATTGATATTACAATTTATCCAAAGTAATGTAATGCTGTAGCTTTGCTCTTAAATATACAGAGTCAATGCATATAGTGCACCTACAGCTATTACCAATGCCGATTCAGGAACAGCTCAGTCATGCCCATTGATATCACACCGAGACCACACAGTCTCATTTAACCATTGGATACCAGCAGACAGTAACTTAAATCCCTTAATTATGTGCTATACTCTCCTGGGTAACTGATGGAAGCGAGCACAGATGCGTAACAAATCCATTGGAAATAATTGCTATGAAGTGCATGACATTACTTTTTTTAGAAAAGGCAAAAAAACATAATTTAAGAACAAGTCAAAGAAAATATGCAAAAGAAAGACTGAGCAAGGGAAGTGACATGGAAGTAAAGGAGAGATAAAGGCAGAAACAGAGGACAAGGATGAAAAGAGATAGCATGGACGAGGAAAGTATTGAATTATCAGGTGAGCCTGCCTGATTTACCAATGTCTTCAAGAAAGTTAGTCTACCTACTTTATTTGGTATAAACTCCACATGCAACAATATGGATGATTTCCTGCAGCATCTGTGGTTCAGCGGCATTTGGGAAGGCCAGTATGGTACTGCAGGAAAGAACTGCAGATGCTGGTTTAAACCAAAAATACACACAAAATGCTGGAGTAACTCAGCCGGTGAGGCAGCATCTCTGGAGAAAAGGAATAGGTGACCTTTTGGGTCGAGTCCCTTGAAGAAGGGTCTCGTTCAGAAATATCACCTATTCCTTTTCTCCAGGGATGCTGTCTGACCCACTGAGTTACTCCAACATTTTGTATCTATTCCCAGTGATGTCACCATTCACCTAGCTAGTAAATAATACACTAAATTGTACTTAGTATTAGCAGTAGAATTTGGGGTGAGCTGGAGGTCACATGCAGGTACATTGACCTCCATATTCTGACATGGTATACGGCACAGGTCCATGGACAAACTACATTCACATGGAGCTCAGGAGAAGGATGCAGAACTTCATAAGCGCATATGTTATAGGAGCAGAATCAGGCCATTTGACCCATCAAGTCTACTCCGCCATTCAATCTTGGCAGTTCTATCTTTCCCTCTCAACCCCATTCTCCTACCTTCTCCCCACAATTCCTGATACCCGTACTAATTAAGAATCTGTCAGTCTACGCCTTAAAACATCCACTGACGGCATCCACAGCCATCTGTGGTAATGAATTCCACAAATTCACCATCCTCTGTCTAAAGAAATTCCTTTCTAAATGTGCCATTTTATTCTGAGGCTATAGCCTCTGGTCCTAGACCTTAACACTAGTGGAAACATCCTCTCCACATTCACTCTATCCAGGCCTTTCACCATTTTGAAGTCCACCCCCCCCCCCCTCCATCCTTCCAATGCACTTGTTAGAGTGAGGACAGATCAATGTTTTAAATTGGGATTGATGGACCTTTGCTTAGCCATTTATACGAAGTGGAAAGGAGCATGATCAAGAAATGGAAATGAGGGGGTTGTGAGAAAGCATAAATCTCTGCTGCAAGGACTGACAGTTTGATCAGTACTGATATTGATGCACAAACAAGGAGATAACAGGAGACAGAGCATTATTTTTCTCTCTGGATGTCATCCTTGCTGATGTCTTCATTAGTTATTGTCCTTGAGAAGGTGATGGTGAGCCATATCCTTATCTCACGGTGTTGATGGTTAGAAAGCTTCAACATGTAGACCCACTGATAAAAAATGGCCAGCAAAATATGTCCAAGACAGACTGCTCCGTGAAGGGAAAGGGAGCAAGAGGGTCTGATGTTCCTATGTGGCTGGTGCCTTTGTCCATGTAGGTCGTAGAAATAAATGCAATTGTTTTCCGGATTATATCTCCGGCCGTTCTGCGGCCTAACATCATGGAGCTGGAGGCCTTGCTCAGGACTGACTTTAACGACCACTGCGGGGACGTGGACTTACAATAAGAGCCAATCCCTTGCCCGAGATTGACGGTCCAACCAAGGCTTGCGAATTTCACCATTGAGGAGCTCGCAGTCTCGAGTAGAGATCGATGTCAGCGCAGAATGTTTGACCAGCCCTAACCTGGGGTCGATCGCCCGACGCGGGGAGCTGACATTCCCCCCAATGCAGGAGCTTGATCGCCCCAACGCAGAGGGCCCGACCACCATCTACGGGAGGCAAGATCGTCGCATCAACGGAAAGCTCGAGGCCCCCGATCGCGGGAATACAAAGAGAAGAGATTGAACTTTTTTTTGCCTTCCATCACAGTGAGGAATGTGGAGGAGTCACTGTGGTGGATGTTTATGTTAAAATGTATTTTGTGTGTATTGTTGCTTTACATTGGTATGACAGTATGGCAAATCAAATTCCTCGTATGTTGCAAAACATATTTGGCCGATAAAGTATGATTATGATTATTAACATGTTAATAGATTGTGATGAAGATTGAAGGAAGAGGTATCAGGTGGAAGATGAACAAACTCATTGACCTGCCGGTTCTGTGATTTTAAATTCCCTGAAATTCTAGGCAGGGAGTTAAGGTTATGTACAGATCAACCATGTGTAGGAAGGAACTGCAGATGCTGGTTTACACTAAAGATTTATACTAATTGCTGGAGTAACTCAGCGGGATAGGCAGCATATTTGGATAGAAGAAACAGAAGACGTTCTGGGTCGAGTCCCTTCATCAGACCTCTTCAGTCTTGACCCGAAACGTCACCCATTCCTTCTATCCACAGATGCTGCCTGTCCCGCTGAGTTACTCCAGCATTTTGTGTCAATTTACAGCATCCAAATGAAAGGCAGAACAATTTAATTTCCAAGGTGCTCCTCCATCCAACTTTGCTAAAGATTTATTCTCCAAAAATCTTCAGCAGTTTATGTTAGACCAACTCCTCATTAATCAAACATAATACAGAACAGAAAAAATTAAACAAACCAGCGAATGCTGACAAAAGAAAAATGGAGATCCAAAATATATTTTCTTTCTTTAGATGGCTTTCCAATTGATTGCATATGCCAACTACACCCCAAGAAAATATGGATTTTCAACTGAAATCAAAACCTTCCAATGTTTTGCACAATGGAATGAATGCTTATGGGTTCCAGAAGATTTTTCCTATAGGTTTTTGGGTACCGAATTGATGGAAAGATACAGCATGGAAATAGCTCCTTCAGCCCACCAAGTTCACACCAAACCTTGATCACCTGTTTAAACTAGTTCTATGTTATCCCACTTTCATACCCACTCCCTGCACACTAGGGACAATTTTGCAGAGACTAGTTAACCCCACACACTTGCACGTCTTTGCGATGTGAGGAAACCAGAGCAGATTCCGCTTGGGGAGTCTGCATCCTCTGGGCTTGAACATTGAATGTTCTCAATTCTGTTAACCCTTGCTGTCTCCTCCCCTTCCCACCTCTCCCTCAACCCTCGGGCCCTGGCATTCCCTCTCTCCCCCACCCTAGTCGCACTAGCTTCTCATTTTCACACTACAAACAGCTTACAATGGCTTGTTCCCTTTATCATCGATACATTTTGCATATCTTTCATTCATTGTTCTTTATCTCTCCACATCACCGTCTATATTTCTCGTTTCCCTGATCCCTGACCAGTCTGAAGAAGGGTCTCGACCCGAAACGTCGCCTATCTCCTTCGCTCCTTAGATGCTGCTGCACCCACTGAGTTTCTCCAGCCTTTTGCGTACCCTCGATTCTCCAGCATCTGCAGTTCCTTCTTTAACAGTCACTCAGAGAAAATGTGCAGGCTCCACTCAGACAGCCTCCAGGGTCAGGATCAATCCTGAGCTTCTGGCACTGAGTGGCCGCAGGTCTTTCAGCTAAGCCACACCTTGTTGGGTCATTTCTACACAGCAGATAAAAACATCTAAGTTGCCAGTTTAATTCATAACCTAACTATCACACTAAATAATTGATCCCTCTACCACTTCACAATGTGCCCACAATGTGTACCAATCTACTCTGACACAACTGCAAATACTACACCCCATATATCCCAATCACCTGGGGCATGGGAATGTTACCAATGGCCATCTAGAACAGGATATCTTTAATCAATTTATCACTGTACTTTAATGAATGCTGAGATCTTAATGTGTAGGATGGAATTGCAGATGCTGACATACAGAAGATAGACACAAAATGCTGGAGTAACTCAGCGGGACAAGCAGCATCTCAGGGTACACAAAAGGCTGGAGAAATTCAGCGGGTGCAGCAGCATCTAAGGATCTCGCATCACTGTATATATCTCTCATTTCCCTGATCCCTGACCAGTCAGAAGAAGGGTCTCGACCCGAAACGTCTTTATACGGGCACTTTCCCTTGCAACCGCAAGAAATGCTACACTTGTCCCTTCACCTCCCCTTCCACTCCTTTCAGGCACCCAAGCAGTCCTTCCAGGTCCGACAGAGGTTCACCTGCACCTCCTCCAACCTCATCTACTGCATCCACTGCTCCAGATGCCAGATGATCTATATCGGTGAGACCAAACGGAGGCTTGGCGATCGTTTCGCCGAACACCTCCGCTCGGCCCGCAATAACCAACCCGACCTCCCGGTGGCTCAGCACTTCAACTCCCCCTCCCATTCCGTATCTGACCTCTCGGTCCTGGGCCTCCTCCACGGCCAGAGTGAGCAACACCACAAGTTGGAGGAACAGCACCTCATATTCCGCTTGGGGAGTCTGCATCCTCTGGGCTTGAACATTGAATTTTCTCAATTCTGTTAACCCTTGCTGTCTCCTCCCCTTCCCACCTCTCCCTCAGCCCTCGGGCCCTGGCATTCCCTCTCTCTCTATCTCTCTCCCCCACCCTAATTGCACCAGCTTCTCATTTTCACACCACAAACAGCTTACAATGGCTTGTTCCCTTTATCATCGATACTTTTTTGCATATCTTTCATTCATTGTTCTTTATCTCTCCACATCACCGTCTATATTTCTCGTTTCCCTGATCCCTGACCAGTCTGAAGAAGGGTCTCGACCCGAAACGTCTTGCCTATCTCCTTCGCTCCTTAGATGCTGCTGCACCCACTGAGTTTCTCCAGCCTTTTGTGTACCCTCGATTCTCCAGCATCGCAGTTCCTTCTTTAACACAGCATCTCAGGGTGACGTTTTGATTCAAGACAATCCTTCAGATTCAAGATGGTCTCGACCCGAAACATCACCTATTCCTTCTCTCCAGAGTTGCAGCCTGTCCCGCTGAGTTACTCCGCCAGAAGTGAAGCTTCTTGGACTCTGACAAGTGCTACTGTGGAGAGGTACAGACAATGGCCCACCTACTGACTTCGACTGAGAGACATGCACTTCGTACGATCTCCGCAGAGACGGAGATGTGGCACTGGCTGCGGTAAAGCGATGGCAGAATGTTGTCTGCCATAAGAGCGAACGAACTCCAACCTTTTGTGTCTATCTGCTGATCTCCACCGAAAGCAGTGTGGCATTCATGTCACCGCAATGATTGCCACAGTTCAAAAAGTGAGTTCACCCATGCCTTCTCAAGGACAATTAGATATGTGCAATAAACATTGACCTTGTCAGTGACACTGAGATCCCATAAAATGAATAAACACATAAAACATAATGAAGGCTGGCAAGCTTTATCGCAGTAATTAATTGACTAACCTGCTTCTTATAAGGGAATTGGTTCCCCAGCACTCAACGCTGGCTCCAAGACGGAACAGGTTTGTGTGGGGTTGGATTCTATTTACAGCTTTTTTGCGAATGTACCACAAAGCACAAGCCCAAATCTCACTCTTTTAGGAGTTAACGTTTAGACCAATGATTTCAGCAGTCGCAAATATTCACAGTCATAATCAATTCACCAAAGTAATTAACTGAAATAATATAATCTATCAGTGAAGCAGTTTTGATTCAATTAATTTGTGTAAATTGGTCACAAATTGATTTTGCGGTATTTGCATCTTTCAGTGAAACTCGGAAGCCACAGATACACACCACAAATGACACGTTTAGTTTATAACAGCTTATTTCTCCCAAAGGTGCTTGCATTCAAAAATGTAGGCCTGTCAACAATACTGGCATTTTTAATATATAACTTGGCAAGTGGAAGACACTGAAATCATCTTTGCATGTTGGCACATGGCCTGTTGTAATGACGAGTAAGAATGTGGCCTGATGGCAAATGTCTATACATTTTGAAAATAAATGTAAGTATGTTATGATCGGTTTGAGTGATAAAGTAGGAACATAATATTGAATCAAAATGTAAACTGAGGCTGCAATTCTGGTTTTTGATTATTTCAAATTGATGATTGATTGATTGAAAGATACAGCACAGAAACAGACCCTTAGGCCCACTGTATCCACACTGAATGCTGACTATCAATCAGAGTTTATATGGAGGTTGCACGGTCATCGAGGTAACGACCCATGACCCGTACGCGGCGGCTGGGCTACAGGCAGCCTGGCACCCGGGGGTGGGAATCACCCCGTGTGGGGATCAGGGTTGGGGGGGGGGGTGAATCACCCAGTGTGTGGGACGTGGGTCGTGGGCCGGGGGGATGAATCACCTGGTGTGGGTGTCGGGGGGAGTGAATCACCTCATGCGATGGTGGGGTTCGGGGGCGGGGGGGTTGAATCAACCCGTGTTTGGGTTGAGGGGGGTGAATCACCCTGGTATGGGGGTCGGGGTCTGGTGCCACTGCCAGTGCAGTGCCGTCAGTGATTGGGTGGGCGGAGGGACCAGACTATCCCCAACTCACCTGCATTTGACGGGGATGTTCCCATGTTTGCGTCCCCAAGTGGCCGCTGCCCGGAGCCGCGGTCCCGCTCCACCTGTGTGTAGGCGCTGCCGACCCACAGCCAGTGACAGTGTAGCCACACAGGGGGAGACGTGGTGGAGGGCGGCCGTGGCCGGACAGCGCTGACCCGGGGGGAGTGCGGAGCTGTCCTGAGGCATCCGCTCTTCGGCCGCTTACGTCTTGGTGCTCGGTTGCAGAGGGCTCAGTCACCCTCCAGCCCTGGGAGGTCATGGGCTGGGACTTGCCCTCAATCTGCCGGCATGCAGCTCTTTCACAAGTCAGTGATTAGCAGTGATTTTGGCAGTTTTCTCTCACGGTTACCCCCTATTTCCACAATTTTTTACAGCACAAAAATTGACCATTTGGGCGTTTTTTAACTGGTACGAATGTACGTGTTTCGTGTGTGACTAGTGTATGCCGGAAGCTGACGTACTCCAGAAGGATTGAGCTACTCCGTGCGTCACGCTCATTGACCTTATGACCTTACGGGCAACCTCCATATACTAATTCTATGTTATCCCATTTCACATTCACTCCTGCACATGTGTTGCAATTTACATTACCTTACAAACTCGCATGTTTTTGGGGCACAGGAGGAAACCGGATCGCCGGGAGGAACCCGTGCGGTCACAGGGAGAACATGCAAACTCCACACAGACAGCACCCAAATTCATGATCGTATCTGTCTGTCTCTCCCCTCCAATCAGCACAGGGCTGCAGCGCCGGCGCCTCCTATTGACCAGCCGAGCGGGTGGCTGCACGGAGACGGACCAATCGTAGCACGGGCCGGGACCGAGCGGCCAATCAGAGATGGACCCTCCAAGCCTCGGACCCCGCCTTTGGTGGAGGCACGGCCAGTGACAGCACGGCCCTGATTGTCCGCACCCGTGCTCCGACCAATGTTGCTTCGAGCTGCTCACCGTCAAAACATGAGGGGATAGGAGGGGATGGGGGAGGAGAGGGGAGGGGGAGTGAGATGAGGAGCGGGGAGGGGATCGGGAGGGAAGTGGAGGGGGCAGGAGGGGAGAGGGAGGGGAAAGGACAGGAGGGAGGGCAGAAGGAGAGGATCAGAGGGGGCAGAGGGAGGGGCAGGCGGGGAGGGGGGAGGGGGGCAGGCGGGGAGGGGGAGGGGCAGGGGCAGGTGGGGAGGGAGGGAGGAGGAGAGGAGGGGAAGGAGGGGAGGAGAAGGGCAGGAGGGGGCAGGAGGGAGGGGGCAGGAGTGGATGGGGCAGGAGTGGATGGGGCAGCAGGGGATGGGCAGGGGCAGGAGGGGAGGGAGGGAGGAATGGGGAGGGGCAGGAGAGGGGAGTGGGCAGGGGTGAGGAGGGAGGGAGGGAGGGGGAGGAGGGGAGGGGCGGGGGCTGGAGTGGAGGGAGGGAAGGGGGGGTGGGGCAGCCAGGAGGTGAGGGGAGGGAGGGTCGGGGAGGTGAGCCTGCAAGTGAAGTGGAGGGGAGCCTGGTTGTACTTGGGAGAAAGAGATGCCATGTCAAATGAGAATGCGCGGGGTTAACATTGTTATACCTGTGTTCCAAGGTGTCTTGGTGAGACCTCATAGTGCTACCAGCTGCACCACCGTGCAGCACTTTATTGAAGATTTAGAGAAGATACTTTAACATTTATAATTACTGCTCCACATATCAACAGAATGGTTGTTAATATATGATGATATTTTCCTGCATAATAACTTAATTAAAATAGTAACTAGTTAAAATAAATGTACTGGTACCTTATATAAAATAACAGAATCAGCAGAAGTTAAAACTGATATTATCAAGTTTTTCAAGCCCCATCAGTCGACAATGGAGAGAGGACATCTGCTGCTCTGTTAGTGAGCAGTGGCCTGACAAATTATGCACAATATATTTCAAAACATAAAATTCAACTGTTCCTAACCTACACCCAATGATGTTACCACATTAAAAAAAAAATCTATCATACAACCAAGAAATAGGTCAAATTCAGAATGGAAACCTCTGGTCCTTTCTTCCTCCCAGAATAGGGGCTGTGATTGATGACCTTATCTGCTGTCTCCAGGCAACTAATCACAAGGGAAGTCATGACTAAATTCCTGGAATTAAAGGTCACATCACAGGTCTTTTAGCAGAACAAAGAAAAATATCCTAGCCAGTGAAATTAATTCTTAACAAACTAAAGTACAGTATCAAGAAATCATATTAGAAAACTTTGCATCACTCCAAAGATGTAGAAGTTTGTAGATTAATTGGCTTGGTATTATTGTAAATTTTCCCCAGTGTGTGTAGGATAATGTTAGCGCTGGTCGGCTCGGACTCTGTGAGCCGAAGGGTCTGTTTCCGCGCAGCATCTCTAAAACTAAAACTAAACTAAATCATCTTGTATATATTAGCAGGAATTAAGTAATTTCAAAAATTTTTTCAAGAGCAATTTCATACCTCTAAACTAAACTAATCAATATGATTTGTACAATGTAAAATTTATCTTTGCTTTCTGAGGTCCATTTCTTTATCGTCTTTATGAGCTTGTGCTCGATGTTTTCTAATTGACTTGTTCTAACACACATTCACATTGGTTCCTACACCACTCTTTTGAAGCAGAATTTGCAGCAACATTTCCTGAGAATCTCAAAAATTACAAATTCAAATGAACACCAGCAGAGATGAAATGAAAGTCAGTTTAAGCAAGAAGGACCCAAGACAGCATAGAATTTGTGGGTACGTTTTTCTTGGTCATCCATGTTGTGCAAATGAAAAGTTTGCTTGGCAATAAAACACCATTTATAAACATTGAGCAGAGTGGGAGAGGATTCTAATTGCTTCTGTTAGCTTTGCAACTAGATTTCAATACAGCTTTCATGAAATATGCCGAGCCACAATGAAAGATCGGTGAATTCAGAGTATAATGGGCCTGTCCCACTGTACGAGTTCACCCAAGAGCTCTCCCGAGTTAAAAAAAATCAAGCTCGTGGTAAGCATGTAGAATGTACGTAACGGGTACATGGGCGTCTCTTAGTGGCTCGTAACGCTAACAGCAGGTACTCGGGAAACGCGGTAAGCTCGGGAAGGCTCGTAAAGATTTTTCAGCATGTTGAAAAGTGTGCACGAGAGCCCCTAGTACCTACAAGTGGCCATTACTGTAATTCTCCGAGTTCGAATCAGGGGAAACTCGGGAGAACTCTTGAATTAGCTCGCACAGTGGGACAGGTCCATTAGTGAGTAATGCTCAGAAACATCTATGTGGGCATTATTAATGATTCTTTGCATTAGTGTATGATCAACATGTGAATCCAGCCTTTCCCCCCAAACTGCCCCGTTGAAATCACAACATGTAATTGATTCCAGGAATTCATGAAGACTGTTGAAAATGTGTTTAATATCTTAGTTTAACAGGTAATGTGATATTATATTAAACATGTTTAATTTATTAAAAGTCTTACTCAAAAAACCTCAAAAAACTTAACCTCATTAAAAGTATGAAATGATTCAATGTGTTTTTTTTGGTGAATTTAAACTGAATGAGGACCATTTGAGGATAGTAATAAAAACACTTTGTGATATGGAGGGGCGACTTTTCATACAGTCGGTGCTGGGTATATGGACTGAGCTGCCTTAGGAGTAGACATAATTACTCTGTTTAAAAGATATTTGGACAAGATTTTTGCAGGAAAAATGTTCTCCATGTTGGGACAGTCCAGAACCAGGGGGTCACAGTGTATGAATAAGGGGTAGGACATTTAGGACTGATATTTTCACCCAGAGAGTTGCGAATCTGTGGCATTTTCTGCCACAGAAGGTAGTGGTGGTCAAGTCACTGGATGTTTTTAAGAGAGAGTTAAATTTATCTCTTCGGGCTAATAGAATCAAGAGATATGGAGAGAACGCAGGAATGGGGTACTGATTTTGGATGATCAGCCATGATCATATTGAATGGCAGTGCTGGCTTGAAGGGCCAAATGGCCTACTCCTGCACCTATTTTCTGTGTTTCTAAGTACATGGATAAAAAAGTCTGAGAGTACATGGGCCAAATGCAGGCACATGGGACTAGCTCAAGTAGGCAATTGACCCGCATGGACAAATTCGGCCAAAGGGCCTTTTTCATTGCTCGATGATTTTATGTACCAGTAATACTTTGTACAAATAATCAAAACCTCAAAAAAACTTAACTATTTGATCCAAATGATTTGCTCAATTGTCCTGCTTCATTAAGGGTGTTTTTGCTTAGATAAGGACATGAATTTTAGCAACAACTTGTTATAGAATTTCAAGCAAAATGTGTGTAGTTTTTCAGTTACAGACTGTCATGTCATAAGTGATAGGAGTAGATTTAGTCAATTTGGCCTATCAAGTCTACTCCGCCATTCAATCTCTCCCTCCTAACCCCATTCTCCTGCCTTCTTCTCTCCATAACCTCTGACACCCATACTAATCAAAAATATTTATAATTATTACCCATATCACACATCTGAGGTATGCTTTTACAAAATTGTATTCCCTTCGTTTTTACTGCCAGCAGGGGTAACAGGGGAATATTTTCTTGTATTCCCCTTTCTTGCGAACGCCTATGGACTTTACCTGTTAAAACAGCGGGGAATATAGTCTTATATTCCCCTGGTCTCACATCCGGGAACTTGGCAACGTGACGCTGCGTGGGAAATTTAGAATATTCAAACGGCAGACAGGAAGACTGCCGCGTCCATTTTGGTTAAATTTTACGTGGAAGTCCGCCGAGCTGAGATGTTCAGATTTTCCTCTAGATGTCTGATATGGGTAATAATAACAATATTGACTGTCCTCTTTCGGGGGATACGACATATATTGCCCTCACTAGATCCATCTTGCCCTCGTCTTCGACTCGGGCAATATGAATCTACTTCAGGCAATATATGTCGTATCCCCCTCAAGGCCAGTCAATATTCTATTAATATCCACTGACGGACTCCACAGCCTTCTGTGGCAAATAATTCCACAGATTCACCACCCTTAAAATAAATCTCTCCTCATCTCCTTCCTAAAAGAACATCCTTTAAATCTGAGGCTATGCCCTCTAGTCCTAGACTCTCCCAATAGTGGAAACATCCTCTCCACATCCACTCCATCCAAGCCTTTCACTATTCTGTATGTTTCAATGAGGGCCCCCCTCATTCTTCTAAACTCCAGCAAGTACAGGCCCAGTGCCGACAAACGCTCATCATACTCATTCCTGGAATCATTCTAGTAAACCTCTTCTGGACCCACTCCTGGGCCAGCACATCCTTCCTCAGATATGGTGCCCAAAATTGCTCACAATATTTCAAATGTAGCCTTACCAGCACCTTTTTGAGGCTCAGCATTACATCCCTGTTTTTGTATACAATATAGAACCTCACCTTTGTTTTTGTACACATTTCAATGACACACTGGTCAACCTGAGGAGTACATTCAGCAACAGACTGGTTCCACCAAGATGCAGCCAGGAACGCCACAGAAGATTCTTCTTTCCTGTGGCTATCGAACTGTACAACACCTCCCCCTTCTGCCATGGGGTAGATCGAGATTGACTCCCCTCCCTCCCCCCAATCTTTGCACATCCCCCATACCTTTCCACTGGTCACTTTAATTCCATGTTTCTTGTATGTTGTATGTTGACTGTAGGCAGACTCATTTCCCTCAATTTCATAGAAAATAGAAAATAGGTGCAGGAGGAGGCCATTTGGCCCTTCGAGCCAGCACCACATATTTCCTTCCTGGGATAAATAAAGTTTTATCGTATCGTATCGTATAACGAGGGAAATTTGTATACTGTAATGCCACCTGAATGTATTGTAAGGCATGCAATTATGGTTGCTTTCACTTGATAATGAAACAGAGAAAGTAACATTAAAATTGGCCAAAAACTGAGCATGATCTTAAGATGGAGAACATTTTAGGAAGATGCTTGCAGTAGTATACAAATTAAATGGCTTTGTACTCATTAAAGAGGCTCTAGCTATGTAAGCTGTTGAGCTGTGGGTCTATTTCCATACAATATTTTCATGCACTGAACAGGTTGTTCTGATAAAAGTCCAAAAAGCGATAACTATGAGTAACTTTGCTCGGAGGATAACTGAGCGCTTTGAGAACAGCATTCTGTTCTCTGAGTTTCTGCGGGGCATAAAATTGGTATTACGGTAGACTTAACTTCCCTATAAATCATCGAGAAATGCTCTGGTGAGCAAAATAATATTTTATTATTTCCAAATTGTAGGTTTAGTTTTTGTGATCACACTATGTTCCAGGCCAAATTTTAGCATGGCAAAATTCTGGACTGTTAGTTCCAGTATTAGAGAGTCATACAAAACAGAAACAGGCTCATTGACCCAACTTACCCAAGCTAACCAAGATGCCACACCTACACTTGTTCCACCTGGCCCCTTTTTGCCCCATAACCCTCTAAACCTTTCCTATCCATGTACCTCTCCAAATGGCTTTTAACTGTTGCGATTGTATCCTTGGGATCAGGACCAGTGATCCTTTTTTCTTATGATGACTTCCATTTAAATCGTTAGTCCTTGCAACTGTGAAAAAGTTGGCAATCAGAGACAGTTTTGTGTACTCAGATGTGAGTCATGAAAGTTCAAATGCAGGTGATGCAAATAAACTAGGAGAAGGAATAGTGTGTTGGCCTCTAATGTGGAAAAAGTGAGAGACCACAACTGGAACCCTCCTAATGTTTTTACTCTCCTTTCCTCAGCAAAAATGCATTTGCTGAAGATAATGCAAGCAAGAGTCTTTAAATTGATTCCCGGGCTAACAGAAGTATAAAGCAGTCTGAAAATAACTGATGGGTGGATTCCTTGGCCTATATTCTCGAATAGGGAGGAAGAGTATGAGGATAAGGTGAGGCATCCTGAGATCAGGAAGAATTTATTTCTTAAAACCACTGTGATTATTTGAGTAGGAAGGAACTGCAGATGTAGGTTTTAACCAAAGATAGATACAAACAGCTGAAATCATTCAGCAGGACAGGCAGCTTCTCCGGATAGAAGGAATGGGTGATGTTTTGAGTCTGAAGAAGGGTCTCGACAAGAAACGTCACCCATTCCTTCTATCCAAAGATGCTGCCTGTCCCGCTGAGTTACTGCAGCATTTTGTGTCTATCTGTGATTATATGTAGTTCCCTATCCGAGAAGTCTAGTGTGACACAATACTAATGACCAAGATTGATAGATTTTAGGAATCATGAGGTACAAGAGATAAGGGCGGACCAACACCTTTGACCACGAGATCTACATGTGATCTCAACGTGTGAAGTCAGAAGAATAAAGTGTATTATGGAGAAGGCTCTTTGGGTTCCATTGATGTCAAAACTAACTAATAATTTAGCGATGGTGAGGGATAAAGAAGTGGAGATGAGATAAACTGTTTTTTATCCAAGACAGCGGGTTGAGAAATTGCAACCTTCACGTGGTCCACCCTGTTTCAACAAATGCAATCAACCTGGCGTGCACAAACAGAATATCAAACCCAACAAGTTGTCTTACAACTTTAGGCTGTGCACGCCATACGCAAGAAGAAGAAGAAGTTCCAAGACATCTTGGAGTTGAAAAATTGGAGTGAACTAAAGGTAGACCTTGGAGAACACATGAGATGGACAAATGATCATGTTTAGTGTTTTTAGATACAGCACAGAAACAGGGCCATCAGCCCATCAAGTCCACACTGACCAGCAATCCCCGCACACTAACACTATCCTACACACACTAGGGAGATTTTTTACATTTATTCATTTATCTCAAGCAAGTTAACCTACAAACCTGTACATCTTTGGAGTGTGGGAGGAAACCGAAGATCTCTGAAGAAACCCAAGCAGGTTACGGGGAGAACTTACAAATTCCGCACAGCCAAACACCGTAGTCAGGATCGAACCCAGGTCTCTGGTGCTATAATGCCCCTGTCCCACTTAGGAAACTTGAATGGAAACCTCTGGAGACTTTGCGCCCCACCCAAGGTTTCCGTGTGGTTCCCGGAGGTTTTTGTCCTCCGGCAACCACCTTCAACTAGCATCGCAACCAGCTTCGACTAAAAAAATACAGATTTTTAAAACGGAAACCACTTTCGACCATTAGGGAGACTGACAAAAACCTCCGGGAACCGCACGGAAACCTTGGGTGGGGCGCAAAGTCTCCAGAGGTTTCCGTTCAGGTTTCCTAATGCCCCTGTCCCACTTAGGAAACCTGAACGGAAACCTCTGGAGACTTTGCGCCCCACCCAAGGTTTCCGTGCGGTTCCCGGAGGTTTTTGTCAGTCTCCCTAATGGTCGACAGTGGTTTCCATTTTAAAAATTGGTAATTTTTTAGTCGAAGCCGGTTGCGATGCTAGTTGAAGGTGGTTGCCGGAGGACAAAATCCTCCGGGAACCTCTGGGAACTGCACGGAAACCTTGTGTGGGGCACAAAGTCTCCAGAGGTTTCCGTTCAGGTTTCCTAAATGGGACGGGCATAAGTGGGACAGGGGCATTAGGCAGCAACTCCATCGCTATGCCTCCGTGCTTAATTGATGGGCATTCTCTAGTTTTCATTTGTTTGTTCAGATTACAATCACATCATGTTCCCTAAAGATGGGCAGTTGATCAGATGAGGAAGAGTGTAAAGGTAGTTTGCAAGGATGATGAGAAATTAATCCCCATCTCTTAGTACTAGGGCTTGTACATGAAAGCCTATTGATTTATTTATTTCAGATTTTTTGTGCCTTTTATGTTTTTTGCTGACAGATAAAGATTAGACAGGACAATGCAGATATTCTGCAGTTCTTCTATGATTAGAACCACAGAATATTTCATACATGCCTAAAAATTGGCTCTGTTTTGGTAGATGAGACCAGCAACCAAGTACCCGTGAAAGGGACCACACCACCCCAATTCAGGCCTCTCTCCACTGGCTCCCAGTATGGTACAGAATCAACTTCAAGCTCCTCTTATTTGTACACAAAGCCCTTAATGGGTTTGCCCCCCCCCCCCCCCATATCAAAAATATTCAAACCCACCATTCTACCTTCAGGTCCCTCAGGTTGGCTGACTAGGGACGACTGACTATCCCGCTGTCTATGTTTAAGCTCAGGGGTGACCGCGCTTTTGCGGTTCCAGCACCTAGACTGTGGAACAGCATCCCTCTCCTCATCAGAACTGCCCCCTCCATCGACTCCTTTAAGTAGAGGCTCAAAACCAATTTCTACTCCCTAGCATTTTTGAGGCCCTCTGCGGGGGCCCTGTAAACAGTTTATGTATGTATTGTTAGGTCTGTGTACCATTGTATGTAGCACATTAGTACCTGCACTGATGTACAGCACTTTGGTCAACATGAGTTGTTTTTAAAAGTGCTATACAAATAAAGATTGATTGACACACTCCCGCAAGGTTGTATTGGAGTGCCACCTCCTGACTAGACACATTTTAACTAATGGATTATTAAGAGTAAAGGTAAGTGAGTTTTTACTACTTTCACCCTATTGCAAGGAAGGAGTATGCAGTATTTTGTGAGTCATGCTGCCTCGGCATGGCCAGCAGCATAATCAAAGATGAGTCAACCCCTGACCACTCGCACTTCTCCCCTCCCCCGTCAGGCAAAAGGTATAGAAGTGTGAAAACGCTTCAGGGACAATTTATTCCCAGCTGTTATCAGGCAACTGAACCATCCTACCACAACCAGAGAGCGGTTCTGAACTACTATCTACCTCTTTGGTGACCCTCGGACTATCCTTTATCGGACTTTGGTGGCTTGACCTTGCACTAAACGTTATTCTATTATCATGTATCTGTACACTATGAATGGATCGACTGTAATGATGTTTTGTCTTTCTGCTGACTGTTAGGACGCAGCAAAAGCTTTTCACTGTACCTCGGTACACGTAGCCATAAACCGATCTGAACTGAATTGAACGCATTCAACTTGCTTAGTGCTGGTATCTATTGGTGGACATTGGCATTGTCCTTCAAGTGGCAGTCAGCCTGGGGAAGTATGCATTCATCATATTGGCAATTTACAATAGGATACTTATTGATCATATTTCAACTGCTTCCATAGGACCTGCTCGCCATTGAGTTAACGAGTCACACATAAAATGCCCTATGGCCCATCATGGTCCTTGCCCTCTGTTGGTCTAAGCCCTCCATTGTACCTTTCAGCACAATTCCCATTCACCCACATTGTCCACAGCTTTCTGTAATTTATTGATTCAAGCACTATTCTTGATGCTTCTGAAATACTCGATGGGAGTATCTGCCGATCACCTTTTCAGCAGTCTCCAATCTCCTTCCGTTTGAATACATTTCTGCTTATATCCCCACTAAACCTCCTTCCAGTTACCTTAAGGCTATGTGCGCCCTTGTCTTAGATACCCCACAGAAGGAAATGAATTTTTACAATCTACCTTACCTAAACCGATCATAATTTTATATATCTCAGCCAGGTCATCCTTCAGCCTCCTCCGCTCCTGGGAAAACAAATCCAGTCTCTTCTCATAACCATGACAACGTAATCCAGGCAACATCCCAGTGAAGGAACACAAATACAACTGCAGATGCCTGGAATCTGAAACTAATGCTGCACATGCTGGCAGAACTCTGCTAGTCAAGCAAGATAATGAACACCCTGGTGTCCTCTCCAGCACATTCACATCCTTCCTGCCATGTGTCAAGCAGCACACAGTATTCCAGGAGTGGCGAAAATGGGTAGATGACAATTTCAAGTCGTGACTCTTCTTCAGATTGAAACCCAAAAAGTCACATCCACGTTCTTCAGGGATGCTGGTTCCCCTCAGTGCGTTGGTCTTTTATATTAGTAAACCACTGTAGTTCAGTGATGGAGGAGCTAGCTATTTGTGTTTGTTCATAGGGTGTGAGCATAATGAGCAATGCCAACATTTATTGTCCATTCCTAATTGGCCTCGACATGTCATGGAGTCTTACAGCATGGAAACAAGCCCTCCAGCCCAATTTGCCCACGCTGGCTAACATGTCCCATCTGCACCTGTTCCACCTGGTTGCATTTGGTCCACATCCCACAAAACCTGTCCTACCATGAAATTATCTCAACGTTGGAATAGCACCTGGCTCAACTACCTCCTCTGGCGGCTCATTTCATACACCCTTTTATGTGAAACAGTTACTTTTCAGGTTCTTACTAAATCTTTCCCCCTCACCTTAAACCTATCCTCCGGTTCTCGATTTGCCTACTCTGTGCAAGAGACAGTGCATCTATCCAATATATTCTTATAATACATTCCTCTATGTTGTACACCTATAAGATCTCCCCCTCATCCACTGGCACATCAGCAGAGTTGTTGCCTTACAGCTAATGCAGCGCCGGAGACCCGGGTTCGATCCCGACTACGGGTGCAGTCTGTACGGAGTTAGCATATTCGCCCCGTGACCTGCATGGGTTTTCTCCAAGATCTTTGGTTTCCTCCCACACTCCAAAGAGATACAGGTTTGTAGGTTAATTGGCTTAGTAAATGTAAAAATTGTCCCTTGTGGCTGTAGGATAGTGTTAATGTGCGGGGATCGCTGGTCGACGTGGACCCGGAAGGCCGAAGGGCCTGTTTCTGCGCTGTATCTCTAAACTAAAACTAAACTGTGCTCCAAGGAATAGAGTTCTAGCCTGCTCAAGTTCACCCTATACCTAAAGGCTTCGAGTCCTAGCAACATTCTCTTAAAACTTCTCTGCACCCATTCCAGCTTGACAACATCCTTCCTTGAAGATGCTGCCCAAAACAGAACACAATATTCTAAATGCGGCCCCACCAATGTCTTGCACAACTGCAACATGACCTCCCAGCTTCTATACTTAATACTCTGACTAATGAAGGCCAATGTGTCAAAAGCCTGTTTGAGCATCCTGTCTACCTGTGATGCTACTTTCAATGAATTACCTTTACTTCTAGATCCCTCTGCTCTACAACACTCCCTAGAGCCCTACTATTCACTATATAGGTCCTGCTCATGCCAGTGCTTCCAAAGTGCAACACCTCACATTTCTCTGTATAAATTCCATCAACCATTCCACAACCTACCTGCCCAACCAATCAAGATCCTGCTGCAATTTTGGACATCAATCTTTGCTATCTACAATGTGTTTAAAGTCAACATCGCTGCTGGAGATGGGGGTCACAGATCCAAGATTGGATAAAGGTGGCTGAATATCCATGGTGAGCCAGATTGATGGTTACTACTGTCTGGTAATTTTATGGTTAATATTACCAAGATTCACTGAACTTTAGACTTCAGGCTCTTCAGCCCCCTTCAGTGCCAACTAGTGATAACCCCATACTCCAGCACTATCCTGCACACTAGGGATGATTTACAATTTTACTGTAGCCAATTATCCTACAAACCTGGATGTTCTTGGAGTGTGGGAGGAAACCAGTGCACCGGAGAAAACCCACGTGGTCATAGGGAGAACATACAAACTCCATACAGACTACGCCTGTAGTCAGGATCAAACCCAGGTCTCTGGCGCTGTAAGGCAGCAACCACAGTCCCACCTTAATTCATTAAAAACAAATCCAGATTTATGAAATTATTTGGATTTGGCTTCCCTTCTTGTCTGGGTAGAATTTGAACATGTGTCCCAACTACAATGGTCACTTGACTACTGTGCTCCAATTAGCTGATAAATACATTTTTCTCAACAAGATAATATCAGCCTTTGCAGGATTGACCGGACTAGTTGTAGTTGACAAGCTTGATCTGCATTCAGAGTTATTCTTAAATTTCACATTCTTGCTTCAATGCCATAGCTTGTTAGGCCACAGGTGAGAGATTAGATTGGCAAGTAATGCAGACTGAGTAGGAACATCAAGCTTTCTCCACTGACATGTAGACTGCCATTTTTGAAATATTGTTGCTGGTGTCAGATAGAGAGGAGTGAAAGCCTTTGTCCAGACAAAAAACCTAAAAAAAAAAACATATGGTAACGGGCTGTACCACTTTGGCGACCTAATTGGCAAGTTTAGAAGAGTTTAAAAAAAATGACATGCTGTAGAAAACCTCCTTCTACCACCTTCAACTATGTTGAAGACTAGCTTCGACTAGCTACGACTAGCTACGACTAACTTCGGGAAAATTGGACACTGAATAGTGGAAAGTGAAGACAACCTCCCTCGATCTCCTTCAGCCTCCCTTTGACCTCCCTTCGACTATGATGAAGACTACCCATGACTACCTCCAACTACCTTTGACTACCCTCGATTACCCATGACTAACATGCTGACCTACTTCGACCTACTATGACTAAACCTACGAGTAGAAAAAGGATGAATTTTTTCCATGGCGACCTTTTTTTACTCGCAGGCATTTTTAACATATTGAAAAAAATGCCACGACCTAGCTGAGGCCTCGAGTACGCGGAGACCACTCTCAAGGGATTGAAGGAGAGTTTCGAAGACCTCCTACGACCTCGTGTCGACCATGCTGTGAGGGCAAACTCGCCAGATCTCGCGGATTAGGTCGCCCAAGTGGGACAGGCCCTTGACATGGCCAGATCATCTATTTGTGATGTTTGTTGGGACACCAGGAATAGTATCACATTACTCTTCATCAGTCAGAATATTGAGTATAGTTGGGATTTCATGTTGCAGTTGTATAAGACGTTGGTGTGGCTGCATTTAGAATATTGTGTTCTTCTTTGCCAAACGCTGGGGTCTTCTAATTCTATCTGAATATGTATTTGGAGCCTGAAATCATGTCTTTAATTTAAGATAGAATGTGCATGGATAAGCTGCTCAAATCTTTGGAATGCTTTTTGAAATCACTTAGAGGTGAGAGTGTAAATATTGCAAAGGTGAAATGCATAAGTACACGTGCGCACTTTTTTTCGTGAGACACTGACTCCGACATCTACTATATACCCATTGACTCTCATGGCTATCTGGTCTACACTTCTTCCCACCCTGCACCTGTAAGGACTCTATCCCCTACTCACAATTCCTCTGTCTACGCCGCATCCACACACAGGATGAGGTGTTCCAAACCAGGGCATCAGAGATGGCCTAATTCATTAGGGAACGGGGGTTCCCCTCTTCGATTATATATCCCATAGCTCTGCTCTCACTCCCCATCCCCCCCACTCGTAACAAGGGCTGAGTCCCCCTTGTCCTCACCTTCTACCCTACCTCCCGTCACATACAACAGATAATCCTCTGACCTTTTACGCCACCTCCAACAGGATCCCAACAAAGACCACATCTTCCCATCTCCGCCATTTTCGGCTTTCTGCAGAGACCGTTCCCTCCGTAACTCCCTGGTAATTTTGTCCCTTCCCACCCATACCACCCCTTCCCCGGTACTTTCCCTTGTAACCACAGGAAATGCTACACTTGTCGCTTTACCTTCCCCCTCGACTCCATCCAAGGTCCCAAGCAGTTTTTCCAGGTGACGCAGAGATTCACCTGCATCTCATCCAATCTCATCTATTGCATCCACTGTTCCAGATGGCAACTGCTCTACATCGGTGAGACCAAGCGCAGGCTTGGCGATCGCTTCGCCCAACACCTCCGCTCAGTTCGCAATAACCAAACTGATCTCCTGGTGGCTCAGCACTTCAACTCCCTCTCCCATTCCGAATCCGACCTTTCTGTTCTGGGCCTCCTCCATGGCCAGAGTGAGTCCCACCGCAAATTGGAGGAGCAGCACCTCATATTTTGCTTGGGTAGTTTACACCCCAGTGGTGTGAAAGATTAACCTGTCCAATTTCAGGTAATCCTTGCTTTCTCCCTCCTTCCCCTCTGCTTCCCAGCTCTCTCACAGCCTACTGTCTCCGCCTCTTCCTTTCTTTTTTCCGCCCCTCCCTCCCCCGACATCAGTCTGAAGAAGGGTCTCAACCCGAAACTTCACCTATTCCTTCGCTCCATAGATGCTGCCTCACCCGCTGAGTTTCTCCAGCATTTTTGTCTACCTACGATTTTTCCAGCATCTGCAGTTATTTCTTAAATATTTATTCTGAGAGATCGTCATTGTATATCTCTGCATAACAAAATACAGATCACCCCTTTAATATAATACAGTCCCTCACCATGCAATAAAAATATTTATAACCAGTTTAAAATTCTACAGTATTAATACACTTCTGTGGCTGGACACTTTTGTACAAGCGTCAAAAAGTGGCACAGGATCACTTGTATCCTCCTCAGAGAGCAGATGGGTGTCTTGACTTAACATCACAAAAAAGCAACTCTCTGTCAGTGCAGAATTCCCTCAGTATAGTGGCACGTCAGTGGTGCTCACAAACGCAAAGTAAAGATGTTGTCCTGCAGGCTCGTACATGACTGCAGCCAAGAATGGATTAGCATGCGATACACTAATGAACGGCAGCCTTCGGAAGATAGGCAGAGCCACGAGAGGTCTTGGGCGTGTGATTGATGTGGGCAAATTTGTGTTGCCACTCAGCATGGAGCGGCAGTAAATAATCGTGACAGTGTTTGGCTGTGCTACAGCATTGCTACTCTTCCTCTTTTTGTCCTTCAGGAAGTCACAGCAACACCTTGAACATAAGAGTGCTCATACTGTTCATTGTGAATGCAGCATTTTAATAGCATCGAACTTTAAGCATCGGGTGAGTTTACCACGCCCTCCCCCCCCCCCCCCCCCCCCCCCCCCCCCATCCTATTTCTCCTGCCACCACACAGGTTAAAGAAAGGTTCTGACTCTTGGTGGAGCTATCGGATGCTCAATGTTTTCTCCAAAGGAAAAAATTCACGTGGATTGTTCTGTTTCTTTTTATTCTTGTCATTATCCTTTGCACCTCAAGGGTCAAGAGGTGCATCTGCAACTCACTGATGGAGTCAGCATGTGATGCTTAGCATAATCCTTACTCTGGAGAAAACAGAAGAATAGAGTGTAGGATGGAACTGCTGATGCTGGTCCAAATCGAAGATTGACACAAAATGCTGGAGTAACTCAGCGAGACAGGCAGCATCTCTGGAGAGAAGGAATGGGTGACATTTCGGTTCGAGATCCTTCTCTTCAGAAGAATAGTGCATAGGAACAGGCCCTTCAGCCCGCATTTTCAGTGCCGAATATCATGCCAAGTTGAACTAATCTCCTCTGACTGCTCATTATCCATATCCTTTTTTTTCCCTGCATATCCATGTACCTTTCCCAAAGCCTCTTAAATGCTCTTATCATATTTGGCTCCAGCACCACCTCATGACTGTGTATTCCAGGCACCCAAAACTTTCAATGTAAAAAAAACTTGCTCTGCACATCTCCAATAAGCATGCCCTTCTCACCTTAAAAGCTACGTATACACTCTGCGAGAAAAAGGATGTGAAAGTCAAAGATATGAGGACTGTAACTATCACAGACAAAAGGAAAATCAACAAATATTTGGAAGTACATCGACAAATACAGGTTTGTTTCAGTCCACATGCACTCCAGCACTAAACTTTATTTGCAGAGGTTTTGGAAACATTTAAGATACAGTTAGACAGGTACATGGATAGGACAGGTTTGGAGGGATATGGACCAAATGCAGGCAGGTGGAACTAGGATAGCTGGGACATGTTGGCCGGTGTGGGCAAATTGGGCCGAAGGGCCTGTTTCCACATTCTGTCACTCCAAGACTCCATGACTCCAATCATACTAAATTGTGCTGACATGGCATAGTGGACAGTCTCAGTGTTATCCCGACACCCTTGTACAGTATATGAGTGTGATTGTGTCTCTGTCACGTAAGATTTTTTTCTGAACTGCATGCAAAAAGGTTGAGAACAAATCAGAGCCTTCACTGATGACTAAGGAAAGGTGGAGCCCACAATGGTCCATTGTTGGCTATGGAAGAGGTGATAAGGAAGGGATTATACATATGGAAGCGAACAATGGAACTTGGTCATCATTTATGGTTTTGATTTATTCTGAAACTTTTCGTATCTCTAGTTTCCTTCTCCCCTGATTCTCAGTCTGAAGAAGGGTTTTGTCCCGAAACGCCACCTATTCCTTTTCTCTAGAAATGCTGCCTGACATGCTGGGAATTTTGTGTATATCTTCAGTGTCAACCAGCATCTGCAGATCCTTCCGACACACTGGCGACTCTGCCATAAGGTCATAAGCGATAGGAGTAGAATAGTAAGATTAAATGAGAACTTACCAGTTTGAAGTTTGATCGTTATTTTATGAGGAGTTACGTTGAGGGATTACGTGAAGAAGGCCGTCCCCATGCATGCGTGTCAATCTTCAAAGCAGCGGTGTGACGTCACAGAAAAGTTGTTGAACTAAAATAGTAAGACTGTAGTTGACTAGAACTTACAGAAAGATCGTTATGTTACGAGGGTAGGGAGCGGAGGGCACTTAATCCCTCAATGTAACTCCTCCTAAAATAATGATCAAACTTCAAACTGGTATGTTCTCGTTTAATCTTATTATTTTACGGACTTCCGGTGGCGCCAAGGAGTAGCAAATGCACAGCATCGAGCTTTGCTCCCGTCAAATCTTGAAAAAAGCTAGTTTGGAAGACGAGACCGATTTTAAAATACTCACTCAAAGTTAATCATACTTGGAATACCGGAAACGGAACAAATAATTACAAGGAATCAAAGAACTTTTATCGACTATTCTTTAATAATTGGGAAAAAATTAATATTAAAATTTTGGAAAGGCCCTGTATCCCCAACAATTAAAATGTGGAATACAGAAATGACGGAGACACTTCACTTGGAGAGATTGAGACTTGTCCTTATGGACAGGTTGGATCTCTTCAAAGGGATTTGGTCTCCCTACATCAAATATCTACAGGGTCATAATGGTTCGGCGCAGGGACTTGACTGAGGCCTGAATATCTGAATGGATGAAGAAATACATATAATAAATCATGAATGTATCTCCAAGAATGGATTATTTAGTAATATTTTAATCTCCATCAAACTTCTCACATTTTCTTTTCTATTTTCTACTCTCTTTCTCTATCTTCTCATCTTTAATTAGGGAAAAAATATAGAAACATATTATATAAATTTTTAATATGTATACACCTATTATTACTTGTATGAAAAGATTATAGATGTCTTAAATTTGTAATTATATAAAATTGTGCATTTTCAACTATATAATAATTTTGAAATATAAAGTTAATAATAATACAAACATTCTTAATATTTTGATAACATTATGAATATCATAGAACTTTGTTTAAGATTGGGTATTATGTAGTTATATTAGGGGGGATTTGTATTTGGTAATTAGAAGAATATCTATGGTATGAGAAGTGTGAGTATATTGCTTATTTTAGGAATATACTACATACACTCCCAATTATATAAAATAAATAACCAGGAAATGTATAATGGATAATATTACAATTAACATAAACAGTATCAATCGATAATCAATATTATATAATTTTGTATATTATATAATTTACACTGCCGTATAAGAGTGTACTCGGTATATATTGTTTCTACAATTAAAAAAAAAAAAATAAAAAAAAAAAAAAAAAAAAAATACTCACCGGAGCTGTTTAAAGTCGCGTAAGTGATGTCATCAGAAATCGCCGCAAAAAATACGGAGATTAACGGCAGTTTTAAATGAAAAAAGGGGAACCTCACCAGAAGCCAGCAAAACCTGCTACAAGACCTGCTGCAAGATACTACTTGAAAAAAACTTGGTAAGACTCCTCAAACTCCTCAAACATCAGCTGAAATCTCGGAAGAAGAAGTCCTCCTACAGAAATGACTTCAAAGGATGGACAGATGGAACAACTGGAACAGACGGTAAGAGCTTCAGTTACCCAAAACATTTCTAAATTGATACTAGATGGGAACGCTGCACTGGACAAAAGTATCTCTGAAAAAATTAAACACGGTAATGAGAAGCGGATGGTGAAAATTGACAACTTAAATAAACGTGTTGAAGAGATTGAGGAGGATTTAAACAAAAATATTAAGTGGTTTGAAAAAGACTGTAATAAGAAGCTTGATTCAATTCTCAAGAATACTGATTCGGTTATGGAAGAAATGGATAATACGATGACTGAGATGTCTAAGGAGATAAAGAGACTGAGAAAGGAACAAGAAAGTACTGGGGGGCAACTTGCTAAAATGAAGGATAAATGTCTGGACTTGGAAGCAAGATCGAGAAGGCAGAATTTAAGAATAGTTGGAATAAAAGAGGGAAAGGAGAGTTGACAAACCCTCAAAACCCAAAACCCAAACTTAATGGATATAGTAAATCTAGTTTAAATTGTGCGTATTGGGGGGGGGGGGGGGGGGGGGGAGGAGATTCAGATACTTGGAAACTATCCAAGGGTCTGAATCTGGTTAACCCCTTGGAACCTGCTGCTGTCCAATACAAAAGAATGGGACTTAATTGGGGAGTGAAATGTAATCATTGTCGGTATATTGGCAGACATGGGCATATAACTAACATAGTTACTGTTATATTTGAGTGTATACTTAATGTTGGATTTTTTGAGGATGCATTCCAATAGTTAGATTTGAAATGCGTTTTATCTTATATATATTTTTTTAATTTTGAACCGGCCTCTCTTCCTTTTAACAATAATTGGTCAAGGGGGCAGAGCGAAATGTATAACAACATCTACGGAAGTCGACAAGAATTTTTCTACCACCTTTTGGTGGCTTTTTAAAAATTATAATATCTCTATTTTTTGATATTATAATATCACTTTTTGTTTTTCAATTACCTTTTCACCACTTTACACATTCTGGTCTTTTCTAAGGTCTATTTGACCTATTTGGAAGGGGAGATGTCAACAAAATTTAACGGGAGATGTCAACAAAATTTAACAGCTGTGGATGACCACCCATCACCTAGAGTTCTGAGGTACTTGGTTGTACCATATGACTTAAGGGTATTAAATTGATTTACAATACAAGATGATAAACAAAAGAAAACTGGATGAATCACGTTCTGTAGCTGGAATATGAGGGGCATAATCTTTTTACAAGAAACACATCTGAAACATCAAACACAGATAAGATTGAAGGCAAATTGGATTGGGCAAACATACTACTCTTCATTTACTTCTAAATCTAGAGGAATGGCTATTATTATTTATAAAGGTATACCATTAAAATCAAAGAATATCATAGCAGATAAAGAGGGGAGGTACGTTATAGTTACAGGAGGAATTCACTCTACTCCACTTACTTTGATAAATATTTATGCTCCCAACTTTGATAACCCTCAATTCTTTAGTAAAATTCTGGATATAATTTCAGAATTTAACTACCAAAATGTGATACTAGGGGGAGATTTTAATTGTGTTCTAGATCCATATCTGGATAAATCAGCAAAACAAAAAAGGATTAACATAAAATCTAAAACTAGTGAACTCCTAAATACATACATAAAAAACACAAACATAACAGATGTATGGAGAATCACTAATCCAGTAGGTAGGGAATACTCATTTTATTCAACGGTACATAAAACGTATTCACGTATCAACTATTTTTTAGTGGACACAAAATGAATTCGCTATACGCATAACTCTAAATATCATAATAGTATTACCTCTGATCACTCCCCATTAACTTTTTTTTAAATTAGAAGGAATGCCTGATAAAAAATTGTTCTGGATGTTTAACCCCCAATCTTAAACAACTCACAAGGTTGTACATATTTAAAAGAGCAGATGATATTCTTTTTTGAGACAAATGATACACCAGGTATTTCACCCTCCTTATTATGGGAAACATTTAAGGCATTTATTAGAGGAACTATAATTTCATATCAAGCTTTCCAAAATAAAAAGAACAACACTGAACAATTGCAGTTAGAACAACAAATTAGACAATTAGATCTAGAAAATACCAAAGAACCAACCATAGATAAACACAATAAGATAACAATATTAAAATACAAATAAAATAAAATTTTATCGGCAAGAATAATACGATTATTTCAAATTACAAAACAAGAAAACTTTGAATTTGGTGATAAACCACAAAAACTCTTAGCACGTCAACTGAAAAAACAGGAAAGGGAAAATACAATTACTAAAATTAAATCAGATACATCTGAATTATTAACACTACCTAAAGACATTAATAAAAGATTTGCTCAATTCTACCAAAATCTATATACATCTAAAACCCTTGCAAATAATACTAAAATTACAACTTCTTAGACAATTGTAATCTTCCAAAACTTAATACGTTGGAACAAAGGAATTAGGAGCTCAGATTACACTTAAGGAAATAGAAGAAACAATAAATTCATTGAAGAATAGTAAAATGCCAGGACCAGGTGGCTTTAGTAATGAATTCTATAAAATATTCTACGAGATAATTTCACCACGCTTACAAAATTAATATATATACATGCTTTTAAAGAAAATATACTACCAGAAACATTAACCGAGTCAACTATTACACTCATACCTAAAAAGGATAAAGATCTAGAAGACCTAGGTTCATATAGAGCCATAGCACTCCTAAATACAGATTAAAAAATATTAGCAAAGACCCTAGTGAGAAAATTGAGTAAATATGTTAGCAAACTAATAAATCTGGATCAAACAGGATTTATACCCAAGAGATACTCATTCAACAATTTTAGATGGCTGTTTAATATAATGTACTCACATGAAACTGAAGAGGAAGACCTAGCAATTATTTCACTGGATGCAGAAAAAGCTTTTGATCAAGTAGTTGGGAAATATCTATTCAAAGTATTGCAAAAATTTAATATGGGAGATAATTTTATCTCATGGGTAAAATTATTATATGATAAGACTGTGGCTAGATATATTAACAATATATAATCCCCGACATTCCAATTATCAAGGGGCAATAGACAGGGGTGTGCATTATCGCCCCTGCTATTTGCACTTGTGATAGAGCCCTTAGCAGAAAGTATAAGAAGTCATCCAAATATTTATGGATATAATACCAAACACTCAAATAATAAAATTTCATTATATGCAGGTGACATTATTATATATTACAAATTCGCAAATTGGCATACCAAATATATTAAATTTAATAGAGAAATTCGGCTCTTTTTCAGGTTATAGAATAAACTGGAACAAAAGCAAAATTATGACGATGAAACCTCAAGCGCCGATACATCCGTCGAAATTCCCTTTTAGAATTGCAACAGAAAAATGCAAGTATTTGGGTATCCAAATTACTAGAAAATATAAATCATTATTTAACGCAAACTATATGCCTTTATTAACTAAACTGAATGGGTTGATTAAATTCTGGAAAACACTGCTGATGTCCTTAATAGGCAGAGTAAATGCTACAAAATGATCTTTTTACCACAAATACTGTACCTATTTCAATCATTACCAATATTTTTACCAAAAAAATTATTTAAAAAACTAGACTCTGATATTACAAACTTCATACGGGACTATAAATCACAAAGATTTCAATGGGAACATCTGTGTAAATTTAAAGAATTAGGGGGACTGACACTCCCTAATTTGTTTTACTACTACTACTGGGCAGTGAATATTAAAAATATAATTTACTGGTTGGACAGTTTTGCCCAACAAGTAGATTGGATAAGAATGGAGAAAGAGGATTGTTCATCCTATAATATAGGAACGATTCTTCTTTCTCCGATGAAACTGAACAATATAATATATAAGAAGAATCCAATTATTCACAGCATAATACGAATTTGGAAACAAATAAAATTAACTTTAAAATTAAGAAACTTATCGCTTCTTTCCCCAATAGTTAACAATCCCTCATTCAAACCATCTATTATTGGTAAAACATTTATCCATAGGGAGAGAATAGGAATTAAAATGATTGGAGATATGTATGAAATCGAAAAACTTCTGTAATTCCAACAACTACAACTAAAATATAATCTGAAAAGTTACCAATATTTCAAATACCTTCAAGTTCAAGATTATTTGAAAAAATATACACAAGGATTTCAAACTCTAACCTCAGATTTATTAGATGAAGGAATGAACAGAAAGGCAGAATCAAGCAATTTAATATCATACTTATACAATATAATTTTAAATATAGAAACACCAACGACAGAGGCAATTAGAAGGGACTGGGAACAAGAGTTATTGATAAAAATCCCAAAAGACAGATGGGAAAAAACCTATTATATGTACATAAATGTTCGATTAATGTAAGGCATAACTTAATTTAATTTAAAATTTTACATAGATTATATTACTCGAAAACTAGATTTAATAAAATATGTCCAAATGTTTCCCCCATTTGTGATAAATATCTAACTCAAAATGCCACTATAGCACACTCATTTGACTCCTGTACAAAACTTCATCAATTTTGGAACAAAATCTTTGGAACTTTTACAGATATATTCAACACAAAATTGAACCCCAATACAGAACTGATTATCTTCGGATCAATGGAAGAGGGACGTAAATTAACTACATTCCAAGAAGCTCTCTTTAATTATGGTTAAATAACAGCAAATAAACCTATACTCAAATTTTGGAAAAACGCATCCACGCCAACGTTCAAAATGTGGATTTCAAATATGTCGGAAACACTACTTGAAGAAATGAAATTCCTCCTAATAGGCAAAGTAGACCAATTCTTAAAGATTTGGTCTCCTTTTATCGACTTCTTACAAGCATATGGTGCAACATAACATAACCTTAGAAATTAAAAGGTTCAGAACCGGGTGACGGATGGGTAAAGATTTTAAATAGGTATATCTCTCCTAATTTATTTTCTTTCTATTTTCTCTTTTCTTTTTCAATCTTTTTAGCTTCTTACCTCTGCTTTTCGTTTCTCTCACTATCTGTTTCTACTCTCTTGTCTATTTATCTCGACACTCTTTATTTTCCTCTTTCTATCACTGTTCTTTTATTATTAAATTAAAAATAAGAAGTGGTACAAGAATGGTAACGTGTATGTATGTATGTATCAGGTACTTAAGTACCACACTACTGTACTTACTTCTAACAAAAAACAAAACAAAAAAAAACAAAAACAAAAAAACCTTACCATTTTACTTTGGAGTCATGTGAGTGACTACGTGAAGATTTTGAAGGTCTGTGATTTCATGCCAAGGATCGAGTCCACGCGTCACAGTTGCATCAATTCACCAGGACTAGTGAGAAAATTAATGCATTCAAAACATGACATGTTTAACAATACTAATACTTTAATAACAAGAAAGAAAATAAACAGTGACCCCTCGTACCCAGGGGGAAACTGTGAAACAGAACGTAAAACAGAATCAGCAAAAATCCCGGGTCTGGCGATAGGCTTATTATAAAACCTCTGGTACGTCCTCTCATTCGACCATCTCACAGCCGCTAGAATGTGGTCAAGAGGGACACCCATATCCCTTGTTGCTGACATCGATGCAGCCCTGATGGAATGAGGTTTAAAAATGTCAGTGTCCACTCCAGCACATGCCAGAACCTGTTTAATCCATCTAGAGATGGTCTGCATCGTAAATTTTTTGTGAGGTTTGGTGTAGCTGACAAAGAAGGAGAGTTCTCAGTCTCTCAGGCTCTTAGTGACCTTTATGTATTGGATTATGGATGACACAATGCACACTCTTGGATTAGAGGGGTATGCCATAAAACTCAATTTGAGCCGCTGTACCCCTGGCCTGCTCTGCTTGACGTGGTCATGAACGAAAAAGGTGATGTTATTGGGGGAAGTAGCCATACTGTCCAGACTGAGTTTTTGTAACGTCTGGACCCGTTGTGCTGAGGCCAGCACCATGAGCATGACTACTTTGAGTGTAAGATGGTGTAGGGACAGAGATGAAACTGGTGCCCACTGACGGAGCAACATGAGGACCACATTCACATCCCATATGTGTGTGTACCTAGGTCTAGGTGGAGTGGAGTTAAAAACGCCCTTCATAAACTTGGTTATTAAAGGGTGAGACCCTACCGTGTGGTGACTGACCCCAACCATAAATAATTTGACAAAGCACTCCGGGCACTGTTAATGGCACTGTAACTAAGCTTGTTATCATGAAAAAGTGATGAAAGAAATGACAAAACGTCCGTAATGGACGCTGCATGATATTAAATGTTAGAGCGGGAACAGTACATCTCCCATTTTCTTATGTGAGAGAAGTACTGTTTCTGTGTGCTCTTCCTCCAGGCTGCAGTGATGACATCTATGGTACGCTCTGAAAGCCTGAACCCCAGGAATGGTCTCCTCAGAAACTGCAAACCAACAAATTTAAACGGTCATGAAGATGGTGCCTTTCCCCTGCAATGGGTGTACCAGCAGATTTCTGCTCTTGGGCACTGCCATTAAAGGCTGTGTAATTAAAACTAGAACCAGAGGGAACCAATGCTGCGTAGGCCAGTCTGGCACTACCAATATGCCAGTGGCGGAGTCTTGCTGATTTTTTGCCACACGTGGAGTAATGAGGCAGAATGGGGAAAAACATATACAAATTTCCCACCCCAGTATAGCGAGAATGCATCTACTGCTACTGCCCGTGGGTCTGGCTCCCATGATATGTAAATTGATGATTAAGCCTGGAAGCAAACATATAAATGTCTGGTACACCATAACGAAGGACAATATCATTAAACACTGCGTGATTTAACATCCATTCTTTGTTATCGTTGAACTCTCGTGATCTGGTATCTGCCACTGTGTTATATCTACCTGGCAAATAGATTGCTGAAACACAGACGTTTCTTGCAATACACCAGTGCCAGATGAGATTAGACAATCTATCACAGGATGCAGACTTACTGCCACCCATGTGATTAATGTACGCTACTGCGGTAGTGTTGTCAATCAGAAGTTGGACATGCACATGATGCCTGTTGGTACAAAAAGCCTTCAACCCATAGAGTGCTCCCAGCAACTCTAAATGGGAACCTTGAATATTCGTCAACTAAGGTAAGTATATAAACATTTCGAGAGGAGGATGGTAAAGGCCCTTTGAAGTCAATACTCAAACGTGCCATAGATTGAGTAGCTTTGATCAACCTTCCTTCTTCAGGGCAGAAGAACCTTGGTTTTAATTCAGCACAGATTCTACATGAAGCACGTCATCTTCACATCTTCTGTAGAGAAAGGTACGTTTTTGGAACGAACATAGTGTAACAAACGAGTGACTCCAGGATGACACAGCCCTTTGTGAATATCAGTGAGTGCAGAAGAATGAACAGAGGCACAAAATGCTCAGGTTAATGTATCCGGAGCAACCTTATCCTTACCAGTGCGGTACTCAATTGAGTAACAATATGCAGATAACTCAATCCTCCATTCATGAATTTTACTGTTCTTAATCTTCGTTCGTTTCCGATTATCCAGCATAAAATCTACTGAACGCTGATCTGTTATCAAAGTGAAGTGCTGGCGAGCAAGGACATGACTCCATTTTCTCACTGCTTCAATAATTGCTGTAGCTTCCTTTTCGACGGGTGGGTAGTGCAATTCACTACCTTTGAGAGTACGAGACATGAAAGCCACTGGTCGTCGTCCTTGATTTAATGTTGCTGATACTGCTAAATCAGAGGCATCACATTCAACAACAAAGGGGAGATCCTCGTCGATGGTGTAATGTCACAGATTCCAATTATTTCTTTAAAGAAGTAAAAGCACCAATTGCTGTAGAGTCAAGGGGGAAAGATTTTGCTCTAATCAAAGGCTGAATTTTGTCAGAAAAATTTGGTATCCAGTTTGCATAATATGCAAACATCCCAAGGACCCTTTGTAGAGCGTTTAATGTAACTGGAACAGGTATCTCTTGGAGTGGGCGGAGTCTTTCTGGATCAGGCTTGAATATATCATTTCCAACCCAATAACCAAGAATATTAATTGATGACACTGATGTTATTGACTTAGTCTCATTTAATGTTAGATTTTTAGAATGTACAACATCTAAAAACCGTTGTACATTTTCATCATGTTCGGCTTGGTCTTTTCCTGCAATAGTTATATTATCAAGATAAGGGAAAGTATCTTTAAGGTTTTCCTGTTCAACAAGTTTGTCCATCTCTCTATGAAAAACTGCCACGCCATTAGTTACACCAAAAGGAACTCTGCAGTAGTGATATAATTTCCCATTTGCTTCAAACAGTGTATTTTTTCTCTGATTCCTTCAAAGGAATTTGGTAGTAAGCACTTTTTAAGTCAAATGTAGAGAATATCTTATACTTAGCTAATGCATTGATAATCTCTTCTATTCGAGGTAGTGGATATGCATCAAGATCCGTGAACTGGTTTATAGTTTGAGAGTAATCAATGCAGAGTCTTTTTCTATGTCTCTCCAAGGTGTCCTTAACCACGACAACTTGTGCCCTCCAAGGGGAAGAGTTGGGTTCTATGATACCTTCTTGTAAAAGATGAGTTACTTCTGTGGATAAGCTTTTCCCATTGAGGGTAGGGAAGATTCAAACAAGAAGGCATGATGAGAATTAAGGGACATTTAGGGGTAACGTGAGGGGGAACTTCTTTACTCAAGGGTGGTGGCTGTGTGGAATGAGCTTCCGGCAGAGGTGGTGGAGGCAGGATCGATTTTAACATTTACGTGAAGGGAATGGAGGGGTATGTCTGAGTGCAGGTAGATGGGACTAGGGGAAAACAAAATGGTCTGGAAGGGCTGAGAGGGCCTGTCTCCGTGCTGTAATTGTTTATATGGTGTCCTATCATCTTTTACTAAAGTGTCTTGAAGGTCTTGCACTTGAGGATAAATTAGTGAATAATGAAGGACATTCAACAGATGCAGCAGAAACACCACACAATACTGGTGGCTTTGACAATACAAGATCAGGCATAGATCCTTCATACATTATTTGAAGTGATCTGTGCAGTTTCTGAAAATCCTGATCTAGAATTATATCGCTACACAAATTTTTCAAAATACCTCGACATACTGATTTATAGCTAGTTTTGATCAGAATAAAGTCTACAATACAAGATCCTATAATTTGAGTGTTGAGAGTTGTCAGAGCCATCGAGATTTCCTTGTTTGAAGGAATTATGGTTAGATTTAGTTGAGACACAACTTGTTCACTTATAAAACTTTCTGAACTGCCAGAATCGAGTAATACATTAAGTGTATGGCCATTAATGGATACCATTGTAGCTGCATGAGACAAGCTCTGAGGAAATGCAGCTGTAATTGCATATAAAGAAGGCGTATACATAGCAGCAGTCATAATTTTTGTAGTTGCTTTGGACTTGCACACTCTAGAATAATGTCCCTTCTTGCCACAACTATTACAAGTTGCCTCTCGAGCAGGGCATATCTCTCTCTTATGAATAATACCCCTGCAAAAGTAACAGTTCCTTTTTGAATAATTATATGCAGCTGCAAGGGCATCTTTATCAGTAGAAATTGTTTCAGTTTTCTCCATATTTGTACTTGGGTGAAATTCGTTTGTAGTAGTTGCAGCAGAATACGCATTAGATGAGCCATAAGCATCTGAATTTTTCTGAGCCAAGTCCAAAGAGTAAGCTTGTTTGTAAGCTGACTGTAAATCCAAGGTTTTGTGTTCTAATAGTCTCTGTCGTATTAAAGGCGATGCCAAACCATTGATAAAAGAGTCTCGAATAACTTCCTGTTGATATTGACCAGCCATAACTGCTTTGAAGGCACAGTCTTTACTAAGTCTTTGAAGTTCTTGTAAAAATTCATCAAGTGACTCACCAGGTTTTTGTTTCCGAGCAGCAAGGAGGTGTCGAGCGAATATCACGTTGGGTGTCTTAACAAAGAGTCTGCTTAGTACATTAATAGCAGAATCATAAGTTGTACATTCCTCTATGTACTCATATACATCAGAAGAGCCGAAGCTTATTAATGTCTTAAGCCTGTCTGGTGCATCGTTGCCACACTACTCTAATAAGTTATTTAGTATATGAAGCCAGTGCTTCCAATTCTTTGCAGCAGCAGGTGAGTTGGGAACCAGATCCAAGCATTGGAGTTTCAATAGTTTCTCCATCCAAAGTCGGACTGTTTGACTTGTAAGATAAGTTGCTTAAATTGTTGTGAGGTAAAGGAAACTTTCACTACTTGTAATTTACTTAACTTTATTTAAGCTTTAAGCAACTTATTTCTTTAATACATTACTCAGAAACGTCTGGCAAACATGGCTGATTCCGCAGGCCTTTCCTGCCCGAAATACTTTGCACATGCGCACACTCCGGGAATGTCCTGCGCATGCGCACACTCTAGAAGAGCCTCGCACATGCGCCCACTTCAGTCAATTATCGTAGATGGCACCAATTTAGACTTAACTGGATGGATTAAGAAACCGAGCTTTTCAAAAACTAGTTTTGCAACTGACACAGATAATTCAGCTAATTTGTGTCTTCCCAATGACCAAAATGTCATCCAAATATGCCATGGCAATATGATTTTGTGCCCCGAGTAACCCCAGCTGGGATTTTAACAATTTTGTGAATAGTCTGGGAGCTGAGGTCAATCCATTAGGCAATGCTTTAAACTGCCACAACTGATCCATCCAGTTAAACTTCAAACATCTCCTGTGATTTTCATGAATGGCCACTGAATAGTACGCATCTTTGAGGTCAATGCTTGCCATATAACATGCATTGGAAAGCAGTTGTTTAGCTATGACAAAAGTTTCCATTTTAAAGTGTTTATACTGCACAAAGGTGTTAAGCCCTGATAAATCAAGGACAATTTGACTTCCTCCATCCTTCTTTTGTATGGTGAATATGTTAGACACAAACTGATGAGACTCACAATTTTCCCTCTCAATTATCCCTTTTTTGAACATAGAGTCAAATTCTCTTTGTGCACTCATACACTCCTGTTGTGAAAATACAAAAGTACGGCCAGGTGTATGCTGAGTGGATGGAGGCAAGTCAGAAATGAACTCAATTTGGAAACCTTGAATACTCTGCAGTATAAATGGGTTAGATGTTATCCACTGCCATTCATGTAAGAAAAATTGCAATCTCCCTCCAACTTGTAATGTATCAATAGCAGGCTCACTTACCTTAGAAGTTAACGGTAGTAAGGTCTCTGCTTCTGCCCCCGAGGTCTGAGGGGCAGGGCTGTTGGAGAGCGCCGCATCTTGAACATGGCCCAGCTTGGGCCCTGCCCTAAAAAAGGCCTCTGTGCTTGTTGTTCGGCACCACGTCCACCATATCCAGCAAATCGTTTGGTATGAAGGGTATGAGGATAGGGGTAGTCTCTGGAAAGACGATACCTTCGGAGGTGCCTTCATGAGGCCAAGAGTCTTAGACTCCTCATCGAGCTATTTTACCTGTTTGGACAGGTCCTTTCCGAAGAGGAGGTTAGGGGGTTGTACATTCCCCAGCTTACATAGCCCAGCAAATTTAGGATTTAGAGCAGGACGGATGGCATTCTTTCTAATGCAATTGATTTCAAAATATGCATTGCGCATTAATGCCATCGCATCCTGCTGTGTATCGGAGAGGGGCGCCCCATCCACTGACCTAGCAAAGGCCGTGATGCCCGAGGCGAGTAGCCTGAGAACTCTTTGGATTTTAACCTCTTGGGCTCTGACGCCCCCTCCAATGTGTTCCCAAATGGATTGGTTAACTACTGGGACACTAAGTGAGGCACAGTTTAGTGGAGTGTAATACCTAGCAGTAGCCTCCTCCATCGTTTGTTCTTGAAGAGGATGGGAAGCCAGATAATTAATAGTAATTGTGAGCTCTTCGTCCAATGGCTCACCTGTGAGGGCAGGGACCGCAAATCTGGATGATATATATGGTACACCCAATGTTCCCTCTTGGCCAACTGTGCCTCCATACTCTGGGTCAGTATAGCACTGACCTCGTACGCTCCTTTCATCTGAATGGAAATATTATGCAGCCCTGACACAGGTGCTGCTGCCTCGGGTTCCATGTACTCCCCAGACTCCAATAGCTCCGTCCTTTGGAGCAGATCGTGCTGGAGCAACCTCTCCACAAGGCTCTCCATATGGGCCAGCCTGCCTAAAGCGCTGCCCATAGAAGGAGGGGAATTTTCCACCTCCTGGCCCGACTCCTCCGAGTCCAGCGCCCTCACAGACTTTTATGTGGCTTTTCTCCCCCGTGGAGTAGCCAATGTGCTTTCTGGCAGCACCAAGTCTGTAGCCGCTGGCTGCTCTGCCAGCAGCCCTGTAAGCGAATTCGGCAACCGCACGCTGCCCGCAAACCCGCAGTCTTCCGCAGTCCGGTTAGGTCGCGGCACGCCTTTAAGACTGTAGAGTCTTAGCCTCCTCATCGAACTCTTTTACCTGTTTGGACAGGTCCTCTCCGAATAGGAGGTTAGGGGGTTGTACATTCCCCGGCTTTCATAGCCCAGCAAATTTAGGATTTAGAGCAGGATGGATGGCATTCTTTCTAATGCAATTGATTTCAAAATGTGCATTGCACATTAATGCCATCACGTCCTGCTGTGTATCCGAGAGGGGCGTCCCATCCACTGATGCAATCTCTCCCGCAATCAGAAGCTGAAAAAAAGGTAAGCAAACACACTCCGGACCGGGAGCAATGACTTCAGCTAAGTTTTAAACTTACCCGCTGGAAGGAGCGAAGCGCCTACCAGCCAGTCATTGCGCAATGCGTCAGACGTAATGACGCGCAGGCATGGGGACAGCCTTCTTCACATAGTCACTCACGTGACTCCGAAGTAAAATTAGGCCATTCGGACCATTAGGTCGACTCCAACATTCAATCATGGCTGATCAATTAGGTATGTTACAAAACTTACCTTTAGCGGCGCTGCAGTTCCACCACTGGCCGTCGGCGCGACTTTGCCGTCTTTGAGAGGGGGGCGGTTTTAAAATGCCGCTTTTCTCCAGACAATTCAAATCGATCAATCTCAGAGGTTTTAGTTGCTAAAGAGATATTGCACCAACATTTGTTTTATGAAGCTATTTTTAAACTATGCTGGATCATTCATTAGCAAGAGTGAAATAAAAATCGTATTCTAAAACCATGAACGCCGACAACGGGACGGACCTTACGTAGGGGACAAAACAAGGTACACAGTTTATTTGTACATAAAAACATGGTTCTTAGGAAACATTTAATCAAAATTTCATGTTGCGAAAAGGGGACAAAAAATATATACGAACCGGCAGCATTTTTCCTGCCGACTGGGGGTTAAATTCACCGCAAACCGCAACGTTCAAATCCATCGCGTTCCACAAAAACCCACTCGCGTTGATTTAAATGGCCATTAATTTACGGGAATTAAACACTAAAATCCTTCAATTTGGCCTATAAATTCATGAAAATTAGATTTTAAAATTATGTTATATTGTGAATTATTGTGTGAATGTTATTTGGACACTTAGGCAATTTAAAACTGTTCATATTTTCTTAAGAAATGGATAAATGTTTAGATCTAGTAATTTAATTTTGTAATTAGCTACAATTAGGTAACTAACTAATGTATGCTTTAATTTCAGGTCATCCAAGTAAGATGGTTTCATATTTGTTTCAGAATGTCTCAATCTATAATAACTGAAAATGTCATTGAGTTCTCATAATTTTTAAGAAAGTTATGGGCTTTTGACTGTCCTCGATCACAGCTTTTGAGTTAAGTCAATAGAAAAGCAAAGGGGAACTAGATGTTAATTTCCGAGTATGAAAATGGCCATTACATTTTTAATACTGAAGATATGAAAGTGAATTAGGTGTCAAATTAAACTTCTTTTTATGCTTTATCTGATGGGATAAATTGCAGACTTGATTTTTAAAATCTCAAAATTTTGTAACGTTGTTAGATCAATCTCTTCCTCCCAACCCCATTCTCCTGCCTTCTCCCCATAACTGCTGACACCCGTACTAATCAAGAATCTATCTATCTCTGCCTCAAAAATATCCACTGACGGCCTCCACAGCCTTCTGTGGCAAAGAATTCCACAGATTCATCACCCTCTGACCAAATAAATTCCTCCTTGTCTCCTTCATAAAAGAATGTCCTTTAATTCTGAGGCTATGACCTCTAGTCCTAGGCCTACCCCACTAGTGAAAACATCCTCTCCACATCCAAGCTGGTGTTCCAGCTCTCCAGAAAGTATAGGTCAGCCAACTATTACACTTTCTATCCAAGCCTTTCACTATTCTGTATGTTTCAATCAGGTCCCCCCACATTCTTCTAAACTCCAGTGAGTACAGGCCCAGTGCCATCAAACGCTCATCATAGGTTAATCTACTAATTCTTGTCATAGTGTACCATTTCCAGGCACTTGTACTGTATCTAAGATGTGGCTATTTATAATAATATTTGATGTTATGCATAATAGCATTTCACTGTACATGCGACAATAAAGTACCATTGAACTGCATGAGCTGCACCACAAAGGCTAAGGGTGCATGATTGCACCTACACCCAAGGGTGCCCTGCCTTATTGCATTGACTTGGAAATGTATCGTTCCCCCATTGGCATTGGGTCTAAACTGCAGAACTTCATACTGTGCAACACTGCAAGCACATTCACCAAACGAACTACAGCAGTTCCAGGCAACACACTCGCAAGGGCAGTTAGGGATGGCGATAAATTCTCTCTTTACCGGCAACGCTCAGATCCTAAAGATTCTATAAAGAAACACCATTATCACTTGGGTAATAGGGTATTTAAATTTGCACAGCTAAGTCTCATTGTTCTATGGTGAGATTAATGAACAATTAATGAAACAGAAATGCAGCAAATTCTTATGATATGGGGAGGCTAATTGTGAGATGTGTATTTTCAAAGCTAATGAGGGTCCCGCACAGCGATATTCACATTACCGCGCCATCTGTCCCCCTACTGATAGTAGCTGTACCATTTACACTACCAATAAATAATGCAAGAAGCCCTAATTACCTTGCTGTGTTTGTTGACAGCAAGTTATGGCCATGCTGTCCTCTTGTAACGCAATGCCACACATAACTCAATCTCTTTACTTGCCGGCCAACCAAGGTTGATCATCTTGTCGGGACCATATATCTCACCACTTATTTACAAAGTCGTTATGCTGCGAAGCAGCAGCAGCAGTGGCAGCAGCATGTTCTGCTGCAACTTAAATTCATATTTATGGTCCAAATTTGACAATTTTGTGACACGTGGGCAGATTAATGGTGAAGTCTTTTTTATCTGAGGCCAAACGAAAACTGTCCAGCAATGCATGGTAATTCACAACGCGTGACAGAATCTCTTTCAAAACAGACAAATACTTGCTGCTGGATGCTCCATAAATTCCCTTTTGACGCAACACATTTTTGGTGATTGTTTACTCCGGTTTATGAATTGAAAATATGGAAATGTAAAATACCTTACAGGGAACTACTCTTCTATTCAGGTCATTTCCAGCAGCCATCCTAGACAAGTGGAAAAAAGAGCCATGATCTTGATTCTCAAGACGATAGGAGCATTTCTTCTGGGAAGCTCAACAGGATAGTGTCTTACACGGCCAACAATGGAGCCTGGAAGTAATGAAAGTTCGGCATGGAAAGTTTAGTTTCGAGATACAGCGCAAAGTATTTGGTTAGGTGGCCTGAAGAGCATTATTCACCCATTAGAGGGAAGGTGTTGTTGCTTTGGAAAGAGAGCAGAATATGATTACCACAATGCTACCTGGATTAGAGGTTATAAGCTATAAGGAGTGCTTGGACAGTTGTATTACTTTCTCCGAGGCATTGCAGTCTGAGGAGAGATCTTATAGTAGATTCTAATGTCAAAAGAAGCAAAGATAGGGGAGATGGAATCTTTTTCCTTGGGTGGAAATGACAAATACTGGAGAGCGTAGATTTAAGGTGAGGGGGATGGAAGGTTTAGTTTTGAGATACAGTGCGGAAACAGGTCCTGTGGACCACCGAGTTCCATTCTGACCAGCGATCCCCGCACACTAATACCATCCTACACATACTAGGGACAATTTACACATACACCAAGCCAATTAACCTACAAACCTGTATGTATTTCGAGTGTGGAAGTTAACTAAAGATCTCAGAGAAAACCCACGTGGTCACGGGGAGAACTTACAAACTCCTTACAGCCAGCACATGTACTCAGGATCGAACCTGAGTCTTTGGTGTTGCAAGCAATATAAGACGGCAACTCTACCGCTGCACCACCTTAGAGGAGGTTAGACGAGGATGTTAGAGGAGGTTTGCAGGGCAAATATTTTACACAGAGTGCGGTGGATGCCTGGAACACACTGCCAAGGATTGTTGTGGTTTAGGCAACATATATACAATGGGACGTGCAGACCCACCAAGAGGGAAGAGTTGGTATGATGAGAAGTGGCAGCATTCCTCACCCAAAGTGTAATTGAGTAAAGACTCCTATATCCCTTCAAAGATTTGCGACAGACTGCAGACTTTATCATCAAATGTGAAGTTTAGTTTAGTTTAATTTATTATTGTCACATGTACCGAGGTTCAGTGAAAAGCTTTTGTGTTATAACCATATAACCATATAAGAATTACAGCTCGGTAACAGGCCATCTTGGTCCTTCTAGTCTGTGCTGAACACTTCCTCTCACCTAGTCCTATCTACCTGCAATCAGACCATATCCCTCCATTCCTTTCTCGTCCATATACCTATCCAATTTATTTTTAAATGATAAAATCGAACCTGCCTCCACCACTTCCACTGGAAGCTCATTCCACACAGCTACCACTCTCTGAATAAAGAAGTTCCCCCTCATTTTACCCCTAAACTTCTGTCCCTTAATTCTCAAATCATGTCCTCTTGTTTGAATCTTCCCTACTCTCAATGGAAAAGCTTATCCACATCAATTCTGTCTATTCCTCTCATCATTTTAAGACCTCTATCAAGTCCCCCCTTAACCTTCTGCGCACCAAAGAATAAAGACCTAACTTGTTCAACCTTTCTCTGTAACTTAGGTGCTGAAACTTAGGCAACATTCTCGTAAATCTCCTCTGTACTCTCTCTATTTTGTTGACATCATTCCTATAATTTGGCCACCAAAATTGTACATCATACTCCAGAATTGGCCTCCCCAATGCCTTGTACAATTTTAACATTACATCCCAACTTCAATACTCAATGCTCTGATTTATAAAGGCCAGCACACCACCATATCTACATGAGATTCCACCTTCAGGGAACTATGCACAGTTATTCCTAGATCCCTCTGTTCAACTGCATTCCTCAATTTTCTTCCGAGTCACGTGAGTGACTATGTGAAGAAGCCCCGCCAGGCGCATGCGCGTCATTACGTCCGACGCATGGTGCACTGACGGGCTGGAGAGCGCAGCTCCACCAGTGGTAAGTTACATACCAGGGGGTAAGTGATTTTAACAATTTTCTGCGAGTACTTAAACTCTGTAAGACTGGTTCAGGAGCCAGCGTGAGTACTCTCAAAATGGAGAGAGTCGCAAAAAAGAGTGCTGCCGTTCGTAGTAAGATACTTACTCGCGGGGCCGCGTTTAGTGCACGTAGGTCGGGTAGGGAAATACGGGCTGCGGTAACGCCGGTTCTGAGGACGCCGACTGCAGAACCACCGGCAGCTCAACTGCCTCTGTCAACTCCGGGGCCTCAGGGCGCTGTGGCCACTCCAGTAGGGAGGAACCTCCAAACAACCTCTGGAGAACAACCTTGGCTATGGAGCTACGGGTAACTGAGTCAGTCCAGGATAAATCCTCTGGAGAACAACCTCTGATGAATGGTGCTGCATAACATCCGATCTGTTTATACTGGACAGTGTCTCGGGGTCTCGAATTGAGTTTGTCAGGAATACACCTACCTGCACAAAATATGCCTAGTCGGGTATTGTTTTTTTCAGGACCAGAAACTCTGCAGGTGAATGATGAAATTGGGGTTTTATTCCAAAAAGGGGTCATTGAAAAGACGGTATATCATCCTCAACAATTTGCGTCCAATATATTCCCCAGGCAGAAAAAAGATGGTGGGTGTCGAGTCATTCTGGACCTAACCCGGTTAAATTCCTCTGTCCAGTATAGGCACTTAAAATGGATACTTTCAGTAGTGCTAAGCAGTTGTTATCAAAAGGTCGTTATATGGCAACCATAGTTCTGAAAGATGCATATTATTCAGTACCAATTCATCATCAGTACCGTAAATACTTGAAATTTAGTCGGATGGGACAGCTGTGCCAATTTAAAGCGTTGCCCAATGGGTTAACCTCAGTTCCTAGGTTGTTTACAAAATTGTTGAAACCAGTTCTGCTGCTACTTCGTGTCCAGAATCACATTGTGATGGCTTATTTAGATGATATTTTAATTTTAAGCAACATTCAGGAAGCAGCTGAGGAGTCGGTTTCAGCAACCAAACACCTATTTCAGAGGTTAGGTTTCCTCATCCATCCAACACATTCCAAGCTTGTACCATCCTAAATAACTGACTATTTGGGGTTTGTCATTGATTCATTTGATATGTCAGTGACTTTGCCTACGGCCAAGGCTGTTGAAATCATGGAGGTCTGTAGCAGTCTTGTAGAGGAGCAACAACCCCCCATCCGGCAAGTAGCCAGTGTTATTGGTAAATTAGTGGCGGCTTTCCCTTTGTTAGGTGCTTTGATAGTGCTAGTTTGGACCTCTGCACTATCAGAGTTTGCAAGGAGCTAGAGAACAAACACTTAAAGAACATGCAGGTCATTTCGACAGACCAATGCAGTTGCCAGCCAAAGCCATCGCCGAATTGCAATGGTGGATAATCAATATCTCATGAAGTACCAAAAACATTTTGACTCAACAACCTTCAGTGATTTTACAAACAGATGTCAGTGCTTTGGGATGGGGAGCCACGGATAGCGTGTCTAGCTGTGGTGGTAGATGGAGTGTGCAAGATGAATTAATCTTGCAGAGGCATGGTATAAATTACTTAGAATTGCTGGGTGCATTCTATGGGTTAAAAGCATATTGTTCAGCAATGAATGATTTACATGTTCAGCTCCAGATTGACAATATCTGTGCTTATATCAATCACATGGGAGGAATTAGGTCAGTATCATGTGATAATCTGGCTAACCTCATTTGGGACTGGTGCATTTCCAGAAATATCTGGGTCTCAGCTATCTACCTACCAGGTAGAGATAATATGGTGGCGGACACCAGGTCACGGAAATTTAATGACAACATAGAGTGGATGCTGAATCCTAATGTTTTTTAAATGATTGTCAGCCGGTATGGTTTGCATCCAGGCTAAATCACCAGTTGCCTAATTACATTTCATGGGAACCAGATCCAGGAGCAGTAGTGGTGGATGCATTCTCGCTACATTGGGGACGTACATTCTTTTACACTTTTCCCACATTCTGCCTCATCGGGCAATGTCTCACCAAAATAGAGCAGGAGTCCGCCTCAGGCATGCTGGTGGTTCCTGACTGACCTACACATCCATGGTTCCCATTGGTCCTGAGAATGATGACTCAGCCATTCATGACTGTCCCCAAGTGCAGTAATTTGTTGGTTCATCCAGTAACAGGAGAAAGTAATCCATTACATGATCGTATTAATCTTTTAATCTGCAGGTTCTGACCAGACCGTTCCAAGGGCTTGGACTGTTGAGTAGGACCATGGATGTGATTACTGCGGCTTGGAGAGAAAGCACTAAAAAACAATATGTGTTTCAGATTAAGAAATGGGAGATATTTTGCTAGCAGTCAGATATCTCCTATCATACTGCAAGCATACCGGATGTATTGGAGTTCCTTGCTACATTGCATTTTGATGAACAGTTGAGCTATAGTGTCATTAATAGTGCTAGGAGTGCTTTGTCCTCCTATTTAGGGCAATCTTCAGAACAACAATCTATCGGGTCTCATACGCTAGTGTCCCGATTTATGAGAGGTATCTCAGAGAGGTATATCCTAGATATACAGAAATCTGGGATGTGAGTATAGTTCTCACACTGCTTCGGCAACGGGCTCCAATCACATCACTATCTTTTCAGAAGTTAACACTTAAAGTGGTTATGCTCATGGCGCTAGTATCAGCGCAACGAGTTGAAACATTGCAAAAGGTACAGCTGGATATCATGTATTCTTCTGTAGAAAATATGACATTTTATGTGTGATTTAATCAAACAAAGCAGACCAGGTATGGCCGGAACCAAAGTAAGCTTTAAAGCATACCCTGTTGACCAAAGGCTATGTGCAGTTATGCACCTGAGTCAATATATCGAGGTAACTAAGAGTCTCAGAGGCTCTGAAACAGCAATGCTCATCAGCCACAAAAAAACTCATAAAAAGATGTCAGTACAAACTATTTATAGATGGTTGAAACAGATTTTGGATTGTGCTGGAGTAGACACTCATGTGTGTAAATCTCACTCCACCAGGGCGGCATCAACATCCGCAGCGAAGGCACAGGACGTGCCTCTAGATCAAATCCTCGGGGCCACAGGATTGTCTAGGGAGTCGACCTTCTCCAAGTTTTATGACAAACCTGTCCTGGCAATGCACGGTTTTGGGTATGCTGTTTTGGGTTCCGTTTGATTTATTTTGTAAATTTAATTTGTAATTTCCCCATGGGATAGAGGGGTTATTACTGCTTTGTTTATTATTAAAAATGTTTATTGAATAATTTGAGAAATGTTCAATACATTATTTGTTCACTCCTGTGTCAACTGAAGCAGTGTGTCCTATGGAATGGATCTATGGCATTAAATCACAGAGCTTTTAAATCTTCACGTAGTCACTCACGTGATTCTGAAGTAAAATAGTAAGATTATACGAGAACTTACCAGTTTGAAGTTTGATCTTTATTTTATGAGGAGTTACGATAAGGGATTACGTGCCCTCCGCTCCCGACCCTCATAATCGCAAATATCATCTGGTAGTTCTAGTGTTCTGAGTCTTACTGTATCACTTCGACTATAGTTACTGTGTTTTCACGCCACTGCTTTGAAGTATGACGTGCATGTGCCTGGCGGGGCTTCTTCACGTAATCCCTCATCATAACTCCTCATAAAATAAAGATCAAACTTCAAACTGGTAAGTTCTCATTTAATCTTACTATTCTCTACCATTTACCATGTACGTCCTATTTTGATTTGTCCTGCCAAGATGTAGCACCTCACACTTATCAGCATTAAAATCCATCTGCCATCTTTCAGCCCACTCTTCCAAATGGCCTAAATCTCTCTGTAGACTTTGAAAATGGTGGATGGCTGTTTGTCATGTTGGAAGCCGGTGACCAGTGGGGTGCCTCAGGGATCTGTGTTGGGTCCACTGGTGTTTGTCATGTACATCAATGATCTGGATGATGGGGTGGAAAATTGGATAAGTTAGTATGCAGATGATACTAAGATAGGTGGTGTTGTGGATAATGAAGTAATTTCAAAGTCTACAGAGAAGATATGGCCATTTGGAAAAGTGGGCGGTAAATGGCAGATGAGTTTAATGCTGATAAGTGTGAAGTGCTATCATCTTGGCACAAATCCGTAGAACATTGTTAAATTTATAGGGAATTGAGGAATGCTTGAGGAATTGGAAACAAGGTGTGTGAAACAGAGGGATTTAGGAATAAACCAAAGTTCCCTGAAGGTGGAATGGCTTGTAGATTAGGGTGGTAAAGTAAGCGGTGTGCTTGCCATGGTATAGGGTGGTAAAAGAAACCTTGGTGTGCTGGCCATTTTTGGGAATCAAGCATTGAATATAAATAGGGAAGTAATGTTAAAATTGTACAAGGCATTGGTTAAGACCCAATTACTGGATTGTATGGTGTACAATTTTTGATTGTGTCCAACAAAATAGAGAGAGTACAGAGGAAGATTACTAGAATGTTGCCGGGTTCCAGCAAACAAAGAGACGGTGAACAGACAATTTAGGTCTTTGGATTCTTGGAAGAAGGTTTTTGTTATTATTTTTGTTTTTTTTTATTTTATTTACTTTTTTTTCTTTTTTTTGTTTTTTTTTTTTTATTTTTTTTTTTTTTTTTTAGGGGGAGGACTTGTTTGCGGTCTATTGGAAAATCTTTAAAATGATGAAAGGGATAGAACAGAGTTGAGTGGATCGGATATTTTTCCCATGAGTAGGGTAGAATCAACTACATAAGAATTAAGGGACAGAAGGTTTCCGGGGTAACGTGAGGGGGAATTCCTCAGAGGGTGGTGGCTGGTGGGAGGGTGGTGGCTGTGTGGGAATCTTCCAGCTGAGAAGTGGTGGAGGACAGGATCGATTATAACATTTAAGAGTAAAAGTGGATAGGTATATGGACGTGAAGGGAATGGGGGGGTATGGTCTGCGTGCAGGTAGATGGGACAGGAAATGGACAGGGGAAAACCCAATGGTACGCACGGACTGGAGGGCGGCGAGAGGGCCTGGCCAGTTTCCGTGCTGTCATTGTTAGAAGGTTTATATGGTTATATGGTTAAAATCTACCATTATCACAACACCACCTCACACTCTTTAGTATATCTATCATACTAACTTCATCCATTGAATCCCAGATCATTACCGCACCATCATCTTCTACTGAGTAACCACTAGTCACCTGGCACTCCAAACTGACAAACAGCCACCACCATCCAATTACTCTCTGGCATCTCCCATCCGCAGCCACTGTTGAATCCTTCTTGTCTTGCTTACTCTAACCATTAAACAGCAACCCAAACAATTGAACCTTCTTAAACCCTTCCATATGGAACCTTGTCAAAGGCCTTACTGAAGTCCATATAGACAACGTCCACCACTTTACCCCATCAATTTCCCGCGTAACCTCTTCAAAAAATTCAAGAAGATTAGTCAAACATGACCTTCCAGGCACAAATCCATGTTGACTGTTCCTAATCAGACCCTGTTTATCCAGATGCTTATATATGTTATCTCTAAGTATCCTTTCCAATAATTTGCCCACCACTGACATCAAACTAACAGGTCTATATTTGCTAGGTTTACTCTTAGAACCCTTTTTAAACAATGGAACAACATACGCAGTACACCAATCCTCCGGCACCATACCCGTTTCTAATGACATTTGAAATATTTCTGTCATAGCTCCTGCTATTTCTACACTAACTTCCCTCAATGTCCTAGGGAATATCCTGTCAGGACCTGGAGACTTATCCACTTTTATATTTTTCACGTGTCAGTACTTCCTTTTCTTTGATCCTCGTAGTTTCCATAGCTACTTTACATGTTTCCCTTACCTCACATAATTTAAAATTCTTCTCCTTGGTGAATACCAAAGAAAATACATTTTTCAATATCCCCCCCCCCCCCCCATCTCTTTTGGTTCTGCAGATAGCTGTCCACTCTCACTCTCTAATGGACCAATTTTATCCCTCGTTATCCTTTTGCTATTTATATAGCGGTGGAAACCCTTTAGATTAACTTTCACCTTACCTGCCAAAGCATCCTCATATCATCTTTTAGCTTTTCTAATTTATTTCTTAAGATTCTTTTTACATTCTTTATACTCCTCAAGCAGTATCCACCTTCTTTATACTCCTCAAGCAGTATCCCCTAAGCTCATCCACCTTTCTTACAAAGCTCCTAGAATTAAAATATACCCATTTAAGAAACCCACCACCTCTTATTCTCTGTTTATTATATGTTTCTTCTTTCTCCCCTACATGTTGGGTCTGAGTGCTTTCCTTCTCTGCCTCCTGCCTCACACACAGTCTACTAGCTTTCCCCAACCATTTTTGTTTAAAGTCTCCCCAGTAGCCTTTGCAAATCTCCCCGCCAGGTTGTTGGTCCCCCTCGGGTTCAAGTGCAACCCGTCCTTTTTTTTGTTTGCTATCCAGTCTGCGAAAAGACTATACATGATTATAATCATGTCATTCAGACTGTGCAGATATAGGAAAAACAAAATAACATTTTGTGCAAGATTAGGTCCAGTAGCGTCTGATTAAAGATAGTTTGAATGTATCCAATGAGATAGATGTGAGGGTCAGTACACCCTCCCATTAGTGATAGGGTAGTTTAGTTTTAGTTTTAGTTTTAGAGAAACAGCACGGAAACAGGCCCTTCGGCCCATCGGGTCCGCACCGACCAGGATCCCCGCATGTTAACACAATCCTACACCCACTTGGGTCAATGTTTACATTTACCAAGCCAATTAACCTATAAACCTGTACATCTTTGGCATGTGAGGGGAAACCGAAGATCTCTGAGAAAACCCACACAGGTCACGGGGAGTACGTACAAACTCCGTACAGAGTGCACCCGTAGTTGGGATCGAATCCGGGTCTCCAGCATTGCATTTGCTGTAAGGCTGCAACTCTACCGCTGACCCACCGTTCTATTGCCTGATAACAGCTGGAATGAAACAAAGCTTAAAGAAGATGTCTGGAACATGCTGCCAAGAATGGTGGTGGAAGCAGATAGGATAAAGACGTTTAAGAGGATATGCATCATGTGCAGGCAAATATGAATAGTTTATCTTGACATCAGCACAGACATTATGGGCTGAAAGGCATGTATCTGAACTGTACTGCTCTCGATTCTATGTGTAAAATATAAGCTGCAGGGAATCCAGTTCAGTTCATCTTATTTTATTGTCACGTGTGTCGAGGTACCGTGAAAAGCTATTGTTACGTGCTAACCAGCTAACCAGAATAGCTTTCTAATTAGCTAGCTGTCTTTCTAAAGCAGAGGAACATGAATCACTGGCAACTGTTGTTGCACCAAAACCTAGGTGTGCAACAACAGAATACATGTAAATTGTAGTTCCATATAAATGTTGCACAGAATTTATACAGTGCTGGAGCAACTCAGCTTATCAAGAAAAATTCCTAGTTTCTGCCCACTAATTATTTGATAAGCTTTGTCCTGCTCCACCTCTCCTTGAGTTTTCTTACCCCTCCCCCCACCCACCCCCCCTCCCTCCCTCCCCTCACCACAATCAGTCTGAAGGATCCCAAACCGAAATGCCAACTATCCATGTTCTCCACAGATGCTGTCCGGCCCACTGAGTTATTCCAGGACTTTCTCCCTTTTTTTTGTAAACCGGCATCTGCAGTTCCTTGTTACTACACATTCATAGAGTAATCTTTGTCATCTGAAGTGTTGTAGTGTATTTGGTTTCATTCTCCGGAATGATTTAAAGTTTCCAGAGATTGGTATTTTTTTTAAACATGTCCTCTTTGGCTTCCGGAGATAATACACTCGGTTGCTAGGCAACCTCACCCAACAGTTGCTTGAACCTGTAAATGGAAGATTACGGGATGGAAATACATTCAGAAAATAAAATCATTCAGTTACGATGAACTGAAATCAAAAGTGCTCTCCTTCGAAGAAAAAAACAAAGATATCTGAGAAATAAACACTTCATATATATTTGATGGACTGCCAAATAGTCACTTAATTGCAAGCATGCAGCTTGCAATAAAGCAGAATTTAATTGATCTGCTGCTGGCCAATACAGAGATTAATCTATGTCACTTCTTGCATTTGAATTGCAATGCGATCTGAACATTTACATCAGTCGGGGGGGGGGGGGGGGGGGGGGAGAAAGCTGGGAGAGAGGAGAGGCAGGACAAAGCGTGGCAAGTAATATGTGGACTCAGGCCAGGATGGTGTTTTAATAGGTGGACGGTTGGTATATTAGCAGATACTGTGACAGACAGATTGAAGATTTCAAAATTGTGAAGCCAGAGGAAGGGAGGTATGGAGAGGGAAGAAATCAGTGCAAATGAGATGTTGGTGTGAATTGGAAGGCTCTCTTCCATTGCCCGCTCCAGTTCTTGAGCCACCTCTGAATCATGTGTAGGAAGGAACTGCAGATGCTGGTCGAAACCAAAGAGACACAAAAAGCGGGAGTAACTCAACAGGTCAGGCAGTATCTCTGGGGAAAAGGAATAGGTGATGTTTCGGATCGAGACCTTTCTACAGAAGCCTCTGAAGTCTGAAGAAGGGTCTCTTGTCTATTGTCTATAGTCTATTGTAGACCTGAAACATCACCTATTCCTTTTCTCCGGATATGCTGCCTGACCCGCTGAGTTATTCCAAGTGGCGCAACTAGTCCCTCGGGACATTTCTCCGGAGAAGGTTTGAGTCAAATGGCCTCAGGCCTGCGAGACGGCAGTCTGGCATCAGTTAGATGAGGACATCGACAAGGTGCTAGAAGCAACTGTGAAGGAAGACGTGGACCGAAGGCTGCGTACGATGACGACAATCATCATCAGCCTAGCTATGGAAAGGTTTGGTGCAGTGGAGAAGAAACTGGCCAGAACACCTTTCACCGTGAATCAACAAGCTACAAAGATCCATAAGATCTGGCAGGAGCTGAAGTCCCTCAAGAAGCAGTATAAAGAGGCCAGCAAAGAGCAACGTCCCCCCTTGGCTGAGCTGCGAACTATCCTGAGGAAGAAGCTGATGACCCTCCTTATAGCTGAGTGGCACTGAAGGCGCCGGAAGGAAAGAGCCAAGAAGCGAGCATCCTTCATAGCCAACCCCTTCGGCTTCACCAAACAACTGCTAGGGCAGAAGTTCAGTGGGAGTTTGGCTTGCTCTAAGGAGGAGATCGACTGGCACATCCAGACCACTTACAGTGACCCCATCAAGCAGCAGGAGCTGGGCTAGTGCAACATCCTGATAAAACCACCTCCACCCTTTAAGGAGTTTGATAGTAGAGAGCCACTCCTGAAAGAAGTCCAGGACATTGTGAAGAGAGCAAGATCTGGCTCAGCCCCTGGATGGGCAGAGTCCCCTGCAAGGTCTACACAAGAACTGCCCCTTGTTACTGAAACGGCTGTGGAAGATCCTGAAAGTCATCTGGAGGAGAGGGAAAGTGGCGCAGCAGTGGCGATTTGCCGAAGGAGTCTGGATCCCAAAGGAAGAAGATTCCAAGAAGTTCGATCAATTCAGGATAATTTCCTTGCTAAGCGTTGAAAGCAAGATCTTCTTCAGCATAGTGGCGAGGTGGCTGACCAATTTCCTCTCCAGCAATAGCTACATCGACAACTCAGTGCAAAAGGGAGGCTTGTCTGGAATGCCGGGGTGTCTAGAGCACACGGGAGTGGCGACCCAGCTCATCAGTGAAGCCAGGGAGAACAAGGGAGACCTGACAGTGCTCTGGCTTGACCTGGCCAATGCCTACGGCTCCATCCCGCACAAGCTGATCCAGACAGTAATGGCCAAGCATCATGTGCCGGGCCAAGAGGCAGATCTCATCCTGGACTATTACAACCAGTTCAGCATGAGAGTCTCATCAGAGTGGCACAGACTGGAGGTTGGGATCATCACAGGCTGTACCATCTCGGTGATCTTTTTTGCCTTGGTGATGAACATGATCATCAAGTCTGCTGAGCCAGAGTGCCGGGGCCCTCGGACCAAGTCAGGAGTGCGCCAACCACCAATCAGAGCCTTCATGGACGACCTGACTGTCACCACTAAGTCAGTGCCAGGAGATAGATGGATCTGCTAGGGGTTGGAGAAAAAACTGATTGGATGGGCAAGGATGAGGTTTAAGCCAGGAAAATCAAGGTCACTGGTGTTGAAGAATGACAAAGTCATGGACAGGTTCTGCTTCAGCATCGAAGGAACACCAATCCCAACTGTCTCTGAAAGGCCAGTGAAGAGTCTTGGCAAGGTGTTTAACAGCAGCCTGAAGGATACAGCATCTGTCCAGGCAACCTGTCAGGAGCTGGGGAGTTGGTTGAAAGCAGTGGACCAGTCGGGGCTTCCCGGCAAGTTCAATGCATGGATTTACCAGCATGACATCCTGCCAAAGATACTCTGGCCACTGCTTGTCTACGAAGTCCCAATATCCATCGTAGAGTGATTGGAGAGGAAAGGCAGCAGCTTTCTCAGGGGGTGGCTGGGACAGCCCAGGAGCCTTATCAGCATCGCCCTTTACTGAAATAACACCATGCTCCAGCTGCCCCTGAAGTCCCTGGAGGAGGTTAGAGGTGAGTCGGGCCAGAGAGGTGATGATGTACAGGGACTCCAGCGACCCCAAGGTGGCTCTGACAGGGGTGGAGGTGAAAACTGGGAGGAAGTGGAGAGCCGGCGAAGTCGTGCTGCAAGTGGAGTTTTGGATACGCCACAGTTTCGGAGTCCTGGTGGGAGCAGTGACTCGGGGAAGAGCTGGCCTGGGAATCTTCCCAACTCCCCAGTTTGACAAGGCCAAGGGGAAGGAGAGACGCAGGCTTGTCCAGTAGGAAGTGAGGGCAGTGGTGGAGGAGGAGAGGTATACCAGAGCAGTTGGATTGAGGCAGCAAGAACCCTGGACAAGGTAGGAGCAGGCAATGGACAGAAAAGTCACATGGACTGAGCTCTGGCAGACTGAACCACTGTGCATCAAGTTCCTGGTCCAGGCAGTGTATGATGTCCTGCCCAGCCCATCGAATCTCTTCATCTGGGGCAAAGCAGAATCTCCAGATTGCCTGCAATGCTCAGGCAAAGGGACGCTGGAACACATCCTGAGCTGCTGCCCAAAGGCTCTTGGGCAGGGCCGCTACACCTGGCGTCATGATCAGGTTCTTAAACCCATTGCAGAAGCTATCAGCATGGGAATCAGCAGCTGCAGACGAGCACGCCCCACCACCCAGATGATCACTTTTGTGAAGGCCGGAGTGCAGCTGCCAAGAACCACAGCAGCCAGGAATCCGTCAGGAATCCTGGTGACTGAGCAGGACTGACAGCTTTCTGTAGACCTGGTGAAACAGCTGGCGTTCCCACAGCACATTGCCACGACCACCCTGAGGCCAAATATCCTGCTGGTCTCAGAGGCGACCAAAAACATTGTTTCGTTGGAACTGAAAGTGCCGTGGGACGTCCGTCTGGAGGAGGCCCATGAGAGGAAGATGACGAAGTATGAAGAGCTGGTCATAGACTGCCGTAAGCTGGGCTGGAAGGCAAGGTCTATGCCCATCGAGGTTGGCTGCAGAGGTTTTGCAGGGCAATCGCTCTACAAAGTCTTGAGTGCACTGGGCATCAACGGAGTGGCGAGGAGAAGGGCCATCATGAACACCACAGAGGCAGTGGGGAAGGCCTTGAGTCGGCTCTGGATCAGGAGAGAAGGCCCATGGGGAGGCGCAAATGCCACCTGAACACAAGTTGTGGTCCGATCAACCACGGCTGGGTCGCCTGCATGAGGGTGTCTGATGTTGAAGGACCCGAAACACCCAATGACCCCAGGTTACATCACTGATGATGTGTTCAGGAGCATCAATAGATGTATTTTTACCAATCAGCTTTTTGTGTCTGTCTTCCGTTTCCAACATGTCTAGATTTTTTTTTTCTCTGATGGCCTCTCAGGACAGGACTAAGAGAGTAGAATTTATCTGTGGCCCTGGCATTAAAATATGCAGGCAGTTAGAGAGAAAAATGTTACCAAATCTGCGACCCTTCACACCTGCCCTTTCCTCACCTCACCTGACACACGTTCCACCATACTGGGCTAAAACATCTCAAAGATAATTGTCAAATCCTTTAGACTTTACCTTAGAGATACAGCGTGGAAACTGGAACTTCAGCCCGCCGAGTCTGCACCTACCAGCGATCCCCGTACACTAGCACTATACTACACACTAGGGACAATTTATAATTTTACCAAAGCCAATTAATCTGCAAGCCTGTATATCTTGGGGCGTGGGAGGAAACCAGAGCACCTGAACAAAACCCACGCGGTCACAGGGAGAACGTACAAACTCCATACAGGCAGTATCCGTAGCCAGGATCGAACCCAGGTCTATGGCGCTGTAAGGCAGCAACTCTACCGCTGCGCCACTGTGCTATCCTGAATCCTCTCAAGACCATACGGCACAGAAGGCAAACATCAGCCCATTTTCATGACAAAAGTCTTTTAGCAGAAGGTCTCCAGTCCTTTATTTCCCCCTAATTCTGGGATAATAATTTCATTGTGAAGGTTTTTTAAAGACATTTCCACCACCCTTCCAGTCAGAGAATCAGAGATCATTACAAGTACTGCATTAAAATAAATGTCCTTATCTTCTCTCTCTGGTTCTTTAATAAATCAATGTTACATTTGTATCGTTTGGTTATCAGTGTTCCTGTTTAATGTACATCAAATGAATCATAAACTCTCCCCCCCACCCCCCCCCTCCACTTCACTCCTCTCATCTCTCGCTGACCTACTGAATGTGTCCAGCATAATCTCTCATCGTCTCAGTTTGTGTAGTCCGTCCACATAACAAAGTGGGCCAGCTGGTCCCCCCTCAGTTCCTCTCACCAGGGCTTCAATCCTGACCTCGTGCACTGTCTGTGTGGAATTTGTGCTTGACAGCACTGGGCCTGTACTCGCTGGAGTTTAGAAGGTTGAGGGGGGACCTCAATGAAACTCACAGAATAATGAAAGGCATAGATAGGATGGATATGCAGAAGGATGTTTCCACTGGTGGGAAAATCTAGAACCAGAGGTCATAGCATCAGAATTAAAAGGCGCTCTTTTTAGAAAGGAGGTGAGGAGGAACCTCTCTAGTCAGAGGGTAGTTAATCTGTGGAACTCATAGCCGTGGAGGGCTGTGGAGGCCAAGTCAGTGGATATTTTTAAGGCAGAGATGGACAAGTTCTTGATTAGACCAGGTGGCAAGAGTTATGGGGAGAAGGCAGGAGAATGGGATTAGGAGGCAGTTATCAGCCATGATTGAATGGCGAAGTAGACTCAATGGGCCGAATGGCCTAATTCTACTCCTATGGCTTGTGAACTTGAGCACATTTTCCCTGTGACGCCGAGCGCTCTGGTTTCTTCTGACACCCCAAATATGTGCAGCTTAATTGGGCGCTGTAAATTGTCCTTATGGTGCATGTTTAAGAAAGAACTGCAGATGCTGGAAAAATCGAAGGTAGACAAAAATGCTGAAGAAACTCAGCGGATGAGGCAGCATCAATGGAGCGAAGAACTAGGCGACGTTTCGGGTCGAGACCCTTCGTCCTTATGGTGTAAGTGAGTGGTAGAATCTGGGAGTAGCTGATGGAAAGTTGGGAGAGTACAACAGAGTTAGTGCAACTTGGTGCTCAGTACCAATTTGGACACAGTGAGCTGAAGGGCCTGTTTTAGTTCTGTGATAACAAAAGGCTCCGCCTCCTGGCATTGTTCATGTAAAATGAGTCTCTTAACATCCTACCAAAACAAGATTTCTAGTATTAGACGCATTACTTCAAATGAGGTTTCATCAGAGACTTGTATATGTTCATCTTAAATGATTAGCTTGCACCTTATTTGTCTCACAATGACTTCACTGAGAATACAATCTAATTGCTCATGAAAATCACCTCAAATACGGAACATTTTACGTATGATTCAATATCTTCACTGTGTAATGAACATCTCATGAATAAGGAAATAAAGATAGATAGTTAATAACTAAAGAGTCAATGTCTGAAGCATGAAGATTCAATGAGGCTGTTCGGACCACCGAGTCCATGCTGACTATCAATCCACCATCTACATCAATCTTATATTGATTCAAATGTTATAGATACATAGATAATTGGTGCAGGATAAGGCCATTTGGCCCTTCAAACCAGCTCCACCCTTTAACATGATCATGGCTGATCATCCAAAATCAGTACTTTGTTCCTACTTTTCCCCCATATCCCTTGATTCCATTCCAAAGTGCTAACTCTTTCTTGAAAACATTCAGTGAATTGGCCACCACTGCCTTCTGTGGCAGAGAATTCCACAGATTCACAACTCTCTGGGAGAAAAGGTTTTTCCTCATCTCAGTCCTAAATGGCCTATGCTTTATTCTTAAACTATGACCCCTGTTTCTGGAATCCCCCAACATGGGGAATATTTTTCCTGCATCTAGCCTGTCCAATCCATTAAGAATTGTATATGTTTCTGTAAGATCCCATTTCATCCTTCTAAATACCTGTGAATGCAAACCCAGTCGATCCATTCTTTCATCATATGTCAGTCCCGCCAATCCGGGAATAAGCTGGTGAACCCACACTGCACTCCCTCAATAGCAAGAATGTCCTTCCTCAATTTAGGAGTCTAAAACTGTGCACAATACACCAGGTTTGGTCCCACCAGGGCCCCGTACACTGCAATAGGACCTCTTTGCCTCAAAACTCAAAGGCCAACACACCATTAGCTTTCTTCACTGCCTGTGGTATCTGCATGCTTACTTTCAGTGACTGATGTACAAGCACACCCAGGTCTCGTTGAACCTCCACTATTCCTAATTGATATTAATCAGTTTAATATCCTCCTCATCAACTCTAATCATTCAGCTACATACTCAGAGTAATATATCTACCAAACCGCACACCTTTGAGACGTGGGAGGAAACGGGACACCGCTGTGGATAGGGGTCAAAATGGATAACCCTGAAGGTATATAATGGGGATCATGATGCAGGATTAACCCTTCCCCACACAAGGAACTCAAAGGGGGGATAGTTACTTCTTGATGTGTGCTGATTGAAGTGATCTCTCCGAGCTTCTGCACACACCAACAGGGTGTTAATTAACTGAGATGCTCGTGCTTCTGAAATGTAGCTTACGCCCTTTAATGGGGAGGTTGGTGAAATAATGTTGTCAGAAGTAGTGTTGAGAATGAAATTGCTCCTGAAATTTTTTTGAAATTGCTTAATTCCTGCCGATATATGCAAGAGGATTTAGTTTAATTTTAGTTTTTGCAATATAGTGCGGAGACAGGCCGCATCGACCCATAGAGTTGCTACTAGGAGAAGCTACACAACTAATGGGATGACCCTGAACAGCATTAATGTACTTGGGAATGTTCGCTTCTGGGTCCATAGATCCCTGAAAGTGACAAGTAGATAGAGTGGTAAAGAAGGCATGTCGAAGTCAAGTCAAAGCATCCTTTATTGTCATTCAGACCTTTCGGTCTGAACAAAATTTTGTTGCCGTGCAGTCATACATATAATAAAAAAAATGAAACACACAATAAACACAAATTTAACATTCACCACAGTGAGTTCACCAGGCACCTCCTCACTGTGATGGAAGTCAAAAGTCTTAAAGTCTTTGTCTCTCCCCTCCTTGTTCTCACTCTGCACTGAGGTGATGCAGGCCACCGATGTTGTGACCCCACCGGGTAATGGTAAGTAAGTCAGTCCCGCAGCTGAATCCGAGCTCCGCAAACGGGCCGGTTCGAACTCCGTGACCCGGGGCAGTCAAAGCTGCCAAAGCTGCCGCCCTCCAGTCCAGCGGACAAAGCTATTGCGGGAGCTCCGGAAAAACTGGTCATCAACCTGTGATCTGCGAGCTCCCGACGATGTCGTCCACTGGGCCCGCGGCCAAGCCTCCGAAGTCGGGCCTCCACCGTCGGAACGCCGGTACGCCTCCACAGCTCTGAAGTCCAGTCGCGGCCGGAACGCCGCCACAGCCCTGAAGCCGCGCCACCAGAATGCCAGAATGCCGGAACGGCGGAACGCCGCCATAGCTCCGAAGTTGGGCCGCCGCCGCAGGAACACCAGAACGCCACCACAGCTCCGAAATTGGGTCGCCGCAACCAGAACGCTGCCACAACTCTGAAGTTGGGTCCACCACTGGAACGCTAGAACATCGCCACAGCTCCGAAGTCGGGCCACCGCCGCCGCCAGAACGCAGCCACAGCTCTGAAGTTGGGCCGCTGACGGAATGCCGCCACAGCTCCGAAGGCGTCCACCGCCTGAACGCCGGAACACCGCCACAGCCCCGAGGCCACCAGCTCCGACATTAGGCCTCAGCACAGACGGAGACGTGGTCACGACAAGAAAAAGTTGCATCCCCCCCAAAGGAAGAGACTAAAACCATGTTTCTCCCACCCCCTCCACACACACACATACACAGCCTAATAAACTAAATTTAACTAAAATAGACAAAAGAAAACAACAACAAAAAAGAAAAAAAACAGATGGAATGCAGGCGAGCCGCAGCTGCCAGGCAGCGCCACCACTTCCGGAATAAGGTATGCTAGCTTTCATAAGTCAGGGCGGTACCCAGACGGGAAGTCGAAGGACGAGAAGCCGAAGCCAAGATGCCGAACGGACATCACGTTGAAAAGCCATGTTGCCCAACAGACATGACGCCAAAAGGACACAACGCTAAAAGGAAATGACGTCAAGCGGACATGAAGTCAAAAATTTATGACTCCAAACGGACATGAAGCCGAAATGATAAATAGGTACAATACAATACAATACAGTTTTATTCATCACATTGCACATAAAGTGCAAGTGAAATGAATTTGCCAGCAGCGGTACAATGATAAAGAACACACAATACACATGTAACACAAACATCCACCACAGCATTCATCACTGTGGTGGAAGGCAAAACATTTGCCCAGTCCTCCTTCATTTTCTCCCGTGGTCAGGAGCTCAACCCTCCACAGCCATCGCTGCGGGCGTCCAGATGTGCAGACAGGTAAAAGTCCAGGTAAGTCCAGTCGGCTCTTCCCCAACAGCTTTAGGTTGGTGTAGGCCGCAAGCCAGCGGTCGAAGATTTAAAGTCCCTGCCGCGCCGCAGCCAGAAGCACCGCAGACTGCAGGGTCGGTGGTCGAAGCTCTCCTCCAGGGGTGATGGTAAGTCCACGCCGGGCCCACGGTAGAAGTAGGCCACGGGCCGGCAGTTGGATCTCTACTTCCCCTGGGTCCCCCACGACGGATTCCGGGCTGCGGACGCCGCACCAGCTGGAGCTCGGCAGACTGCGGCTTCAGGCTGCAGGCTGCAGGGGGCCAGTGAAACAGAGTGCTCCCCTCCGGCTAGCCCTGGCGAGGGCTCGCCCGCTCCGCGCCAAGAGTCCACGCTGCGCCCGCCGCTGAAGCACCGGGCGTGTCTCCAGGAAAGGCCGCCCGATCCTCGATGTTAGACCATGGGGGAGGCGACCTGGAAAAAGTTGCCTCTCCGTGGAGGAGGTGACCGAAACGGTTTCCCCCTCGCCCCCCCACACCACCCCCCTACACAAAGCACACAAAGAACCATTAAAAGCCATACTTTAAGACATACAATTCAAAAAGTAGAAAAAAACGGTAACGCTGCTGACAGGGCACGGGCTTGCAGTGCCCCCACCGACCAGTATGAAACACTTTAAAGAATCTATGTTTGCTGCAAGAATTGTTGTACCTTATTACATTTTAAAATAGTTGAATTGTAGTACCTTGTACGTCTCCAGGGACGGGATTGGTCCGACATCTTGGCAGTCATCGACAAAGATCAGTGATTGGTCCAGACCCCCGTGGTCCGTCACATAACTGCCCTGTGTCAATTGCAGCAGCTTGGAGTCACTGCCACCAATTTACAAACTCAAGCTCAAGCTGTCCCCCCATCCTCCCGTCTCCCCCCCACCCTCCCGTCTCCCCCGGCCAGTGATGTGATGGGCGCAGGGGTCTGGACCTTTGTCGATGACTGACAAGCTGTCAGACCAATCCTATCCCTGGAGACGTCATGGCCGTTCGGCATCATGTCCGTTCGGAGTCATGGCTTTTAGACGTCATGTCATATTGGCGGATTTTCGATGGCTTGTCCGTTCGGTGTCATGTCCGTTCGACATCTTGGCTTTTCGACGTGATGTTAGTTCGGCATCTTGGTTTCGGCTCATTGGCATCGGCTTCTCATCCTTCGGCAGTAGATGTTGGGGCCAAGCTATTTTATCCAGCGGCTGATGAATGCCACCCAAAGGCTGGTATGTATACTCAATTAGGAACACCAAGCCATTGAGAAGCACACTCATGAAGGAGTGCCTGGTCAACAAACATGGATTCAATGCAAACAAAATGTTTAATTCTCCAACATGTTACCAATGTGAGTGAGTTTAATCTTGGAATGGCACATCCTGCCAATGACAAGTGATTTGGCCCATTAAGTCTACTCCGCCATTCAATCATGGCAAATCTATCGTTCCTTCTCAACCCTATTATCCTGCCTTCTCCCCATAACCTCTGACATCTGTACTAATCAAGAATCTATTTATCTCTGCCTTCAAAATATCCATTGACTTGGCCACAACAGCCTTCTGTGGCAACAAATTCCACAGATTCACCACCCCCTGGCTAAAGAAATTCCTCCTCATCTCCTTCCTAAAGGAGCATCCTTTAGTTCTAATGTTGTGTCCTCTGGTCCTAGACTCTTCTGCTAGTGGAAACATCCTCTCCACATCCACTCGATCCAGGCCATCTAGACCTTACATTTAAGTAGGCCTTATACTTCTAGCCTCATCCAGATCTCAGTTCATTGCAGTTTCATTACCCTCACATACACACTCCAAAGTTCCATCAATCAGTGTTTGACCTCACTGCTACATCCTTTATGTCTGTGTTCCTAATCGTATCCCCGTGCTGATCCCTAGGTGTACCATCCAAATGCAATAGAAACTCTTTAAAGAAGAAACAAATCCATGACAAGCGTGTCAACTCCCACAGCTACCTCGATTACACTTTTTTCCAGATGTTATAAGGTCATAAGGAATAGGAGTAGAATTAGGCAATTCGGCCCATCAAGTCTACTCCGCCATTCAATCATGGCTGATCTATCTCTCCCTCCTAACCCCATTCTCCTGCCTTCTCCCCATGTCTCTTGTGAGGACTCCATTAAGTTCTCCTTGTTCCTCCATCAACATTACATTGGCTCTGAGACTCTCTGTAAAGCACATCTCATTGGAACGCAGTGTCAGTTTATACAGGCATATCGTCAAACACGATACCATCCGACCCCTAACCCTCCAGCGTCACCCGTGTCCAGTGCTGGAAGATTTGTCCGAGTCAAGGGTTAAAATGAAGCCATTGTCTTCGATCTCCAGCACAAGTTCTATTCACTGCCCATTAAGGTCATCCTTCCACTTGGTAAGTGGACATGAAGCACAAGTTACTAATTCCATTCATGATAATGTGATCTTCTGGACCTTGGCGGACAGGACTCCATATATTAGTCTATTACAGTCCTGTTCCCCTTCTTGCCACATCTAGGGTCATTCACTTCCTCTCCCTGCACTTCTTCAAATCTCCCCCCCACCCCCCCCCTCACCCCCCCCACAATCTTTCTTGTCCAACTTCAGGCAGCGAGTCTCACATTGTAAAATCTCTCTTTGTTTCATTAGCCAGTTTCCAGCATTCACCTATGATTACGAATAGTGTGTTTTGTCAACACGTTGTAAAGAAGACAGAGCATATATTACAACTTGATCCAGACGACCTGTGGGAGAATCGTGAAACTTCAGTCAAGTACACCAAATCTCAAATCAAATACAGTTGCCCTTGAAGGCAATGGAAATAACCCAATATTTATCCTGTAAGTTGTTCATAATCCCTTTGAGTTGCGCATTGGGCAAGGTTAAGGCCTAGAGTGTGCAGGAAGGAACTGCAGGTGCTGTTTAAACTGAAGATAAACACATAAAGCTGGAGTAACTCAGCAGGACAGGCAGCATCTCTGGAGAGAAGGAATGGGTTGTAGCGGGTGAGTAAGAGAGCCCGGAATGAAGGCGAGGAGCCAGGCAAATTCTGTAGAGGCTTTAATGAGCTCAGCACCCTACTCTCCGCTTCAGTGAGAGACTGAGGACTGGTGTCGCGCCAAAAATCCCTGCTCTTATCTTCATAGCTGGAAGCCTCCCCCAGACCTGTCCATCAAGTGCCGAGGGGGATGAACCAGGGAGTGGCCTACTCCCCAGGAACCGCCACAGGGTGATGTTTCGGGTCGAGACCCTTCTTCAGACAATCTGAAGTATAGAGTTGGCGTTTAAGAGTGTTGCACATGGATTGGCAGTGCTGATTGCACAAAGCTTTACCAAAATAGGACCCTGCTCACTTCAAAACTGTGTGCATGAACTTGTGTGCAAGTTCATAATAAGTTCATGTCACCTGAGCAGAATTAGGCCATTCAGCCTGTCAAGTCTATCCATTCGATCCTGGCCGATTTATCTTTCTCTCTCAACTCCATTTTGCCGTCTTCCCTCCATAACCTTTGACACCCTTACTAATCAAGAAATTGTCAATCACCACTTTAATTCCGCAATAATTCCACAGATTCACCACCCTCTGAAACTATTCCTTCTCATTTCTTTTCTAATGGTACGTCCTTTTATTCTGAGGCTGTGGCCTCTGGTCTTAGACTTTCCCACTAGTGGAAACATCCTCTCCACCATCATTCATCCTTATAATCTCTGGTGAGTACAGGCCCAGTACCACCAAATACTCATCATAGGAATACTTCTGGACCCTTCCCAATGCCAACACATCGCACCTCAGACATGGGGCCCAGAACTGCTCACAATACTCCAAATGTAGTCGGACCAGTGCCTTCTACTTCAAACCAATGTTCTGTATCTTTGCAGCACAAGTAAGTTGCGTGGCATCACATATCATCAAATTATTGCAGGACAATTCTACCATCAGGTGTTCCAGATCAGAAGATGCTACCAAGATGGAGGACAACCATGCTGAAGGGTTCAGAAGCACACCGAAAGAAAAGCTTGGTTCATCAAGAATCTACAAAGTGGTTTACTGAAAGGATGACTCTTAAAAAACATAGAAAATGGGTGCAGGAGCAGGCCATTCGCCCCTCGAGCCAGCATTGCCATTCAATATGATCATGGCTGATCATTCAAAATCAGTAGGTATGTTACAAAACTTACATTCAGCTGTGCTGCAGTTCTGTCAATGGCAGTGTGTGTGACTTTGGCGCCATTGAGGGGGGGGTGGGGGGGGGGGGGGGTGGGTGGGATTAAAATGCCATTTTCTCCTGCCTGTCCGAGATATATTTTCTCGGGCTACTACCTGATGCTGAAAAATCTCACTCACAAGATAATTTAAATGGCCATTAATTGACGGGAATTAAACACTAAATTCCTTCCATTTGGCCTATAAATCAATGACAATGAAATTTAAAAATCATGTTATATTGTGAATTCTTGTGTGAATGTCATTTGGACACTTAGGCTAATTAAAAATGTTAACCTTTGCTGAAGAAATGGATAGATGTTTAGATCTAGTAATTGAATTTTGTAATTAGCTACAATTAGGTAACTAACTAATGTTATGCTTAAATTTCAGGTAATCCAAGTAATATTGTTTCATATTTATTTCAGAATGCTTCAATCTATAATAACTGAACATTTCATTCAGTTCTCTTAATTTTTAAGAAACTTATGGGCTTTTGACTGTCCTCGATCATAGCTTTTGAGTTAAGTCAATGGAAAAGCATTAGGGAACAAGATGCTAATTTCAGAGTATGTAAATGGGCATAACTTTTTTAATACTGAAGATATGAAAGTGAATTAGGTGTCAAATTAAACTTCTTTTTATGCTTTATCTGATGGAATAAATCGCAGACTTGATTTTTAAAATCTCAAAATTTTGTAACATTGCTAAAATCAGTACCCCGTTTCTGCATTCTCCCCATATCCCCTGATTCCATTAGCCCTAAGAGCTAAATCTAACTCTCTCTTGAATTCATCTGCTCAGACAGGGTTCCCATGACCATGACCGACTGACCAAATGGTGCCGGAGCAACAACCATGCTCTCAATGTCAGTAAAACCAAGGAACTGTTTGTTGACTGTTTGTTGACTTTGGAAGAGGAAAGCTGAGGATCCACAAACTTTTCTTCATCGACGGGAAGATCGTGGAGAGGTGGTCAAAATCTTCAAATTCCTGGGCGTGTATAATTCTGAACATCTGTCCTGGATATTGATACAATTGTAAAGAAAGCCCATTAATGCTTCTTCTTCCTGAGAAGACTGGGGATATTTGACAATGTCAACACATACTATCTTAAATTCTACACGTGTACAGTAGGAGTATATTCAATGATTGCATCATGGCCTAGTTCATCAATTCGAATGCCGAGGGATGAAGAAGACTGCAAAATGTGAACACTTTTGTGCCTGGCCCATCACATGTACTCACCTTCCCACTATGAAAAGGATCTACAGGAGTTGCTGCCTCAAAATGGCAGCCAGCATCATCAGAGACCCACACCACCCTGGCCACAGTCTCATTTCACTCCTGCCATCAGAAAGAAGGTATCAGAGCCCAAAAACTGTAACGTTCAAGTTCATGTACAGCTTCTTCCCAACAACCATTAGGCTATTAAACATTAGAACATCCAATTAAGCTCTGAACAACATGGGCTTGGGGACATTGTTGTTGTCTTTACATTATGATTGTTTGTTTATATATATATATATAAGACCTCTGCCACCTGCCCCTTGCAGCCATCAACTTGTTTGTTCCTTTGGAGCGCCTCAATTGCCCTGCTCCCATCCCAGCCCTGCCCCAGCTCTCTGCCCCATTCTCTTGGAAATGTCACTTCCACCGCTGTAACGAGGAGGGGTCTGGCTGGCTGGCTTGGTGGGTGGGCGGGTGGGCAGGGAGGGGGAGTGGGTACAAACCACCAAATCCATTCTCAAAAATCGGGCAGAGCCGTGTAGAACTCGCGTTTCTCTCTGCTTCATATACGTGGGAAATCCCTCAGTATGGTCACTCATCGGGCAGGCAGCATCTATGGAGAGAATGAATGGGTGACGGGATGACGTTTTCAAAATTCTGCTGCGTCTTTATGTTACTCCAGCAGCGTGTGTTCACTTTTTGGCAACCAGCATCTATCCTTTCTCATGTAAGACATTATTTGTATCCGTGACCGTTGATTATTGCTCCCTTCAGTTTCCCAGGGGGTCGGACAGGACTGGAGCTGGGAGCGAAAGGTGGAGGGGGGGAGGGGGAGAGGAGAGGGGGAGGAGAGGGGTGGGGGGGAGGGGGTGGGGGAGGGGGGGGTGACTTAGTACGGGAGACAAGTGTAGGAGAGGTGTATTGACTGTTTGGAGTCAGCGGGTACGCCGGCTCAGCCACACCATGGGCCGCCGCCAACCAAGCCACCCATCCACGTCCACACGCTCGATAAAACAAGAGCTGAGACTGGGAACTGCGCCGCCCTTGCCCCCTCCCTCTGCAACTGCAAACAACCCCACTCTCCTGCTCACCTAACCCGCCCACCCCTTCTTTCTGGGTATTGAAGGCGCTTCTGGTCTGCAGTGTACAATAGTCACCAAAATGCACTGCATCTTTAGAAAGGAAAAATACAAAACAATCCCATTGGATAGGCCTTAGTCATGGTGCTGTACAACACGGAAACAGGTCCTTCAGCTCAACTTGGCCGTGCCAGCCAAGTTGGCGTCTTGGGGTAGTCCTATTTGCCTGCATGTGGCCCATAGCCCTCTAAACCAGTCCCATTAATTTATCTGCCGTTAATAACCTCAAGAAAATTCCTGCTTCAGTTTCCTGGGTCCAACTCAGAGAGAAGTCTCTCCTCTTTCCAGGGTTAATTGCTCCACTGTTTATAATGATCTCTGCATTATGAAGTCCTCGATTGTGAACCCCACGGACAACCACCACCAAAGTGTCTGCCCACACAGTCAGTACACGTGTCTCCCATACTAAGTCACCCCAACCCCCACCCATTCCCCTCTCCGGCTGAGTTAAAGAGTGCCCACGGTAGACTCATGAATCACTATGGTAAACTCACGGGCTACTACGTTCTTTCAATTAGTTCTTTAAACATGTTTAAACATTTTCAAGAATTAACAAGTTTCCCGGGTACCTGCCGTTAGCGCCACAAGTCGCTAAGTTGCATCCACGAGTTCCGACGTTCCTGCTACGTTAATTGTACGTGATGATCACAAGTTTAATTTGTTTTAAAATCGGGGTCACTCGTGGGTCGACTTGCACTTGAGACGGGTTTAACTCTCTTTTAAATGCACCCAGTAAATTGGACTCCACTGCCTTCTGTGGCAGAGAATTCCACAAATTCACAACTATCTGGGTGAAAGTTTTCTCATCTCAGTTTTAAATGGCCTCCCCTTTATTCTTAGACTGTGGCCCCTGGTTCTGGACTTCCCCAATATTGGGAACATTTTTCCTGCATATAGCATGTCCATTCCTTTTATAATTTTACATGTTTCTATAAGAGCCCCTCTCATCCTTCCAAATTCCAGTGAATGCAAGCACAGTCTATCCAATCTTTCCTCATATGACAGTCCCACCATCCCGGGGATTAACCTCGTGAACCTACGCTGCACTGCCTCAGGGGACGGGGGGTCAAATGAGATGGAGGAACTGAGTGAAATCCAGGTTAGCCAGGAAGTGGTGTTGGGTAAATTGAATGGATTACAGGCCAATAAATCCCCAGGGCCAGATAGGCGGCATCCCAGAGTACTTCGGGAAGTAGCCCCAGAAATAGTGGATGCATTAGTGATAATTTAAAAAAACTCTTTATATTCTGGAATAGTTCCTGAGGATTGGAGGTCAGCTAATGTAACCCCACTTTTTAAAAAGGGAGGGAGAGAGAAAACGGGGAATTACAGACCAGTTAGTGTAACATCGGTATTGGGGAAAACGCTAGAGTCAGTTATTAAAGATGGGATAGCAGCACATTTGGAAAGTAGTGAAATCATTGGACAAAGTCAGCATGAATTTATGAAAGGTAAATCATGTCTGACGAACATTATTGAATTTTTCGAGGATGTAAGTAGTAGAGTGGATAAGGGAGAATCAGGGGATGTGTTATATCAGGACTTTCAGAAGGCTTTCGACAAGGTCCCACATAAGAGATTAGTATGCAAACTTAAAGCACATGGTATTGGGCGTTCAGTATCGATGTGGATAGAGAACTGGCTGGCAGACAGGAAGCAAAGATTAGGAGTAAAGGGGTCCTTTTCAGAATGGCAGGCAGTGACTAGTGGGGTACCGCAAGGCTCAGTGCTGGGACCCCAGTTATTTACAATATATATTAATGATCTGGACAAGGGAATTGAATGCAACATCTCCAAGTTTGCGGATGATACTAAGCTGGGGAGCAGTGTTAGCTGTGAGGAGGATGCTAGTATGATGCAATGTGACTTGGATAGGTTGGGTGAGTGGGCAAATGCTTGGCAGATGCAGTATAATGTGGATAAATGTGAGGTTTTACTTCTGAGTCATGTGAGTGATTCCGTGAAGAAGACCCGCCAGGCCGCATGCGAACCAGTACATCAGCTGCATTGACGCAAGCACCAGACTGGCAGGACAGAGCTCCTGCCGGTGGTAAGTTAAACCTAAAATGTAAGTTCGGTTTTTTACTTTCAGGCAGGAGCCTCTTTCCACAGAGGTTTTCCTGCCAGTTTCGCAGCCCGACCAGTGTGCCAGTTTCGACCACCCCGACTGTGGGAAAACCCCATTCCGACCGTGGAAGCGGGTAACTGGCAAATTGATTGGGTTGCGAGATAAGGAGCCGCTAACAGTGCAGTCAGCAACTCCCTTCCTGCGGGGATGACGTTGAAACAGCAAGAAATTCAAGCAGTCACTGACAGGGGAATCAGTGGTTCCCAGCTTGTGGGGATGCCGTAAAACAGCAAGATACAGTGGCTTGCAAAAGTATTCATACCCCTTGAACTTTTCCACATTTTGTCACGTTACAACCACAAACATAAATGTATTTTATTGGGATTTTATGTGATAGACCAACACAAAGTGGTGCATAATTGTGAAATGGAAGGAAAATGATTCATGATTTCCAAATTTATTACAAATAAAAAACTGAAATGTGTGGCGTTCAAAAGTATTCAGCCCCCCTGAGTCAATACTTTGTAGAACCACCTTTCGCTGCAATTACAGCTGCAAGTCTTTTGGGGTATGTCTCTACCAGCTTTGCACATCTAGAGACTGAAATTTTTGCCCATTCTTCTATGCAAAATAGCTCAAGCCCAGTCAGATTGGATGGAGAGCGTCTGTGAACAGCAATTTTCAAGTCTTGCTAGAGATTCTCAATTGGATTTAGGTCTGGACTTTGACTGGGCCATTCTAACACATGAATATGCTTTGATCTAAACCATTCCATTGTAGCTCTGGCTGTATGTTTAGGGTCGTTGTTCTGCTGGAAGGTGAACCTCCGCCCCAGTCTCAAGTCTTTTGCAGACTCTAACAGGTTTTCTTCCAACCTGTATTTGGCTCCATCCATCCTCCCATCAATTCTGACCAGCTTCCCTGTCCCTGCTGAAGAAAAGCATCCCCACAGCATGATGCTGCCACCACCATGTTTCACAGTGGGGATGGTGTGTTCAGGGTGATGTGCAGTGTTAGTTTTCCGCCACACATAGCGTTTTGCATTTAGGCCAAAAACTTCAATTTTGGTCTCATCAGACCAGAGCACCTTCCTCCACATGTTTGCTGTGTCCCCCACATGGTTTGTGGCAAACTGCAAACGGGACCTCTTATGGCTTTGTTTCAGCAATGGCTTTCTTCTTGCCACTCTTCCATAAAGGCCCAATTTGTGGAGTGCACGACTAATAGTTGTCCTGTGGATAGATTCTCCCACCTGAGCTCTGGATCTCTGCAGCTCCTCCAGAGTTACCATGGGCCTCTTGGCTGCTTCTCTGATCAATGCTCTCCTTGCCCGGCCTGTCAGTTCAGGTGGACGGCCATGTCTTGGTAGGTTTGCAGTTGTGCCATACTCTTTCCATTTTCGGATGATGGATTGAACAGTGCTCCATGAGATGTCCAAAGTTTGGGATTTTTTTTATAACCTAACCCTGCTTTAAACTTCTCCACAACTTTATCCCTGACCTGTCTGGTGTGTTCCTTGTGCTTCATGATGCCCATGGAACATTGTTTGTTCACTAATGTTCTCTAACAAACCTCTGAGGCCTTCAAAGAACAGCTGTATTTAAACTGAGATTAGATTACACACAAGTGGACTCTATTTACTAATTAGATGACTTCTGAAGGCAATTGGTTGCACTGAATTTTATTTAGGGGTATCAGAGTAAAGGGGGCTGAATACTTTTGCACGTCACACTTTTCAGTTTTTTATTTGTAAAAAAATTTGAAAACCATGTATCATTTTCCTTCCACTTCACAATTATGCACCACTTTGTGTTGGTCTATCACATAAAATCCCAATAAAATACATGTACGTTTGTGGTTGTAACGTTATAAAATATGGAAAAGTTCAAGGGGTATGAATACTTTTGCAAGCCACTGTATTTAAGCAGAGTCACTGAAAGGGGGATCAGCGGCTCCCAGCCTGTGGGGATGCCATTGGAACGGCAAGAAATTCAAACAGAGTCGCTGACAGTGGGGTCAGCAGCTCACAGATGTTGGTCCCCAGGCAAGGAATTAAATGGGACTCATTCTGCCATATTTGGACTCAAGTGAGTCGGGCAATAAAGGGTTTCTCCTTATAATAAAATGTATGTATTTTATAGTTTTTTTCTTAAAGTTGAAAGCTAAAGGAAAGTTAAAATCATAAAAAGTTATAACCATATAACCATATAACAATTACAGCACGGAAACAGGCCCTCTCGGCCCTTCCAGTCCGTGCCGACCATTTGATTTCCCCTAGTCCCATCTACCTGCACTCAGACCATACCCCTCCATTCCCTTCACGTCCATATACCTATCCACTTTACTCTTAAATGTTAAAATCGATCCTGCCTCCACCACTTCTGCTGGAAGCTGATTCCACACAGCCACCACCCTCTGAGTAAAGAAGTTCCCCCTCACGTTACCCCGAAACCTCTGTCCCTTAATTCTCATGTCATGCCCTCTTGTTTGAAACTACCCTACCCTCAATGGGAAAACGTATCCACGTCAACTCTGTCTATCCCTTTCATCATTTTAAAGACCTCAATCAAGTCCCCCCTTAACCTTCTGCGCTCCATAGAATAAAGACCTAACTTGTTCAACCTTTCTCTGTAATATAGTTGCTGGAACCCTGGCAACATTCTAGTAAATCTCCTCTGTACTCTCTCTATAAAGTTATTATTTTATGTTCTGACAATGTAATCGTTGTTGTTTAGCACAAGTTGCTATGAATTATTTTTACCCTTCACAGGTAAAGCTGTACACTAAAAATGTTGATTTAGTGATTTACGCTTTAATAGCGCGGGCCTATGGGACAGGCTGCGCCAGCAGCGCCTGACAGGGCTGCTTCAGGTGTAAAATGTGCGGGCCTATGGGACAGGATGCGCCAGCAGCGCCTGACAGGGCTGCTTCATGTATGAAAGCGCCGGCCTATGGGAGAGCCACGCCAGCAGCGCCTGATACAGGGCTGTTTCATTTGTGACATTACCGGCCTATGGGAGAGCCGTGCCAGCAGCGCCTGATGCAGGGCTGTTTCATGTCAAAAAGTGCCGGCCTTTACGAAAGGCGGCGCCATCAACGCCTGCGACAGGGTTGCTCAAGTTCACACATATCTGCTCGCCCATGAAGTCGGGAGATGATTCTCCACTGGGGCTGGATAGCAAGGCCCACGGAGTCGGGGAATGAATTCCTCACCGGGGCTGGATAGTGCGTTTGAAACGACTATCCCAAATACAGCAACTGTTGCATAGAGTGCTACAGAGATCTCCCTCTCGGAGGCAGAGACCAAGACGGGTCAGTATCCTGCTGACACTGAGTCTCAGGGTATGGCCGTGTGACAAACCCCAAGGAATGAAGGGCATGTGTCAGAGGTACCTTTTCCTGACAACAAAGTTGCCATCCCAGCAGAATATTTTATTGGGGTAAGGCCAATGGGTTCGTATTAGTATTGATATCCTGCGGCCTGCGGCAGCGCCCGTTAGGGTTGCCTACGAATCACCCTCGCTGAGGAGGGAAGAGCAAAAGGTTAAGATATAACTGACTCCAGGCTCTAAAGATGTCAATAGAACATACTTAATCACATATGTGCCGGCAGTGAACAATGCCAACAGGGGGATGTGAGAGCCAGCCACAGAATCTGTTATTCAGGTAGGTCTATTCTACAGGGGAAGAAAGCCTGGCAGACGAATCAATTAGGCCAATGGCGGGCAAAAGTCATCGTTCAGCATTTGTTTTGTACAACACACAAAGGGTAAAAATATTTGGTTGAGGCACAGTCGGAACATTCCAAGCAAGTTTGGATTATGGCCAGGGTTTAGAAATTGGGCAAAAGTTCTCATGCAAACCACCCATGGAATAAGGCAGGAATGATATGGTATTATGAAGAATGGAGAGTGTCGGGCATATGAACTTTCCAAATATGAAAACTTATTTTCCTGACTAACAACAGATTCATAAGGTCAGAGATACATGCTATACAAATCCCATTACAGAGGTTATCAAAGACAATATAACTGTACTATAACAGTAAAGCTTTGGGGTATGGGATAAACTGTTTGTTGGTCATTGGGATTTACCTTTAATTATTATTAGCCTTGACTCCGCCTTGTGGCAAGAGATTGGAGTTATAGCAATCTGCTACAAAACTGAGTTATTTTCATCAAGAGTAATTGGCAATATAGCAGCTGTGTTTCAGCCGAGCAAATCAAGGAACTGATATTGTGTAAGTAGCAATTAGTCCATTGTTAACAACCTTATGCTATTGTCAGCTGAAGTTACCTCAGCCATAATGATGAAGTAACAGTATTTAGCATTGCTGAACATGACAATAACTCATTGAACTTGAAACTCGCTACAGTGGTCGGTTGAATTCAGTTATTATAAACTGATGCTTAGGACTCTAAGATAAGAAGTTCCAAATACCATCACCTACTTGGAGGTATTGGAGATTGCATGAGTTCCAAATCTTCAAATGTTGGTATCAACTAAATATATACGCTAAATGCACCCATGGGTCAGGGGCTATTGAGCGAATATACATATTCTACGTGCTCAAATTCAAGTTGCTACTCTACGATGGTGACATATGTTAGTCACATGGTAATCAAGTAAAAATATCCTGTAATTAATCTCCTTTGCCACTGGTGATTCATCCAGTTCAGATCGATGATAACACAGAATAAGTGTTGGATCTCAAAGTATGATGAAAGTATGGTTCAATACTACATCGAATATCGACATGTTGGTGCATGTTTGTGCAGCAGGCAGCTAAAATATGTGGCACAACAGTGCGGAGAAATACATTCTCGCTTCAATAGGAGGAATGGTCTTTTATGTCTTCCTCATTTTTGCCACATTAGCCGGGTCTTAAAACAGTCAGCAAGACCTCGCTTGGGTTCATACTGTCGGACTGGCCAAGCGTCCATGTTGCCTGCTTCATCAGGCATTATGGCACAATGATATACGGTGATTCCAAAAATCAAGAACTTCCTGTTTCAATCTGTGGTTCAGGAGACCGGCCTTTGCACAGTAAAACAATTATTGACTTACACATTTTGAATGGATTGACTTATGCCTCAGGTTGTCACATCAAGCCATGAAGGTGCTCACTGCAGTGTGGAGGGATAACACCCAAAAAAGCAGCACATTTTCTATTGAGGGGATCAGAAGTGTTTTTTGTTAAGTGTTAATGTTACATTTAATACAGTACAGATTACTGACGTTTTCCAGTTAATTTTAAATGGTATTTAACAATAATTCAGTTATAGAGACACTACAGCTGCAACATAAGGGAACTACGCTGTCGGGTTCAACCCGGATATTGAGTTGTTAATAGATCTTGGCACAAGTTCTCCCACTAGATTATGCAGTTGGTTATTGTAAATGTGTGAACATTATTTCACCAAGGGGTTCCAGCTACATCCTTAGTTATGACACTAATATCAGCACAACAACGGCAAACATTGCAAACGCTGTGGCTAGATAGGATGCAATTGGCTGTAGGTTCCATTACATTTTACATTCTGGTCTACACAAGCAGAGTAGACTAGGGGTGGCATGATTTAAGATCATTTTGGATACCTCATGGTCTCGCGTCTATGTTATCAAGGCCACCAGAATCCTAAGAAGTATGGAATCAGCATTGTTTATTAATAAACAAACAACTACACAAAGGTAGGTTGCAGACTATTTCAAGGTGGCTGCAGCAGGGTCTGGGTTATACAGGTATTAACACTGATGATTGTATATCTTATTCCACCAGGTGAGCATCAATGTCAGCGTATCATTTAGATAGTGTGTTTACATCTCTTTCCACTAGGGCAGCATCTACGTCTCAGGACAAGGCGAGGGACGTGCCCATCGACCATATTTTGGCGGCGCCAGATGGGCAAATGAGCTGATGTTTCAGAATTTCTATCATCGGCTGAATTTGGAAATGCTTTTTTAAATTCTGCTTGAAGTGCCCTGGGATAGAGGGGTACTGTTGTTTGTTTATATTTTTTAATAAACTTCATTACTGCATGAAATGCAATGTTACTACTAATGCTTTAATTTCTCATTCGAGTCAATCACTGTGGTGGGATGCCGATATTTGTAATCTGTGGCATGAAATCACAATGCTTTGACCTCTTCACGGAATCACTCACATGACTCCGAAGTAAAATAGTAAGATTAAATGAGAACTTACCAGTTTGAAGTTTGATCTTGATTTTATGAAGAGTTATGTTGGTGATTACGTGCCCGCCACGCCCAACCCTCTCTCATAAAGGATCATCTGGTAGTTCTCGAGTCACGCATCTTACTATGTCACTTCAGTGTTGTTATTTGTGATTTCACACCGCTGCTTTGAAGATTGGTGCGCATGCGGCCTGGCGGGTCTTCTTCACATAATCACCAATGTAACTCTCCATAAAACCAAGATCAAACTTCAAACTGGTAAGTTCTTGTTTAATCTTACTATTATCCACTTTGGTGGCAAAAACAGGAAAGTAGACTATTATCTGAATTGTGGCCAATTAGGAAAAGGGGAGATGCAACGAGACCAGGGTGTCATGGTACACCAGTCATTGAAAGTAGGCATGCAGGTGCAGCAGGCAGTGAAGAAAGCGAATGGTATGTTAGCATTCATAGCAAAAGGATTTGAGTATAGGAAGAGGGAGGTTCTACTGCAGTTTTACAGGGTCTTGATGACACCACACCTGGAGTATTGCATACAGTTTTGTTCTCCTAATCTGAGGAAATGCATTCTTACCATAGAGGGAGTACAGAGAAGGTTTATCAGACTGATTCCTGGGAAGTCAGAACTTTCATATGAAGACAGACTGGATAGACTCGGCTTGTACTCGCTAGAATTTAGAAGATTGAGGGGAGATCTTATAGTAACTTACAAAATTCTTAAGGGGTTGGACAGGCTAGATGCAGGAAGATTGTTCCCGATGTTGGGGAAGTCCAGAACAAGGGGTCACAGTTTAAGGATAAAGGGGAAATCTTTTAGGACCGAGATGAGAAAAACATTTTTCACACAGAAAGTGGTGAATCTGTGGAATTCTCTGCCACAGAAGGTAGTTGAGGCCAGTTCATTGGCTATATTTAAGAGGGAATTAGATGTGGCCCTTGTGGCTAAAGGGATCAGGGGGTATGGAGAGAAGCCAGGTACAGGATACTGAGTTGGATGATCATATTGAATGGCGGTGCATGTTCGAAGGGCTGAATGGCCCACTCCTGCACCTATTTTCTCTGTTGCTAATAGCAAGGATGTCCTTTCTCGCATTAGGAGACCAAACTGCACACAATATTCCAGATATGGTCTCACCAGGGCCCTGTACAACTGCAAAAGGACCTCTTGTCTCCTATACTTAAATCCTCTCGTTGTGGAGGCAAAACTCTTTGAATCACTTCCCTCTGGAAGGCGACTCCAGACTGTGAGAGCTGCCACTGCTAGACATAAAATGTTTTTATCCACGATTAGTTGCTCTACTCTACAGCTAAAAATCTGTAGCCTCTTACCTTTGATCTGGTATTTTGTTGGTTCACATGCTTGATCAATGGAGTTTTATCATTAATGTTTTATTATTATTAATGTTTAGTGTTTTCTGAATCATCCGTAACTGTCACTGTATGTCATGTTGTTACTTGTGGGAGGAGCACCAAGGCAAATTCCTTGTTTGTGAAAACTTGGCCAATAAACGTACTTACTTTCTTACTTGCATGACGTTAGCTTTCTCACTGCCTGCTGTACCTGCAGTTTTACTTTCAGTGACTGATGTACAAGGACACCCAGGACTCGTTGCTCTTCCCTTTTTCCTAATCTGACACCATTGAGATGAAAATCTGCCTCCTTGTTCTTGCCACCAAAGTGGATAACCTCAGTATGAAGTAGGGTCTCGACCTGAAGCGTCGGAGTCTGAAGAAGGGTCTGGACCAGAAACGTTGCCTATTCCTTCTCTCCATAGATGCTGTCCCACCCGCTGTGCTTCTCCAGCATTTTTTGTCTACCTTTGATTGTTCCAGCATCTGCAGTTCTTTCTTAAGCTGTGATTCTGTGAAGGTTGGATCTTGGAAATTGAAGGACAGGCTGGTGTAATAGTAAAAACAAACGATACATTTGACCTTGGAAAAAGATAGACTGCTCAGAAAGCAGTGACAGACCATGACAGAAAGGTGAGAGGTTTAATCGACACATGCACTGTGCAACAAGGGACAATTGAAGCCAAGGCTACAGGAGGTCTGTGGTCGCAGAGATCAAACCAGATTCAACAAAAGGGGAAAGCTGTAATTGAAATGTCATGCTCAACAGATGGTGCTGGTGAAAAAAAGGACACAAAGTGCTGAAGTAACCCAGCGGGCCAGGCAGCATCCCTGGAGAACATGGATAGCTGACTCCTCGGATCGGGACCCTTCTTCAAACTCATTATGGACGGAAAGGAAAGAAAGCCTGAAAATAGGAGGGGCAGGCTTAGTTCAGTTTAGTTTAGTTTTGTTTAGTGATTCAGTGTGGAAACTGTCCCTTCAGCCCACCGAGTCCGCACCGACCAGCGATCACCCGTACATTAGTTCTATGTTATCCTACTTTTGCATTCTACATCATTGAGGCATTTTGCAGAAACCAACTAAATTACAATCCTGCACGTCTTTGGAATGTGGGAGGAAACCGGAGCACCTGGAGAAAACCCATACAGTCACAGGGAGAACATACAAATTCTGCAGCCATAGTCAGGAACAAACCTGGGTCTCTGGTGCTGTGAGGCAACAAATCTACTGTTGCGCCACAATGCTGCCCTAAAGAACAATAGATGAATACTGGTAAGGGGAGTTTTAGATAGGCAGATGGTTGGACAAAGGCTAGATATTTAAAAAAACAGACGTGAGACAAAGAGATTGAATAGTTCCAGTTTTCATGTGGCCTCATTCTGCCAGTGGAGGAGGCCCAGTACAGAAAGGTCAGTATGGGCATAGGTTCATAAGTTCCAGGAGCAGAATTAGGCCATTCGGCCCATCAAGTCTGCACCATTTAATTATTGCTGATCTACCTTTCCCTCTCAATCCCATTCTCCTGCCTTCTCCCCATAACCCTGACACCCTTACTGATCAAGAATCTATCTACCTGTGCCTTAAAAATATCCACTGACTTGGCCTCCCTAGCCTTCTGTAGCAATGCATTCGACAGAGTCAAAACCCTCTGGCTAAAGAACTTCCTCCTCTCCATCCTTCCTAAAAGAACATCCTTTAATTCTGAGGCTGGAGCAAAGCAGAGAGCTGGAGCTGGACACAAAATGCTGGAGTAACTCAACAGGACAGGCAGCATCTCTGGAGAGACAGGATAGGTGATGATTTGGGTCGAGACCCTTCTTCAGAGGCAGGGGAGCTAAAATGGTTAGCAACCACATGATCCAATAGGCCTTGGTGGACCTTGCGCAAGTGTTTGGTGAAATAGTCGCCAAATTTACGCTTGGTCTCACTGATGTTCAGGAGGCCACATCGGGGACATCTGATGCAGTAGATGCGGTTTGAGGAGGTGCACGTGAACCTCTTTCTAACCTTGAAGGACTGCTGTGGTCCCAGGATAGAGACAAAGGAGGAGGTACAGGGGCAGGTGTTGGTATTGTCTGTTTTGGGGATTTCTCAGCTGCTCGAGAACTTAAGCTGGTTGGTGCGGATTATGTGGGCCGAAGGGCCTATTGAATGGTGTGGTCATTGACGGGGGAAACAGCCGACCATCGATCCTCCCTCCGTACACTTAACTCTCAGGCCTCCTTCGATCATGGCTGACCGTGGGTGTCTCCAGGGTGCTATTCCCTATATGGAGGATGCCCGTGTGTGACTTTGTTTAACGTGGGGAGACTGGTGCACAGACAGCCACCCCATGGTCCTTGACAGATCTGGGTCAGGATCCAGTGGCATAGAGTCGACAAACACTTGAGGTTCTCACACCATTTCTTCAAATGGTCAGTAATCCTGCATTATATCACTAATCTGACAAGTTTTATTTTAGTTTACTTTAGATATACAGTACGGAAACAGTTCCTTCAGCCCACTGAGTCCGCACCGACCAACAACCCCACATTCTCCCCGTGACCTCGTGGGTTTTCTCCAAGATGACCCGAGATCTTTTTCTGCTGCAGCCTTCATCCGCCTTCCCAGCCGTTGTGACACTGCACTAATGTCAGCCATCGTCCTCCGCCTGTTCCATTGTTGAGGTCGTGGTTGGATTGCTCTTTGTCAGAGACCTCCACCTCGACCTTACCGCCATGGGTGACACTACCAGGAGCATAGCTCCAGGTGGCGTCTCTCTCAGGATCCCAGGACCACACAAGCTTCTCCACCATGGCAAGGTGACAATCCACGGAGAATGCACACCCATACACTAGTTCTATGATATACCACTTTTATATCCTACACACTCGGGGCAATTTTACAGAGGCCTTTAGACAAACAGCGCAGAAACAGCCCCTTCAGCCCACCAAGTCCGTGCCAACCAGTGTTACCTCATTGAATGGTCTGGTGATGGACGGGGACACCTAGAAAGAGAGGATGCTGAATGCTTGGCTGGAGATCTATGAGATCAAGGGGATGAGCAATACAGAGCGATGCTGCATTAATTTACTGGCAGAAGAAGCTGGCACGACATGTTGACTCCGTACAAAGATAGCCTTTGTGATGTGAATATAATGTGCTGTAATGTGAACTTGCCAACCACACTTTTGGAGACATTCAGATTAGAAAAGAGTTGTTAGATGTAACCTTAAGCAATTAAAGTCTCCACCAGAATACATTGAGGACATGAACACAACGGACTGTTTACAAACATTTGAGGTTCTCACACCATTTCTTCAAGTGGTCAGTAATCTTGCATTATATCACTAATCTGACAAAAGTTTTCTTTTAGTTTACTTTAGATATACAGCATGAAAACAGTCTCTTCAGCCCACTGAGTCCGCACCGACCAACAACCCCACATTCTCCCCGTGGCCACGTGGGTTTTCACCAAGATCTTCGGTTTCCTCCTCACACACTGAAGATGTGCAGGTTTGTAGGTTATTTGGCTTGGTATAAATGTAAAAATTGTCCCTAGTGTGTGTAGGATAGTGTTAAGGTGCGGGGGTCGCTGGTCGGTGCGGATTCGGTGGGCCGAGGGGTCTGTTTCCCCGTTGTATCTCTAAACTAAACTAAACTAATTGTGGTGGGCTGAAGAGCTTGACTGTTCTATGTTCTTAAGCTGCATGGGAACTAAAACATTTTGATTACTTGTATGCATTAGAATACTATGAGGGTGAAATCTCTATTGTGTTGAATGTAGCAATCAGAACAACATTTAATTATAAAAGGAAACATGCACAAGATTTAACAACATCTGACACTATCTGATTGCAGTGGAACTGCATCAAGCTATTTCAAGTCAGAGGGCATTATTACAATGTGGGATGATTAAAGCAGTGAGCATATCATGAAATATTCCAGTCCTGCGAGTAGCTCACAAATAATTTTATAACTGGACTCAACTAAAAAAAACCAGACCATAACAAGTGGCACTGCATTGATAAAAATACATAGTTACACGAGGCAGCAGAACAAAATGCCGCAAAATGCCTAAAAGACAAATTGGAGAGCCCAATTTAGCCCCTCATTAGTCACAAAATAAACACACACTCTTTAAAGTTCATGGATTCCTGCTAATAAATCAGTTTCATCCTGCAGATTTTCTCTTGGGTTCGTTATCATCTCTTATTGCAGTAAGGAACTGACAGACTGAAGAATACTTCTGAAACTTCACTGAAGATGATGCTTGGGGTTTGCATTGAAGTCACCAACTTCCACCAATGTTTAGTTTAGTTTAGTTTGGTTTCGAGATACAGCGCGTAAATAGGCCCTTCGGCCCACCGAGTCTACACTGACCAGCGATCCAAATGAACACTATCCTATGCACACTGTGGACAACTTACACTTATACCAAGACAAAAAACCAACAAACCTATACAACTTCGTAGTATGGAGGAAACCAAAGATGTCGGAGAAAACCCACGCAGGTCACAGGGAGAACGGACAAACTCCCGTGCATAGACGGGAATCAAACCCGGGTCCCTACGGCGCTGCAAGCGCTGTAAAGGGCCTGTCCCACTTTCACGACCTAATTCACGACCTCCGCCGAGTTTGCCCTTGACTCATACTCTCAGCATGGTCGTCACGAGGTCGTAGGAGGTCGTAGGAGGTCGTAGGTAGCTCCTAGCAGGCCATGATGCTAGTCGTAGGTACTCGCAGCATTAAGTAGGTCGGGGAATTTTTCTAGCATGATGAAAATTGTCCACGAGTAAAAAGGTTTGTGAATTAGGTGGTGACAGTGGGACAGACCCTTAAGGCAGCAAATCTACTGCTGCGCCACTGTGCCACTGATTGCATGATTATGCCCTTCTCACCAAAGAGGACAATGGTCAATGGTCAAAGTAGATACAAAGCACTGCAAATGCTGCATACTAACGATACCTTTGGTCACAAAGTGCTGGAGTAGCAAAGACTGAAGAAGAAGAAGACAGAAAAAGATCTCGATGCCAAAGGTCACCCATCCTTTTTCACTAGAGATGCTGCCTGACCAGAATGGTCAATGGTTCTTTATTATCATATGTACAGGTGTACAGTGATTTTTTTTTTTTTGCCTACAAATCAGGAAAGTGTTTGCCAAACCTATGACTCCATGACTCCATGACTTGAATCGGACAAAATGGTGACGGAGACGTGGCATTGTGTATTGCTTCAGTGTAATCTATTTTCCCTACACCCCTGTATTTCAGTTTGATTGTGCCTCTGCTCAGTGAGATTTTTTCTTAACTGCATGCAAAACGGTTCAGAACAAATTCACTGATGACCAAGGAAAGGTGGAGCCCACTATGGTCCATTGGTGGCTGTGGAAGAGGTGATAAGGAAAGGATTATACGTATGGAAGCAAATAGTGGAACTTGGTCAACGGTTTCGGCTCTGAATTGTTCTGAACCTTTTCATATCTCTAGTTTCCCCCTCCCCTGACTCTCAGTCTGGAGAAGGGTTTTGACCCGACCCGTCACCTATTCCTTTTCTCCAAAAATGCTGCCTGCCTCGCTAAGTTACTCCAGCATTTTGTGTATATATGCGGTGCAGATCAGCATCTGCAGATACTTCCGACACACTGGTGACTCTTGTACACTGCCATAAGGTCATAAGTAATATGAGTAGAATTAGGCCGTTTGGCCCATCAAGTCTACTCTTCCATTCAATCATGGTTGATCTATCTCTCCCTCTTAACCCCATTCTCCTGCCTCTCTCCACAACCTCTGACACCCATACTAATCAAGAATCTATCTATTTCTGCCTTAAAAATATCCATTAACTTAGCTTCCACAGCCTTCTGTGGCAAATAATTCCGCACGCTAAGAACTTTGAAGCCTCCATCTGATCAGCTTGGCGCAAATGGTTCTGCCTGAACTTTTAGTTATGGGTTACTTCGATAGATGTGCTTGGGAACTCTGATACAGGTAATCAAGATTTTAGTCTAGATTAGTTCAGATACAAGGTGGGAACAGGCCATTCGGCTCACCGAATCCACGCCGACCATCGATCACCCATACACTAGTTCTATGTTATCCCACTTTCACATCCTACACACTCGGGGCAATTTTACAGAGGCCTTTAGACAAACGACGCAGAAGCAGGCCCTTCGGCCCATCAAGTCCATGCCAACCAGTGATCACCCCGTACACTAGCACTATCCTACACACTAGCGATAATTTACAATTTATCGAAGGCAATTAACCTACAAACCTGTACGCCTCTGGAACATGGGAGGAAACTGGAACGCCCGGAGGAAACCCACATGATCACAGGGAGAATGTACAAACTTTGTATGCACCCATAGTCAGGATGGAACCGGGGACTAAAGATGCATATATCAACCACCATCATCACCAGACAGCAACTTCTATTAAGCAAGCATTGGAATCCTTTCCAGAGTTCGAATCACCACTGTTGCAGCATGTGAGAATGAACAAATTGGATTACAATATGTTGAAATTCAACTTTTTGTTCAGCCCTTTCCACCCACTGAACTTTTCTTCTCAAAAGCAGTTTTTTCAACTCTATTTCTCTTTCTACAAATGCTCCCCCAACTTATTGAATGTTGCTGTCATTTTTAGTTATAATTTCAGATGGCTAGACTATTTTAATATTATTATTAATCTGAAATTTCTACCTGTGTAGTAACCACAATCTATAGTTCACCAATAGGCTCTGGGGTATACACAATTCATGTTCCAGGGCATGTGCATCTCTGATGATCTGTCCTGGGCCCAACACTGAGATGTAATTGGAAAGAGAGCTTATCGATGCCTTGACTTAATTAGAGATTTGAGATTTGAGATTTGGAAGCCTGCTGAATATAATTTCTCTACAAGCGTTTGGTGGCGAGCATATTGCAGTTGCATCTCAACCTGGTTTCGTAACTCGAATGCTCAAGAATGAACAGGAAATAGTGCAACATTGCCCACTCCATCGCAGGTATTGACCTCCCCACCTTCAGACCTAAAGAACGCACGGCCTCAAGATGGCAGCTAATAGTATCAAAGTACCACACATCGAAGCCACACTCATTCTCACTGTTACTATTGGGAAGAAAGTCCAGGAGCCTATAAACCATTATCTCCAGGTTTAAAAGAAACTTCTTCCCGAACAACCATTAGTCACTTGAACTAGGATACTCAATCCTAACCAAAACCCAACCTCAGCATCAGGACCCTGCACATTAACACAAGCCTACACACACTAAGGATAATTTACAATTATATCAAGCCAATGAACCTACAAACCCGAACGTCTTTGGGATGTGGGAGGGAACTGACGTTCTTGGAGAAAACACTTGCAGGTCACCGGGAGAACTGGATCGACCGCCAGTGATGAAACCACAAGTCGGATTGACCGTCTGCACACACACACACAAACACATCGCAAAGGCGTGTGCCAGGGAAAGTCGGGGAGCGCTGTCTGAAATTCATACCAGCAATGAACAGGAACGTAAAAGACGTCTAGCACAGTTATGTTAAGTTCTTTAGAGAGCGCGGGGTGGGGGAGAGAGAAGGGGAGAGAGGGGGAGAGAAGGAGAGAGAAGGGGATAGAAGGGGAGAAAAGGGGAGAAAAGGGGAGGGAAGTGGAGTAGAAGGAGTGGATACACTTTTAAGAAGCCAGACAACTTTTAATAAAGTTTAGCGGGCAGTTAACATCACCGGTCAGTTTACCTACTTTTATATTCTCAACAAGCTTTACTTTCGACTACCTTCGACTACACTCGATTACCAATGAATAACATGCCCAACTACTATGACATAACTCGACTAAACCTGGGAGTAAAAAAAGTATCGATTTCTTCCATTCTTTATTTACTCAGCTATTTTGTGGCGTAAAAATAGCTGAGGCCTCGAGTACGTGGGGACTACTCTCGAGCGTGAAGGAGAGTTACAAAGACCTCCTAGGACCTTGTGTTGACCATGCTGCGAGTATGAGTCGAGGTCTCGCAGATTAGGTGGCCGCAGTGGGCCAGCCCCTTTAGGCAGCAACTCTACCCCTGCACCACCGTGAAGCCATGGTTGTGCCCCCCATGCTTTTGTGTACTTTGAGTAATTGATAATAGTAAGATCAAACAAGAACTTACCATTTTGAAGTTTGATCTTTATTTTATGAGGAGTTACGATGAGCGATTATGTGAAGAACCCCGCCAATCGGCATGCGTGTCAATCTTCAAAGCAGCGGTGTGAAATCACAGAAGAACAACAATCGAAATATTATAGTAAGATTATAAACCTAGAACTACCAGATGAGCTTTGTGCTATGAGGGTTGGGAGCTCAACGTAACTCCTCATAATATAAAGATCAAACTTCAAACTGGTAAGTTCTCATTTAGAATCATAGAAAATAGGTGCAGGAGTAGGCCATTCGGCCCTTCGAGCCTGCACCGCCATTCAATATGATCATGACTGATCATCCAACTCATATCCTATACCTGCCTTCTCTCCATACCCCCTGATCCCTTTAGCCACAAGGGCCTCATCAAACTCCCTCTTAAATATAGCCAATGAACTGGCCTCAACTACCTTCTGTGGCAGAGAATTCCACAGACTCACCACTGTCTGTGTGAAAAAAGATCTTCTCATCTCGGTCCTAAAAGACTTCCCCTTTATCCTTAAACTGTGACCCCTTGTTCTGGAGTTTCCCAATCTTCCTGCATCTAGCCTGTCCAACCCCTTAAGAATTTTGTAAGCCTCTATAAGATCCCCCCTCAATCTCCTAAATTCCAGCGAGTACAAGCTGAGTCTATCCAATCTTTCTTCATATGGAAGTCCTGCCTTCCCATGAATCAGTCTGGTGAACCTTCTCTGTACTTACTAATTTAGTTCGGAGTCACGTGAGTGATTCCGTGATGATTTCAAAGGTCTGTGATTTCACGCCGTTTCAAATCCAGGCGTCTCACACTGCAATCAGTTGACTCAGGAGGAGTGAATATTAGCAATACATTGAAACATGGTACTGATTAACATGTTAATGCATTAATTCATAACTAAACAAATATACAATAGCGACTTCTCTCTCCCAGGGAGAAGATATGAAACAGAACATAAAACAGAATGGGCGAACACCTCGACTTCAACAAGCGGCGTATTATAAAACCTTTGAAAAGTCAATTCATTTGACTATCCTGCAGCCGCAAGGATATGGTCTAGAGGGACATCCATTTCCCTCGCCACTGACGTTGATGCTGCCCTGGTGGAGTGAGATTTTAAATTGTCAGTATTAACTACTGCACACCCCAACACTTGTTTCAGCCATCGTGAAATAGGCTGAGTTGACACTTTCATATGTGGCTTTTTGTGGCTAATAAACAATGCTTCCTCAGAGTCTCTAAGGCTCTTCATGACTTCAATATAATGCCGCAAGTGCGCCACCACACACAGCCGTAAATCCGTGGGATAAGCTGACAGTACAAGACCCCTGGTCTGCTTTGTTTAATTAGGTCATAGATGTAAAATTTAACATCATTCCCTGATGATAACATCCTGTCCAGGCGCAGTTTGTGCATGGTCTGAACCCTTTGCGCTGATACAAGCGCCATGAGCATAACCAACTTAAGGGTATTCTTTGTTAAGGACAAAGATGTGGCTGTACCCCATTGATGAAGCAGCGTCAGTACCATGCTCATTTCCCAGATTTCAGAATACCTAGGCCTGGGGGGATTAGAATAAAAAACACCCATCACAAATCCGGAGAATAACGGATGAGATCCGACAGAAGTTCTGACCGGTAGCATAGGTACGAGGAAAAGGCACTCCTGGCACTGTTGATGGCACTAAAGCTCAACCCTTCATTGAAATGTAACTTGGACAGAAATTCTAGCACATCTGGGATGAAGGCTGTGTGGTATGTAATGTTCCCCTGTAAACTATATTTAAGAGGGAGTTAGATGTGGCCCTTGTGGCTAAGGGATGAGGGGGTATGGAGAGAAGGCAGGTACAGGATACTGAGTTGGATGATCAGCCATGATCATATTGAATGGCGGTGCAGGCTCGAAGGGCCGAATGGCCTACTCCTGCACCTATTTTCTATGTTTCTATGTTTCTAAATAAAATTCCTCCCATTTCCTGACATGGGAGATGTACTGCCTTTCCGTACTATCCCTCCAGGATGCTGTGATGACATCCACGGTCTGATTGGATAGTCCCAGACCCAGATATGGCCTTAAAATCTGCAAATCAACAAATTTAGACGATGATACAATGGGTGTTGACCTCCAGTCACAGGGTGCACCAACAGATTATGACGTTTTGGAACCACCATAATAGGCTGTGTAATAATACCCAAAATCAGAGGGAACCATGGCTGTGTAGGCCATTCGGGTACCACTAAAACCCCTGAAGCGGAGTCCTGCTTGATCTTAGTCAAGCACTGACTGATGAGGCAGAAGGGGGGAAATGCATATTAAAAAAATCCACCCCAGTGCTGTGAGAACGCATTCACTGCAACTGCCCCTGAGTCTGGTTCCCATGAAACATACTTCGGTACCTGGTGATTAAGTCTGGATGCAACCAAATCGATATCTGGCATCCCATACCGGAGAAAAATTTCATTAAATACATCATGATTCAACATCCACTCTGTGTTGTCGTTGAATTTGCGTGACCTGGTGTCTGCCACCATATTGAATCTGCCTGGCAAGTAGACAGCTGAAATCCAAATATTCTTTTTAATGCACCAGTGCCAAATAAGGTTAGCCAATCCTTCACAAGATTTCAACTTGATTCCACCCACGTGATTAATATACGCCACTGCCGTGGTGTTGTCAATCTGAAGCTGAACATGTAAGTGATGCTTAGTGGTACAGTAAGCTTTGAGCCCATAAAATGCTCCTAAAAGCTCTAAATAATTAATTCCATGTAATTGGAAAATCAACGCCTCATGCATATTCCATCTGCCTCCACAGCTAGACCTGGAATCAGTAGCACCCCAACCTAGGGCACTAACATCAGTCTGCAAAACAACTAAAGGTGTTTCGATCAAATTTTGCTAGAACAATTTGAAATGTTTCTTATCCACCACTGTACTTCAGTCATGGCTTCATATGGTAAGTGCATGAGCCAATTGAAATGACCTGCATGTATTCTAAGTGCCTGTATCTTTGCCCTCTGTAAATGTTGGTGATGCAAAGGTCCATATTGCACAGCTGGAAAGTCAGCTACCAATTTACCAATTGGCCACCTGTTTAATTGAAGGTGATTGCTCCCCCAAAAGCTTGATAAATCCTTCAATTAAAGCTTATCTCTTGCCCTTGGGCAGAGTCACACATATGTGATTTGAATCTACTGTGAATCTCAAATAGTCAATTGTGTTAACAGGCACCAATTTTGATATAGCTGGGTGGATAATGAACCCCAACCTCTCAATAATGAGCTTAACAGCTGAAACTAATAATTCGGCTGCCACAGAGGTGTTTCCAATTATTAAGATGTCATCCAAATTGGCCACTACAATATGGCCCTGTGACCGTAGTAACCCTAGTACTGGTTTTATCAGTTTTGTAAATAAGCGAGGAGCTGAGGTTAACCCATTAGGCAGTGCTCTAACCTGCCACAAGTGCCCCATCCAGCTAAATTTAAAATATCTCTGATATTCTTTATGAACAGGCACTGAATAAGATGGGGTACACAAAAGGCTGGAGAAACTCAGCGGGTGCAGCAGCATCTACGGAGCGAAGGAGATAGGCGACGTTTTGGGTCAAGACCCTTCTTCAGACTTGAAGATCTATACATGCCATATAACACCCTCTGGAAAACAATTGCTTGGCAGTAGCAAACGTTTCCATTTTTAAATGATTATACTGCACAAGCGGATTAAGTCCTATCAGGTCCAAAATAATCCGACACCCACCATCTTTCTTTGGTCTCAGAAATATATTAGATACGAATTGATGAGTTTGAGAATCTCCAAATTCTCCCGTTGTGAGAAAATGAGTGCCCGCTCTGGCTTGTGCTAGGTGGGTGGCCACAGTTGTATAAACACGTTTGATGTTATTTTACACTATTCTTTGAGAAACCTGTGTAACATCCTCCCAACTGACAGGTAATTCTCACTCACTATGTTTTGACAAGAATCAGACCCACCTACCTCCATGGTTACCGGTGGAGTTCTGTGTCCCCTGGCTCTGGATGGAAAAGACATCTTTGCCCGTGCTCCTGCGCACATTGAATGGCCGGCTTGGTACTTGTCCGGACCCGGTTTCAGCAAACCGTTTGTAAGGGTACTGTCGCCGAAGGGTTCTGCTGGTCACTGGCGTCTTGACGAGCTCAACGGTTTTTTGCCTCTTCATCTAGCTCCTTTACCCTCTTTGCGAGGTCTTTCCCGAACAATAGGTTCGGCCGCTGGATGTTGCCAGGCTTACACAGGGCAGCGAACCTTGGATTAATGGTAGGCGCTCTTTCTAAGGCAGTTAATTTCAAAGTGCATATTGCACAGGAGAGCCAGGCCATCCTGCTGAGCTTCAGTCAGGAGCCCACCATCCACCGACCTACCAAAAGCAGTAATGCCGGCTGCGAGCAGTTTCAGCACCCGTTGCAGTTTTATCTCCTGCGCTCGGATGCCTAATCCCATTTGGCCTCAAATGGCATGGTTGACAGCCGGCACTTTGAGCAGAATACAATTTTCTGAGGGATCATATTTCTTGGCCTTTGTATCCATGGCCAGTGCCTGAAGCTGGTGCGAAGCCAAGTAATTTATACTGGCAGCCAGCTCTTCCCCCTGTGGCTCTCCAGAGTCTATTGGGACGGCAAACCTGGCTGCCAGGAATGGGACCTCTGGCTGTTGCCCTTCTTCCCGTGGGGCAGCCTCCAACACTAAGCCCTAAGAGTCGGCGTCAGAATCATACTGACCCGGTATACTCTCCTCCTCCAAGAGGGAGATACTCGGCAGCCCAGTAGGTGCTGCTGGCGCGGGCTCTTGGAGAGACCGGCACTCTTGATGGAGCATCCTCTCCAAAAGAAGCTCCATCCTGGATACCCGTTCTATGGTATCCATTCTTGAGGGAGAATCCTCCCGACTGGACTTGTCCGAGTCTATCGGGCGGACAGACATTCGAGTGGCCTTACGCCCCTCTGGCGCAGCCACGATGCTCTCTTACACCAAGTCTGTAGTCGCTGGTCTCACTACTAGCGTCTCACTACGAGCGACTCTGTAGATGAGCTAGGCGACCGCCCGCTACCCGCAATCCCACGGGTATTAGACACTTTTGCTATGGCTCGCCTTGCTGCTAACGACTTCTTCATGCTTGAACTTGCCCTCCTGTAACAAGATTTAACAAGCGCAGAAAATCGTCCTCCAACAGGTTTGACACTTACCTGAGGCTTTTTAAACTTACCGCTGGAGAAGCGCTGCTCCTCCCAGCCGGTCGCTGCGCCATGCGTCAGACGTAATGACGCGCATGCTGACTGGCGGGGTTCTTCACGGAATCACTCACGTGACTCCGAAGTAAAATCCATGGTATTTTTTGTTCTTGTTGGTGCATCTAATTTGCTTGTAAAGCTGGAGTAAGTAACCATTTAGTTATTTAGTGTTCCAGTTTACATATGGTGCACATGATAATGAAGCATGAAACCCGTGAAGGGGGAAGAACATTTTTTTTTTTGCTATTTCAGAAGCTAACAATCGTGCTATGGTTGGTATTCTTCAAGATCAGATCCTATTTGGTGCCATTAGAAATGTTTTATTAAAAAAAATAAAAATGTTTTATTTGTGCATATCAATGGTGCAAGAGGGAGATACTCGGCAGCCCAGTAGGTGCTGCTGGCGCGGGCTCTTGGAGAGACCGGCGCTCTTGATGGAGCATCCTCTCCAAAAGAAGCTCCATCCTGGATACCATATAACCATATAACCATATAACAATTACAGCACGGAGACAGGCCCTCTCGGCCCTTCCAGTCCGTGCCGACCATTTGTTTTCCCCTAGTCCCATCTACCTGCACTCAGACCATACCCCTCCATTCCCTTCACGTCCATTACCTATCCACTTTACTTTTAAATGTTAAAATCGATCCTGCCTCCACCACCTCTGCTGGAAGCTCATTCCACACAGCCACCACCCTCTGAGTAAAGAAGTTCCCCCTCACGTTACCCCTAAACTTCTGTCCCTTAATTCTCATGTCATGCCCTCTTGTTTGAATCTTCTCTACCCTCAATGGGAAAAGCTTATCCACGTCAACTCTGTCTATCCCTTTCATCATTTTAAAGACCTCAATCAAGTCACCCCTTAACCTTCTGCGCTCCAAAGAATAAAGACCTAACTTGTTCAACCTTTCTCTGTAACATAGTTGCTGGAACCCTGGCAACATTCTAGTAAATCTCCTCTGTACTCTCTCTATTTTGTTGACATCCTTCCTATAACTAGGCGACCAGAATTGTACACCATACTCCAGAATTGGTCTTACCAATGCCTTGTACAATTTTAACATTACTTCCCTACTCCTATATTCAATGCTCTGATTTATAAAGGCCAGCACACCAAAGGCTTTCTTTACCACCCTATCTACATGCGATTCCACCTTCAGGGAACTATGCACAGTTATTCCTAGATCCCTCTGTTCCACAGCATTCCTCAATTCCCTACCATTTACCATGTACGTCCTATTTTGATTTGTCCTGCCAAGATGTAGCACTTCACACTTATCAGCATTAAACTCCATCTGCCATCTTTCAGCCCACTTTTCCAAATGGCCCAAATCTCTCTGTAGACTTTGAGAATCTACTTCATTATCCACAATACCACCTATCTTAGTATCATCTGCATACTTACTTATCCAATTTTCCACCCCATCATCCAGATCATTGATGTACATGACAAACAACAGTGGATCCAACACAGATCCCTGAGGCACCCCACTGGTCACCGGCTTCCAACCTGACAAACAGCCATCCACCATTACTCTCTGACATCTCCCATTCAGCCACTGTTGAATCCATCTTGCTACTCCGCCATTAACACCCAAAGATTGAACCTTCTGAACCAACCTTCCATGGGGAACCTTGTCAAAGGCCTTACTGAAATCCATATAGACAACATCCACTGCTTTACCCTCATCAATTTCCCTAGTTACCACTTCAAAAAATTCAAGAAGGTTTGTCAAACATGACCTTCCAGGCACAAATCCATTTTGACTGTTCCTGATCAGACCCTGTTTATCCAGATGCTTATATATATTATCTCTAAGTATCCTTTCCATTAATTTGCCCACCACTGACGTCAAACTAATAGGTCTATAATTGCTAGGTTTATCTTTGAACCCTTTTAAACAATGGAACAACATGCGCAGTACGCCAATCCTCCGGCACTATTCCGTTTCTAATGACATTTGAAATATTTCTGTCATAGCTCCTGCTATTTCTACACTAACTTCCCTCAATGTCCTAGGGAATATCCTGTCAGGACCTGGAGACTCTCCACCTTATATTTTCAAAAGTGTCAGTACTTCCTCCTCTTTGAATCTCATAGTTCCCATAGCTACTCTACTTTTTTCCCTTACCTCACAGAGTTCAATATCCTTCTCCTTGGTGAATACCGAAGAAAAGAAATTGTTCAATATCTCCCCCATCTCTTTTGGCTCTGCAGATAGCTGTCCATTCTGGTTCTCTAATGGTCCAATTTTATCCCTCGTTATCCTTTTGCTATTAATATAGCTGTAGAAACCCTTTGGATTTACTTTCACCTTTCTTGCCAAAGCAACCTCATATCTTCTTTTAGCCTTCCTAATTTCTTTCTTAAGATTCTTTTTACATTCTTTATACTCCTCTAGCACCTCATTTACTCCATGCCTCCTATAATTATTGTAGATATCTCTCTTTTTTCGAAACAAGTGTCTAATTTCCCCTTGAAAACCATGGCTCTTTCCAATTTTTACTATTTCCTTTCAACCTAACAGGGACATAAAGATTCTGTACTCTTACAATTTCCCTTTAAATGTCCTATGGTATTCTATGGTATCCATTCTTGAGGTAATAAGTGCCAGGTGCAGAATTAGGCCATTCGGCCCATCTAGTCTACTCTGCCATTCAATCATGGCTGATTTATCTCTCGCTCCTAACCCCATTCTCCTGCTTTTTCCCCATAACCCCTGACATACTTACATAGAAACATAGAAAATAGGTACAGGAGGAGGCTATTCTGCCCTTTGGGCCAGTACCGCCATTCATTGTGATCATGGCTGATTGTCCCCTATCAAAAACCCGTGCCAGCCTTCTCCCCATATCCCTTGATTCCACCAGCCCCTAGAGCTCTATCTAACTCTCTCTTAAATCTATCCAGTGATTTGGTCTCCACTTCCATCTGTGGCAGGGAATTCCACAAATTCACAACTGTCTGGGTGAAAACATTTTTTCTCACCTCAGTCCTAAATGGCCTCCCCTTTATTCTAAGACTGTGGATCCTGGTTCAGGACTCGCCCAACATTGGGAACATTTTGCCTGCATCTAGCCTGTCCAGTAAAATGGATGAAGGGGAGCCAGCAGATTAGTCAAGCATGATTTTCCTTTCATAAATCTATGCTGACTTGGACTAATCCTGTTACTGCTATCCAAATGCCCTCTTTATTAATTGACTCCAGCATCTTTCCCACCACCGAAGTCAGGCTAACTGGTCTGTAATTCCCCGTTTTCTCTCTCGCTCCTTTCTTGAAAAGTGGGATAACATTAGCTATCCTCCAATCTACAGGAACTGATCCTGAATCTATTGAACATTGGAAAATGATCACCAATACGTCCACTATTTCTAGAGCTACCTCCGTGAGGACCCTGGGATGCAGACCATCAGGCCCAGGGGATTTATTATCCTTCAGTCCCATTAGCCTACCCAATACTATTTATCGCCTACGAATCAAGAATCTATCTATCGCTGCATTTTTAAAAAGTACATACAGGTACTTACAAACATAAACTAGATATATATTAATATTCACAAATGAATTTTTTTTAGATTAAATTTTATGCTTTTCTAGATGCACGGTTTCAAGCACTGAATTAATGCACTTTAAAAAAATATATATACTTTTTAAAGAAAATTCATAAATGGGTTTGTACCTTGGAGAGCAATTAAATTGTACATTGTTCATTCTGCAACAGTCAATTAGCACAAAAACTGAATTTAAAATCAACTCTTTGTCACTAAACTCTTTCAATGTTAAATTATAAAAAGGTTAGATTGCCATATTATCTTTTCATTTCTGACTCAAAGCAGACTCTGCTTGGGAAATGTAATAAGAATTCAACCCTCTACCTTGCCATTTAGCTGGTTTCCCAATTATATTTCAGCTCAACTATTCTCTTATTGTTTCTCTCACTTTTCATCAGTGTCATTCCTGAAGCTGTGTAGTCTGTATCACCGAACTGTCATTTCAACATCTGCTGGTTGGATGTCAAAGCAGGGAAGCGGGGCTTACGACAAAGTCTCATGGTCTCTCCAGGGAGATGTGCAGAAGATCTAAATTTGATATTGTCATTTGCATTTCAACAAGAGTGGCAAGGCCAGCAGAGCTGCTGCCTCACAGCACCAGAGGTCCGGGTACGATCCCGACTTCGGGAGCTCCCTGGGTTGAGTTTGCACGTTCTCCTTGGAACCGCGTGGGTTACCTCCAGATGCTCCGGTTTCCTCCCACATCCCAAAGACGTGCGTGTTTGTGGCATCTGTAAATTGTCCCAAGTGTACAGGGAATAGATGAGAAAATTAGAAAACATTGAATTTGTGTGAACGGACGATCGATGTTCGGTGTGAACTTGGTAGGCCGCAGGGCCTGTTTCCATCCTATATCTCTAAACTAAACTATACTAAACACACCTAAATGAAGTTCACACCTCAACATGAAGGAAGGAGTGGAACAGCAATAGTAAATTTGTCATGAATGTTGTTTATCAGTCATTATAAAGATGGTGACGATGCCTACAAGGGTGAGTTATTGTACTGGATCTATTGCTGGGCCAGTAATTCCCAGAGGCAGAAATTGATAATCAAATGCCTTGCAACTTAGGGCAGCATGGTGGCACAGAGGTGGAGTTGCTGCCTTACAGTGCCAGTGATCAGGTTTCAATCCTGACTACTGGTGTTGTCTGTACCAGAGTTTGCCTGTGACTCTGTGACCATGTGGGTTTTTCCGGGTACTCTAGTTTCCTCCCACACTCCAAATATGTGCAGATTTGTGGTTAATTGGCTTCAATTAAAAATTGTGAATTGTCCCTAGTGTGTAGCATAGTGTTAGTGTATGTGATGATCTCTGGTTGGTGGGCCAAATGGCCTGTTTCTGCACTTTATCTCCAAAGGATGTGCAAAGTAACTTCAATCACATTGCGGAATATTTCAGATATAAAAATCTAAATGTTAAAATGTCCCTGTATTGTAATGTATAACAATATAACAATAAAAGCCATATATGTTCAAGGATAGGAAAGCTTTAGAGGCATTGATCCCCTTATTTGAGGAAGGACATTCTTGCTATTGAGGGAGTGCAGCATAGGTTTACAAGGTTAATTCCTGGGAAAGCAGGACTGTCATATTCTGAGAGAATGGAGTGGTTGGGCTTTTATATTCTGGAGTTTAGAAGGATGAGAAGGGATCTTATTGAAACATGTAAGATTATTATTAAGAGTTTGGACACACTAGAGGCAGGAAACATGTTCCTGATGTTGCAGTCCAGAACCAGGGGCCACAATTTAAGAATAAGGGGTAAGCCATTTAGAACGGAGACTAAGAAACACTTTTTCTCACAGAGAGTTGTGAGTCTGTGGAATTCTCTGGATACTTTCAAGAGAGAGCTAGATAGGGCTCTTAATGATGTCAGGGGATATGGGAAGAAGGCAGGAACAGGGTAGTGATTGGGGATGATCAGCCATGATCACATTGAATGGCATTGCTGGCTCGAAGGGCCGAATAGCCTACGCCTGCACTTATTGTCTATTGTCTATTATCTATAAGGGTCAATAAATAATAAATAGTGCTTTGTGTGTGAAGGAACTGCAGATGCTGGTTTAAACCAAAGATAGACACAAAATACCGGAGTGACTCAGCAGGACAGGCAGTCTCTGGAAAGAAGGAATGGGTTAATAAAGAAGTCAATAGTGTTTTATTTGTCAAATATGTAACTGCACAGTGAAATTCATTTTGCATATAGAACCTCATATAAAACACATGTGGGCAGCAAAGTTATTGGTGCCATTATTCAAAGTACAAAGTTCAGTCGGTATGCGGTGAATGTTCCAGAGCAGTTCACATGGACCAATGTCCCTCTCCTCTCCTCCCCATCCTTGTGTCCCTGAGGCGCCTTCGGCACCCTACCTGAAGGCGCTGGAGACTTACTCTGGTTCGCCCTCCTTCCGGCCCTTGCTTCTCGTCTCCGACATCTCCAGTTAATTTGCAGTTGGGCCCTCTGCCGAGCCTTTAGGCAGGTTCCCAATTTCATCGACCTACGAGCCTTCAGGCAAGGTCCCACCAATCGTGAGGTACCGCAGGCTGCAATCCTCAGGTAAATATGACGAGAATTTGGGCGGTTTCCAAGTCCCGCCGATCGACAAGCTGGCTGCAGCACCTCGGGAAAGCCACTGCCGTGTGGCGCCTCCAAATGCAGACAGGTTTAGTTTAGAGATACAGCATGGAAACAGGCCCTTTGGCTCACAGTGGTCCACAGGGCCTGACGACCATCGAGCACCCATTTATGCTAGTTCTGTGTTAGAGTCATAGACTGATACAGCGTGGAAACAGGCCTTTTGATCCAACTTGCCCACACCTGCCAACATGTGCCAGCTACACTAGGCCCACTTGCCTGCGCTTGGCCCATATCCCTCCAAACATGTCCTATCCATGTACCTGTCCAACTGTTTCTTAAACGTTGGGATAGTCCCTGCCAGATTCATGTACATCTTCTTGAGTGATGTTATCAGCCGACTGAACAGTCCACCCATTAGCTATCGGGGTTGTTGACCTACCTCACTTCTGACCTACCTCACTGTTGTCCTTGCACTTTTTTATCTGCACTTTCTCCGTAGCTGTAACACTATAATGCTGTAACAGTAAATTCTGCAGTCTGGTATTTTTCTCTATTGTACTTGTGTATGTCTTAATAATACTCAAGTATCGTGTGAATTGAATTAGATAGTACACAAACAAAACGTTTCACTGTATATTGGAAAACAATAAACAAATATAAAAATGGTACTGGTTGGTAGCTTTGTGTCCATGACAACATAATGCTTGCAATGCCACATTCTGCACAGAGTTCTGGCCTCCATATTTGAGGGAGGATGTTAATGCAATAGAGATTCTCCCACTGCTCACCGAAGGCGAGAGACCGGAAGGATGGAACCGGCAAAGATGACGGACGTGGCTGGTGAGGAACGAGGCCAGCAGGAGAGGGAGCAGGGTCTGGCCTACTGCGCCCTTGAGGTTGCCTGCAGGAAGAGCTACCCCGGGAACATACGTGGACGGGCGAGAAGAGGGACGTCGGTTCGCTGGTCAGCGGCTGGAGGCCCCGCAGCAACCTGTGGCTCACCTGGAACATCCACCGCTCAGGACAACTAGAACGCAGACTGGACTCTGAAAATGGCGCCTAAATATGATACCTCTTGTACGCAGGATCAGAAGGCTATTTCTATGCATTTTGCTAATTGGAGGTGTGCTAAGGTATGGCAATACTATACTGGACTGTATGTAAGAAAATCATTTCACTGTGCATTTTTACTTGGCACATGTGAGAACAAAATCATCATTGAACCATTGGACATAGTCCACAGAAGAGTCACAATGTTAATTCCTGGCTAGGAGAGGTCACCTGAAATGGTGCGATAAGCAGGTTGGGCCTAAACTCATTGAAGTAGAGGTGAATGTACAGAAAGGTCATATTCTGAAGGAATTGGCTGGGTGGATGCTGAGAGGATGGTTTCCTATGGGGGATCCATGGGGTCCCTGTTTCACATTCCGGAATTTCTCATCTCAGAGAGTTGAGGAGGAATTTCTCTCGGGGGATTGTAAGTGTCTGGAATTCTGAACCCCAGGGAGGATTTGAGGCAGTCTTCAAATGTATTTAAGGTGGAGAGATTGACAATTAAATTACCAGATGTGGCCTTTCTATTTGATAACTTATCCTGCAAACACCCTTGAAATTATTTATTACGATTAAAAACATTACAGGTGGATCCTTTTGAAGGCAGGTCTATATACATCTATGGATGTGGCACCGTGGATCACAGGCTACTTCTGCTACCTCATGATTTAATTTAGTTTGGTTTAGTTTTAGTTTTAGAGATGCAACGTGGAAACAGGCCCTTGGGCCCACCAAACCCACACCGACCACGATCTCCATATGCTAATTCTGTTCTACACACAAGGGACAATATACAGAAGTCAATTAATCTACAAACCTGCACGACTTTGGGAAGTGGAACGAAATCAGAGTGCTCGGAGAAAACTCACACGGTCACAGGGAGAACGTACAAGCTCACTACAGACAGCACCCTTAGTCAGGATCGAACATGGGTGTCTGGCACTGGGTATAAGGCAGCAAATCTACCAGCTGCACCACTGTGCAGCTCTGAAGTGTGCGGTGTGAAGATTTAGGTAATGTTTAGTTGCTGATTTTTGTTTATGACACTGGTAAGATTATTACACTTGTCAGTTGCAGTTTCAAGCTGATTAAAGTTTGTGGATTCAAGTTGAGAATTCGCAGGTACTGAACTGTGATCTCCCAAGTGTGATGCACCAAGTAAAGGTTTGAAATGCAAGGCTCCTACCCGCGCGTTCTGGCTCATTTACACCAAGCCAGACCTCTCTGCATGTTAAGTGAATCACGAGCTTCCTTTTTTAGAGTCATAGAGTGATACAGTGTGGAAACAGGCCATTCAGTCCAACTTGCTCACACCTGCCAACATGTCACTGCTACACTGGTCCCACTTGCCTGCACTTGGTCCATATCCATCCAAACTTGTCCTATCCATGTATCTGTCAAACTGTTTCTTAAATGTAGGGATAGTCCCTGCCTCAACTACCTCCTCTGGCAACTTCTTCCATATACCCACCACCCTTTGTGTGAAAAAGTTACCCCTTAGATTACCCAATGTTGGGGGAGTCCAGAACCAGGGGCCACAGTTTAAGAATAAGGGTTAAGCCATTTAGAACGGAGACGAGGAAACACTTTTTATCACAGAGAGTTGTGATTCTGTGGAATTCTCTGCCTCAGAGTGCGGTGGAGGCCGGTTCTCTGGATACTTTCAAGAGAGAGCTAGCTAGGGCTCTTAAAGATAGCAGAGTCAGGGGATATGGGGAGAAGGCAGGAACGGGGTACTGATTGGGGATGATCAGCCATGATCACATTGAATGGTGGTGCTGGCTCAAAGGGCCGAATGGCCTACTCCTGCACCTATTGTCTATTGTCTATCTATCATCATATCATATCATATCATATCATAACTATCATATCTATCTATCTATCTATCTATCTATCTATCTATCTATCTATCTATCTATCTATCTATCTATCTATCTATCTATCTATCTATCTATCTATCTATCTATCTATCTATTAAAACTCTGTGTGTGTGCGTCGGCTTTGTGGGTGTATATCACATTCCATTTTTTTTTCAGATAACATTTTTCCCTCTGCCAAAACCACATACTCAAACTCCGTTATTTCTTCCATTTCGCTAGCGATTTCACTTCTACATTCACGGATTTACTCCTCATTACATTTAGACATTTTTATGTACACATTTTTTAATAAAATACTGCCCCCCCCCCCCCCCCCACACTCACTCATTTTAAAATTGATACGGCACCTCACGAGTTGCTTACTTCACAATCCCACATGCCGACCAATCCGCCTCTCTCTCTTCATTTGCCAGCCCGGCTCCCCTTCCTCCCTCCTCCAACTATTCTCGCGCCTCCCGCAGCTGGACTCGCCCGTGCGCTCCAAACCCCCCCTCCAACTACGCACGCGCCTCCCGCAGCTGGAATAGCCCGCGCGCGCCCGCTCAAAACCCTCCCCCCCGTTCTCAAAATGCTCTGCGGATCGGGTGGAGAGATAATGCGTCAGTTCCGCAAAGCTGGTGCTGCTCGCGAAGCCCCGCCCACCTGCCTGCGCGTCCCTCCCCCCTAAGAATAAGGGGTAAGGTATTTAGAACGGAGATGAGGAAACATTTTTTCACAAATTTGGGAGTTGGGAGTCTTTGGAATTCTCTGTCACAGAAGGCGTGGTGGAGGCCGGTTCTCTGAGTACTTTCAAGAGAGAACTAGATAGGGCTCTTAAAGTTACTCTTTGTAACTCCTGCGCACCCAGCCTACAAACGTCTCCCCATAGCTCACACCCTCCAGTCCTGGCAACATCCTCCTAAATCTTCTCTGAACCCTTTTGTGGAGTGTGTGAGGTTGCAGCCACCTGTTCCAATATCTAAAGGGCCTTCTGGCTGCACTTCACACACACCACCCTCATCTCGGGACACCCTGTGCGTAGGGGAGAGGGTCGGGCCGAAGATGTCCTGGTTGGGTTGTTGTCCAAGCTGGCCATCCGGGAGTCACGGCAGAGTGGAGGCTGGTTCTCTAGATGCTTTCAAGAGAGAGCTAGATAGGGCTCTTAAAGACAGCGGAGTCAGGGGATATGGGGAGAAGGCAGGAACGAGGTACTGATTGGGAATCAGAGGGAGGTGTTGGGCTCGATGTGAAACTATTGTCTGTTGTCTATAGAGTGGGGATGCTCTGCAGATAGAAGGCTGATCCTGGGGAGGTGAAGAGGGGGCTGCTGCTCTCCTCCTCCCTCCCTCCCCACTGTTCCCCTTCTCTCCCCCTACCCCCTCACCCTATCTTCCCTATCCCATCTCCTCCTCGCTCCTCTCTCTCCCCTACCCCATCCCACCCCACCCCATCCCCACCCAACATCCCCACCCCACAACCCCCTTCCCTCCACCTCTCCCCTCCCTTCCCCCACCTCTCCCCCTCCCTTCCCCCTCCCTTCCCCCTCCCTTCCCCCTCTCAGCTCCCCTCTTCCCCTCCTCTCTCCTCCCATCTCTCTCCTCTCCTCCCCCACCCTCCCCCACCCTTCTCTCCTCCTCCTCCTTCACCCCACCACCCTCTCCCCCTGTCTCTTTCCCTTCTCTCTTTCCCTTCTCTTTCCCTTCTGTCTGCCTCTCTCACTGTCTCTGCCCCCATGTCTCTCCCCATTCTCTCTCTGCCCCCACTCTCTACCCCCCTCTCCCTCTTTAGACACACCTGCTAGTTGGGGGCTATGCGTCAGTGGCTAGGGTGGTTATGGGGTAAAAGGATCTAATTAATAATATTAATATAATATCAAGGGGGTAGTTAGTGTGGGGGTGGTTAGTGTGTGTGATGCCGCATGCCCCCCCCCCCCCCCCCGCAAACGCGCATTGGGGGAACAGACCCAATAGGCCTGCACTTAGTCTAGTCTACATTTAAAACTGTGTGTGTGTGTGTGTGTGTGCGTGTGTGTGTGTGTGTGTGTGTGTGCGTGCGTGTGTGTGCGGTGTGTGTGCATGCGTGCGTGCGTGCGTGTGTGTGTGCGTGTGTGTGTGAGTGGTGCGCGCGCGTGTGTGCGCGTGTGTGTGTGTGCGCGTGCGTGTGTGCGTGCGTGCGTGTGTGTGTGTGTGTGTGTGTGTGTGTGTGTGCGTGTGTGTGTGTGTGTGTGTGCGTGCGTGCGTGCGTGCGTGTGTGTGTGTGTGTGTGCGGTGTGTGTGTGTGTGTGTGTGTTTGTGGCTGTATGTCACATTCCATTTTTTTCAGATAAAATTTTTGCCCTTTGATTCCATGGTCCGACAAAACCAGATGCTCAAACGCCGCCATTTTTTCCATTTTGCTAGACATTACATTTTTACATTCACTAATGCACTCCTCATTACATTTAGGCATTTTTACATATACATTTTTAATAAAATCCTCCACCCCACCCCCCAATATTTCAAAATGTTAAAAAAAATCAAACTGCTCTCAGCCATACAATGTTGGTGAACGTTTCATCATGTGATGTCACAATGCCCAATGCTCACAAATGTCCAATCGGAATGGATCTCATTTACATCTGCCTTGCTGCAGCCATAGCCCCGCCCCCCCCCCCCTCTGCCTGATGTCGCAGCACCTTCCATTCTGTGATGTCACAATGCCATCCCTCACAGATGTCCAATCGGAATGGATCTCATTTACATATGCCTTGCCGCAGCCATAGCCCCGCCCCGTCACCCCTGCAGCCTGCGTCGAAGTGCGTGATCACGTGTGTGGGAATAGAGAAAGAGGATTGGTGATAGGGAGTGGGGAATAGATGGACTGCCCCTACCTCTCCCCCTCCCATTCTACCACCCCACTTTCCTGTCCCTCCCCCCACCCCTCTCTCCCTCCCTCCACACTCTTCCCCCTCCCTCCCATACCCCATCTCCCTCCTCCCACTTCCACTACTCCCCCTTACACCTCTCCCCTCTCCCTCCCCACATTTCCACTTCTATCTCCCCCATACCCCACCCCTCCACAACTCCATTCCCCACCCCACTCTCTCCCCCTCCCTTCCCTCTCCCTCCTCACTTTTACCCCTCTCTCCACTCTCCCCACCCCCCTACCACTCTCCCCCTCCCTCCACACTCTTCCCTCTTCTCCCCCTCCCCATCTCCCTCCCCCACCCCTCTCTCCCCCCTCCCTTCCCTCTCCCTCCCCACTCTCCCCATCTCTCCGCTCTCCTCTCCCTCCCCACTGTTCCCCCTACCTCCTACCACTATCCCCCTCCCTCCGCACTCTTCCCCTCTCCTCCCCCTACTCCACTCCCTACCCCTCTCCGTTCCCCCTCCACACTCTTCCCCTTCCCCCCTTCCCCTCTCCCTCCCCTTCCTCGTCCCCTCCTCCTCCCTCTCTCCCTCCCTCTCTCTCCCCTCCCCACACCGCTCCCGAACCTTCACTCACCCCTCCCCCACCCCCATCTCCTCTTCCCCCTTCACCCATCACTCCCCACTCTCCATCTCCCTCTCTCCTCACCCCTCTCCGTCCTCCAACCCTCTCTCTCCTCCTCCCCCACCCTTCTTCACTGGCAATTATCAAAGTGTGCAGGCATCGCAAGACCGAGTTACGTCACCACCCTCCCCCCCCCCCCCCCCCCCCCCCCCCCCCCCGACCGCACTGGCATTTGGCTCTCTGACTCTTCCCTGTTCTGTGTTCTTCTCTGTGAACAAGCATGTGAGATCTTGAGGACAGGTGAGACCCTGGGGGAGTGGGGGGGCTGAGGGAGAGGAGGGATTTGGAGGGAGAGGGTAGAATGGCGGAGGTGAGGAGGGAGAGTGTGGGAATAAAGGGGATAGGAGTGGGGAAGATAGCGAGTGGGGATTAGATGGACTGCCCCCAACCCTCTCCCCCTCTATCCCCACTCTTCCTTCCTCTCTCCCCTACCCCATCACCCTCCTGCACTCCCTCCTCCCCTCCACCCCTCCCACCTTCCCTCCACCCCATCCCCTCCCCACCCTCCCTCCCCCTCACACTACATACCCTCCCCCACCTCTCCCCATCCCTCCCCCCCCTCTCCCTCCTTCCCCCCCTCTCAGACACTCTCTCTCCCTGTCTCTCCTCCCCTCTCTCTCTCCTCCCATCTCTCTCACCCCACCCTCCCCCCTCACCCACCCTCCCTCTCCTCCTCCCCTCCACCCCTCTCTCTGTCTCTTGCCCTTCCGTCTCTGCCCCTTTCTCTCTGTGTCTCCCCTTCTCTCTCTGCCCTCACTCTCTACCCCCCTCCCTCAATAGATGTGCCTGTGAGTTGGGGGCTATGCATCAGTGGATAGAGTCATTATGGGGTAAAAGGAGCAAATTAATAATATTAATATAGTATCGTGGGGTAGTTAGTGTTTGTGCGGTGGGGGTAGTTATTGCGTGTAATACCGCATGCCACCTCTCCCAGACTCCCCCACAGACCCCCTCCAGACCCCCCCCCCCCCCCCCACAGCCCTCCCTGCCCTGCATGTTGGGAGAACAGACCCAATGGGTCTGCACTTGGTCTAGTATCTATTAAAACTCTGTGTGTGTGTGTGTGTGTGTGTCTCTGTGTGTGTGTGTGTGTGTGTGTGTCATTTTGCATGTGAAACATTTCTCCTCGAAAACCAGATGCTGAAACAAGAACATTTTTACATATTTCAGTAGAGATTTTCCTTGTAAGTTTAGAAATCCACTCCTCTGTACCGTTGGTATATTATTTTCCTGAATATTAATTAAAATTATTGACTAATCAGTCCTTTTTATTAAATCTGACCGCTGTCCAGCTGCTGATGTTACAATAACAGTGAAGTGTTTACATCTTCTGGAAGTAAATTTCCTTATGATTTCAAAAATCCAATCCATTATAAATTTGGTCGATTATTTTCAGAGATATTTACTAAAATTTATTACCAAACAGACATTAAAAAAAAATATTAAGGTTGCCCAGCTGCTGACCTCACAATGCCTTTGCACCTCGCCCAACAGCTTCCTGGCCCCGCCCAGCCCTGCCCCTCCCTGCAGGCCCCGCCTGGCCCCACCCGCTGACCTCACAATGACTTTGCACTTGGCCTAACTGCTTCCTAGCCCCCCAGCCAGGTTGTTGATTCCATTGTTTTTTAATTGAATTGAATTGAATTATTTCTCACAACATCACTAATTCTTAACATTAACTTTTAATCTTAAAGATAGTTAAAAAAAAAAAATTGCTGTCTTCATTGACAGCTTAGATCGGACCCGCTGTGTGTGTGTGCGGGGGGTCCTCCCCGGAATTCCATAGAGCTGCCGACAGCTTTTGTGCATGAGATGCGGATGCTTCATTTCCAGAACATTCTGAATGCGTGCCGCACGGTTGCATTTCGCTCTCTCTGTCTCTCCCTCCCTCTCTCTCACCATCTCTCTCTCCCCTCTCTCTCTCTCCCCTCTCTCTCTCTACCCCCCTCTCTCTCCCCCTCCCTCTCTCTCTCTCCCTTTCCTCTCCCCACCCCCCACCCTCCCCATCCTCCTTCTGCTAAACCCCCTTCGCCCCTCCCCTCCCCTATCCTCTTCTCTCCACCCCATCCACTCCCCTCCCTCCCTCTGCCTTCCCCCCCCACCTAACCCCTCCCTTCCCCCCCTCCCCCTTCCCTTCCCTTCCACCCTCTCTCCCTCTCTCTGCCTCTCTCTCCCCCTCTCTCTCCTCCCATCTCTTTCCTCCCATCCCTCTGTGTGCATGCGTGGGTGGGTGTATATCATTTTTCCTTTGAAACATATCTCCTTGAAAACTAGACACAAAAACGCAGAGACTTTTACAATTTGGGTAGGGATTTAACTTACAATTTAATAAATGCACTCCTCTCTAAATTCGGTCAATTATTTCCCCAGAAATAAAGTTTGAATAAAGTTGTTCACAAAACTCGCTTTTTAAAATGTAATCGTCGCTTGCCAGCTGCTACATGACAATGCGCACGTGCCCAACAATCAAGCCCCACCTGCCTCCTGGCCCCGCATCCCCGCCACTGTGGATTAATGCAGCTGCTATTCTTCAAAAGGCACAGAAAGATCGAAAAAGTTTTGCAGCAAAGACCTCCTCTGGATTAAAGCATTGTTTATTTCTTTTTTTCATACCATTGAATTTTATTGTTTCTCTTTGTCCTTCTCCACCCCGAGCCCGGCTCTGGATTAAAGATCTGTTGTTTTGCACGGGTTAAGCCACTTGGGGTGTGAAGCATTCGGGAATCAGTCCTCTGTGACCCGGAGATCACCGGCTGGCTCTGGGGGTGCAGAGAGGATGCGCCGAGGATGCAAGGCCAAGGAGCTGAGGCTGACTCTGAGGCAGACGGCTGCTGGGCGGCCCTACCCCTCTCCTCACTCCGTTTTCCCCCCCAAACTTCTCCCCCCCATCCTTCTCCCCCTCTCCCTACACCCCCCTCTCTCTCTCCCCCTCTCTCTATTCCCCCTACCCTCTCTCTCCCCCCTCTCTCCTCCCCCCTCTCTCTCCCCCTCCCTCTCCCCCCTCTCTCTCCCCCCCCCTCCCCTTCCCACTTTCTCTCCCTCCCTCTCTCTCCCCTCTCTCTCCCCCTCTCTCCCCCCTCTCCCCCTCTCTCCTACTCCCCCCCTCTCTCTCCCCTACCTCTCTCTCTCCCCCCTCTCTCTCCCCTCTCTCTCTCCCCCTCTCTCTCCCCTCTCTCTCCCCTCTCTCCCCTCTCTCTCCCCCTCTCTCTCTCTCTCTCTCCCCCTCTCCCTCGCTCCCCGTCTCTCTCCACCCCTCCTCCTCTCCCCCCTTTCTCTCTCTCACCCTCCCCCTCCCCTCTCTCTCCCCACCCCCATGCCCTCCCCCACCCACCCTCCCCTAAACCCACTCCCCCTCCCATCCACCCTGTCCCTACCCCGTCCCTCCACCCCACCCATTTCCCCACCCTCCCTCACCCTCTCCCTCCCTTCCCCCACCTCTCCCCCTCCCTTTCTCCCTCCCCCTTCCCTTCCCCCTATCAGCCCTCTCTCTCTACTCCCCTCTCTCCCTCCTCCCATCTGCCTCACCCTCCTCCCCCACCCTCCCCCTTTCACCCACCCTCCTCTTCTCCCCTCCACCCCCTCTCCCTCTGTCTCTTGCCCTTCTGTTTCTTCCCCTTTCTCTCTGCCTCTCCCCATTCTCTCTCTGCCCTCACTCTCTAACCCCCCACCCCCCCCCCCCCCCGACCCGCCTGCTAGTTGGCGGCTATGCGTCAGTGCATTGGGTGGTTATGGGGTAAAAGGTGCAAATTAATATATCAAGAGGGGAGTTAGCGTGTGTGGGGGTGTAGTTAGTGTATGTGACACCGCATGCCCCCCACAGCATGTGTGTGTGTGGTGGGGGGAGGGGTGGTCGGGTGTCCTCCCCTGAATTCCATAGAGCTGCCAACAGCTTTCGTGCATGAGACGCGGACGCTTCATTTCCAGAACATTCAAAACGGATGACACACGTTTGCATTTCGCTCTCTCTTTCTCACTCTCACTCCCATCTCTCTCTCCCCATCTCTCTCTCTCACTCTCTCTCTCTCTTTCTCCCCCCCTTCTCTCCCCCTCCCTCTCTCTCTCCCCCTTCCTTCCCCCCACCACCCCTGCCCTCCCCACCCTCCTTCCCCTAAACCCCCTTCCCACCTCCACTCCACCCATCCCCTATCCCTTCCCTCCACCCGATCCCCTCCCTCCCCCTCCCTTCTCCCCACCTCTCCCCCTCCCTTCCCCCCCTCCCCAATTCCCTTCCCCATTGTTAAATAGCAAAGATACTTATTGTTATTTAATAAGGATGATTTTTGGTGCAGCTACTGAAATAATGACATGGGGATCAAGCAAGCATCCATGAGCATGAATCACCAGAGAGGCTACTAAAATAACTCATCAGTTGTGCAGAGAACCAAGTGCTATTAAAAAGACTTATTACATCAGTGGCGCATCGGGAGTTAATTATAGGATGCCATGCTTGGTAGTAATACATGGTCCCTTTTTCTCAGCGCCTTGGGGCAAGGTGAGAAAGGCACTATTAAATATTCAAATTCTGTTGGAATGGATTTACTTATGTTTTGTGACTACTTGGCAAAGCTCCAGAGAGTTGCCAGAGAGACAAAAAAAAACTTCTTATGAAAAAACAAAATAAACGCTCCTTCTGTTTCCTTCCAAATTAAAAAAAAAAGTGTACCAGAACAATTTTTTTTAAATTGAAAGTCATTGGCACATTTTGGGGGGTAGGTCAAGAAAAAAAAGTCAAGACTTCTGTTGCGACATACATCAAAACCATCTCCTGATCGAGAAGGAGAATCAGACAATTGCAGATTTTGCCATTCATAGCAGGTACACTGCCTAAATAGAAATGCAAGAGTTTTAGCACAGGGTTGAATCTCTCAGCATCTCAGAATTTATTGTAAATCATGAGTGCTATGGTGTGGTGAATGAAATGGGATAGAATAAATACATTTATACACTGCACACCTCATGTGGCTTTACTTGCTGTCAGTTAACGTCTGCTGAATCTGTCCTTTATCCTAGCTATGGGTTTGCTGTATTTTTCTTTGTGCTCTTTCATATTCCATCAAGCCCTCTTTGAACTCACCTTGAGATCAAAGGTCATAAGTAATAGGAGCAAAATTAGGCCATTCGGCCCATTAAGTCTACTCCGCCATTCAATCATGGCTGATCTATCGCTCCCTCCTAACCCCATTCTCCTGCCTTCTCCCATTAACCTCTGACACCTGTACTAATGAAGAATCTACCTATCTCTGCATTAAAAATATCCACTGACTTGGCCTCCACAGCCTTCTGTGGCAAAGAATTACACTGATTCACCACCCTCTGACTAAATAAATTCCTCCTCATCTCCTTCCTAAAGGAACGTCCTTTAATTCTGAGGCTATGACCTCTAGTTCTCGACTCTCGCATTAGTGGAAACATCCTCTCCACAATCACTCTATCCAAGGCTTTCACTATTTGGTAAGTTTCAACCTTGGATCTGAAGAATTTTTCAAGTTAAGATTTTAGGCAAAAATGCTACATAATATTTTTTGCTCAGTTTTGACGGTCTAAAAGTTAGTGAGTAAAAAAAAAATCAGAGTGCTTAAAATTTAAACATTGCTTATTGTCCACAACCTCAGTGAAGTCCCTCACACAGACAAGCTGGCAATTACATCCCAACACCCATGGCACGGTGGTGCGGCGGTAGACTTGCTGCTTCACAGTGCCAGAGGCCAGGTTCAATTCCTACTTCAGGTGCTGTTTGTACAGAGTTTATATGTTCTCCTTGTGACCATGTGGGTTTTCCCTGGGTGCTCTGGTCTCCTACCACATGTTAAAGTTGAGCAGGTTTTAAGTTAATTGGCTTTTGTAATTTGTAAAGTGTAGAACTAGTATACGGTGATCGCTGGACCGCGTGGACTCGGTGGGCCGAAGGGCTTGTTTCCGCGCTGCTTTTCTAAGGCAAACTCTAAAGTAAAACTAAAGGGTTTCCCACTCTCTGCACCCTTTCAATGTGCAGATTGCAGTGAATCATAAGGTACTCCCACTGGAATGACATATTTCTGGGGGATGCACATGACCCCTCTATCTTATAGGACATATTGTTGGATGTTTAAAGTTGGCCATTTTCACACCTCGGAGAGAGTGAATTATTAGGCCAAAGACATCCTACAAGGGGCAGAATAGTGGGACAGCAGTGGAGTTGCTACCTTACAGCTCCAGAGACCCGGGTTCCTGACCATGGAGTCTGTACCTTCTCCCGGTGACCGCGTGGGTTTTCTCCAAGTTCTTGGTTTACCTCCCACACTCCAAAGACGAACAGGTTTCGAGGTTAATTTGGTTGGTATAAATGTAAATTGTCCCTAGTGTGTGTAGGATAGTGTTAATGTGCGTGGATTGCTGGTCAGCGCGGACTTGATGGGCCGAAGGGCCTGTTTCCGTACTGTATCTCTAAACTAAACTAAACTAAACTAAGCTAAACTAAACTTCCCTGGACACGTAATCCTGTAGGCTATTCAACTAAACTAATTATTGCAGATGTGACAAGAACATTGCAGGTACCAACATAACAGTGGAACGTTTCATTGATCTCCTCAGGAAGAATACCGTTGCCTGCAATAAACAGGACGACAAAGTTTGTGGCCAAATTTTCAACAAGAATGTCTTTAAGTCAAGCTAAATCAATATTAAATGGGTTGGGTGGTTGTGCTGTCTAGACAGTTCTCTGACCTTCGGTAGGAGCAAAATTGAAAGGCATCGCAGAGTTGATGTTCGAACTAACTGTTGCGCACCGGTTTAATAAATCACCCGTTACTTTGAGCACCAATTCTGCGTGACCTTTACATTTTGCTCCCACACCATCATTTAGAAAAAAATGACTCACCATCACATCTCAGCTCACCGAGTGAGAGGAGTCTTTTAATGAACAATTAAACTACACTGTGCACCGGAGGAAATCCTGGAAACGTTTTGAAACATGGACTATGTGGACAGGTTCAATTATAATTGCCGGGTTTCTTCCCTGATCCCCCGCAGTCACCCTAACTATGAAAATCACATATCCACAAGTGCTGTAAGCCACCGACACATGAATTGGAAAGAACCATTTGCACAGACAAACAAGAAGAATGAGATAAGGACAGTATAATCAAACTAGGAATGGTGGGGGGAGATGTGGTCCATTGGTCTGTCAAGGAGGGATGAAGGATATGTTGAACAACTTGGAAGGATTGATGATCTACTGAACACAATAGAGAACATAATTTGTCCAAGAGATGACCGGGGTAAATTGAGTTTCATAGAATATTTAAAGTTGAAGGACAATGTGTTAGGAAAACATGGATGGATGAAGTGATCTTTTGAACAAAAAGGTGTCAGGCTCTTCTGAATAATTACTAGGGTAAGTTGTATTTGGAGTCAGAAAGAACATGTGTGTTGAACAGGGCCGGCACTTGTGTGTATCTTTGGTGTAAACCAGCATCTGCACTTCCTTCCTACACATTTAATCTTTGAGTTTAGTTCAGTTTAGTTTAGAGATACAGCATGGAAACAGGTCCCTTCGGCCCATGCCGAGCAACAATCCCAGCACATTAACACTATTCTACACATTAGAGACAATTTACAATTTTTACCAGAGCCAATTAACCTACAAACCTATAGGTCTTTGGTATGTGAGAGGAAACCGGAGCACCCGGAGAATACCCACAATGGTCAAGGGGAGAACGTACAAACTGCGTACAGACAGCACCCGTAGTCAGGATCGAACCTGGGTCTCTGGCGCTTTGAGGCAGCAACACTACCGCTGCGCCACCGTGCCGGGCCTTTGCTATCCTTCAGCTCCGCGGAGAATGGCAGGCAGTGGTCACACAGGATTCAAGCGACATACAACATAAAATTCTACACTGCAAACCCCCACTGCACAGAACATTAACTGGTAATTGAGAGTGGTGGAAATGATAGAGCAGATGGATTTACTGTAAAAGTGAGCACGAGTTTTTTAAAATACAATGCTTTGGTTGAATAGCAGTCCATAAAAACAGGCTGAAGATCTTCCATTTTTTATTCTGGTGCTATTACAGCCAGTGAACTCACTCTCTCTGGTCAAAAAAGTCCAAATTTATGAAAGAGGAAACCACATCTTGACACATTTACTGGATTTTTTTTTAGGAATTAATTGGTAGAGGGTTTATGATGTATTTGGACATTCAAAAGCATTCGGCAAAGCCCTAGGTAAGTGAATAGCATGGTACATTAAAACTTTGGATTGGAGGTTCTGTTCTAGTGTGAACAATGAACTGGTTGGCAAAAAATAAGCAGGAATAAATGTATTATTTTCCCCAGTAGCAGATAGGGATCAGTTCGTGGATGCAGCTATTAATAATAAAAATATGAAAGACTAGCTGAAGGGTGTAAATGTAATAGGGTGGCATGGTGGCGCGGCGTTAGAGTTGCTGCCTTACAGCGCTTGCAGCGCCGGAGACCCGGGTTCGTTTCTGACTACAGGTGCTGTCTGTACGCAGTTTGTATGTTCTCCCCTGTACACGTACGCGAACAGGTGTGTATGTGATCGCGTGGGTTTTCTCCGAGATCTTCGGTTTCCGTCCACACTCCAAAGACATACAGGTTTGTTGGTTAATTGGTTTCGATATAAGTGTAAATCGTCCGTAGTGTGTGTTGGATAGTGTTACTGTGTGGGGATCACTGGTCTGTACGGACTCTTCGGTGGGCCGAAGGGCCTGTTTGTGCGCTGTACCTCTAAACTAAAATAATATCTCCATGTTTGTGTGTGACCATCGCTCGGGAGCAGAGAAGCTCCAGGGTAATTTAGTCAAGTTTGGATGAGTGGGCAAATGCGTGGCAGACGCAGTATAATGTGGACAAATTGTTTCCTGCTTTGGCGCAAAACAGGAAAGCAAATTATTTTCAGAATGAAGAGAGATTAGGAAAGGAGAATACATAACACAATCCAGTCATTGCAGAAGTGAACATGCAGGTGGTTACGATCACAGATTGTATGATTGTCTGCATAATGAGAGTAACTGAGTGCAGGAGTAGGGATGTCTTACTGTGGACAGACACAATAAGCCAGAGTAACACAGTGGGTCACACAGCATCTCTGGAGAGAAGGAACCGGTGAAGTTTCGGGTTGAGACCCTTCCTCAGACTGCTATTGTACTGGGACATGGTGAGATCCTACATGGATGGGTAATGTGCGTTTGCTCTCCTTAGTTGAGGAAGGATATGGAGTTAGTGTAGAGAAGTTTCACCGGACTGATTCTTGGGATAATTAAACTGATACATTAATAGACATTGGATGACTGGGCTTAAAATTTGGTAGAAACAAGGAGCTGCAGATGCTGCTTTACAAAAAAGGACACAAAGTGCTGGTGTAACTCAACGGCTCAGGCAGCATCTCTAGAAAACAATCTGAAGAAGGGTCCTGACCCAAAACAACTCCTACCCATGTTCTCCAGAGATGCTTCCTGACACGTTGAGTTACTCCAGAATGAGAAAGAACAATAGACAATAGACAATAGACAATAGGTGCCAGAGTAGTCCAATCGGCCCTTTGAGCCAGCACCGCGGAACCTTATTGAAATTTATAAAATCTAGACAGGAGCTGGACATTTAATGCATTGAAGGATGTTGCCAGTCCAGACTAAACTATTCAGAGGAAGAAAAAACATTTCTTCACCCAAAGGACTGTGAAACTGTGGAATTCTAAGAAGTTAGTTGAAACTCATTTAATTTTAGGTTAGCTTGGTGAGCTTGTTAGAGCTAAGGGACTCAAGGATTAAGGAGATAAAGTAGAAAACACAGCAGTGATTGTGTTGATCAACTATAATTTCTGTTTTATTATTATTTTCTAATGATAATGGAGATCGGTCTCCCCTATTGTAATTAACACAGTCACAGAATCATAGAGTGATACAGTATGGAAAGAGGCCCTTCGGCCCAACTTGCCCACACAGGTCAACGTGTCCCAGCTACACTCGTCCCACCTGTCCGCGTTAGGTCCATATCCCTCCAAACCTGTCCTATCCAGGTACCTGTCTAACTGTTTCTTAAGCTCTTTCCCCACCATTGATCCCACACCCTAGCCCAGCAAGATTTCACTCTTGTTCATTAGATCATAAGTGCCAGGAGCATAATTTGGCCATTCGGTCCATCAAGTCTACTCCACCATTCAATCATGGCTTATCTAGCTCGCCATCCGAACTCCGTTCTCCTGTCCTTCTCCCCGTAACCCCTGACACCCGTACTAATCAAGAATCTATCTATCTCTGACTTTAAAATATCCATTGACTTGGCCTCCACAGCCTTCTGTGGCAAAGAATTCCACAGATTCACCATGCTTTTAAAACAATGAGCAAAGTTTTGCAGGAGCACATGAGACCTTGTGGGACGCCACGCTGGTGCAGTGGTAGAGTTGCTGCCTTACATTGCTTGCAGTGCCGGCGACCCGAGTTCAATCCCGACTACTGGTGCTGTCTGTATTGGAGTTTGTACGTTCTCCCTGTGACCACGTAGGTTTTCTACGTGATTTTCCGTTTCCAAAGACGTACAGGGTTGTAGGTTAATTGGCTTGGTGTATGTGTAAAAATTATCCCTAGTGTATGCAGGGATCACTGGTCAGTGGGCCAAAGGGCCTGTTTCAGTGCTGTATCTCTAAACTAAAACAAAGCTAAACTAAACTAAACTAAACTAAAGTAAACTAAACTAAACTGTGTGTGAGGGTGAAACTGGAAAATGAGAGGAAATCATTTTAATAATACAGTCGAAGGTAGTCACAAAATGCTGGAGTAACTCAGCGGGTGAGGCAGCATCTATGGAGAGAAGGAATGGGTGATGTTTTGGGCGGAGACCCTTCTTCAGACTAAAAATACATATTAAAAATACAGCTGTTGTACAGCTGAAATACAACATTTCAATAAGTTTGCCACTATACATTGAAGGTGCTCCAAACAATATAGGGCATACCAAACCTTTGAAACGGGAACTATAAACTGTGAAGGACAATCCCATTCATCTCATCCGCAGAATTCCATTATCTTACCTACATCGGCACTAAGATTACACATCTCAAGGTTCAACAACAAAAAAATGGGAGCAGGGAAGACCATTTGCCCCATCAAATTACTACATGGAATATAACCATATAACACCATATAACCATATAACAATTACAGCATGGAAACAGGACCTCTCGGCCCTTCCAGTCCGTGCCAACCATTTGTTTTCCCCTAGTCCCATCTACCTGCACTCAGACCGTACCCCTCCATTCCCTTCACGTCCATATACCTATCCACTTTACTCTTAAATGTTAAAATCGATCCTGCCTCCACCACTTCTGCTGGAAGCTCATTCCACACAGCCACCACCCTCTGAGTAAAGAAGTTCCCCCTCACGTTACCCCGAAACCTCTGTCTCTTAATTCTCATGTCATGCCCTCTTGTTTGAATCTTCCCTACCCTCAATGGGAAAAACGTATCCACGTCAACTCTGTCTATCCCTTTCATCATTTTAAAGACCTCAATCAAGTCCCCCCTTAAACTTCTGTGCTCCAAAGAATAAAGACCTAACTTGTTCAACCTTTCTCTGTAACATAGTTGCTGGAACCCAGGCAACATTCTAGTAAATCTCCTCTGTACTCTCTCTATTTTGTTGACATCCTTCCTATAACTAGGCGACCAAAATTGTACACCATACTCCAGAATTGGTTTTTACCAATGCCTTGTACAATTTTAACATTACTTCCCTACTCCTATATTCAATGCTCTGATTTATAAAGGCCAGCACACCAAAGGCTTTCTTTACCACCATATCTACATGCGATTCCACCTTCAGGGAACTATGCACAGTTATTCCTAAATCCCTCTGTTCCACAGCATTCCTCAATTCCCTACCATTTACCATGTACGTCCTATTTTGATTTGTCCTGCCAAGATGTAGCACTTCACACTTATCAGCATTAAACTCCATCTGCCATCTTTCAGCCCACTTTTCCAAATGGCCCAAATCTCTCTGTAGACTTTGAGAAATCTACTTCATTATCCACAATACCACCTATCTTAGTATCATCTGCATACTTACTTATCCAATTTTCCACCCCATCATCCAGATCATTGATGTACATGACAAACAACAGTGGACCCAACACAGATCCCTGAGGCACCCCACTGGTCACCGGCTTCCAACCTGACAAACAGCCATCCACCATTACTCTCTGACATCTCCCATTCAGCCACTGTTGAATCCATCTTGCTACTCCGCCATTAACACCCAAAGATTGAACCTTCTTAACCAACCTTCCATGGGGAACCTTGTCAAAGGCCTTACTGAAATCCATATAGACAACATCCACTGCTTTACCCTCATCAATTTCCCTAGTTACCGCTTCAAAAAATTCAAGAAGGTTTGTCAAACATGACCTTCCAGGCACAAATCCATGTTGAATATAGAACAGTTCATCACAGGAACAGGCCCTTCAGCCCACAAACTCCTCTACACATTGATGCATGACAGTTTGAGCATGGTAGAGTTGCTGCCTTATAGCGTCAGAGACACGGGTTCGATCCTAACTACAGGTGCCGGTTAAACTGAGTTTGTACATTCTCCCAGTGGCCGCCTGGGTTTTTTCCAGATGCTCCAGTTTCCTCCCACACTACAAAAACGTTTGTAGGTTAATTAACTGTGATAAAAATTGTAAATCATCCCTAGTGTGTGTAGGATAGTGCTGGTGTGCAGGGTGGTCACTGGTCAACGTGGACTCAGTGGGCCGAAGGGCCAGTTCCGCGCTGTATCTCTAAAGTCTAAAATCTAAAGTAAAACTTGAGAAGAAAATTTAGAAGGGCACCTGCCAGAGAAGCATTGAAATTGGATAGGGTACAGGAGTGGAAAGGATATTGAAGTGAAAGTCCAGGAACACAACATAGAGGAACGCACACAAATAGATGGTAACAAAATCTGGGTTTTGTGATAAACTAGGAAATATTCAGAAGCAAAGGGTGTTGGGTATATGACGCAAGCTGCCAAAGGAGGTCTGTTTAAGAAGGAACTGCAGATGCTGGTAAATTCGAAGGTAGACACAAAATGCTGAAGTAACTCAGCGGGTGAGGCAGCATCTATGGAGAGAAGGAATTGGCGACGGAGACCCGAAACGTCGCCAATTCCTTCTCTCCATAGATGCTGCCTCACCTGCTGAGTTACTCCAGCATGTTGTGTCTGCCAAAGGAGGTCGTTTAGGCAGGGACCGTAATGATATTTAAAAGACATTTGGACAACCACATGGATGGGGGAAAGCTTAAAAGGATATGAACCAAACATGGCCTGGTTGGACTAGTGCAGATGGAGCTGTTTTGGTCAGCGTGGATAGGTTGAAGTGCCTGTTTCCATGATATGTTGCTGTATGGCACTCTGACTGTGACTCCAAATGCACAATGTTGTTCATCTATTTAAGCTCACCGCACATATTAGCAAATACTTATTTTCTTATACTTCCCAAATAGAAAAACAAACCTGGTGAATCAAAACGAGTGACATTATGTTCTGCAATATACAAACCTTTGAAATGATCTTCATAAATCTGTTTTTCCCAACCTGTGCATTTATTTTGGTTTATTTCATTTTAACAAATCATATACAGGTCATTTATGTTTTGCTTTTGATTTCAGTTTATGCACATTGGATTTATTTCTGAGAAGTACATGTCACTGTAGGCGTCCTATGTTGAAGATTTAATTTAGCCAAAAGCCTTTTCTGAGAAATGGGTCAGTTTATTTTGCCAGAAATGCATGTCTACAAACAAAGCGAATCAGGAGATTTGAGACCAGTCACTCTCCTTGCTACTTCGAAGATTTAAAAGCAAAGTGTACCAGAAGGAAGGCATTTTGATGTTCATTGAATAACAATTTGGATGGCCCACATCAAATGTCCGTAGCAATGTGCATCCTGTGGACAGGCAGATATATCACAAACAAAACTGAGGCAAAAATCAAAGTGCTGGAGGAACTCAGAGGGTCAAGCACCATATGTAGGGTGAAATGAGCAGATGACATTTCTGGTCGAGGCCCTCCTTCAAAATGATATAGGAGGGGATATATCTGATAGAAAGAGGAAACAGGAAATGTTGGGGCAAGAGCTAGCAAGTGACATCCAGAGGTCATGGGTTTAAGGTGACGGGGAAAAGAATTAATAAGAATCTGAGGGGTACCTTTTTCAGGCAAAGGATGGTGGACGTGTGGAACAAGCTGCCAGAGGAGGTAGTGGAGCAGGGATGATCCCACCATTTATGGAACAGTTAGACATGTACATGGACAGCACAGGTTTGTTCCTGATCAGACCCATAAACAAGGTCTGATCAGGAACAGCCAACATGGATTTGTGCCTGGAAGGTCATGTTTGACAAACCTTCTTGAATTTTTTTGAAGCGGTTACTAGGGAAATTGATGAGGGTAAAGCAGTGGATGTTGTCTATATGGATTTCAGTAAGGCTTTTGACAAGGTTCCCCATGGAAGGTTGGTTAAGAAGGTTCAATCTTTGGGTGTTAATGGTGGAGTAGCAAGATGGATTCAACAGTGGCTGAATGGGAGATGTCAGAGAGTAATGGTGGATGGCTGTTTGTCAGGTTGGAAGCCGGTGACCAGTGGGGTGCCTCAAGGATCTGTGTTGGGTCCACTGTTGTTTGTCATGTACATCAATGATCTGGATGATGGGGTGGAAAATTGGATAAGTAAGTATGCAGATGATACTAAGATAGGTGGTGTTGTGGATAATGAAGTCGATTTTCAAAGACTACAGAGAGATTTGGGCCATATGGAAAAGTGGGCTGAAATATGGCAGATGGAGTTTAATGCTGATAAGTGTGAAGTGCTACACCTTGGCAGGACAAATCAAAATAGGACATACATGGTAAATGGTAGGGAATTGAGGATTGTTGTGGAACAGAGAGATCTAGGAATAACTGTGCATAGTTCCCTGAAGATGGAATCGCATGTAGGTGGGGTGGTAAAGAAAGCCTTTGGTGTGCTGGCCTTTATAAATCAGAGCATTGAATATGGGAGCAGGGAAGTAATGTTAAAATTGTACAAGGCATTGGTGAGACCAATTCTGGAGTATGGTGTACAATTTTGGTCGCCTAATTATAGAAAGGATGTCAACAAAATAGAGAGAGTACAGAGGAGATTTACTAGAATGTTGCCTGGGATGTTACAGAGAAAGGTTGAACAAGTTAGGTCTTTATTCTTTGGAGCGCACAAGGTTAAGGGGGGACTTGATTGAGGTCTTTAAAATGATGAAAGGGATAGACAGAGTTGACGTGGATAAGCTTTTCCCATTAAGGGTAGGGAAGATTCAAACAAGAGGGCATGACATGCGAATTAAGAGACAGAGGTTTTGGGGTAACGTGAGGGGGAACTTCTTTACTCAGAGAGTGGTGGCTGTGTGGAATGAGCTTCCAGCAGAAGTGGTGGAGGCAGGATCGATTTTAACATTTAAAAGTAAAGTGGATAGGTATATGGACGTGAAGGGAATAGAGGGGTATGGTCTGAGTGCAGGTAGATGGGACTAGGGGAAAACAAATGGTCGGCACGGACTGGAAGGGCCGAGAGGGCCTGTTTCCGTCCTGTAATTGTTATATGGTTATATGGTTATATGGATATGGACAAACGCGGGCAGGTGGCACTAGTGTAGCTGGGACATGTTGGCCGGTGTGGGCAAGTTGGGCCAAAGGGCCTGTTTCCACACTGTATCACTCTATCACTCTATGGCAGATGAATCCAGGAGTGGAGGGGCCTAATGATCCACCTATCACTCGAAGCATGCTGTTGATGCACAGATTATTTTGCCCATAGTGGAATCGAGAACCAGAGGACATAGGTTGGCAGGGATATGGGCAAAACACAAGCAAGTGAGATTAGTGTAGATGGGACATGTTGGCCTGTGTGGGCAAGTTGGGCCGAAGGGCATGTTTCCACTCTATGACTCTGTCTCTATCGCTTGCCACTTCTTGTCCCATCCCTTTCTCTCACACAGATGCTGCCTGATCCACCGAATTCCTCCAGCACTTTGTATTTTACTCAAGATTCCAACACCTACAGTTTATTCTGACCCCACTAAACTCAACTGTTACTGGGCCATCGTGAAAATCAGGTAAGAAACATTATTCAAAATTCAGCATCGACTGTTAATGTCTCAAGGGGAGTTTCAAATATTTATATATGGTGTATTATTGGAAGAAATTAGCATTATTTTTTTACATGATTATTCTATGCATAGTTTATTAGGGGTGATATGATTGAAGGTACTTTGGCATTCAAAATTAATATTGTTATATTGGAGATAGCAGTATTAACAGCAATTTTAGAAAAGTGGGAATAACACTTTTTTTTTAATCAAAGCTCACTCAGGAAGGAATTTACTTTCTGCATTTACATGTTGCATTTGGGTTAGGACTGAAAAAGGATTTTATTCCTTGAAGAGCACAGGAGACTATAAGGTGATCGTATGGAGGTGCACAAAATCACAATGGAAACTGATTGGGGGAATGCACAGCATCCTTTACCCAGGCTAAGGGAATCAAGAACCAGGGGACATCCGTTTACGGTGAGAGGGGAAAGAATTAATAGGAACCTGAGGGATTTCTTTTTCACCACAGAGGGTGGTGAGTGTATGGAATGTGCTGCCAGGGGGGGTCATAAAGTAATACCGTGTGGAAACAGGCCCTTCAGCCCAACTTGCCCACACCGGCCAACAGTGGTGGCTGTTGGCTACCCAAGTCCCACTTGCCTGTGCTTGGTCCATAACCCTCCAAACCTGACCTATCCATGTACCTGTCCAACTGTTTCTTAAAGGATGGGATAGTCATTTAATAGGAACCTGAGGGTAACGTTTTCACGGAAAGGATGGTGGGTGTATGGAATGAGCTGCCAGAGGAGGTAGTTGAGACAGGTAGTATCGCAATATAATTGGTTGAGGCAGGTACAATAGCAACATTTAAAAGGTACTTGGATGAGTACTCTGATCTTGGTGCTTATTGTAAGGGAGAATCAGAGATCACAACAGCTGCACACTAAAAAACAACTGTGTTTATAACCAAAATAGTAATTCTGCATGAAACAGGGCCTTCAGCTCAACTCTTCCATGCCACCCATGAAGTTCTGTCTAAGCTAGTCCCATCTCCATGCGTTAGGTTCATATCATTGTAAATTATTCCATTCGGTGTTGAGAAACATGACTATTTGCTACATAAATGTAAATATAATACATTTCTCAATTACAGACTTCAACGCTGATAAAATTCTCACTGCTTTCAGACCACATGAAGTCCCATGAAATCACAATAAAAATATAATTTAGTACTCATTTATCAATCCAATGGTACATGCTGGCATGAGGAAATTAAAATGTTCCATGCATTTCTCCACCACATAACCGCAGTGTTCCTTTTTAAGCCTTTCCCAAGAAACTACCAGCAGCTAATGAGATGTAGTTATTCTAAAGTACAATGTCGCTTAAAGAAACATTAAAATTAAAAAAAAAACATATGCTTTTCATCAGACATAAGTCATCAAGTAAAATGTTAAATGTATTATAGATACAGTATGTAAGTGCACCTGTAATAGCGGAGTGCATTTGATTTTAATGTATTTTTGTACCAGACACTGCTGTTTGTTGAAAGCCACTGCCTTCAATAAAGGAAGTACCATGTGTTGTCCTACCTTGGATTGTTTGCTTACACTAGGGCGGCATGATGGCACTGCAGTAGAGTTGCTGCTTACAGCACTTAAAGCGCAAGAAACCAGGGTTCGATCCCGACTATGGGTGCTTTCTGCACGGAGTTTGTACGCTCTCCCTATGACCTGCATGGGTTTTCTCCGAGTTAAGGTCATAAGGTAATAAGGCCAAACAGACAAGATTAGACCAAACAGAATCAAGTCTGTGCCGCCATTCAATCATGGCTGATCTATCATCCCTGACTTTCAATTGGAGATAGGGCCAGAGAACATAGATTCACAGTGATAAGTCCACCCGTACCATGAGCTGTGGATGAGTTCCGCCATGTGGACACAGTGAAAACCTTGAAGAAACAATTTGATCTCGTACCACTGGAAATTTTTGAGAACTACGGGCATGGCAGTGCAACCAGGAACCATGTGATCAGTGAAAGTCACAGGGTATGTAGACTGTTGACACTAATTCGTTTATCCTTCCAGTGGAGAATCTGGTGGAGACAGTGGTGTTGGTGTTCTCTCGAAGAGAGGATGGTGCTGCAGCGGTAGATCTGCTGCCTTACAGCGCTTGCAGCGCCGGAGACCCGGGTTCGATCCCGGCTATGGGTGCTGTCTGTATGGAGTTTGTACGTTCTCACCATGACCGCTTTCTACAGAGATCCTCAGTTTCCTCCCACACTCTAAAGACGTACATGTGTAAATTGTCCCTAGTGCGCTTGGTGCATGTGTAAATTGTCCCTAGTGTGCGTAGATAGTGTTAATGTGCGAGGATCGCTGTTCTGCACGGACTTGGTGGGCCGAAGGGCTTGTTCCCATGCTGTATCTCTAAAACTAAAACTAAACCAAAACCTGCAGTTCGGAATTCAAGCTTCAGAAGCGTATAGGAGAAGAGAGATTAATGCCGCTTGGTTAAGCAGCCCAGTGGCACAGCTGTTGGGGCCATGACCCGTGGACACTATGGGTCAGGTTTGGCGAAACTGGCAGAACGCATGAGTGCCAAAGGTTGACAGGTTCCACGTAACATGGGTGATCGTACCGACCTAAGATCGATCCTGGCCTCGGGTGATGTCTGTGTGGAGCTTGTATGTTCTCCCTGTGACTGTGTCGGTTTCCTCCCACATCACAAGGACGTGCGGGTTTGTGGGTTAGTTGGCCTCTGTATATTGCCACCAGTGTGTAGGGAGTGTGATTGATACCCAGGAAGTGCCAATGGGCAACGCAGACATGGTGGGCCAAGGAGCCTATTTCCATGTTGTAGCTCTTAAGCTAAACTAAACAACAGGCTTTTTTTTAAAAAACTGAGATCTTGATCTTGAAACACTCTTTTCCTCAATGAGCCAAAGACTGAGTTGATGCTCTGGATCCAACATTTCACTGTGAGATAGATGATCTGCTCATGCTTTTTTTCAAATTAGACTTCAGCTGATTACATGATTGAAGAAATTTGGAAGAACTTGAAGAATATCAGGCACTATCTCAGTCTATATTTCATTACCACTAGCAACAGCAACACAAGGTATATTTTTCCTGCGTTGATGGTCCCACTTTAGTATAAATGGTCCACTCTGTGTTCCTGCATGTTCACAGTGTTTTAATCCCCCTCAATCCCTTTACCATTGAACCACCAACAGTTGTCTGAGATCATGTCCAGGGATGTAACAAATCCCTGGGATGTAATAAGTATGGGTGTCAGGGGTTATGGGGTGAAGGAAGGAGAATAGGGTTAGGATGGCGAGATAGATCAGCCATGATTGAATGGCAGAGTAGTCTTGATGGGCCGAATGGCCTAATTCTGCTCTTATTACTTATTACCTTATAACCTAAATAACAAAAAATACCAGAACTAATTGTACAGTGAGATATTGTTATTTGAGGTTGAGAGATTATAGTAAACTTAATGTAAAAGCTGACAGGATGGGGGAGGGATAGAGAGAGGGAGAAAGCAAGGGTTACTTGAAGTTAGAGAAGTTCATACTGGGTTGCATGCTGAGAAGCACAATATGAGTTTCCCTTTTATTTGACATTATGTTTTGCACACAACAGAAGCTCAGTCCTTTTCAAAATTTCCCCCATTTTTCTCAGCTTTTAATATTTTACAATTTACCGAAGCCAAGCAGAATATGAGGTGCTGTTCCTCACTCTGGCAATGGAGGAAGCCCGGGACAGAAAGATCAGTATGGGAATGGGAAGAGGATTTAAAATGGTTACCAACCAGAAGATCAAGCAGGCCTTTGCAAACCCAGCACAAGTGTTCGATGAAATGGTTGCCTAGTCTGTCACATATGACAATAATGAAACAATTGAGCCATTGAAACCATATATATAATAGAATACAAAATGAAATTAAACTTCAAAATGTCAAGCAAAATTTTGGTTTGGGAGCTTTAAATTTTCCCTGTCTTTAAATGTTCTCCCATCAGATGCTACCTGACCCACTGAATTAATACAGCTCTTTGTTGTTTTGAGTAGGAAGGAACTGCAGATGCTGGCTTAAACCGAAGATAGACACACAATTCTGGAGTAAGTCAGTAGGTCAGGCAGCATCTCTGGAGAGAAGGAATGGGTGACGTTTTGAGTCACGACCCTTCTTCAGAATTCTTCACAACTGAAAACAAATTTCAGTTGTGAAGAAGTCAACTGAAGTCAAATCGAGTCAAATCAAATCTTAATATACTTGAGTAAAATTAAGCCATCTCCAAATATAAAAGATAGTGCAAAGAGTGCAGAGTACCACAGTGCAGAATACAGTGTTATGGCATTATAGCTGTACAGTTCTGGTGAGAGTGCAGATAAAAAAACTGCAAGGTCTGAAATGAGGTAGGTTGGTAAATTGGAACTATAACCTAGATTATGAGAGGACTGATCAGTAGTCTGAGAAAAGTGGGGAAGAAGTTGTTCATAAATATGTAAGAAAGAACTGCAGATGCTGGTTTAAATTGAAGATAGGCACAAAATGCTGGAGTAACTCAGCGGGACAGGCAGCATCTCTGGAGAGAATGAATGGGTGACCTTCTGAGTCTGAAGTAGGGTCTCAACCCGAAACGTCACCCATTTCTTCTCTCCAGAGATTGCTGAGTTACTCCAGCCTTTTGTGTCTATCTTGTTCCTAAAGATGGTGGGTTGTGCTTTCAAGTGTTTGTATCTTATGCCCAATGGAAGAGGGGAGAAGAAGGGATGACCAGGGTGAAAATAGCTAGGAAGGAACTGCAAATGCTGGTTTACATCAAATACAGACAAGGGTCTCGACCTGAAACGTCACCCATTATTTCTCATGGGAGATGCTGCCTGTCCTGATGAGTTACCAGCATTTTCTGTCTATCTTCGGAGTGAAAATAGCCATTGGCTGCGTTCCTATGGCAGTGTGAAGTGTAGATGGTCGATATTTTACAGTAGTTACTTTTTATTTTAACTCTTCTTCAAAGGCATTAGGAGAGAGAGGAAGAAGGTTTATGATGGTTATTAGGCATCCCAGTGGTAAGCATCAATTTTTTATGCTGCTTGACATTATCACCACATGGCTTTGTAGGGTCCTCCAGTGGTGAGACCATTGAGAATATTGGGAATCACAGAGCCTAAAATATTCAATGGTTCAATAGTGCTTTATATGTCACATGTGCAAATGCACAGTGAAATTATTTTTGCATATTTACACATGCAGGCGCCACCACGTTTAGACACCATATCTAAAGTCCGTCCGTCCATCCGCTCGGTCTACAAGAGCGGTTCCTGATCCAGGTAAGCCCCAGGCTCCTGCAGCCACCACCCCCCCCCCCTCCATCCCCTTCATTTGGATCAGCCCGCGAACCAACGTCCCTCTCCTCGCCCGGCCATCTTTGTGTCCCGGGGGCACCTCCAACAGCCAATCTTGATGGTTAGTGTAACCGCAAGGATAGTGGAGTTGAGGAGATAACTGTGAGGGGTGGACTGAGTTCTGCATCATCTTGTTCAGCATGCCTTTGAGGAAATGCATGTGTTGACAGCATTCACCTGAAAGCCATCTATAAATCTGAACCTCGGTGAGATGACCCCCTTACATAACAAAATCCCATCTTGACAAGTAATTCTGCACAGATATCACCAACACCTATATCATTAACTAAGGAATAATGCTTAAAGAAACCTGCAACTTGTAAAGCACAAAGAAACACATGGAACTGTAGATGCTGGAATCTGAGTGAAACACAAATCTGAGAGAAACACGGGTCAGGCAACAGCACTGGAGGACATGGATAGGTAACATTTCTGGTTGGAGCCTTTTTCCAAACTGATTGATGACGTTACACATTGGGACCCTTCTATAGTGCGAAGAAGTGTCCTGACTGGAAATTTGCACCTGTCCATGTCGTCGATAGATGAACCGTTGTGTTACTCGAGCAAGATGTGAAACACAAGCAGGAATAAGAAGGGTTAATGGAGAAATAAAGAACAGAATATTGAGTATCAACAGGAATAATGAAGGCCAACCTGCAAGGATACCCATAAAATCCACACACCTTGTTCAATGTTAATTGCAAAGAAGCAATTGAGAGACTAATTGAACGATGTGATCTGAAGGATAAACAAGTAGAGTGTGAATATTCTATTAGTAAGGCATAATAGTAAGACAACAAAAACAGCAAAGACATAATCAGCAAGTGGCTGAAGTGAGAGACGGAGATTGTGTTATAGAAGTGGAAAAGGTTAGTTATAACAAGTTCTTTAAAGTGCGAATAAAGTGAAGGTAATCAACAAACAGAAGGTATGTGACTGGATAGCAAATAAGAGGAATTAACAACAAAATGGTTGTGCTGCAAGGCAAAACTATCTGATGATGAGACTTGTAACTCTTTCACACAAAGGGTGGTGGGTGTATGAAACAAGTAGCCAGAGGCAGTGGTTGAGTCTGGGTCTATCGCAGCATATAAGGAACAGTTAGATAGGTTCATGGATAGGACAGTCTAGGAGGCATATGGGCCAGATACAGGCAGATGGTACTAGTGTATTGGGCGGTGTGGGGGCGGGTTGGTTCGAAGGGTCAGTTTCCACATTATATCATTCTATAACTCTGTGACTCTACGACTCTATGACTCCATGACAAGTGAAAAACTATTACCGATACGCTCGCAGGTAAGACTCCCTCAGTTCTTCTCACCAGGCCCCTTGTCTAGCATCCACCACCATTACTGTCACTATCTTGTACATTCAGGAGACCTGGGTTTGATTCTGACCATGGATGCTGTTTGTATGGAGTTTGTATGTTTTCCCCATGACCGCGTGGGTTTTCTCTGAGATCTTTGGTTTCCTCCCACACTTCAAAGACATACAGGTTTGTAGATTAATTGGCTTGGTGTATGTGTGGAATATGATCCCTGGTGTGTGTAAGGTAGTGTGAATGTGCGGGGATCGTTGGTCGGTGTGGACTCGGTGGGCAGAAGGTCCTGTTTCCAGGCTGTATCTCTAAACTAAACTAAACATGATCGCCCTCTTTTGATTTCGTAGAGGAACGTGATGGTGTGCGGGACCATGGTATTCTCTGCATCACTAGCTTTCTGTGCTTCCGCTGAGTTCACTATCCGCCCACCAGCTCCCTCTAGGAGCACGGACTGCGTGCTATTAATGGGAAAGCTTTCCACCCCTGTGATGTGCAGGTGGTTAAGAATCATCAGAAGAAATTCATCATGGCGGATCCCATGCTTCCAGGAAACATACACAAAGTCTTTATTCTCAGGGAGACAGAACTTTCAGTGGTCGCTACTCCCTGGGGAGAGTGAATTCTGGAGGTCAAAGGCTATCCCCCACTTCCTTGGATCTTCAAATCAATTCCCAGTCTTGCCAACGAGAGCTCCTCAAGACCAGAATTGTTGTTAGAAATGCATTGATCTTCTACAAAGGGCAGCATGGGTGCGCTGTGGTAGAGTTGCTGCTATACAACGCTAGAGACCCCGGATCGATCTCGACCACGGGTGCTGTCTGTGCGGAGTTTGTACGCTCCTTTGATTTTCTCTGGGTGCTCTGGTTTTCTCCCACACTCCAAAGACTTACAGGTTTGTAGGCTAATTGGCTTGGTATAATTGTAAATTGTCCCTAGTGTGTGTAGGATAGTGTAAGAGTGCGGGGATCACAGGTCGGCACGAACTCAGTGGGCCAAAGGGCCCGTTTCTGTGCTGTATCTCTAAAGTAAACTAAACTAAACTCAGATGCCAGCTAAATAGTATTGGTTAAAAAAAACACACAAATTGCTGTAGAAACTCAACGGGTCAGGCAGCATCTCTGGAGAACATGGATAGGTGACATTTCAGGTCAGTACCCATCTGCAGTCTCTACTTGCTTGTAATTTATATTAGTTTATTTATTGTCATGTGTACCAAAATGCAGTGAAATGCTTTGTTTTGCATGGTTAATCATCTATACCTGATTATAATTACATCATACATGCGTACAACAGGTAGTGCAAAAAGGAAAAGGAAACAGTGCAGAATATAGTGTTATCGCGACAGGAAAAGGGCAGATTTTAAAAGTGCAAAGCCCATAACAAGGTATATTGGAGTCTCTTCATTTCGAAGAGGGGGAGCAACGAGAATTCACAGTGGGGGAGCAGTGAGAGTTAACCATCCTGATCTCCATGTGGCTCAGCACTTCAATCCCCCTCCCATTCCCAATCTGACCTTTCTGTCCTGGGCCTCTTCCATTGTCAGAGTGAGGCCCAGCGCAAATTGGAAATACAGCATCTCATAGTAAAACCCCAGCACAATGAACATTGACTTCTCTAACTTCAGATACCCCTTGCTGTCTCTCTCCACCCCCTTCCGCTTCCCAGTTCTCCCACTAGACTTACTGTCTCTGCCTACATTCTATCTTTGTCCCGTCCCCTCCCCTGACATCAGTCTGACGAAGGGTCTGGACCCGAAACGTCACCTATTCCTTCTCTCCAGAGATGCAGCCTCACCCTCGGAGTTACTCCAGCATTTTGTGCCTCCTTATGGTATATTGGACATTGGGAATTTATTCTTAGTTAATGAGAGATCTGTACAGTCGCCTGTTAACCGCGGGGAATAAGCTGATCTTGAATCTAATGGTATGTACTTTCAAACTTTCATACCTCTTGCCTAATGGGAGAGGGGAGAAGAAGGCATGACTGGGGTGTGAGTGATCTTTGATTATACCGGCTACTTTCCTGAGGCAGTGTGAAGAGCAGGGAGAGTCAATGGGGGAAGAGACTAGTTTCAGAGACCCCAAAAAGAAGCAGTGACCGTTTCCACGCGGCAGTAGTTAAGGATAACATAGAACATGGATAATGAGGTGAGGGAGCCCAGATGACAATGAATAATCCCTCACCTGCTACATTGCAGGTCAATCAGCACTGATTAAAGGACTGATTGTAAATGAATCCCAAATCCAATTACTGAAGTGACTCAGTATAACAGTTTGTCACAGCCTGCAGCTCAATCTGACGTTTACTGTATTTGTCAGTATGAAATATGTGATTTACAGGATTGATTTGGGATGTTTGGCCTAGGAAAAGGTAAATGCAGCCATCTCCTAACAACTATTACTTCAACCCAAACAGTCTCTTGGTAATTATCCCTCTCCCAACGTGAAGAAGAGTCTCAACCCGAAATGTCACCTATTCCTTTTCTCCAGAGATGCTGCCTGACCCGCTGAGTTACTCCAGCGTTTTGTGTCTATCATCAAAAGTTTGGTTTATTTTAGTTTAATTTGGTTTGGTTTTGCTTAGTTTAATTTTGTTTCATAGAACCATAGAAAATAGGTGCAGGAGGAGGCCATTTGGCCCTTCATGCCAGCACCGCCATTCATTGTGATCATGGTTGATCGTCCGCTATCAATAACCCATGCCTGCCTTCTCCCCATATCCCTTGACTCCACTAGCCCCTAGAGCTTTATCCAACTCTCTCTTAAATCCATCCAGTGATTTGGCCTCCACTGCCCTCTGTGGCAGGGAATTCCATAAATTCACAACTCTCTGGGTAAAAAAGTTTTTTCTCACCTCAGTCTTAAATGACCTCCCCTTTATTCTAAGACTGTGGCCCCTGGTTCTGGACTCACCCAACATTGGGTACATTTTTCCTGCATCTAGCTTGTCCAGTCCTTTTATAATTGTATATGATTCTATAAGATTCCCCCTCATCCTTCTAAACTCCAGTGAATACAAGCCTAGTCTTTTCAATCTTTCCTCGTATGACAGTCCCGCCATCCCAGGGATCAATCTCATGAACCTACGCTGCACTGCCTCGATCACAAGGATGACCATTCCTCAGTTTCCTTTAGTTTAGTTCAGTTTAGTTTTGATTCCTTTAGTTTAGTTTAGTCTTGTTTAGTTTAGTTTTGTTTTGTTTTGTTTGGAGATACAGTGCAGAAACAGGCCCTTCAGCCAACCGGGTTTGCACCTACCAGCAATTCCTGCACACTAACATTATCCAAGGGACAACTTACAACTTTTACCAAAGCCAATTAGCCTACACACCTGTATGTCTTTGGAGTGTGGGTGGGAACCTCATACAGGTCACATGGAGAATGTACAAACTCTGTACAGACAGCACCCTGGATAGTCAGGCTTGACCCTGGGTATTTGGCACTGTAAAGCAACAATGCCACCGGTGCATCACTCTGCCACCTATTATCTCTCCAGATCTCTTTTACTGATTGTAGCAGCTCTCTCCCTTCCTTGCAACTGCTCCCTTCTTTATGGCAACCATGGTGGGTGCTGTTGCGTTCTGATTTTACATGGGAGAGACTCATTCAGCGTAGATCTCCTTCTAAGTTTGGTGCACACTCATCTGAGTGCCAACCTGTTAGCCGAAGATAAACACAAAATGCTAGAGTAACTCAGCGGGTCTGACAGCATCTCTGGAGAAAAGGAATAGGCGACCCTTAGGCGGGTCGAGACCCTTCTTCAAAGCTCCAGTTTATGTACATGTTTACAGTGTTGCCAATTCAAGCAATTTTCTGATCAATACTGCAATGTTTTTCCAGATGACGTTTAGCAATAAACATAGCAAAGGTTTACTGTAGATCACCAGAATGGGGGTGAAAGCCAATTTCCAGGCAGTAAATTTTAAATGTATCCATCATTCACAGGACACAAAGACTAGGAAAGATTTTCAAATTATTTGCAGATAACTCAATTTTGAGGAACCGATGCACAATAGGGAAAAATAATCATTTGTTATCTTGTTAATTTGTCAGTTCATTATTTTCTAACTTGGGCTTTTACGCGAACCAACCACATCCCCAGAGTAGCTTATTTTTAAGTGAAAAATCTTCAAGAGTACTGAATATGAAATCAGTTAACGTAACACTGATTAAGAAGATATACACAGGTGGACCATATTAAGATTTATAGGCTCAATGGACAATTGCTATATTTTTAAAATTCACATTGCTTAACATTTTAAATTGCAAGTTGAGGAGATTAATTAAATATGGTTTACATCTTAATCAAATGTTGCCTGCTCTTTTTTATTTGAGCACATATTATTGCATAATACTATTTTGTGCACATTTCAAGGTTTTACCACCTTTAAGCCTTTTATCTAGTACCTGATATAATGAACATGACAGTCCACCATTTTACTTCGGAGTCACGTGAGTGACTACGTGAATAGAAGCCCGTACAGCCGTTGGTGCGTCATGACGTCAGACGCTGGTGCAGTCGGCCGGTTGGAGCAGCAGCGCTCCTCCGAGCGGTAAGTTTAAACCGAGGGTTACACGAAGAGCTGGAGAATTTAGCGGGTGCAGCAGCATCTAAGGAGCGAAGGAGATGGGCGACGTTGCGGGTCGAGACCCTTCTTCAGACTTCACCCTCGATTCTCCAGCATCTGCAGTTCTTCGTTAACAAGTTTAAACGGAGGTAAGGTTTTTAAAAATTTTTTACCACATGTCATTTTCTGTGACGGTTTGGAGTTCTTAGTGAATGTTGCAGAAAGTGAAGAAGGTGTTGGCGAGGCGCTCCAGGGGTAGAAAGAAAAAGTGGCCAGGAGAGTGTTGAGGATGGAGGCCCGTCTGGTACACCTGGTCCGGTGCTGGCTACACAGCCAGTGGTTGCGGACCCACTGCCGGGTGGCAGTGGAGGCTTGTCAGTAGGGAGGAAGGCCACTGGCAAGTCTCTGTGGCCCGTAAATGAGTTGGGCCTGGAGGTTATACCCTCCATAGGAGAGTCCGTTTGCTCACGGCTCTCCCACGTCGAGATTCTATTACAAAAGAATGCTCAACAGGGACCAGCTCCGTGAGGAGGAGTGGTGCCCAAGCCAGGCTGATGGAGAGCTTGTGCTAGCAGCACCTGTTTCAGGGCTGCAGAACTATCCTGCCTGTGAGGAGGATGTTCTATCAGTGCAGTTTGCTGACACTGATTCTATGCTGGGGGAGAGCAGTAAAGGAGTTCGGTTGGAGGTAATTCCGAACATTGCTGGGAAGTTTGCTGAGCGTAGAGAGGCAGGAAAGGCGATTGATGTAGAATTGGCCGAAGCAATTCATTATATGCTCTGCCACCAGTTACAGGAGCTAGCTATGGATGAAGTAGCAAAAAACTATAAAGCTCCTGTTAATTGTGATCTCCTGAAGGTACCGGTGGTTAATCACCAAATTTGGTCATAGATGGGTATGCCTGCTAGGGCCCAGGAGATGAAGTTTAAAAAAGTGCTTAAACTGTTGTCAGCAGGTATTACAGCTGTGGTGAAAGTTATTGATACAAACGATATGGTTGAAGCACACCAGGATGAACTGGGATTCCTTTGTAATGCATTTTGAAATTAATAATATCAGGAGGGCCGCTATTAGGCCAGTGCTAACCCGAATTTGGCGAGTTTGTGCAAACCGACCAGTGTACCACCACGAAATCTGTTGTTTGGTGGTAACCTTGCAAAAAGGGTCAAAGACTGTCATGAGGTTGTTATAACCATGGCCCTCATTAAGCCAGCTGGCAAGCAAGGCAAAAAAGGTTCTCTACAAGTCGAGGACAACAAGGTCCGCAAGGAAAGATGCAGGTAAGGAATATAACATTGACAGACGATGAATTAACTGATGTTCCTGTTCAAATTGGGAAAGGTTAAAAATTGTTTCTCAAACAATGGCAGCAGTTGACATCAGATTTGTTCATACTTAGTGTATTGAAGGGGTGAAAAATTGAATTTTACTCTAAGGACAGTCTACCTAATCAACATTTTCCTAGTCGTGAACTTATTTTCAGATGAGGAAAACGTGCTTATTCAAGCAGAGATTCAGTCGTTACATAAGAAAGGGGTAATTGAGCCTTCTGTCTATCAAAGTCAACAATTTCTGTCAAGTATATTTCCCAGATCTAAAAAGACTGGGGGATGTAGAATTATTCTGGATTTATCGAATTTGAACAAATTTGTTTGTTATAGGCATTTCAAAATGGAGACCTTTACCACGGGCAAACATCTAGTGTCCAAAGGGTATTATATGGCAACCATTGATTTAAAGAATGCGTATTACGCAGTGTCTATTCATGGTAATGATAGAAGATTGACTGAGCTGTGGCAATTCAGGGCATTGCCGAATGGATTAACTTCAGCTCCTAGATTATTTACTAAATTGGTAAAACCTGTGTTAGCATTACTTAGAGCTCAGGGGCATGTGGTAATGGCCTATTTAGATGATATTCTGATTGTTGGAAAGACTCATGCTGAAACTCAATCATCAGTTTCAGTTGTTAAAATCACTTTTGAACAAATGGGATTTGTTATTCACCCAGATAAATCTAAATTATCACCAGTCCAAATTATTGATTATCTGGGATTTACCATTAATTCCAATCACATGTTGGTAACTTTGCCCAGGGATAAATTGAATCAGTTAATTGAGGACTGTGTTAATCTCGTTGGAGAACAACGGCCTTCGATTAGACAAGTAGCCAGTTTAATTGGGAAGTTGTTGCAGCCTTTCCAGCTGTGCAGTATGGTCCTCTGCATTATCAACAATTACAACAATCAAAGGAACAGGCACTGAGAATACAACAGGGCCATTTTTGATAGGCCTATGCAGTTGTCAGCTGGGGCGATTGCTGACATACAATGGTAGATAGTACATGTTTCAAAAAGTTTAAGGAAGGTTTTGGTGGAATCACCATCACTGATATTACAGACTGATGTAAGTGCACTTGGTTGGGGTGCAACAGATATGTCTTCTAGTTGTGGAGGCAGATGGAATGTGGATGAGACATCGCTTCCTCAATTAAGAGGGATTAATTATTTAGAGTTGTTGGGCACCTGGTATGGGCTCAAAGCTTATTGTTCTACAAGACATTGCACAACACCACAGCAGTGGCATATGTAAACCACATGGGTGGAGTTAAGTCACAGTCTTGTGATAAACTGGCTAACCAGATTTGGAGCTGGTGTATTGACCAAAATATCTGGCTTTCAGCACTTTATTTGCCAGGAAGAGGTCACGTCAGTTTAATGACAACATTGAATGGATGTTAAATCAGGATGTATTTAACCAAATGATTGATCAGTATGGATTACCAGATATTGACTTGTTTGCATCTCGATTAAATCATCAGTTACCTAGATATGTTCATGGGAACCAGATCTTGGGGCAGTAGAAGTGGATGCATTTTCGCTGCATTGGGGAGGACTGTTTGTGTATGTATTTCCTCCATTCTGTCTCATCAGCAGATGTTTGCAAAAGATCAAGGAGGACTCCGCTTCAGGGGTATTGGTAGTGGCAGATTGGCCTACACAAGCATGGTTTCCCGTTGTATTACAAATGGCTATGGAGCCTTACATGCTTATGCCCAAGAATAAAAATATACTGGTAAATCCAGTCACTGGGGATCAACATCCTTTATATGATCGTATTGATCTGTTAATTTGCAGATTTTAAGGAGGCCATACCTGGGGAGAGGACTGTCTCATCGGACTGTGGATGTTCTCACATCAGCCTGCAGGGATAGTACACAGCAGCAATATTGGTGTTTGTCAACTCTTTATTTTGACCAAAAAATAAAAAATAAATTAAGTTACAGTGCGATTAATTCAGCCAGAAGTGCGCTGTCTTCTTATTTACCTATGAATGCAGAATTGCATACAGTAGGGACACATCCGTTAGTTTCACGATTCATGAAGGGAGTTTTTCAATTCTAATCCTCCTAAACCCAGGTATGCCGGTATTTGGAATGTGTGAGGTTTTTATGGTTCTTCGCCAGTGGGCTCCGGTTACAAGCCTATCAGTAGCCAAATTATCTATGAAGGTGGTCATGCTTATGGCGTTGGTTTCAGCTCAACGTGTACAAATGTTGCAAAAGCTACGGCTAGATAGAATGCATGTGTCGGCTGATGCCATTATATTTTATGTCTATGATTTGCTTAAACATAATAGAAGAGGCATGACAGGATGTAAGATTGTGTTTTCAGCATACCCCGCAGATGATCGCTTGTGTGTAGTCTCACATTTATCTCGTTCCATTGAGATTACTAAACCTCTGAGAGGAACAGAGTTGGCTTTGTTTATTAGTCACAAAAAAACCACACAGTAAGGTGTCGGTGCAAACGATTTCAAGGTGGCTAAAGCAGGTCCTGGCAAGTGCTGGAATTGATACTGATAAATTCAAATCTCATTCCACCAGGGCGGCATCAACTTCCACGGCAAGAGCGATGGACTTGCCAATAGACCATATCCTCGCGGCCGCAGGATGGTCCAGTGAGCTAACTTTTCAGAGGTTTTATCACAAGCCGATTTCAAGGCTCGGGGTGTTTGCTGATTCTGGTTTCAGTACTGTTACACTTTTTCCCTGAGTTAGAGGGGTTTGTTATGATTTGTTTGTAAATAAACTGTTATTTCATTTAACAAATGTATTACTGATGCATGATTGATTGTTAACGACTTTTGAGTCAATCCAGGCAGTGTGAACGTCGGATTTGGGTCTGCAGCGTGAATTCACAGTGCTTTGAAGTCTTCACGTAGTCACTCACGTGACTCCGAAGTAAAATAGTAAGATTAAACGAGAACTTACCAGTTTGAAGTTTGATCTTTATTTTATGAGGAGTCGAGTTGAGGGACTACGTGCCCTCCGCTCCCACCCTCATAGATCTCATCTGGTAGTTCTAGTTTTATCATCTTACCGTTATACTTCGGTCGTTGTTAGCTGTGAATTCATTCCGCTGCTTTGAAGATTGACGCACCAACGGCTGTACGGGCTTCTATTCACGTAGTCCCTCAACTCGACTCCTCATAAAATAAAGATCAAACTTCAAACCGGTAAGTTCTCGTTTAATCTTACTATTATCATGAACCAGCATTTACTGCATGCTTGGCTAAACTCTACATTGGCAGATTCTGTTGTTACTCAAATATTTCCTTCAATTTACCGATAGTACCTGAGCAATCATCACCCCTTTGTCATCGTCATGTCAGATGTACTCTCAATAATGTTTAATCCTTAATTAAATGTAGAAAATATGAACTAAAAGAACACTGTGCACAACCTTTTAAAAAAATGTCATATTAACCGCAAACCTTGCAGGCGAATGGTAGCAAATCTGTCCTGTACTGACTTCCCAGTGACAAATTGTTTAGTTCACATCCTGTTGAGAAGAGTTGATTTACTTTAGTTTAGTTTAATTTAGTTTAGTTTATTGTCACATGGAACGAGGAACAGTGAAAAGCTTGTTTTTGTTGCAAGCGGAGAGACTAAACATGATTATAATCAGGCTGTCCACAGTGTACAGATATAGGATAAAGGGAATAACATTTAGTGTAACCTAAAGTCCAGTCCGATTAAAGATAGTTGAGGATCTCCCATGGAGTAGATGGTAGGTCAGAGCTCTTCTATAGTTGGTGATAGGATGGTGATAGTTCATAAATGCTTCCATACCCTTTTACATACATTGTTTAAAAGAGCTTAGAAATATGAATGTTGTCAGTGAATTGACAGAAGGAACTAAAATTTTGAATGTGACAACAGAAAAAAATTAAAGACAAAGCCTATTAAACTGGGAATTTGAGTTTTATAACACTAAAAGTCCACACTTGGAAAAATGTGTGCAGTTCTGATCGCTATGCTATAGGAAGGATGTGATTAAGCTGGCCCGTTCTAGAGAGCTTGAGTTGCAGAGGAGACTGCATAGACTGGAACTGTTTTTGATGGAGCGAAGAAGGTTGAGGGGTGACCTCATTGAGGTTTATAAAGTCTATCCGGGCATCTATACGGTAGATAGTCATTTTCCCATCTGGATCAACCGTCAACACACACGCAAACACACACAAACACATCGCCAAGGTGGGGACCAGGGAAAGCGGGGGAGCACTGTCTGAAATTCACACCCACGATGAACAGGAAGGTAAAAGGCAGCTGGCACAGTATACAGTAAGTCCCTTAGAGAGCGCCGGGGGGGGGGGGGGGGGGGGGGGAGAGTGGGGAACTGAAGGGGAGAGAAGTGGAGAGAACGTAAGAGAAGGGGGGGAGACACTTTTAAGAAGCCAGACAACTTTTAATAAAGTTTAGCGGGCATTTACCCTACCGATCGCTTTTCCTTGGATCTGAAAACTCCAATGAGCCAATTAACATACCCGGTCAGCGAAGGAGATTGTCTATGGCTACCTCGACTGCCTAGGGACCCCACTCCACTGCACTATGAGTTCAAAAGAACCATGCTGACCAATTTTTACTTGCAGAAACGTTTTCTCCATGCTGAAAAATATTCCTCGATCAAACTGAGGCCGCGATTATGCGGGAACTTCCCTCGAGCATGAAGGAGCGTTCCAGTGACCTTCATGGACCACATGTCGACCATGCTGCGATTTTGAGGCAAGCGCAAACTCTTCTAAACTTGCAAATTAGGTCGCCGCAGTGGGACAGGTCCTATAGGCTTCACGGCTGGCATAAATGAGTTGAACCAAAGGACGACACAGTGGCACAGTGGTAGAGCTTCTGCCTCACAGCACTTGAGACCTGTGTTTGACCCTGACGACGGGTTCTGTCTGCGCGAGTTTGTATGTTCTCCCTGTCACCGTATGGGTTTTCTCTGGGTGCTCTGGTTTCCTCCCACACTCCAAAGGCGATCGGGTTCGTAGGTTAATCAGCCTCTGCAAATTGCCCTTAGTGGATAGGATGTGAAAGTGGGATAACATATGTGGGCTCAGTGGGGCAAAGGGCTTGTTTCAAAGCTGTATCTCTAAACTAAACTAAACAAAGGGTCTATTTCCATGCTACATAACTCTGTGAATCTAAAGTCAGTAAAATAATAAAATGGGTGGAGGCAAAACATGGAACAAAATATGACCAAAAAAAAGAAGTCAAGAGCAGAATGTGATGTTTAAATTGTGGGAATTAATATGAGAAGCAAATTGTTCTGACACTGTTACCCACAGTGAATCTTGGAACTCTCAAACCCCATCAAGATGTAGAGACTAGTTAATTGGAGGTATTTAAGCAGAATTAACATAAACATCAGAAACATCAGGGCAGCACCATGGCGCAGTGTTAGAGCTGCTGCCTTACGTGCTTGCAGCGCTGGAGACCCAGGTTTGATCCTGACTACGGGTGCTGTGTGTATGGGGTTTGTATGTTCTCCCTGTGATCCTGTGATTCTCCGAGATCTTCAGTTTCCTCCCACACTCCAAAGATATACAGGTTTGTAGATTAATTGGCTTGGTATAAGTGTAAATTGTCCTCAGTGTGTCCAAACTAAAACTAATCAGGAATTCCAGCTATGGGAACATGTGTGGATGCTTGGGTCTGACCAACCATCATCACGTTGAATGCTGGGGTAGAATTGAGGGGCTGAATGATCTACTCGTGCTCCTATTGCATTGTGAACCAGAGACAGCATAATAAGAGTTTATATTTATTCACCAATTTTTGTGGATTTTTGGGATGACTGCCTTACATACATAGAAACATTGAAACAGAAAAAAAGGCGCAGGAGTAGGCCATTCGGCCCTTCGAGCCTGCACCGCCATTCAATATGATCATGGTTGATCATCCAACTCAGTATCCTGTACCTGCCTTCTCTCCATACCCCCTGATCCCTTTAGCCACAAGGGCCACATCTAACTCCCTCTTAAATGTAGCCAATGAACTGGCCTCAACTACATTCTGTGGTAGATAATTCCAGAGACTCAACACTCTCTGTGTGAAAAATGTTTTCCACATCTCGGTCCTAAAGGAATTCCCCCTTGTCCTCAGACTGTGACCCCTTGTTCTGGACCTCCCCAACATCAGGAACAATCTTCCTGCATCTAGCCTATCCAACCCCTCAAGAATTTTGTAAGCTTCTATAAGATCCCCCCTCAGTCTCCTAAATTCTAGCGAGTACAAGCCAAGTCTATCCAGTCTTTCCTCATATGAAAGTCCTGACATCCCAGGAATCAGTCTGGTGAACCTTCTCTGTACCCCCTCTATGGCAAGAATGTCTTTTCTCAGATTTGGAGACCAAAACTGTACGCAATACTCCAGGTGTGGTCTCACCAAAACCCTGTACAACTGCAGTAGAACCTCCCTGCTCCTATACTCAAATCCTTTCACTATGAATGCTAACATACCAATTGCTTTCTTCACTGCCTGCTGCACCTGCATGCCTACTTTCAATGATTGGTGTACCATGACACCCAGGTCTCGTTGCATCTCTCCTTTTCCTAATTTGCCACCATTAAGATAATAGTCTACCCTCCTGTTTTTGCCAAAATAACCTCACATTTATCCACATTTTACTGCATCTGCCATGCATTTGCCCACTCACCCAGCCTATCCAAGTCATCTTGCAGCCTCCTAGCATCCTCCTCACACCTAACACTACCCCCAGCTTAGTGTCATCCGCAAACTTGGAGATAGTGGATAGATTTTCAACAGAATGTTTGAAAGGTAATAGGCCCCCCTCGGTCATGACTGACCATGAGTGATGTATCCTGGTCGGATGCAAACTTGGGCAATGTCATATGGAGGAGAGGCTGTTGCCCATGCAGCACGTCCCCCCTCTCCACGTCGCTGATCGATCCAAAGGAACAGCAGGGCCATCAGAGTTTTGCACCAGCACCGTCGCAGGAGCTGCCAGAGTGAGGTTGTCGACAACGACAAACTGCCTTAGGGGCTCCGGTTCCTGATTTTTCTTGAAGTTTACTCCTGGAGCATTTCCCATGACTGGATATGGCCACAAGGCAGTGTTTTCCCTCTCCAAGATGGACTGCCTTCCCAGGCTGACGAGCCCTATCTGCCAATTTGTTGGGGTGGGAGCATCTACCCTCCCGTGCAGGTCTATAGCACCTGCCCACTGCCCAAATTGGAAGGTAATTGGATAAATCAAGAATCATAGTCATACAGCATGGAAAAAGGCCCTTTGGTCCAAATTATCCACACCAAATCATCTTCACGAGTCCCACTTGCCTGTGTTTGGCCTTATCCCTCTAAACGTATCCTATCCATGTAACCGCCTCAACTACCTTATCTGGCAGCTTGTTCCATACACCTTTGTGTAAAAATGTTAACTTTCAGGTCCATATTAAATCTTTCCCCCCTAACTTTCAACGTGTGTCCTCTGGTTCTCGATTCCTCTGCTCCGGGCAAAAGGCTCGGTGAGTCTACCCGATCTATTCCTTTCATAATTTTGTACACCTCTATGAGATCACCCCTCATCCTCCTGTGCTCCGAGGAATAAAGTTGTAATGCTTGAAAATACTTGAAAAAGACAAACATTATAGTTTCATGTGGACAGAACTGGGTAGGAACGAAAACTATATCTTCAAAGGCGGTGACAAAGAATGAATGGACTGTGCAGCAATCTGTGTGTTCCACCATTTCATGGTTCTATTCCAATTCTGTACGTGGGATGATCTAATTAGCCCAGGGGCCATTTGCTGTGATCCTACATTAGAAGCTATTAATGGAAATGCAATTGGACGGCATTGAAATGGTTAGGGATTTGGTGAGGATGTAGGAGAGAGTGTGTGGGGATAATGAGTTTGTGCGTAACTGGCATGTTGGTATCCTCTGGTAAATTTATTTTTGACCAAGTAGCGAGACCGAGACTTTCAATATACTCGTAAATGACGGAAGGGAGGTCTGTGTATGCATGTTTGCTTGTTCCATCGAATCAGGTGGAACTATAAGTTCTGTCGCTGTAGGGTGACAATTGCAAAGAGAGCTGGTAAATTAAGGGAATGGCAAATGTAATTCATGAGAGCAAATGTGCACTCATTCATGGTGGGCCTATCAGAGATTCATCAGAATGGTCTCCAGATGGTGCAGAGTGCAGCCGTTGTTCTTTACTGCCACCTCTCCTCGATTCGGAAAAATCAAGGGATGAACGATAAGTAGAAAGAAGGAACCATGGTGGTATCACACAGTCGGAATAAGGATCCCGACCCGAAACGTCATCTATTCAAGATTTGCAGAGATGCTGCGTGACCCACTGAGCTAGTCCAATCTGAAAATACCGTACAATACGATATGATAGAACTTTGTTTATCCCAGGAGGAAAATTGATCTGCCAACAGTCATAAAAACACAAAATACATGAAACATGAAATCAAAGTGACGATACACGAAACATTAAATTGAAATGAAAGCCTACATGGCTTGTCTTGTCATGTAAAGTTTTGCCTGAACTGCCCATGTATGAAAGACTCATTTTAATTCTGACTTTTTTAAGCAAAATACTTGATCATGATCGCTTTCTCTTGGAGTAAACCCCATCAGCCTATCCTCACCCCTGACACTCAATCTGAAGGAGTGTCTCGACCAGAAACATCACCCATTCCTTCTCTCCAGAGATGCAGCCTGACCCGCTGAGTTACTCTAGCATTTGTGTCTATCTATATTAGGCCCACTTGCCCACATTTGGCCTGCATTGCTTTAAATATTTCCTCTCCATATACCTGCCCAAGTATATTTTAAATGTTGTTATAGTGCCCCACTCAACTACCTCCTCTGGCAGCTCGTTCCAAATACACACTATCCTCTGTGTGAAAAAGTTGCCCCTCAGGTTCCTAATAAATCTTTCCCCTCTCGCCTTAAACTTATGTCTTCTGGTGCTTGATTCCATCTGCATCTACACTGCCTTTAAGTGTGCCTGTAATGGGCCTGTCCCACAGGTGATTTTTTTGACGGCCTTCATAGTTATAGCAGGTCGTCGAAAAACCGGCGGCTGCAACTCCCTACGACAATGTCCACGACAATGTCTACAACAACCTACCACCTAGTCGACGTCAAGTTACGGCAAGCTACCGACAACCGGCGACCCATTAGGATGTCCACCTACGACAACCTACATCCACCCACGACAAGCTACGACAAGGTCGGACAATTCAGTCGCCAGTACCTGTCGTTAGTTCATGTAGGTTGACGTAGGTTGTCACCGACGACTACCTATGTCATCCTGGCGATAACCTACGACAGCACATGCGTCAGGAGAAGTCAAGCTATGCTCATTGACGTCAAGCCAACTGTCGCCAAAAAGTTTTGAATATTTCAAAATCCAGCGGCAACCAGAAAAACGGCAGGATTCTTTGGGCAACCGAGGAGACTTCCCGGTGACCATGTGGCGACAGCCTAGTCATTTGTAGTCACCTAAAAAATCGCATATGTGAGACAGGGGCATAAAGATGACCAAAACTTACAGCAACTAGGAATATTTACTTGGAATGCCAGAAAAAGCATGTGAAAAATGTGTCAACTCTCACTGAAAAGTTTTTGAAATACTGAACTTCCAAATCGTGGGTATATTCACAATGAGAAAGAACAAGAATGGATCGATGCCTGTCCATTGTGTGGTACAGAACTCTGGATAATTGCTGTCAGGGATAACTAGGCATTTGGTATATTTTCTCTGAAATGACAGTGAAGATGCTGTCTTAAAACCTCATGATTTCTTCATATGTCAAGCAGCTGAGCATTCATAGTTGAATGTATGTGTCAAGTAGATTTTAACCTCATTTTGACATCCATCATTGAGAGCAATGTCAATTTATGATGGCCAGCTGAATGGAGGGGTATTGGACATAATATCAGAAAAGTAAACAGGGAAAAAGTAAATACGCATGAATATGGGTCTCGTTGAAAATTGGTCACTTATGGGCATTCAACTGTTACTTTTATTTATTATCTTGAAATAAATGTTGTGGGACAGATATTTTTTTCTGATGTTCACTGATCTGTTTGCCCTCATGTATTGATTCCAGTCAAGTTGATTAATTGTCACATGCACCATTGCAATGAGGTGCAGGTACAATTCTTCATTAGTACGGGTGTCAAAAGTTATGGCAAGACGGCAAGAGCATGGGGTTGGGAGGGATGAACAGATCAGCCACGATTGTTGTCAGGCTGACTAGACTCGATGGGCTGAATGGTCTTATTCTGCTCCTATGGCTCCTATGAACATGAACCTATGAATGAAAATCTTGCTTGCAAGAGCATTACAGGCAGATCGGCTCAGACAATATGTAAAACGAGCAAAGTGATGCATAGATTCTGAAAGAGAGGAAAAATGAAAAGAACTGTGCAAAAATAGAGTACATCAGTACAAACAATGAAGTAATTTAATTCATTAAGCCTCGACATAATGCAGGGCAAAACACTGGTGTGATGAGTTGAACCTCCACCTGACAGCATAAGAAAGTTGGTCTCAATCCGAACTTGGAAAGTTATCCGTGTGGAGTTTGCTTGTTCCCCCTGTGTCTTCATGGGTTTCCTCTGGGTGCCCTGGTTTCATCCCATATCCCAAAGACATGTAGGTTGATAGGTTTAAGTTCAAGTTCAAGGTCAAGTTCACATTTATTGTCAGATGCACCAATTGGTACAGTGACATTTGAGTTACCATACAGCCATGCAAATAAAAAGAACACAATACACGATAGAGTTTAACATAAACATCCACAGTAGAATCAACGTTTCTCACTGTGATGGAAGGCAATAAATTTCAGTTATCTTCCTCTTTGTTCACCCGTGGTCGGGGCTTTTGAATCCTCCGCCGTCGCCGCTATGTTCAGGCCCTCTCGCCGGGATGGTCGGAACTCCGACGTCGGAACGGAGGAACACACTCGCGGCTTGGAGATTCAGAATATGCCACTTCTTACCGGAGACCACGGTTCCCGAAGTCCACAGGCTGAGCTGGGAGGAGCTCCGACACTGGCGATCCCCAGCAAATGATCCCAGGCCTCTGCAATGTTAAAGTTATTATCAAGCCCGCGGCTAGAAGCTCCACAAATCACAACCCCACGGTGTTAAAGTCAGAAGGCCCAACACTCCGAACCTCCAACACAGGTATCGTCTCGCTCAGCGATGGTAATTCAATGCTGCGCCACCGCTGAAGCTCTGGGCCGTCTCCGGCAGGAAAGGCCAAACCAATCCAGTTGGTAGGCCGCGAGGGGGTGCGAAGATGCGACACGGAGAAAAGACGCATCTCCATCCAGGTAAGTGACTGAGAAACGGTTTCCCCCTATTCCCACCACCACCCTCCACCACACAAGACATACTAAGAAACATTTAGAAGCATACAATTAGACACAGTAAAAATAACAAAAAGGGTGAAAGGACTAACAGCTGCTGCCAGGCAGCCATTGCTGGCACCACCCGGTGGTTGGATCTTTAAGTGGCCTCTTTAAATTGTCCCAAATGTAGTTTAGTTTAGTTTAGAGATACAGCACGGAAACAGGCCCTTCGGCCTACTGTCCTACACACACTAGGGACAATTTTCACAGGTACCAAGCCAATTAACATACAAACCGGTGTGTCTTTGGAATGTAGGGGGAAACTGAAGATCTCGGAGAAAACCCACGCAGTCACGAGAGAACGTACAAACTCCGTACAAAAATCACATGTAGTCGGATTCGTAGTCGGTGCTGCAAGCACTGTAAGGCAGCAAGTCTACTGCTGCACCACCATGTCTAAGGTAGGCACATGGTGGAATCTGGAGAGTGTTGTTGAGGTTGTAGGATTAGGGTGAATGGGACATTGATGGTCAGTGTGGACCTGGTAGGCTGTAGGGTCTGTTTCATAGCTACATCTCTCCATTAATCAATGTCATTAGTGTTTATATTGTTGAGATGTAGCCTGGTGATAGCCCCATTACTGTTCCGTCAAAATATGTTTCCATATGTTGGCAATTATGTTTATATTAACCAAAATATATTCATGTGTTAAAACAAATTGTTGGACAATACCCTCTAATTACAGTGAAATGTAGGTGTTTAAAGCTGCAAGGCACATGAATAAATGTATCTGATGATCGTTTTGCAACTGAAATTTTGTAATTTGAGTTACATATTTTGCATAAATGCAATTTTCAACCAACTGCAGTTGCATAAAAGATCATAAGTAATGGTAATAGAACATCTTTATTTCTATACACCCGCAGCTGGTAGAAACATGTTACGCTTTGCTCTAAAGCAATTAGCATTTATTCTCTGTGACCTTGTGCCTCTCCTGGGGATTGGTAATTGAGGCAAGGGCTGCCCTTGCGACAGATGACTTTCTGTTACCATGGCAGTGTAGCATTGGAAAGTAACGCCTTGTTTCCCTAATCTTCTACAGCAGCGAAAAAACAGTTTGATGACCTGCTGCAGTTCTGAGAATACATGTTCGATCTTTCTCAACAAGGAATGAACATATAAAGTGTTTACTGCCGCCACAAGGGAACTGATATGTCTTATTTATTTCAATGCGCAGTCTTAGAAGGCTTTGAGTTTCATGGTTATTACGGGTGTCAGGGGTTATGTGGAGAGGGCAGGTGAATGGGGTTGGGAGAAAGAGATAAATCAGCCAAGATTGAATGGCAGAGTAGAATTGATGGGCCGAATGGTCTTATTCTGCTCCTATCACTTACAACCTTATGAAACTTACCATTGTCAATAACTTACTTTCAGAATTTGTATGGGATAGGAAAGGCTATGAAGGATAGGAGGGAAATGGGCCAAAAGTAGGCAAATAGGACTGGCTTAGATGGGGTTCATTTGTCGGCATGGATGATTTGGTCCAAACAGCCCATTTCCATACTCTATGACTCAACCTCATCTTACGAATATGGGTCTCGTAACCTGTACATCTTTGGAGTGTGGGAGGAAACCAGAGCTCCGAGAGAAAACCCACGCAGTCATAGCGACAACATGCAAATTTCATACAGACAGCACCCAATGTCAGGGATCAGACCAGAGTCTCTGGCACTGTAAAGGGCCTATCCCACTTTCATGACCTAATTCACGACCTCTGCCGAGTTTGCCCTTGACTCATACTTGCAGCATGGTCGTCACAAGGTCGTAGGAGGTCGTAGATAGGTAGTAGCAGGCCGTAATGCTAGTTGTAAGTATTTGTGGGATCAAGTAGGTCGGGGCGTTTTTTCTAGCGATGAAAGATGTCCACGAGTAAAAAAAGTTGTGAATTAGGTCGTGAAAGTGGGCCAGGCCCTTTAGGCAGCAACTCTATCAACGCTCCACTGTGCCGCCCCTATATGACCTGTATGACTATATGACAACCAATTGACTATAAAATGTTATTACTAGTACTATCTTCAAGTGTAAAAACCTGCATAAAAATGTTATTACTAGTACCATCTTCAAGTGTAAAAACATTTATGGCTTGTCAAAATCTGGTTCTTCTGCGTGTTAAATGTAAAATTGTCTTATGTCACCATTTTCAAAGTTTCATCAGATAAACTGAGTGTCAATTTGCCCTTATGTGGCAGAGGCTCCAACTGGCCCGGACCTCTTTATCTACTTATTACTTTAAAGGAAGACAAATCATTAAGTAGAGTTGGAAGTCAAAATGAACTACCATTGCTTTAATTAAAACAATCATTAATAACAATTAAAAACTTGGTGATAATTCTTGACATCAGCAAGTTCACATTTATATTTGCTGATGGATGTTTCTTGGGAAATCATGCAGAAGTGACATTATGCAGAGTGATGTGTTAATTTAATCAAGTAATTAGGTGAATGCATCTACTTGATATTAAAGATTACAATGCCAAAACACAACAAATACCAACACTGTGTTTCTGACATTTTATCCACATGAGATCTTCCCAAGAAAATTAATTAGCAATCATTCAGACAACTATGAATCATAATAATACTTATTGACTTTTTCAAAATTATTTTGTTGATGTCTTGATGCAATATTACAGAAGCTCCACAGGGAGTCAATAATTTAATTGGATTGTAGATAATGATTACCATTTTCATGAAATAACAAATGCAGCAGGGAAGTATTCAAAAGAAGTATTACATTCTTTGTTAATGGTCTGGTGTGATTATACTTTCACTCAATTATATTTTTAAACATCACTTTACATTGTACCATTAAATCAAAGCATTTGTTTCAGTTTTATATTCACATGCAGCTCATGGTTTATTCAGATAATTTCCAGTTACCAAAACCCATAGCACTTAATAAGATGTTTACTTTAGTGAAATAGCTGTTTTTTTTAGTCTAATCTACACAGTTTCCAGAAATCATATATTGGGCTAGATATCATCCAAATGCGAAAGAAAGAGTTTCATGGAAAACAATCTCTTTTTTTGTGGGTGAAATGGACACCACTTGATTAGATTTGGTGTAGGAAGGAATTGCAGAAGTTGCTTTATACTGAAGATAGGCACAAAATGCTGGAGTAACTCAACGGGTCAGTCAGCATCTCTGGAAACAATAAGTAAGTGATACTTTGGGTTGGTACTCTTCTTCAGACTAAAGAAGAGTGCCGTGAAGAAGGGTCTCGACCTAAAAGGTCACATATTCTTATTCTCCAGAGATGCTGCATGACCCGCAGAGTTAACCCAGCATTTTGTGTTTATCCTATATAGATTTGGTATTGGCTTATAAGGCTAAACAAATGGACACAGTATTTTTTCTGAAGGCATGAAGTTTACTTGTGTTCTGTTTGTTTGAACAGGGAAGATAAAGCCATTTCCTGCTACTCTGAAGAAGAGTGCTGGAGTGAAACGTCACCTATCTGTGTTCTCCAGAGATGTGTCTGCTTCACTGCGTTTCCCTTGCACTTTGTGTCTTTTGGTGTAAAGTCTTTGTGTCTTTTGTGATGGTCCTGCCCTGGGTTGACTTCCGAAAAATGCATCACATCAAACATAGGTTAATCAAATTCCCTTGCCATTCCTTGGCCCTCTTGTCCAGCTGATCTAGGATCTCTGTAATCCTTTATAACCATCTTGACGGTCTATGATACCACCTCAACTCAAGAGTCAAGTCAGGTCAAGTCAAGAGAGTTTATTGTCATGTGTCCCAGATAGGACCATGAAATTCTTGCTTGCTGCAGCACAACAGGATATTATGTATATATACATATACATACACATAAATAAACCGATAACGTGCAATAGGCTGTTATAGTTCAGAGTTTAAGTTGTGTTTGATAGTCTGAGTAGGGAAATAGCTGTTCCTGAACCTGGATGTTGCAGATTTCAGGCTCCTGTACCTTCTACCTGATGGCAGTGGTGAGATGAGTGTGTGGCCAGGATGGTGCGGGTCCTTTATGATGCTGGCAGCCTTTTTGAGGCATCGACTGCGATAGATCCCCTCGATGGTAGGGAGGTCAGAGCCAATGATGGACTGGGCAGTGTTTACAACTTTTTGCGACCTTCTCCATTCCTTTCTCCAAGCCACAATGCAACCGGTCAACATGGTCTCTACAATGCACCTGTAGAAGTTCGTGAGAGTCCTCCTTGACATACTGACTCTCCGTAATCTTCTCAGGATGTAGAGGCGCTGACATTAGTGACAGAAGGTTCATCTTTTATCAGGTCCTCTCTCAGTTTCTTCCCCTCCTGGGAAAACAAACCCAGTTGCTCCATATGAATGAAAGGTTCTAGTTCTGTTTCCACCATCCTTTGGATAATACTAATTGGCCTGTCACAATTAGGCGACTTTTTAGGTGACTACAGGAGACTATGAGGTCACCAAAAGGTCACCACATGTTCGCCGGAGATTGCTGGGGTGTCGCCTGCATGGTGGAGAGTATGGTCACTGCTAATTTTTTAACATGTTGAAAAGTTAACGGCAACCAGAATCTTGATGCCATAGAGAGTAGTGAGAATTCCTATGACATAGGGGCAGTGGTAGTGGATTGCCAGGATGTTGTAGGTTGTCATAGGTTGTTGTAGGTTGTCGCCAGTGCTAACCGATGAATTTCATTGGCTCATTGGGAAAAAAAACGTAAGTTTTCAGAACCAAGGATAACCGACCGGCAATGTTAATGTCCGCCGAGCTTCACAGCCGTGTATCTCTGGCTTCTTAAAAGTTGTCTCCACTCCTCCCCACCCCGTCTCCCACTTCTCCCCCCTTTTTCCCCCCTCTTCCCCCCCACCCATATCCACCCCCTCTTTTAAAGGACTTAAGTGACCCTTCCCGTATACTGTGCTTTCAACGTCTTAATTGCAATGACAACCTTCCAGTTCATCGTGGTGTGTGTCTGTATCACATTGGCTTTGCACCATGTGAATTTCACTCAGGCAACGCTCCCCCGCCTGCATAACTGGCTGTTGAAGGAAGCAATGTGTGTGTTCCACTCTGACAGTCGCCATTCCAGTCACTGTTCCAGTCGCCGGTTTTTCAGCGACCTTTCACGACTTGACAGCCGCTGGCAGTCACCTGAAAGATCGCCTAAGTGGGACAGGCCTATAACACTTAGTTTTTTGGGGGAAGACCAGATTGGCTAATGGTTCTAAACAAAGCGATGGAGTACCTCACCAAAAATGACTGAATGCAATTTATTTAGACTTTAGAATTTAGAGATACAGCATGGTAACAGGCCCTTCGGGCCACCGAATCTGCGCTGACCAGCGATCGCCCATTCACACTATCACTCCTACACATTAGGGACAATTTACAGAAGCTATTTAACTTCCGGACAGACAGCACCCATGGTCAGGATCGAACCTAGGTCTCTGGTGCTGTAAATGGCCTGTCCCACAGTACAAGGTAATTCAAGAGTTCTCCCGAGTTCTCCCCTGATTCGAGCTTGTGTAATATATGTAGCGGGTACGTAGGAGCGCGTGGATGTCACGTAGTGGCTCGTACGAGTAACGGTAGGTACTCCGGAAATCCGGTAAACTCGTGACGTTTTTTCAACACGGTATAAAATGTCCACGAGTAAAAAATTACTCGTGATGAAAAAAATCGTTACTTTTTACTAGTATGAGCCCCTACGTATCTGCTACGTACATTACACGAGCTCGAATCAGGGGAGAGCTCGGGAGAACTCTTGAAGTACCTCGTACAGTGGGACAGGCCCTTAATGCAGCAACTCTATTGCTGCGCCACTGTGCCGCACATTTCTATGCAGCAAACTGCTTTCAAAGTTAATTCACTCCTCCGTTCTACTCAGCTTTTTCTTTCTTGAAGATAAAGTTTTCTCACAGCAGAAGATGTACGCCTACCAAGAGAACCACAAATGTTGACTAGTGCTTTTCTTCAGAAATCCAGTTCCGCTGAGAGAACTGATATAAAAGACAATGCTTAATAAATTACAAAAGAGAAAGAACAGATATATTGATTTACTGAGAGGCTTTGAGCACAACCTTTTATCAACAACTAAAATGTGGACAAGGATAACTGAAGCAGTTTCAAAGTATTAACTGTATTCTTAGTGTGGGAGAGGAATAGCAAAATATTTAACTTTGAAAGAAGATTAGTTTCCAGTTATCCAATTATTACTTGCATCTCGGAGAATTAAAGTGTAAAGTGGTTTTATTGTGCTGAGAAAACTTTCAAGTAATAAAACACTCCTTACATTATTCGACCATGTGCAGCGACTCGTTCTGGCTTACCTACTTAGGAAAGAGAAACAATGAATTTTTAAGCAGCTGTAAGTGTTCGTGTTGAATAAGTTTGAACTTCCGTAAATATTCCAACCTGTGACAAATAGGCTGAGCGAGATGCGCAACAGAAAGAAAATCACAGAGTAGAAAGAAGCAAAGAAGAAAGATGGTGGTTTGCAAAAAAAAACACAAAGTGCTGCAGTAAGGCAATCAGCCAGCAAGCATCTCTGGAGAACATGTATAGGCGATATATAGTGCTGGCATAACTCAGCGGGTCAGGCAGCATCTCAGGAGAATGTGGATAGGTGACGTTTTGGGTCGGGTCTCATCTTAAGTCTGACTTCGGAAAATTCAGGCTGTGTCTGAAGAAGTATCCCGACCCAAACCATCATCTATCCTTGTTCTCCTGACTGGCTGCCTGACCCACTGAATTACTCCAGCACATTGTGACCCTCAGTGTAAACCAGCATCTGTAGTTCCATGTTTCTACATAGATAGCTGACGTTTCGGGTCAGGACCCTTCTTCAGACTCGAGAGAACTTCTTCAAAGAAGGCGTACCTTGAGGATATTTCGCAGTTGAGCAAAACAATTTAGAAAAAAGGAAGTGCAGATGCTGGTTTACAAAAAATAGCACAAAGTGCTATAGGCAGCATCTCAGGAGAACATGGATAGGTGATGTTTCAGGTTGGGATCTTTCTTCAGACTGAGTCACTTTTGGGTTGGGATACTTCTTCAGACTCAGCCTGAAGGGTCCCAAGTTAGGGTATTTAAGGTGAATATTTTCTATGCTGTAAGAGCTTAGTTTAGTTAGTTTAGAGATACGGCATGGAAACAGACCCTTCGGCCCATCGAGTCCTCACTGACCAGTGAAGGGTCCCAATCCGAATCATCACCTAATCCATCCTTTCAAGAGAAGATGCCTGACCTGCTGAATTACTCCGGCACCTTGTATCTTAGAAATAAAAGCTCAATCATTTAGCTAATGTACAGTATCTTCTGTAAAGATATAATTTAAATTAACATTAATCTATAGTTGAAGTAATGTCTGATGCATGCCCAATATATACTTCAATTTTATTTTTGATGGTAGTTTGAGCTAGCTTTTAAAATTCAACGAGAGTTCCCAGGAGGAGATAAAGTGAAAACAATTGTATTCATAAATGAAAGACGAGGCAAGATAAATTGAGATTGCCACAAAATAATGTGTTTGCAACCTTTTATGCTGAAATAATACTAATTGTTTCACAGTTAAAGCCCTGATTCATATTGCAATCCAGAGGTATAAACAATTATACTTTCTGTGAAGCGAGATGATGCAATGAGCATAAACAGCAGCATATTGAATGCTCTCAAGTACACTTAACCTGCTAGCAACAGAATGCACAATAAGGTAATCAGTTCCTTTGCAAAGAGGCAGCTGTCGAACAATAGCTTTCAGAGAGTTGGAAACGTTGTTATTAAGGTTAATGGAATCACAGTAATGTCTTCAAATAGATTAAATCTCTGAAGGAAAGAGGGTCCCGTTCCAAAACTTCAACCTATCCATGTTCTCCAGAGATGCTGCCTGATCCACTGAGTTACTCCAGCACTCTGTGAAACGTTACCTATCCATGCTCTCCAGAGATGCTGCCTGACCTGCTGAGTTACACCAGCACTATATGTCACCTATCCATGTTCTCCAGAGATGCTGCCTGGCCGTTTGCGTTACTCCAGCACTTTGTTCCTTTTTGTTCATCTCTGTCCAGTCGGACTCTGGAGGTGGGGAATGGTAGGAATGGTACTTACTAAACCATGATCACGGATGCACATGGCGTGGACAATAACATGCCTGGGGGTTATTTGCTGGGCTCCTCCTTCCAGTCCACAGGGGATACTATTAAAAAGCTCAGCTTCATCAGACCAAGTTTAGATTAGTTTTAATTTAGCTTAAAGATACAGCGCGGAAACAGGCCCTTTGGCCCACTAAGTTCGTGCCGACCAGCGATCCTTGCTCATTAATACTATCCCACACAAACACCAGGGACAATTCTTACTTGAAAAAAAAAAAATATTGGGTTTTTGAAATCTTTTAATTGGGTTTTTTTTCAAAAGAAAACAAATATAAAACATTTTTTAAAAAAACAGAGCAAAAAAAAGTAATAAACATAACAATGATATTGATACATAGGGATCAGGATTACATTAACAGGTATAACCTGATATGAGACCAATTTCAAAATACACATTGTGTATAGTCTCCCGGTCTCTATGTACAGTGGCTTGCAAAAGTATTCATACCCCTTGAACCTTTCCCCATTTTGTCACGTTACAACCACAAACGTAAATGTATTTTGTTGGGATTTTATGTGATAGACAAACACAAAGTGGTGCATAATTGTGACGTGGAAGGAAAATGATACATAGTTTCCAAATTTTATTACAAATAAAAAACTGAAAAGTGTGGCATGCAAAAATATTCAGCCCCCCTGAGTCAATACTTTGTAGAACCACCTTTTGCTGCAATTACAGCTGCAAGTCTTTTGGGGTATGTCTCTACCAGCTTTGCACATCTAGAGACTGAAATTTTTGCCCATTCTTCTTTGCAAAATAGCTCAAGCTCAGTCAGAATGAATGGAGAGCATCTGTGAACAGCAATTTTCAAGTCTTGCCAGAGATTCTCAATTGGATTTAGGTCTGGACTTTGACTGGGCCATTCTAACACATGAATATGCTTTGATCTAAACCATTCCATTGTAGCTCTGGCTGTATGTTTAGGGTCGTTGTCCTGCTGGAAGGTGAACCTCTGCTCCAGTCTCGTCTTTTGCAGACTCTAACAGGTTTTCTTCCAAGCTTGCCCTGTATTTGGCTCCATCCATCTTCCCATCAACTCTGACCAGCTTCCCTGTCCCTGCTGAAGAAAAGCATCCCCACAGCATGATGCTGCCACCACCATGTTTCACAGTGGGGATGGTGTGTTCAGGGTGATGTGCAGTGTTAGTTTTCCGCCACACATAGCATTTGCATTTAGGCCAAAAACTTCAATTTTGGTCTCATCAGACCAGAGCACCTTCCTCCACATGTTTGCTGTGTCCCCCACATGGCTTGTGGCAAACTGCAAACAGGACCTCTTATGGCTTTGTTTCAAGAATGGCTTTCTTCTTGCCACTCTTCCATAAAGGCCCGATTTGTGGAGTGCACAACTAATAGTTGTCCTGTGGACAGATTCTCCCACCTGAGCTGTGAATCTCTGCAGCTCCTCCAGAGTTACCATGGGCCTCTTGGCTGCTTCTCTGATCAATGCTCTCCTTGCCCGGCCTGTCAGTTTAGATGGACGGCCATGTCTTGGTAGGTTTGCAGTTGTGCCATACCCTTTCCATTTTCGGATGATGGATTGAACAGTGCTCCATGAGATGTTCAAAGCTTGGGATATTTTTTATAACCTAACCCTGCTTTAAACTTCACCACAACTTTATCCCTGACCTGTCTGCTGTGTTCCTTGGGCTTCATGATGCTGCTTGTTCACTAATGTTCTCTAACAAACCTCTGAGGTCTTTAGAGAACAGTTGTATTTATACTGTGATTAGATTACACACGTGGACTCTATTTACTAATTAGGTGACTTCTGAAGGCAATTGGTTGCACTGGATTTTATTTAGGGGTATCAGAGTAAAGGGGGCTGAATACTTTTGCACGCCACACTTTGCAGCTTGTTATTTGTAAAAACATTTTAAAACCATGTATCATTTTTCTTCCACTTCACAATTATGCGCCACTTTGTGTTGGTCTACCACATAAAATCCCAATAAAATACATTTACGTTTGTGGTTGTACCGTGACAAAATGTGGAAAAGTTCAAGGGGTATGAATACTTTTGCAAGCCACTGTAAATATAGTTAAATCTTCAAAAGAAAACAGCAATGTAGTAAAAAAAAACAAAAAACACAAAAATAAACAGACAAAAAGAAAAGGAAAAAATGGAAAAGCAAAGCCCCCCTAAACTAAAAAAAATTAAAAAATAAAATAATAAAAATAAAATAAGACTAAAAATAAAATAAATAAATAAAAACTAAACAAAGCAAAACAAAAACTGAACTAAAAGTTTCAACAATTTTAGTCTGTATGACGTTAAGTCCGTTCCACCATATAGAGGTAAAATAGTTTTTATAACGGTTAAAGAGGGAGCAATTTATATTGTATGAAATTTTCCCCGTCTTCTCAAATTTAACCAAGGGTTCAACAATGTCACTCCTCAATTTTTTCTAAATTTAAACATGATATTGTTTCAGAGTACCATTGGGGTGTGGTCGGAGGGTTGGAGTTTTTCCATTTAAATAAAATAGATCTTCTGGCGATTAATGTGGTAAAAGCACATGTATACCAAGTCAATTAACCAACAAATCTGCACGTCTTTGGAGTGTGGGACAAAACCAACATTCTTGGAGAAAACCCACCTGATCACGGGGAGAACGTACAAACTCCGTACAGACAGCACCTGTAGTCAGGATCGAACCCAGGTCTCTGGTGCTATAAGCACTGTAAGGCAGCAACTCTAACGTTGCGCCACCGTGCCGCCCCTCACTACCTCACATTCCACTTTAACTGATGATGTCCACACCTCATAAACCCTAGACCACTGGGTAACCCTGAGACCATGACACAATGAGTTAAAACACCTTTTTGAAGTACCTGATTGATGACTGACTATTTTAGATTCATGTGGCATGAAAATAAACATCTCAGATCACCACCTCCATGCCATTCATCAGCTAACCATCTACTGGAGGGAAGGAATAGGTGACGTTTCGGGTTGAGACCGTTCTTCAGACTTTTTCATCTATTCAGAGATGCTGCCTATCCCGTTGAGTTACTCCAGCATTTTGTGTCTATCTTCGGTGTACACCAGCATCTGCAGTTCCTTCCTACACAGGTAACCATCTACTCATTGCTGACTGTCCCTGCCTATTCCTTGGCTTTCAAACTGGAGAATAATCATGTCCCTCAGAAAGTTTTATTATATTTTCCCTCCCACACATTAAAAAAAATTGGCCTGTTATTACATGACTCATTCCTGCTATTGTTAGCAAATAAATGTACCACTTTTGCCGTCCTGCAGCTATCTGGCACCACATCTGTGCTCAGTTTAAAATTCTCTGCCAAGCCCACAGCAATGGAGTTTGGTTTTTAGTTGAGTGATACAGAGCTGAAACAGGCATTTCGGCCCACTGAGTCCGCACCAACCAGCGATCCCCGCACATTAACATTGTCCTTCACATACCAAGCCAATTAGTTTAATTTAGTTTTAGTTTAGAGGTGCATACCCTGTTGGCCCACCGAGTCCACACTGACCAGCGATCTCCGCTCATTAACTCTACGCTACACACACGAGGGACAATTTGACATTTATACCGAGCCGATTAACCTACAAACCTGTACGTCTTTGGAGTGTGGGAGGAAAGTGAAGATCTCAGAGAAAATCCACGGGGAGAACGTACGAACTCCGTACGGACAACCACCTGTAGTCAGGATCGAATCCAGGTCTCTGGCGCTGTAAGGCAGTACCTCTCTACCACTACGCCACAGTGCCGTCCCATCACTCCCAAAACAGTCAGGAATGCATCTCATCAGGCCCTAGGGATTTACGCGCCATTATGCACGCTGAGCCATCTAATGCTGTATTCTTTTGATGCACCATTCTATTGAATTTCACTGCCCCAACTGAATTCTTCAACAATATATTTTGCTTGATTGGATACTGACAATGTATTTCTGCTTTGTGAATTTTGTTAGGGTATTTAAGGTGAATATTTTCTATGTTGTAAGAGCTTAATTTAGTTTAGTTTAGAGATACGGCATGGAAACAGATCCTTTGGCCCACCGAGTCCTCACTGACCAGTGATCACCTCTGTTCTATGTTATCTCATTTCCTCATCCATTTCATTGACACCAGAGGCAATTAACAGAGATCAATTAACCTACCATACCTTCGGAATGCGGGAGGAAACTGGAGTACCTGGACGAAACCCATGCGGTCACGGGGAGAACCCGCAGCTCCATACAGACAGCACCAGAGGTCAGGATCGAACCCAGGTCTCTGGCGTTGTGAGACAGTAGCTCTACCAGCCGTGCCATGGTGCCACCCTGAGAAGTACAATATAATAAGAAAACTTTTATAAAACAACATAACTAAAGCAGCAAACTAATTGAAAAGGTTACAGATTGCACAGCAGGAGGCTGAGTCCTGATCATACAGGGGTGCGTAAGATCATGAGAAAAATTGATCATGAGGGTAAGTGCACAGAAGCCTTTACACAGGGTAAAGAAATCAAGAACCAGAGGACATAGGTTTAAGGGAAGAAGAGAAATATTTAATAAGAACCTGAGGTGCAATTTTTTTCACACAGATGGTGATGGGTATATCACAGAAGCTGCCAGAGATGACAGTTGAGACAGGTACTATAAGAGCATTTAAAAGACATTTACAGTGTGAAAAATATACATCTTCTAGATGCGCTGGGACGCATCCTCAGTGATGTGACCTGGGATCATCGGGTCTCACAACATCAGACACCCTCGCCCAGGCGACCCAGCCGGGGATGATCAGGCCTCGACTTGCGTCCCAGCAGCAACCGCCCACAGATCAGCCATCTTAATAACTACTCTGCAGGGGTTGGGAGACTCTAGTGCGTGGAGGGACTGGGCTCTGTGGGGTGAGTCCTGGCCAGGCTCCTCCTGCATCTCACCAGGTTCAAGGCCGGTGCGCTGTACCGCTTTCTCCTTCTCTGAGCATTTCATTCTTGCCTGATGGATTTTTAGGCCACGGTGGCTCATTAGGCCTTTTCGTAGCTTTAATGGGTCTTTCTCATGAAATACACAGACTGGGGTGCTAACCCAGCCTGTCCCAGGTGCCATCTTTCCGTGCCGTCAATTGTCTCTCAGTAGTCACCAAACTATTCTTGGTTGTCACCCAGTCTATTCCTGGGTGCCACTGGCTGAGCTAGAATTCAGTGTGAAAAATATACATCTTCTAGATGTGCTGGGACGCATTCTCAGTGATGTGACCTGGGGTAATCGGGTGTTTCGGGTCTCACAACATCAGACACCCTCACCCAGGTGACCCAGACCTAGACAAGTACATGGATAAGAACAGTTTAGAGGGATATGGGCCAAATGCAGGCAGATGGGATAGGTGTAGATTCGGCATCTTGCTCGGCATTGGAAATGTCCATGTTGTATAACTCTATGACTCTCAATGTTCTGGAAATGGTGAGTATATGGTGTCAATGAACTGCTCATCCTTTGTTCCTGTGTACATGTGTGCATACATATACACGTTCCATTACTGAAGGTAAAGATAAATCATAGCAAACAAACAGTCCGGCCCTGTTGACACAGAATGGGCCTCTCCGGAAATGTCATGTGATGGTGAAAAGACGTAATCAGGTTGCAACTTTCCAAAACTCAATGCTGGTCCTCCCCAAGTCACAAATGCCAAAACGGGCTTGCCTCGGCAAGGCCAGCAGCATAATCAAGGTCGAGTCTTACCACGGTCACTCCCTCTTCTCCCCTCTCCCTTCAGGCAAAAGGTACAGAAGTATGAAGACGCACACCTTCAGATTCAGGGACAGTTTCTTCCCAGCTGTTATCAGGCAACTGAACCACCCTATGAACAACTAGAGAGCAGTCTTGAGCTAGGAGTAGTTCATTGGAAACTCATCTACCTCATTGGAAACCCTCAGATCAATTTTAATCGGACTTTACTGGACTTTATTCGCACTATATGTTATTCCCTTTATCATGTATCTGTCCACTGTGGACGACTAGATTGTAATCATATACAGTCTTTTCGCTGACTGGTCAGCACACAACAAAAGCTTATGATTGTACCTCGATACACGTGACAACAAGCTAAACTAACATCCTGTACATACAAATGAGTGGTGTTGACTGGTGGGATGGATGGGGTTGCATTTGTTGGCTGTTGTTGGGCTGTCGGCATCTTCTGCCTGATGGGGGCAGGCTTTCTCTCCCCACCCCACTGTGGGAATTGTGAGAAGAACTGAGCTGTTCGTCCATTTGGTCTTTCAACATGTGCAGCACTTCACTCTGTGGAAATCAAACTTTACTCCTGTGAATGAACACTCTGAGAGCTAGGCTAAGCATTCCTGGTGCAGGTGGTCCAACAAGTTCACAAAACACAAAGAATAGCTTGTGAACTCGAGGCTGCACCGAGCCACCCTAATCTTCCCATATACATTAAGAACCTGTTTCTCAGTGGAAAGTTACCGAATGCTGGATCACAATAGTTAACCCTGTAGACAAGTGTATGTGACTAACTGATGTGATATAACAATACTGTATGCTTTGAATTGAGAGGGCAGTCTCTTAGAAGCATAGAACATAGCAAATAGGTGCAGGAGTAGGCCATTCTGCCAAGTCAGCACCGCCATTCAATATGATCATGGCTGATCATCCAAAATCAGTACCCCGTTCCTGCTTTCTCCCCATATCCCTTGATACTTTTAGCACGTTGAGCTATATATAACTATCTTTTGAATCTTGCTTGACTGTTCACCTTGTCAGACAAGGTATTGCTAATAAAGTAGCTACAGTTTGATTGCCACTCACGCCTCATGAAAATTATTCCAGCACTGCCACCGATCAGGAGGTATGGTTGAGCTGAGCAGAGCTGGGAGCGTTGAGCAGACTCACTCGCTCAATTAATTAATAATTGAAGCCGACTGGCGGCTGCTCTTATCATGGAAGCTTGCTCTTCCCACAGCTGTCTCTGCCATCCTATTATACACACTGCTCTAGTTCACTTCCAACTTTCAAACAGTTCTGTGTTTTAATGTTTAATGTTTCATGTGTCATTCTTAATTGTCACTGTATGTCATGTTGGCACTTACGAGCGGAGCACCAAGGCAAATGCCTTGTATGTGAACACACTTGGCCAATAAACTTATTCATTCATTCATTCATCACAAACCGTTCTCAGGATTGGAAGATGGACATTACAATTAAAACACAAAGTTCTATGGAGTGCTGTAACTCCAGGATAAATGTTCAACTAAGAAAACCAATCCCAAAGCCAAAGTATTATCTAACTATCTAAATAAATTTACCAACTGACAATAAATAACTCTGTATGCACAAAACAGCTATCTACATATTAACTAGCTCTTAACATAAACAATCCTCTCGATGCAAGTTTATCATTGGGGTTATCAAGTGGGCACCTCCCTTCATTGGGGTTTTGTTGAGAAAATGCTGGAGTAACTCAGCAGGACAGGTGGCATCTCTGGAGAGAAGGAATGGAAGAGTTTCGAGTCGAGACCCTTCTTCAGACTGAGAGTCAGGGGAGAGGGAGACACAGAGATATGGAAGGGTAAGGTGTGAAAAACGGGACATCAAAGGGGTGGAAGTTGAAGGAAAATGTGGAATAGTTCATTGTTAGTTTGGGGCTGCAGCTCTGTGCATTCTTTCTCGCTGCTCCCCCTCTGTGATTCCTCCTCTCCAGCTATGCGATCTCATCTCAGGAATTGAACTCTGTTGCAACCTGAGGTGAACCTGCAGTGGGTTCATATGCCATCTGTTAACTATTTATCATTGTCTTGTTAACCTGCCTATTATTTGAAGAAGGTAGACACAAAATCCTGAAGTAACTCAGCGGCATCTCAGGAGAGAAGGTTTGGGTGACGTTTCGGGTCAAGACTTATTTAAAGATATAATTTTAAGTTTCTCATGGTGGTAGAGTTTAGTTTAGGTTTGTTTAGAGATACAGCACAGAAACAGGCCCTTCGACCCACCAAGTCCACACCAACCAGCGATCCCCGCACATTAGCACTACCCTACACACACTTGGGACAATTTACACCTATACCAAGCCAATTAGCCTACAAACCTGTACGTCTTTAGAATGTGGGAGAAAACTGAAGATCTCAGAGAAAACCCAAGCAGGTCACGGGGAGAATGTACAAACTCTGTACAGATAGCACCCATAGTCAGGATCAAACCCAGGTCTCTGGCGCTGCAAGCGCTGTAGGGCAGCAATTCTACCACTGCGCAACCATATGTTTAGTTTAGCTTAGTATTGTCACGTGTACTGAGGTACATTAAAAAGCTTTTGTTTGCATGCTATGCTGTCAAAGAAAAGACTACACATGATTACAAACAAGCAGTCCACAGTTCACAGAAAAAGGATAAATGGTACAACATTTAGTACTGCTGTTGAAATAAAGATTTAATAGAGTGGAACAATTTTAATGGATGATAGCAAAGAGTATTCATGCTCTGGCGCTTTTTGGATCAGGGCAAACTATTGGATTCTACTTAATTATTTCATGAAACCTTTAATCTATGATCCCATTGAGTACATTGGCCAGGTGAGGAATTTGGGCAGAACATGCTGTGTTTTGTGTAAAGGATTACTGCAAGAATACAAAGAACTAGTCAAGACTATCTCAACTCCTCAAGGGCAACACAGTGGCCCAGTGGTAGAGTTGCTGCCTCGCAGTGCCAGAGACCTAGATCCAATCATGTCTATGGGTGCTGTCTATGTGGAGTTTGCATATTCTCGCTGTGACCGTGTGGGTTTTCTCCGGGTACTCCGGTTTCCACCCTCATCCCAAAACACCCAGGTTTGTAGGTTACATGGGCTCTATAAATTGCCCCCAGTGTGTAGGATGTAAAAGTGGGATAACACGGAACTGGTGTGCGGGTGATCAATGGCTGGCATGGTCTCAGTGGGCTGGAGGGATTGTCTCCATGCTGTTTAAAGCAGAAGAATATATTGAATACAGGATTCCTTCTTCAGAATTATTTTACAAAGCAATGTAAGAAAATTGCTTAAATTCAATAAGATGATCAATGCTTTCACTGTTTCAATGTGCAGAAGACTATTTGGAAAAATACACCACTTTTATTAGACAGGTTCAAGGATTGCATGTTTGTGGTGAAGATGATACAGCTAATTGGTTTATTTTGTGATCGTATTATCTAATTTGTTTTTAGACATGTAAGACCTCATTTACTGGGAGAAAGTTAATCATTCTCTGTAATTATTTCTGAACTATAGCAATTCTATGATTGTTATAGGGTTTTTGAAATGTTATGGTTTAAATTGGTTATGGTTTTGGGAAGTAGGCTTTGTGTAAACACTAGAGGTTATCTGTGGATGCGAGAAGTTATTACATTGACGTAAATAGTTTGATTTATAAAAAAAACAGGTTGCCTTGATGTTTCGTTTCTGGGGTCCATATTCCTTTTAGAACTCTGTTATGTAATCCACCTGAGGGAACTGGGCTTGAGTGAGATGAGGTTTAACAGTTCACCTGAAAAAACAACACTGCAGTTAGACACAAATTGCTGGAATAAATCAGCAGGTCAGGCAGCATCTCTGGAGAAAAGGAAAAGGTGATATTTTGGGTCGGAACCCTTCTTAAGTCTCACTGAAGAAGCCTGCAATGTTGTTCTTGATAGTGATGCCTCCACAGTTGTTCAATAACCCATAGGCCTATGATTCAAAATTAAGAGTTTAATAGCATTTGTTCGTAGCACAGTGACGCCTCTGTTAGGGCTGATGCCTCACAGTGTCAGAGACCTGGATTCAATCCCGACCTAAGGTGCTGCCTTTGTGGCGTTTGCATGTTCTCGTTGTGACCGTGTTGATTTCCATCGGGTGCTCCGGCTTGCTCCCACACCCCAAATACATGCAGGGTTATAGGTTATTTGGCCTGTGTAAGATTACCCCTACGACGTCAGGACTGGATGGCACAGGGATAATCCACTGGATGGTGCAGTACATGGCAGCCTTCTCAACGGCTTGTCTCGTCTTTTTCTTCTTTAGCTGTTTTTTTCTGTTTTTACTTGTACGCTTTCAGTGTACTTTTAGTTTTTGTCGTGTGGGGGTGGGGAGGTGTTGGGAAACTTTTTTCATCTCTTTCCTTAATTGAGATGCAACTTTTTCTGTATCATATCTCTGTCTGCACTGCGGCCTTAACATCGTGGTGCTGGTGGTTCCTTTGTTAGGGATATACTTTGGGAGTTCCAACTGCGGGAGATTCGACCGCCGCAATCGGGGGAGCCTCCATTGCCCCATTGCAGGAACTTCGATCGCCCCGACTGCGGATGTTTTGATTGCCCCGACCGCGGGAGAAAAGGAGGAAAGAAGGTGTAAGTTATTTGCCTTCCATCACAGTGGGGATTGTGAGGTCACCAAAAAACAAGATTGACGTGCTACCTGCACTGGTGAGGACTCAGAGGGAGGGCCGTGAGTGCAGTGATCTCAGTGTTTTGTTGGGACATGGCTCCATGAAGACATCCCGGAGTCTACTGCGAGTGTGGGCGGCTTTCTGACTGTTTGCGTGGACAGGGACTGCAGAGATAGTGACAGCGATCAGTACAACTCTGGTCACATCACGGTGAAGGAGCGTATGTGTGGCCCGGACATTGAATTGATGGCTGTGGGTCTCCACTTATGCTGTGTGCCCTGGGGATTCTCACACGCCGCTGTGGTGACTGTTTAAATCTATGTTTAATATTTATGTGGTATCTTGTTGCTTTTTTGTATGACTGCTGGCAAGTCAAATTTATTGTATGTTTATATACTTGGCTAATAAATTAAATACAATGAATTGCGAAAGTGGGATAACATTGATCTGGCGTGATCGGCGTGGACTCAGTGGGCCAAAAGGCCTGTTTCCATACTGTATCTCTTAAACTACGGAACGGCACAGTGGCGCAGCGGTAGAGTTGCTGCCTTACAACCCCGTGACCGTGTGAGTTTTCACTGAGTTCTTCTTGATTCATCCCACATTCCAAAGACATACAGGTTTGTAGGTTAATTGGCTTGGTATAAGTGTAAATTGTCTTTAGTGTGTGTCGGATAGTGTTAGTATGTGGGAATTACTGGTTGGTGCAGACTTGGTGGGCCTAAGAGACTGTTTCCGCACAGTATCTCTAAACTAAACTGAACTAAAAATGCTCAGCACGCCCGATAATATTTACCACTCGTAAATGACAAAAATCAAACACAAATCTCTAGATGTTGCAAATCCAAAAATAAAAAGGGAAAATATTAGAAACACTCAGCAGGTCAGGCAGCATCTGTGAAGAGGGAAACAGACAAAGTTTCAAGTCAAAATCTTTCAATATAATTGTTACCACCAGGGGCGCCACACAATTGTCAGCCCCGCCAACAGTTTGTTTTTTTGTCTTTTTTTAATTTTTAGTGTCTGTTCAAAGTTTGTGTAAATGTTCTCTGGTTTGTTTTATGTGGAGGGAGGGGGAGGGGGAGGGGAAAACTTATTTTTCCGTTTTTTACCTTGATGGAGATGTGATTAATTTTCGGATCGCATTCTCCGGTCGCTCTGCAGCCTACCATCGATGGAGCTGGAGGCCTCCTCGGACTGACCTTGGGCCCCACCACAGGGCATAGACTTACATCGAAGTCGATCCCTTGCCTGGGATTGCTCCAACCGCGACCTGTGGACTTTACATCAGGAGCTCGCAGTCTGGGGAGAGGCCGTGAATGTTGGGAGCTCCAATGTCGCGGAAGGTTCGACCAGCCCTTACAAGGGGTACAATGGTCCGTCACAAGGGCTGACCTACCCACTATGCAGGAGCTAATTGCCTCGACATGGAGGGCCCACCTCCGGCTACGGGAGTCAGGATCATCGTGTCAACAGAGGGCTCGATGCTCCCGACCGCGGGAGAGCTAAGGGAAAAGATTGAACTTTTTTTGCCTTCCTTCAGAGTGCGAAATGTGGAGGAGTCACTGTGGTGGATGTTTATGTTAAAATGTATTTTGTGTGTTCCGTTGCCTTTTATTTGTATGCATGACTTGGCAAATGAAATTCATCGTATGTTGCAAAACATACTTGGATAATAAAGTATTATTGTGATTTCGATTGTGATTATGATTAATTGTTAGTGTTTATCACTCGGTCAATATCAAGGAAGAAAATAATCTGGCTATTATCACTATTATTTATGAAATCCTAATGTGCATTAGCTGATTTAACTACAATTTAGGTACTTTTCAAAAGGATGCTAAAGGAAAGTTTTAATAGGATTTTCAAAGTACTGAATTCACAAAAGTGCACACTTTTTATTCATATCGCCCCAACATGTGCCACCATTATCCTAACATTGTACTAAATTGCCTTCTCCAGATAATTACATTGAAAAGAACCAATTAATTCAAACGTGATGCCTTTAACTTGATGCTGGTAGTATTAAAAAAAGTACAGCATTCCCAGGAGACATGTTACCAGTTACTAACAAAAATCTAACAGTTATGGGGTTGTCCCACTTAGGCGACATTTTAGGCGGCTGCAGGAGACTATTCAGTCACCACATGGTCGCTACATGTTCGTGGGTGGTTGCCGGGGAGTCGTCTTCATGGTCGTGAGGTATTCCCGCATTCTGCGAACTAGTCGCGGCCTCATTATGGTCAACGCAAATTTTTCAATATGTTGAAAAATTGGCGGCGACTAGAATGAAGCCGCCATGCAGAGTAGTAAGAGTTCTCATGCTGTAGGTGGGTCGCCAGGAGGTCATAGTGGGTTGCCAGGAGGTCGAAGGTTCTCGTAGGTTGTAGCCGGTGCTGACCGCTGAATTTCATTTGCTCATTGGGGAAAAAAAACCTAACCAGTAGTTTTCAGAACCAAGGATAACTGACCGGTAATGTTAATGTCTGCCTAGATTTACAGCCATGTTGTCCCCACTCCTTCTACCCCCTCCCCCCCCCCCCCTCCTTTTGAAGGACTTACCGTACACTGTGCTTTTTAGCATCTTAATTGCAGCACCAACCTTCCTGTTCATCGCGGTGTGTGTCTGTATCACATTGGCTTTGCACCGTGTGAATTACACTCAGACAACGCTCCCCCCGCTTGCCCTGTCCCCTGCCTGCATCACGAGCTGGTGAAGGAAGCAATGTGTGTGTGTGCTCCACTCTGAAAGTCGCCGTTCCAGTTGATGGTTTATCAGGTGACTGCCGGCAACTTGATAGTCGCCGGCTGTCACCTGAAAAATCGCCTAAGTGGGACAGGCCCATTAATGTCCACATGTCAGAAGCCATCCTTACGAATTGGCTTGTTCAATAATGAAAAAAAAAACACTCACATGGATAAAATTAGCTCTTACATAGAAACATAGAAAATAGGTGCAGGAGTAGGCCATTCGGCCCTTCGGGCCATCACCACCATTCAATATGATCATGGCTGATCATCCAAAATCAGTATCGCGTTCCTGCTTTCTCCCAAATATCCCTTGGCTCCTTTAGACCTAAGAGCTAAATCTGATGGGCCTGTTCCACTTAGGTGATTTTTTATGCAACTACAGGTGACTGGTTTGTCACATGTTCGCTGGTGGTCGCCGGGAGGAGTCTCCTCCATTGCGCAAAAAGTCGTAGCGTCTTTCTGGTAGCCGCTAAATTATCAACATGTTGCAAATTTTTCAGCGACAGTGACGCCAATGAGCGTAGCTTGACCTCTCCTGGCGTAGGGGCTGTCGTAGGTTGTCGCCAGGATGACATAGGTTGTTGCCGGTTTTTCGGCGCCCTGCTACGACTATGACAGTCGCTGGCAGTTGCCTAAAAAATCGCCAAGTGAGACAGGCCCATAATTCTCTCTTGAAAAAAATCCAGTGATTTGACCTCCATTGCATTCTGTGGCAGAGCATTACACAATTCTCTGGGTGAAAACATTTTTCCTCATCTCAGTCCTAAATGGCCTACCCCTTATTCTTAAACTGTGCCCCATGGTTAAACTGGATTCCCAGCACTGAGCCATGCGGAACCCCACTAGTCGCTGCGGTGACTCTTATGATTCATCTGATCCATTTTCAATATTTTAAATGGAAGTCTGTGTGCTGAATAAATTTGCGAATCAGTGAGATTAATTGTGACTTTATCCTGTTTTATTATTTAAACGCTGTGCGTTCTGTTGACAAAAGTATTAGATGTCCAAGGGGAAAAAAGTAGTGATTTGTTACGCTGCTATTTAACAGCCAGAATTTATATTATAAATTGGTCCATCTTCCCATAACATTGCTCTCGGGAAATGAAGATGCCAAATAATTCTCACTAGGAGCAGGATCTACAGGCACGGGTTGTTGAATCGGGCTATGCATCAATTAGTTCAATTACTATTTTAAAATAATATGTTGTGTCTTTATTTTATGATTTAATAATTCATATAATTAAATAATACAACTCACAGCATTTTGTGCAAGTTGGTTGGGATGCAGGGAGTGGAGATGAAAGATCTGGCAATGGGCCGGGTTGTGATGGTATTTAGCTGGTGACTCAATGGGCAACTGCCAGCCAGCTGCAGTGCATGGGCCTGCATGTCCCTGACTTCTACACCAGTGCATGGCAGCATGCGAGAACTGAATGCGCTGGTGGTCCAATAACAAAGACAGAAAATCCTGGATATAGTCAGCAGGTCTTGCACGTCTTTGGGGAGAGAAAGAAAGGGAACGTTGCATGTAGATGAACCTTCTTCAGGTTCATCAACATGAACTGGGAAGGAGGGAAACAAAGCTGATTAAGTTTAGTTTAATTTAGTACAGAGATACTGCGTGGAAACAAGCCCTTCGTTCCACCGAGTCCATTCTGACCAATAATTCCCCCGTACACTAGTTCCATTCTACACACTTGGGAAAATTTATCGAATCCAATTAACCTACAAATCTGCACATCTTCGGAATATGGCAGGAAATTGGTGCACCCGAAGAAAACAACTGTGGTTACAGGGAGAACGTACAAACTCTGTACAAACTCTGTGCAGACAGCTTCTGTGTTTGGGTTCGAACCCGGGTCTCTGGCGCTCTAAGGCAGCAACTCTACCGCTGGGCCACCATGCAACCTGGGAGTTGCGAGGGATGGGGTGGGGTGCAGTCAAAGGTGGATGTTTCTGATAAGATAACACTGGAGTAACTTTGGAAGTCAGATAGTGCTGTGTCTGATCTCTGCATCCAATATGAGAACCCTGAGCTACCATCCAGCCTTGGCAGCCATCTTCAGTGTGGCCCTTCGAGCCAATCACGGGCAATTAAAATTATAATTGGTGCCAAGGGGTTTGTACTTTCATTTTTTTAAATGCAATATTATTTTCCAAAAAATAATAAGAGGTGAAAGGTTTTGCAATCAATTTAGACATTTTTTAAAAACAATTTTTCACTTTTGTAAAATCCTTGCATGCATTTCAACTTCTTGAGTGATTGGAGCCATGAGAACAAAGAACAGTTCTTCAGCCCTTCAGCCCACTACCTCAATGGTGACATAGTTTTAATGGCTCTTTTATTGTCACAGGTACATAATTGCTTAAAGGTGGCATCACACGTAGGTCGAAAAGGCTTTTGACACATTGGTCTTCATCAGTCAGAGTATTGAGCACAGAATGTTAAAGAAGGAATCGAGGGTACACAAAATACTGGAGAAACTCAGCAGGTGCAGCAGCATTTATGGAGCAAAGGAGATAGGTAACGTTTCGGGACGAAACCCTTCATCAGACCCATTGAGCATAGAAGTTGGGAGGACATGTTGCAGTTGTATTAGAAATTGGTGAGGCTGCATTTGAGTATTGTGTTTAGTTTTGGACACCATGTTACAGGAAAGGTGTTGTTTTTTTGTTTGTAAAATTACTTCAATAAAGAACCTGGAAATGACGACTGGAAGGTCCCACCACGGACACGAGTCAAGAGCCCAACCACCCACAGTCAGCGGTAAGGAGGAAGATGGAAGGAAAAAAGCCAAATGGAGTAGTCACTGGCTGTGGCTGAAGAGAAAAGATGCTGACTGGGCTGTCACGTGACCATCTGGAGGCTAACCATAAGACACACACCCGGGTCCGATCACTCTGCGGTGGGCCTGCCTCGACTGAGGGTGTCTTGTGATAAAAGGCCGAAACACCCAGTGACTTTGAGGTACACAACTGAAGATGTGTCTGATTGGTAGCAAATCACCTAGCGGTCATCCACAAGAATACCAAAGGTCAATTTTAGTGAAAAAACTTAGGGATTGTGACATCCAGTCCAACTAATCAATCAATTTGTCATGCTGGAAAACGTGCAGAGAAGATTTACGAGTATGTTGCCAGGGCTCGAGGGTCTCAACTATAGGTTGGGACTCTATTCCTTGGAGGATGAGGGATGATCTAATAGCAGTGTATAAAATCATGAGAGAAGTAGATCGGGTAGGCGCACAAAGTCTCTTGACCAGAGTGGGGGAATCAAGAACCAGAGGATATAGGTTTAAGGCGAGGGGGAAAAGATTTAATATGAACCTGGGGAGTAACTTTTACACACGAACGAGCTGCCAGAGGAGGTAGTTGAAGCATCGATCATTTAATGTCTAATTATTTAATGTTTAAGCATCAATTAGACAGGTACATGGATAGGACACGTTTAGAGGGATATGGGCCAAACGCAAACAGGTGGGACTTGTGCGGATGCGACATGTTGGTCGGTATGAGCAAGTTGAGCCTGTTTACACGCTATGATTATATGACTCCATGTACTAATGGTAGAGTGAGGTATAATTTTTTGCATATAGATTCGTGCAATTGTTGCCATACGTGAAGACAATCCCCGATTAAGTACTCATGCAGGGAAACAGCCCACTGAGTCCATATGAAATAGTCACCAGATTTGGCACCATTTTACATAGTGCAAGCTGCAGCTGGCCATAAAGATCCGTTGAAGCCATCACCTCATACGGTTCACCAGCCTTCATGTTCCTGGTCGCTGATCTTGAAGGTGCTGCCTTGTGTCCAGCCTCAGTCTGAAGAAGGGAATCGACCCAAAACGTCAACCATTCCTTCTCTCCCGAGATGCTACCTGTCCCGCTGAGTTACTCCAGCATTTCCTGTCTATCTTCGCCTTTTGTCCAGCATCTGCCGGTGTCGCCGGCTCTCTCCTCCTTCTGGTTCCCGGTCTCCGGTTTCTGGTTCCGGGGGGCGAGTGGGAGCCTTGAACCCACTCCAGGAGGGCTCTACACTTCCGTGGCCGGCTGCCTGTCCGCGTTTGGCAACCACCCGCAAGGCCCTCCGAAAGCTTCTGCCTTTTGCCCGTCATCACCGGTGGCTCCTCAGGTCCTCGGGGATGAGCTGGATCGAGTTCATTGGAGAAGGCTTCCTTTCACGGGCTGCGGTCCGCTGTTCCGCTGTGCCCAACATGGTACCAAGGTAGATTAATCTCATCATCCTGCATCTGATCCATATCTCTCTGTAATGGCAATTTCAAACGTTTCCATTGTCCAATTTTCCATTGCCATTACCACATGGGTGGTGGGGGTGATCTTATGCAGACAAGAAAAACACGGATCTTCCAGTCATTATTTCCAGGTTCTTTATTGAAGTAGTTTTACAAACAAAAAAAATGAAACATAGTAGATCCCTTTTATTCTTATACAAATTGTAGCTTTCCATTCTTACTATCTGGTAAGAACTGTTTTCTCTCCAAATTCTGTGGCTGGTCTGATCTGGTCAGTCCCTCTTCCTCTATCATATATGTCACGTCCATCTACATATCAAAAAGCCCCAAACAAACAAAATAATACTGCTGGTAATATCTAGACAAAATAATATAATATGCAAACATTAACTAGCCTAAGAATGAATGGCTCCTACACTCTCTATTCCCTGCATTTCCATGTAGCTTTCAAAAGCCTCGAAAACACCACAGTCATATCTGCTTCTATCACCACCTATGGCAGAGTGTTCCAAGCACCCACCACTCCCTATGAAAAGAAAATCCTGCCCCTCATGTCTCCTTTAAGCTTTCCCATTGAGAAGCAGTAGAAGAGGGGTTTTGAATGGCTCAACCTACCATCAGGACATGAAGGTGGCACAGTGTTGCTGCCTCATAATGCCAGAGACCCAGGTTCGATCCTGACCTCAGGTGCTGTCTGTGTGGAGTTTACACCTTCTCCCTGTGACCACATGAATTTCCTCTGGGCGTTCCAGTTTCCTCCTACATCCCAATGCGTGTTGCAGCTCGATTGGCCTCTTTAAAATTGCCCCTAATGTGTAGGGAGTGAATGAGGAAGTGGTATTACATAGAATGAGTGTGATCGATGGTTGGTGTGAACTCGGCGGGCCAAAGAGCCAGTTTCCATGCTGTATTACTAACACTAAAACCTGTTTCCATCATTAAAGTGTGCACAAATATTTTGTAAATATTAACAAAAATATTTCAGACCTGGTCAAAATACATTAATCTACACACAAGAAAGGAAACATAGAAACCGCAAACAGATTTATTTAGATCTTGTAGGAGCCAATTTTCATTCATCCTTTTTATGTCATCTTTTATTTCGTAGAACTTGAATGATGCCCGGTATGGAAATCCAAACAATCTGTCAAGCTACTGTGATTGACCACAAATCCACTGATTCCCTCAGCTTCCTAGATTACACCTCCACCCACCCCATCTCTTATAAAGCAGCTTTAGCTTTTTCTCATTTTCTTCGTCTCTGCTGCATCTGTTCTTGACATGAACATTTCCACTCCAGGACATCTGAAATGTCCTCCTCTTCAAAGAAATTTGGCTTCCTCCCTGCACTGTGGTTGGCCGAGCACTCACTCATATCTCATCTCCATACTACACTTCTGCTCTCATCCCAACCCCTGTTAAACAGAACAAGGGTAGGGATGCCTTTGTCCTTACCTTTCATCTCACCAGCTTCCGCATCCAGCACATCATTCTTCAACATTTTTGCCAGTTACAACATGGCCATACCACCTGTCACATCTTCCCACATCCCCCCCCCCCCCCCCCACCTCTCCCTCCTGCATCCCTCTTTGCTTTCCCCAGGGAACACTCTCCCTGAGACTTGATGGTTTACTCATACCTGACTGTTATCTGCTCACCAACTCCTCCCCACCTGTATCCATCTATCACTTGTTACATCTTACCTCAGAGTGATAGAATGATACAGCGTGGAAACAGGCCCTTCGGCCCAACTTGTCCACACCGGCTAACATGTCCCATCTACAGTAGTCACACCTGCACGCATTTGGTCCATATCCCTCCAAACGTGTCCTATCCATGTACCTGTCTAAATGTTTCTTAAACATTGGGATAGTCCCAGCCTCAATTACCTCCTCTGGCAGCTTGTTCCATACACCCACCACCCTTTGTGTGAAAACTTTGCCTCTCGGATTCCTATTAAATGTTTTCCCGCTTCACCTTAAACCTATGCCCTCTGGTTCCTGATTTTCCCACTCTGGGCAAGAGACAGCGTATCCACCCAATCTATTCCTCTCAAGATTTTATACATCTCTGTAAGATTACCCCCCACCCTCTTGCGCTCCAGGGAACAGATACCCAGCTTCCTCCTATAGCCCAGACCCTCTAGTCCTGGCAACATCCTTGTAAATCTTCTCTGCACCCTTTCAAGCTTGACAATATATTTTCTATAACATGGTGCCCAGAACTGAACACAATATTCTAAATATGGCCTCACCAATGTCTCATACTACTGCAACATTACCTTCCAACTTCTATACTCAATACTCTGACTGATGACAATGTGCCAAAATACTTTTTGACCAACTTATCTACCTGTGACTCCCACCTTCAAGGAAATATGCACATGCACTCCTAGATCCCTCTGTTCTACAAAACTCACCAGAGCCCTACCATTCACTGTGCACATCCTGCCCATGTTAGACTCCTCAAAATGCAACACAACACATTTCTCTGTATTAAATTCCATCAACCATTCCTCAGCCCGCCTAGCTAATTGATCAAGATACTGCTGCAATCTTTCACAACCATCTTCACTATCTGCCAAACCACCCATTTTTGTACCACCCACTCTCCACGGATGCTGCCTAACCTATTACATTCCTCTTTCTTGTTTTGGTATAAATACGAGCAGACACAGTCTCATGAGCTTCAAAATAGTCTGAATAAAGAAAGTTAAAGTACTTACAAATGACAAAACTATTTGTGGAGAATGTCAAACCATTTTATCTAAAAAATATATATTGCACAAGAGTGTGTGAACATATGGCAGGTTGTCATTTGGCATCAAATTCTATTTCGTCTGTTTTTGATGTGTTAAATTTGTCCCGTGAATTATGCTAATACTGAATCTGCAAAAACGTCATAACATTGACCACAAAGCCATCAATAAAACAGACAGCGGTGGGCATTCAGAACTGTGTTAAGAATATTGAGAATATTCACACCTTATTAACACTAATCAAGGAATTTGCTTCTTTTTCAGGATATAGAATAAATTGGAATAAAAGTGAAATTATGTCTTTGAAACCACAGGATGCAAGACACTTATTAAAATTCCCTTTCAAAATTGCAACAGAAAAATTCAAGTATTTGGCTATTCATATTACGAGAAGACACAAATCATTATTTAGTGCCAATTTTATGCCACTATTAAATAAACTATATGATATGATTAAATTTTGGATAATGCTACAGCTCTCATTGATGCTATAAAAATGACTTTCTTACCACAATTAATATATTTGTTTCAAGCGATCCCAATATACATTCCAAAATATTTTTTCAAAAAACTAGATTCGAATATCACTAATTTTATATGGGATTATAGAGCACACAGAATTCAATGAAAGCATCTGTGTAAACCTAAAGAAGTTGGGTGTTTATCATTACCTAACTTTACGTATTACTACTGGGCATTGCATATTAAGAACATAATGTACTGGTTGGATAGTTAACTCACCAGTCGGAGTGGATAAGAATGGAGAAAGAGGAGTGTTTCCCGTACGATATAGGAATTATCTTGTCCTCACCGATAAAATTGAATAGTATAATATATAAGAAGAACCCAATTATTCACAATACAATAAGAATTTGGAAACAAATAAAATTATCCTTGAAATTAAATAATCTATCAGTACTAACCCCAATATTGAATAACACTGCATTCAAACCATCTCTTATCGCCAAAACATATAAACAATCGGATAGACTGGGAATTAGGAAAGTAGGAGATATGTATGAATTGGGTAAATTGTTATCATTTCAACAATTAAAATCAAATTTAAACTGAATGATAATCAATATTTTAAATATATACAGATATGTGACTTTATGAAGAAATATATACTTAGATTTCAAACTATATTTTTAGACCCTTTAGAAGAAGCAATGAATATTAAGGCTGATTCACAAAAACTAATATCATATTTTTATAATAGTATATTAAATAGAGAATTACCCTCAACAGGGGCACTAAGAGAAGATTGGGTATATGAACTAATGATAAAGATTCCGAAAGATAGATGGGAAGAGTATCTGATGAACTCACATAATTGTTGCATTAATGCAAGACATAATTTAATTCAATTTAAATTATTAAATAGGCTATATTATTCAAAAACGAGGTTGAATAAATTCTACCCAAACGTCTCTCCTAGATGCGATAAATGTTTGTTTCAAAATGCCAATATAACACATTCATTTGTAGGATGTATAAAGTTGAATACATTTTGGTGCGATATATTTGATATATTTACAAAGCTCTCCAAGTCAAGAATGGAACCTAATACGGAATGGATTATATTTGGAATAATAGTAGAAGATATCAATTTAAACAAAGACCAAAAAGTGTTCTTTAATTATGGGTTAATAATTGGAAAGAAATTGATACTTACATTTTGGAAAAATACAGCTATACCAACTATTAAAATGTGGATTAGTAATATGACGGACATAGCTCACCTTGAGGAAATGAGACTCCACCTAATAGATAAATATGACCAATTCTTAAGGAGTTGGTCCCCTTTCATCGACTTTTTGGAATCATGTGACGCAGCAGTACCTGATTACTGATTTCAGGTCAAGTCGTGGATAGAATTATAGCTTCGAACAAAGATTTGAAAATTTCTTTTTTAAGGGTCTTTTTCTCCTATTTCTATTTTTGACTTTTTCTTTTCTTATATACACACTTCACGTTTTCCAATTTTCTACTATCTATTTTACCTCTTTTTCTTCGCTCTATTTCTTGTATTTTTCTACTTCCTTTTCAAAAGCATAAAACTAGATGTTGTACATAGAATGTATTACGTTATGACATATTTGGCACCTAAAATTAGGTGCCACTGTATTGTTTTGTACTGTATTAACTTCTAATAAAAAAAATTAAAAAAAGAATATTGAGAATTATTGTCACATGTACTGAGGTACAGTGAAAAGCTTTAGTTGTGTGCTAACCAGTCAGCAGAAATATTATGCATGATTACAATTGAGCCATTCACAGTGTACAGATACATGGTAAAAGGAATAACGTGAATAACATTTGGTGCAAGATAAAATCCAATAAAATCTGATTGAAGATAGTCCAAGGGTCTCCAATGAGGTAGATAGTAGCTCAAGACTGCTCTTTAGTTGTTGCTAGGATGGTTCAGTTGCCTGATAACAGCTGGGAAGATACAGTCCCTAAATCTGGAGGTGTGAGTTTTCACACTTCTATACTTTTGCCTTCCAGAAGAGGGGGGAAAGGGAAGTGCCTGTGAGTAACTCCCGTGCCCGTGAGTTACATCTTGCCATCGTGAGGAGCGAGATGGACGACACAGCCAAGCTTGCTCTAGTCAAAGCCTGCAATCAACGATGGAACCAGTGAGTGAAGTTTCAAGAAAGGTTTTGATAGAGTGGATGTGCGGAGGATGTTTGTACCAGTGGGAGAGGCCAGGACCAGAGGCTGCAAACCTCAGAACAAAAGGACATACCTTTAGACTGGAGATGAGGAAGAATTTATTTCGCTAGAGGGTGGAGTATCTGTGGAATTCATTGCCACAGACAGCTCCGGAGGCCAAATCATTGCTGAGGTTGAGCTGAGGTTGAGCAATCTAAAGCTGAGATTAAGAGGGGTTTGATTAGTAAATGGCCTGTCCCATTTTTCATCAGGCTAGGAAAACGGCTGATCTACTTGATGCCACGCGTACCTACGACTAGCATCACAACCTACATATGACCTACCTACGACTTCCTACGACCTCGTGACGGCCATGCTGTGAGTATAAGTCAAGGCCAAACTCGGCAGAGGTCGTGAATTAGGTCATGTAAGTGGGACAGGCCCTTAAGGGTATCAAAGGATACGGGAAGAAGGCAGGAGAATGGGGATAAGATGGAAAATAGATCAGCCATGATCAAATCAAATGGTGGAGTGGACTTGATGGGCCACTGGCCTAATTCTACTCAAATGACTTGTGGTCTTAAGGTTTCTTCTGATGCAGGCAGATATGGTGTGGAAGACTTTGATGCCAAAATGAAGACTCAGTGGTGATCCATCTCATTAGCGATTATTAGCAAATATGATGTACTTTCTGTGTCTAACCAAGGTTGTAGGTGGTGCCTAAAACCCCCGATTTATGTGGGTAAGTGAGGAATCGTGATGTGTGAATAACTTCTGAACGTTTTATTCAGCTCCCAGCAGTAACCAACTAGTTCCCTTTTCTCCCTCTTCTCCCAGCTCTTGGCAAAATTGAACCTCAATTTCTCGTGGAAATCATTGTAATAAATCCTGCAAATAAAACTGAAAGGAAAAAGTTTCCTTTTTCTCTGTTGATTCAATCACTCTTTGCATTCCGCCCAGCGGAGTTGGTCCTAACTCCCAACAACTCCTTCTCCTTCCACTTCTCCCACTTCCTTCAAATCCAAAGCAGACCCCTGGGCATCTGCATGGGCACCAGCTATGCCAGCCCCTTTGTAGAGTACATTGAATAATCCCTATTCCGGATGTACACTGGCCCAATCCCCAAACTCTACCTCTGCTGCATTGACGACTGCATCAAGGCTACTTCCTGCACCCATTGTAGAATACATTGATTGTATTAATTTCACTACAAATTTCCATCCTGCACTCAAATTCACTTGAACCATCTCCGACACTACCCTCCCCTTTCCTGTACTCACCAACTACATCACAGGAGATAGATCATCGACTGACATCTATTAAAAACCTACTGACTCCCACAACTATCTAGACTATACTTCATCCCACCCTGTCTCCTGCAAAGACTATCTCCTACTCCCAATTCTTCTGACTATGCTGCAGCCGCTCACAAAATGTGGTGTTTCATACCAAAACATCCGAGATGTCCTCATTCTTCAATCCCACTTCAAACAAAGATGAGGCCTTCACACATATGTCCTCGTGAACCCACTGTTCCACCCTTGCTCCCCCTCTCCTTAGTCGTAACAAGGACAGAGGGAGCAGCCAGGACCCGATTCTCCACCACGGCTGGCCATGGAGCTGTAAAGTGGTAGGAGCACCGCGCAGGAGCAGGGTAGGCAAGACCCTGACTCCCTACCACTGTCACCTAAGCATAGGGACGGTGGAGCTAAGGTCCTCACCTTTCATCCCATCAGCCATCGCAAACTACACATAATCCGCTGGCATTTTCACCTCCCACTGGATCCCACCACTAGTCACATCTTCCCATCTTCTCCCTTTTGCGCCTTCCGCAGAGAGCGTTCCCTCCATAATTCCCTGGTTAGCTAATCCCTTCCCACCCCCTCCCCAGGTACGTTCTCCTCCAACGCAGGAGATGCAACATCTGCCACGATTACTCCTCCCTCGACTCTGTCCAAAGACCCCGACAATATATTCATGTGAGGCAGAGGTTTACTTGCACTTCCTCCAACCTCATTTACTGTATCCGCTGTTCCAAGTGTGAACTCCTATAGATCAGCGAGACCAAACGCAGGCTTGGTGCTGAACACCATCACCCAGTCCACCTTGGCCTACGCGATCTCCTGGTTGCTAAACATTTTAACTCCCCTTCCCATTCCCATACAGACCTCTCTGTCCTGGGCCTCCTCCATAGCCAGAGTGAGACCAAACTTAAATTGGAGCAGCAGCACCTCATATTTTGCTTGGGAAGCTTACAACCCAGCAGTACTAATACGACTTCTCTAAATTCTAGTAAGCCCTGCATCCCCTCTCTCTCTGTCCTTCCCCCACCCTTGTCATTTTACTGATTTCAATGTCATCCTGCTGAGTTTCACTGTTCTGCATTAACTCATTATCACGTATCCCACAGCCAACAATGGACCATTGTGGGCTCCACATTTCCTTGATTATTGTTGCTTTCTGCATATATTCCATTAATTTGACCTGAGTACCGTCTATATCTATTGTTCCTCCTTCCCCCTGACTCTCTTCTGAAGAAGGGGCCTCGACCTGAAACCCTATTCCTTTTCTCCAGAGATGTTGCCTGACCCGCTGAATTACTCCAGCTTTTTGTGCTACCCTTTGCATTCAATCTAGTTTGGTGGGGTGGGAGACTGCAACTTTCACGTGGTCCACCCTGTTTCGACTAATGCAATCAACCCGACGTGCACAAACAAATAGATGTAGTGTTTTGTTCGGCTGTGCACGCCATATGCAAGAAGAAGATCTAGTTTAGCTTAGAATCACAGCGTGGAAATCAGGCCCTTTGGCTGACTACACCAACCATTGGTCAACAGTGCACTGGTTCCATGTTATCACACTTCCGTATCCTACACACCAGAGGCAATTCACAGAGGCCAATTAACCTACAAACATGCACGTGTTTGGGATGTAAGAGGAAACTGGAGCAGCTGGTGGAAACCCACGTGGTCACAAGCAGAACATGCAATCTCCACAAAGACAGCACCTGAGGTCGGGATGGAATCTGGGTTGCTGGCACTTTGATGCAGCAGCTCTACCGCTGAGCCACTGAGCCGCCCTACATTTTACTTATCTTCTGACTATATTTACCAGCGTATAGGTGGGAGAACATGCCACAGTTATGTAGGATATTAAAGGCAACTCTGTGGGGATAGGGATTTGATAAGGGGAAGAGCATTGACTTCATATTACCCAAGTCATTTATTTGACTCAATGACAGAAGACAAAATCAGCTCTAGGTTTGCCAAAGGTGTTGTCCAGCTTTCCCACAACTTTTTTTCCAAGTAGATTCAAACATGTTTTTCATATTCGATCAGAGTTTACTCTGGATGAAGTTGCTGCAATTTGAGGTTAGTTCAAAATCAGGGTAATTGCAGAGCAGTGAAATGGAATGTGCAGTCTATTTTTGGGAAACTCTGGTTCCTTAAGCACACCTTTTAGTTTAGTTTAGTTTAGAGGTACAGGGCGGAAACAGGCCCTTCGGCCCACCGAGTCCGCGCTGACCACACTGACACTATCTTACACAAACTACGGACAAACTACAATTTTACCAAGCCAATTAGCTTACAAACCTGTACGTCTTTGGGATGTGTGAGGAAACCAGAGCACCCAGAGAAAACCAATGCAGTTCACTGGGTGATCGTACAAACTCCGTACAGATAGCACCCGTAGTCAGGATCGAACCCGGGTCTCTGGTATTGTAAAGCAGCATGTCTACCGCTACGCCACCGTGCTGCCCACTTGCAGCATGAATGGACGAGTTGATCTCAATCTTTTGAGAACCATGGTTTAGTTCATTTGAACTGATGTCATTTTCCACTGCAATTGCAATTCTGCTCCTAATCTCACCCCGTTCATCTGGTTCAGTAAAACACTGAGTCAAGCGCTGGATCAACTAAACTTCTTTATTCTCAAACACAAACATACTTCCTATACGATACATGACCAACACCGCGGGACCGATCCTTGTCTCTCGAATAGACACCTCCAGATTGTCACCACAGTCCCAAGTGCTAACCCAGAAGATCGACACAGACTCATGTGGTGTCCCCTCTTATATCGGACCCATGGCACAAAATACATGGGGGGGGGGGGGGGCAACCTTACAAACCAATCACGAATAAAGATTTTACTTCAGAGTCACTTGAGTGATTCCGTGTAGAACCCCGCCAGTCCGCATGCGCGTCATTACGTCTGATACATGGAGCAGCGACCGGCTGGGAGGAGCATCGCTCCTCCAGCAGTACGTTTTAAAAACCCTCAGGTAAGTGTTAAACTTAGTCGGACGTCATTTTCTGCACTTGATAATTCGTGTTTTCAGGAGCAAGTTCAAGTATGGAGAAAGCGTCGAGGGTGAAGTCAAGGCGGGCCGCCGGTAGAGTACTTATTGAAGACCGCCTATCGAGTCACTAGCGGTACGACCAGCGACTGCAAGCTTGGTGTCTGAAAACACTGTGGCTGCTCCATTGGGGCGGAAAGCCACCAAAAAGTCTGCACGGCCCATAGACTCAGACGAGTCGTGCCGGGAGGGATCCCCTCGTGGAATGGATAACGTCTTACGATGGAGCTCTTAATGGAGAGACACAATTATGTCTTAATTGTATTTCTATACATTTTTTTTAACAGATAGGAAAAGATAGAGAAAAATAAAGTAAAAGTAGGAAATCAAAAATAAAGAAATGAGTGGAGTATTAAAAAAGTTATCCATCATTGGAGATATATACATGATTTGTTAAACATGATTCTTCATCCATTCCATTATTCAGGCTTCAGTCAGGCTCTCGTACCGAGCCATTTTAACCCTTTAAGTATTCAATAAATGAAGACCATATCCCTCTGAAAAGATCCAACTTGTCCAGTAGGACAAGTCTTAATCTTTCCAGATGAAGTGTCTCCGACATTCCTGTAATACACATTTTGATTGTGGGGGATGTAGGACCTTTCCAAAATTTCAATATTAATTTTTTCCCAATTATTAGACTCTAACCAATAAAAATTATTTGATTCGTTGTTATTAATTGATCTGTTTCTAATATTCCCAATATTATTAACTTTGACTCGGGGATCAGATTCATATTAACAACATTATCTAAAATATTTCTGTCCAAAATTTAGTAATTTTTACACAATTTGTAAATGAATGCGTTAAGTTAGCTTCTAAGTGCTGACATCACATATGGCAGATATATTTGAAAAAAATACTGTGTAGTTTGTATTTTGAATAATGTAGTCTATGTAATATTTTAAATTGTTAAGAGAGTGTCTAGCATTTAACGAGCAGTGGTGTATATGTTGTAAACTTTCATCACATACTTCTGGTCTAATGATTTGACCTAATTCGTTTTCCCATGATTGCCTATATATTTCTGTCATTGGGACATCGTTTTCCAATAAAATGTTATAAATATATGATTTCAAATTTTCTGTTCGGGTGTTTATTTAGACATTCATCTAAAATTTCTGTCTTTCTATTTCTAATTTCCTGTGTGCTTGCTTTTACATAGTCTCTAATTTGTAAATATCTAAAGTAATTCTTTGAATGTAATCCATAAAATTGTTGTAATTCTTGAAATGAAAGGAAGGAGTTTTCCCTGTAGATATCCCCCATCTTATTAATTCCATAGGGTACACAAAAAGCTGGAAAAACTCAGCGGGTGCAGCAGCATCTAAGGAGCGAAGGAGATAGGCGACGTTTCGGGCCGAGACCCTTCTTCAGTCTGAAGAAGGGTCTCGGCCCGAAACGTCGCCTATCTCCTTCGCTCCTTAGATGCTGCTGCACCCGCTGAGTTTCTCCAGCTTTTTGTGTACCCTCGATTCTCCAGCATCTGCAGTTCCTTCTTTAAAACTTATTAATTCCATAGTTTCTCCATTGTAAAAAACTTTTGTCCATCACTGAGGGTTTAAATATAATGTTCTTTACAATGGTAAGGGCTAGTAATATACATTTCAATTTTAATGTTTTCTTTATTTGTTTCCAGATACGTATCCCACTTTCTATTATAGGATTTTCACTATAGATTTTCTTATCTATTTTAATATTAGCGAATAAAATCGAGCTAATTTCAAAAGGCGAACAATCTTCTTTTTCCATTTTTAACCAGATTGGTTGTTTATCTGTCTCTATTAACCAAAAAATCATATTTTTAATATTAACTGCCCAGTAATAAAACATAAAGTTTGGTAGTGCTAGACCTCCATTTATTTTTGATTTACATAAATGTTTTTTTATTTATTCTATGGCTCTTATTATCCCAGATAAAGTCGGTGACTATAGAATCCACCTTCTTAAAGAAATTTTTAGGAAGATATATCGGAATGAATTGGAAAAGATATAGTAATTGCGGGAGAAAAATCTTTTTTATTGCATTAATTCTACCTAGCATTGAGATAGGTAATGTTTTCCAATATAAAATGGTCTTATTTAATTTATTCAAGAAAAGTGGAAAATTGGATTTAAATAAAGAATCAAATCTTTTTGTTACATAAATTCCAAGATATTAGATTTTTTCGTTTGCTATCTTAAAAGTAAATTGTTGTAATATATGTAAGTTATTTACCATTATTGGCATAAGATCACTTTTATTCCAATTAATGCTATATCCTGAAAATAATCCAAATTCAGTTATTAATTTTAGTAAATTTGGGATACTAATTTCTGGCTTTGTAATATAAAGTAATACAACATCCGCATATAAAGAGAATTTATTTTCAATATCTCTGGTGTCATACCCATATATTTCAGGATGTAATCTCACACGTTGAGCTAATGGTTCTATTGCAAGTGCAAACAGTAGCAGGGATAAAGGACAACCTTGTCTGCAGCCTCGAAATAGATTAAATTTAGTTGATAGCATTTGATTTGTTATTATTCTGGCTGTTGGATTAGTGTATAATAATTTAACCCAAGTAGTAAACTTCTCTCCCAACTTAAAAGTTACCATAAACGAGAACAAGTAAGACCATTCCACCTGGTCAAAGGCTTTCTCCGCATCTAACGATATAATTACTAGGTCTTTATTAATACCTCTTTTTGAATATATAATATTGAATAATCGTCTCAGGTTATATGAGGAATATCGTTTTAGTATAAATCCTGTTTAATCTGGGTGAATTAATTCATTAATAACTGTACTTAGTCTTTGTGCTAATATTTTGGTTACTATCTTTTGATCAGTATTTAAAAGAGCTATAGCTCTAAATGATCCTGGGTCATCCAGGTCTTTGTCTATTTTAGGTATAAGTGTTATAATAGATTCATTTAACGTTTCTGGTAGTTTCTGGTGGGTATAAATGTATTCATAAAGTATCTTCAAACGTGGTGCAATCAGGTCATAAAATGTTTTATAAAATTCCGAGCCAATACCATCTGGTCCCGGTGTTTTACCATTTTTTTGATTTTCGATTTCTTTTACTGAAATTTCAGCATTTAGTGATTCCCTATTTTGTGAATCCAACCCATTCAGATTACTTAGGATACTTAGAGATAATATATATAAGCATCTGGATAAACAGGGTCTGATCAGGAACAGTCAACATGGATTTGTGCCTGGAAGGTCATGTTTGACAAACCTTCTTGAATTTTTTGAAGCGGTAACTAGGGAAATTGATGAGGGTAAAGCAGTGGATGTTGTCTATATGGATTTCAGTAAGGCCTTTGACAAGGTTCCCCATGGAAGGTTGGTTCAGAAGGTTCAATCTTTGGGTGTTAATGGCGGAGTAGCAAGATGGATTCAACAGTGGCTGAATGGGAGATGTCAGAGACTAATGGTGGATGGCTGTTTATCAGGTTGGAAGCCGGTGACCAGTGGGGTGCCTCAGGGATCTGTGTTGGGTCCACTGTTGTTTGTCATGTACATCAATGATCTGGATGATGGGGTGGAAAATTGGATAAGTAAGTATGCAGATGATACTGAGATAGGTGGTATTGTGGATAATGAAGTAGATTCTCAAAGTCTACAGAGAGATTTGAGCCATTTGGAAAAGTGGGCTGAAAGATGGCAGATGGAGTTTAATGCTGATAAGTGTGAAGTGCTACATCTTGGCAGGACAAATCAAAATAGGACGTACATGGTAAATGGTAGGGAATTGAGGAATGCTGTGGAACAGAGGGATCTAGGAATAACTGTGCATAGTTCCCTGAAGGTGGAATCGCATGTAGATAGGATGGTAAAGAAAGCCTTTGGTGTGCTGGCCTTTATAAATCAGAGCATTGAATATAGGAGTAGGGAAGTAATGTTAAAATTGTACAAGGCATTGGTAAGACCAATTCTGGAGTATGGTGTACAATTTTGGTCGCCTAGTTATAGGAAGGATGTCAACAAAATAGAGAGAGTACAGAGGAGATTTACTAGAATGTTGCCAGGGTTCCAGCAACTATGATACAGAGAAAGGTTGAACAAGTTAGGTCTTTATTCTTTGGAGCACAGAAGGTTAAGGGGGGACTTGATTGAGGTCTTTAAAATGATGAAAGGGATAGACAGAGTTGACGTGGATAAGCTTTTCCCATTGAGGGTAGGGAAGATTCAAACAAGAGGGCATGACATGAGAATTAAGGGACAGAAGTTTAGGGGTAACGTGAGGGGGAACTTCTTTACTCAGAGGGTGGTGGCTGTGTGGAATGAGCTTCCGGCAGAGGTGGTGGAGGCAGGATCGATTTTAACATTTAAAAGTAAAGTGGATAGGTATATGGACGTGAAGGGAATGGAGGGGTATGGTCTGAGTGCAGGTAGATGGGACTAGGGGAAAACAAATGGTCAGCATGGACTGGAAGGGCCGAGAGGGCCTGTCTCCGTGCTGTAATTGTTATATGGTTATATGGTTATATGGTTATTAATTTCAAGCTTTAAGTCCTTCATTTCCTCCTTGATTTTTTTATTTCTTCACCAACATTCATCAGCTTTATTTCTTCCCTTAAAGCAGCAATTTCACTTGCAATAAAGGTTTTAAGTTTTTCACCTTCTGATTTTTTCAACGTTTTTTTCAACACATCCTCTTGGGATAACGTCCTACCTGAGCCCGAGGCTTCAGTCGGGCCTTCCCCTGGTTTCAGCCTGGTAGCCCGACTTTGCGGTTTATCCGTGGGTGGGCTGCGCTGTGTAGACATAGTAAGTCGTGCGCCTGATGACATCACTCACAGCAATTGGTGCAGAGATAGCAGGCAGCAGGTAGGTCGGTTTATCCCCGATTTTTCTCTGCTTTTTACGAGGAGCTGGCGTTAACCTCTAGCCCTCTATAGCGCTACCAGAAGTCCGTGTCAGTGTTATTCTGATGCCGAGTCTGAGGGTATAGCCGTAGAGCATACTCCAAAGGATGAAGGGCACGTGTTAGAGTTACCATCCCTGGCAGCAAGATTTCCCATCCCAAAAGACTCAGGAGAACCGCTGGGTGAAGAGTTGGCTGCAAGTATTAACTATCTGGCTTCACACCATCTTCAAGAGCTGACTATCGATGAAACAGCCAAAAAGTACGAGACACCGGCTAATTGTGTCCTACTCAAAGTGCCGGTTGTGAACCACGTCATATAGGATCATATGGGCGTAGGCATAAGAGCACAGGAAATGAGGTTTCAGAGGGTGCCGAAGCTCCTCGCCTCGGGCATTGCAGCGTTTGCCAGGTCGGTGGATGGAGGGCACCTGACCGATGTACAGCAGGATGCCCTGGCCCTCATGTGTAATGCACACTTTGAGATAAACTGTCTGATGAAGAGTGCCATCCGCCCCACCATCAACCCGAAGTTCACCACTCTGTGCAAACCTAGTAATATTCAGCCACCAAATCTGCTGTTTGGTGAAGACCTCACAAAAAGAGTCAAGGAACTGGACGATGAGGCAAGAATGGACGGGCTCATTAAAGCACCGTTGACCGGGAGAGCGCTTCGGCAGCAGTTTCCCTATAAATGGTTTGCTGAAACTGGGCCAGGTCAAGGACCAAGCCAGCCATTCACCAATATGCGCAGCTGGTGCATGCCAACAGGGGCACGGGTGAACAAGCTCTTTCCCAGAAACAGGGGACAGAAAAGTCCACCGGTAACCATGGAGGTAGGTGGGTCTGGTTCTTTTAAGAACATAGAAACATAGAAACATAGAAATTAGGTGCAGGAGTAGGCCATTCAGCCCTTCGAGCCTGCACCGCCATTCAATATGATCATGGCTGATCATTCAACTCAGTATCCCGTACCTGCCTTCTCTCCATACCCTCTGATCCCCTTAGCCACAAGGGCCACATCCAACTCACTCTTAAATATAGCCAATGAACTGGCCTCAACTACCCTCTGTGGCAGAGAGTTCCAGAGACTCACCGCATATTAAGTGGGAATCACCTACAAGTTGGAGAGAGATGACACTTGTTTCTGAAGGAATGTTATGGGATAACATCAGATGTGTTTATACTGCATAGTATACAAGGGTTTTGAATTTAATTCCTTCCCAATTTGTGTCCTCCCATACAGTATACCCCAAGTCGGACACTCATTTTCTCACAAAAAAAGAATTTGGTGGTACAAGCTGAAATTGAAAAATTATATAGAAAAGGGGTGATTGAGAAGACACATTATCAACCTCACCAATTCGTGTCTAATATTTTTCCTAGGTCAACAAAGGATGAAGGGTGTCGAATCATCCTTGATTTGATGAGCTTTAACCCTTTTGTGCAGTATAAACATTTCAAAATGGAAACATTTGTTACTGCCAAACAACTGATTTCCAGAGGATGTTACATGGCATATATAGATCTTAAAGATGCATATTACTCAGTGCCTGTTTATAGCGATCATCGGAGATATTTGAAATTTAGCTGGGTGAGGTAATTATGGCAATTTAAAGCACTGCCTAAAGGGTTAACCTCGGCACCTAGATTATTTACAAAACTGTTAAAACCAGTATTGTGGCTACTCCCGGCTCAGGACCATATTGTAATGGCTTATTTGGATGATTTCTTAATAATAGGAAAGACCCGGGAAACAGCTGAATTATCTGTTTCAGTTGTTAAACTCATGTTTAAGAGATTGGGGTTCCTCATTCATCCAGCTAAATCAAAATTGATACCAGTTAGAGTGATTGATTACTTGGGATTCACTATTAACTCAACTCACATGCTAGTGACCTTGCTCAGGGACAAGAGATTAAATTTAATTGAAGGCTGTAACAAGCAAAAACCTTCAATTAGGCATGTGGCCAGCTTGATTGGCAAATTAGTGAATTCCTTTCCAGCTGCACAATTTCGACCGTTGCATTACCAAAATGTACAATGTGCAAAGGAACAGGCACTCAGGGTACATGCATGTCATTTCGACAGGCCCATGCAATTACCAGCTGAAGTCATTGGTGAAATGCAGTGGTGGATAATGAACGTCCCAAGTTGTTCCAGCAAAATTCTGATTGAGGAGCCCTCAGTTGTCTTACAAACTGATGTTAGTGCCTTAAGGGCCTGTCCTACCAGCATCTGACTCCAGAGGCCTCATCTGGGGCTATCCGATCATACCGTGGATGTGATCACTGCGGCCTGGAGGGATAGTACCAAAAAACAGTATATCTCTCATGTCAGGAAATGGGAGGTGTTCTGATTACGGGCGAACATTACGTATCACATAGCATACATCTCAGATATGCTAGAATTTCTGTCAATGCTATATTTTGATGAAGGGTTGAGCAATAGTGCCATCAATAGTGCCAGGAGTGCCCTGGCATCATACTTATGGCTGGGGTCGGAACAACATTCTGTTGGATCTCACCCTTTAATATCGCAGTTTATGAGGGGTAATTTTAATTCCCATCCCCCCAGGCCCAGGTACTCAGAAATCTGGGATGTGAGGGTGGTGCTCGCGCTGCTTCGCCAGTGGGCTCCAGCCAAATCCCTGTCTTTGCCCAAAATCACCCTTAAGGTGGTCATGCTCATGGCGCTGGTTTCTGCACAATGGGTCCAGACGTTGCAGAAGGTGCGACTGGACAGGATGATATCATCTGGTAATACGTTTTACATTTATGATTTAATTAAGCAGAGCAGACCAGGGGTGTCAGGGTTCTAGATTACTTTTTCGGCATACCCCCACGGATTTATGACTGTGTGTAGTGTCACACTTGCAATATTATATTACAAATAGGCCCGACTATGGGTGAACAGGGGATGGGACTGGACTTGCTGCCTTCCCCCACAGTGGGAACCATTGTGGGGGGATGTTTTTATGTTTATTGTTAAATTCTTTAATGTTGTGTTTTATCTTTATTCGTGTGCTGCATTGGCAAGTCAAATTTCACTACACCATTTGGTGTATGTGATAATAAATGTCCTGTATCCTTTGTCCTTTGTTATATTAAGGTCACCAAGGGCCTCAGAGCCAGGTTCGGAATCAGCATTACTTATTAGCCACAAAAAGCCGCATATGAAAGTGTTGGTTCAGACCATTTCAAGGTGGCTGAAACAGTTTCCCGTGTGTGCAGGAGATGACACTGACAATTTAAAATCTCACTCCACCAGGGCGGCATCAACATCAGCAGTGAGGGCAATGGACGTCCCTCTCAACCATATCCTCGCGGCCGCAGAATGGTCAAATGAACTGACTTTTCAAAGGTTCTATAGCAAATCGCTTACCGAACCGGGGGTATTCGCCCAATCCATTTTAAGTTCTGTTTCATAGTTTCCCCCTGGGAGAGAGGGGTCAATATTGTTTTCCTTTGTTGAATAAGCCATTAACATTTTCAAATCAATGTCATAGTTCAATTAATTGTTTTTTATTCACTCATCCTGGGTCAATTGATGCAGTGAGACGCCCAGATTCGCATCTATGGCATGAAATCACAGAGCTTTGAAATCTTCACAGAATCACTCACGTGACTCCGAAGTAAAATAGTATGATTAAATGAGAACTTACCAGTTTGAAGTTTGATCTTTACCCCATTACATTGTTTCTACATAGAGTTTCTAATGGAAGGTAACATAAACAATTTGGGCAAGGCTCCATGCTTCGACCAATCACAAGATAACAGTTCAAAGACCCTGCCACATAGTTAACAGTGGCATTATAACATACCTTTCCCCAACCAATCCTGTTCATGCAAAACCCTCATACATGTTAACAATTGAGGGGACATCTGGACATCACCCTGAACTCAGCTTCCTCCCAGGACCCAGACACTCTGGAGCCATGAGCCTCATGGTTTTGCATCTTTTGCAGAAATTTGACAAGCAGGCTTTGCAAAGGCAGAGATCCTCCATTTTGGCACGTACTAAATTAGCCAATATGATCACAATCATACGTTTGCAAGCAGGTCCTTATCGAGGCTCACATACAGTGGAGCCCCCACTCTGCATGTACGGTATCCTTCCAGCATTGGTTGTTCACTGGCTGAACTCCTTGGGGCAAATTTCTCTAGACAAAGCCAGCTTCTGGGTCGGAAGGTCTTGATGGGTGATAAACATAGGAAGTAAAATGCTGTAGGAAAGAACAACACATGCTGGTTTAAATCGACGGTAGACATAAAATGCTTCTTCTTCTTACTTTTGTGGCAGCAGAAGTCTGCAGCAGGGTGATGCCATCTGGTTCGACATCCGTAGCTATCCAACATAAAAAGGGTGCTTGCTCCGGGTTGGCACCAAGCTGTGACACTGCGGCTGTCTCTGTTGTTGTCGTTCACCTGACTGAGGTCAGTTGATAGGGCTCACCATGGGGCTGTCGACAACATGAGCCCCACACAAAATGTAGAAGTAACTCAGCGGGACAGGCAGCATCTCTGAAGAGAAGGAATGGGTGATGTTTCGGGTCAAGACCCTTCTTCAGAAGGGACCCTGAGGGTTTCGAACCAAAATGTCACCCATGCTGCCTGTCCCGCTGAGTTACTCCAGCATTTTGTTTCTATCTTGGAAGTAATATGCTTTTTTTTCCAATTGGCATTAGCCACAGCCCATTAATTTAGGCGGCACAATGGTAGAGTTGCTGCCTTACAGCGCTTGCTGCGCCAGGGACCTCGGTTCGATCCCGACTAAGGGTGCTATCTGTACAGAGTTTATCCGTTCTCCCTGCGACCTGTTGGGTTCTTTGAGATCTTCAATTTCCTCCACACTCCAAAGACATACAGGTTTGTAGGTTAATTGGCCTGGTATATTTGTAAATTATTGCTAGTGTATGTAGGATGGTGTTGTTAACTTTGGGCAAATTGGAGATGCTAGGACACTAAAATTGAGTGAAGGCTTCTGGGTTGCTAGGCCATTTAGTCAATTTGGTAATTTGGTCAATGTGTCTTTTGCAGAAATGGGACAAGCTGCAGAATGGTGCCAGCTTGTCTAGAGCCTAGATAAGAGTTGCAGGGAAAGAATGGAACATCTGCAGATTCTGACAATTAGGTGTAAATTGCACGAAATGGATTGGGTGAATGCAAACCAGAAATGCACATTGTAAATATTGTTACAAAGCTTTACTTTGCTAGATGTTGATTGGGTTAATTCTGGGTTTCTTGAATATCCAGGCACATGTTGCATAATTCATCTCTGTTAACTTGCATCTAGAAACTTTGTCAGATACATTGTATTAGTCACTGTATTATTGGGTTAGGGGAATGTCTATCACGTACTGTGCTAATCAATATCTGTTATTGGACTGTGTAGAGACCACCCCTATGTGGTTCGGCCCCTCAAGATTCGGGGACCTATAAGAGGTAGCTCCCACGAGGTCCGATGTCGATCTTCTGGGAGAACACTTAGGACTGCGTGACCTTCTGGAGTGTCTCTGCTTGCACGAGGCTAGGAAGGCTTGGCCAGACAATTGCAAGGATCGAACCCAAGGTGGTTAGGTATAGTAGTGGGGAACTGTTATTGTGTTTTTCGAAAATAAATTTTAGATGTGCAAGTGCTTGACTCAGTAGCTTATTGACTGAAACTAGACTGGGGGGAAGCTTAGAACAAGCTATTTATATCGTTAATGTGCAGGGATCACTGGTCGGCGCAGACTCAGTGGGCTGAAGTTCCTGTTTCCACTCTGTATCTCGAAACTGCAAGTAAGAATTTCATTGCTCTTTTTTCAGTACATAATAATACTTAAACACTCTTGACTCTAGTGATGTTGTTGGTTGAGCAATATTAGCAGAATCTTCACATACTTCAACATCAGAGCATAAATCTGAGCACCCTGCTGAGGCTGCAGACTGAGTTTCACACGGGATTAACAGGAAGGGGAAGATTAAAGACTTGCAGAAAAAAAACATGCATGTCCAACATTTTAGAATATGAAATACCATTTTTGATGCCATTTAAATATTATTCATTTCTATCACTGCGATCTTGCCCATCCCATTAATACGGGTGCTGGGGGTTATGGGGAGAAGGCAGGAGAATGGGGTAGTGAGGAAATGATAGATCAGTCAAAATTGAATGGAGTAGACTTAATGGGCCAAATGGCCTAATTCTGCTCCTATCACTTATGAATGTATGAACTTATTATGATTAAACCAGAGGTATTTCAAGAGTATTTCAGCCATGTTGAATTTACAACAACATATAAAAGAACAGGAATTTGAGTTAATGTATTAAAACCCCAACCTCGTTTCATGTGGCGTCTCTTGTGTCTTGTGTGAGATAGGATGCATGCTTGTGTGGTTTTGTCTCCATGCGCGGTAAAGTGACACAGCAGTAGAGTTGCTGCATTACAGCACCTGCAGCGTCAGAGACCCGGGTTCGATGCCGACTGTGGGTACTGTCTTTATGGAGTTTGTACGTTCTCCCCGTGACTGCGTGAGTTTTCTCCGAGATCTTCGGTTTCCTCCCACACTCAAAAGATGTACAAGTTTGTAGGGTAATTGGCTTGGTGTAAAGTGTAAAATTTTCCCCAGTGTGTGTCGGAGAGTGTTAATGTGCGGGGAACGCTGGTCTGTGCGGACTCAGTGGGCCGAAGGGCCTGTTTCCGTGTAGTATCTCTAAAATTAAACTAAAAATGACACATAGTATTCTGTACGCAACATGGCAAAACCTTACCAGGTGCTGGTTGCTTCATGATTTCGGAATCCATTATCATAAAAAAATAGATTTTTTTCAGAGGTAGACAAAAATGCTGGAGAAACTCAGCGGGTGAGGCAGCATCTATGGAGCGAAAGAAATAGGCAAAGTTTCGGGTTGAAACCCTCCTTCAGACAGAAATGAAACGTTGCCTATTTCCTTCGCTCCATAGATGCTGCCTCACCCGCTGATTTTCTCCAGCATTTTTCTCTACCTTCTATTTTCCAACACCTGCAGTTCTTTCTTAAGCTAGATGTTTCGAGAGTTGTGAATGGAAACTAGGCTGCAAGGTGCCATTTCCACTTTGTGTGGAATTACCGACTTTGGCCTTAAGTGAAGATGCGTCTAATAACTTCACAGTTTAATTCTGCAGCACATTTTCTGTGATCATCTGTTCTGATTAACACTCTTTTGCATTAACAGATATTCCAGTCTTATTCTGAAGAAATGTACACGTTAAATCACTTGCGATAAGATTGATAAGAAACAGGTAATTGTTGGCATAATTTGCAAGCAAGCACAATGAATCAATCTTGCAATGTACTTAGGGACATAAAATTAGCATAATTACCAATAAACAATCTTATTTTTACTGAATATGACATTTTAATTAAATAATTTAAGCTTTCTCACCAGCCTTTTAACATCAGGAAAATGTGAATCCATGCTTAACAAATGAAATAAATTGCCGTGTGTGGTGTGATTTTAAAAATGATGGAGATCAAATTACATGATTCTGTTGAACCCAACGAGCAAGGCTCACTCCAAACAAAACATTATTGGTGGGATTATCTTCCACTGGATGCTAGATGAGTTCCAGACACTGCTATGGTCATTGCACAAGTCATTTGTTCACTTAGGTGTGACAATTTCTATCAGATACCTTTTTCAATAGATCATTTGTTCTAATGCAATGCACTGAAAAAGGATCCATGATATCCAATGCAAACAAAAGTAGTTGCTTAACAGAAGTAAAATTAGAAGAGTAAGCATCATTTTAAGGTGGACAACGTCCCAAGGACCTGATGGGAACCATCCCAGATTATTGAGCGAGGCGAGAGGGATGACTTCAGGAGCCTTAGCAAAGACCATGGTATTTCGTCCCCCCAGAAGCAACAAGGACAACGTTCCACCGGTCCTTATCTTTCACTCCACCAGCCTCCGCATCCAACGCATTATCCTCCGACATTTCCATCACCTCCAATGGGATCCCACCATTAATCACATATTCCCACCTCCACATCTTCCGGCTTCTGCATTAAATCACTTCCTCCACAGCTCCTATATATCGGCGAGACCAAGTGCAGGCTCGGTGATCTTTTTGCTGAACACCTCCACTCAGTCCTCCCAAACCTACTTGATCTCCCGGTTGCTAAACACTTTAGCTCCCCCTCCCATTCACACACTGATCTTTCTGTCCTGGGACTCCTCCATTGTCAGAATGAGGCCCAGCGCTAATTGGAGAAACAGCATCTCATATTTCGCTAGTGCAGCTTACACCCCAACGGTATGAATATTGATTACTCTAAGTAACCCTTGCTTTCCCTCTCCGTTCGTCCCCTCCTCCTTCCAAGTTCTCCCACCAGTCTTACTGTCTCCAACTACATTTTATTTCTGTACCACCCACTCCCCTGGTATCAGTCTGAAGAAGGGTCTCGACCCAAAACTTCACTCATTCCTCCTCTTCAGAGATGCAGTCTGTCCCACCGAGTTACTCCAGCATTTTGTGTCTCCCCCCACAACTCCTTGGTTCACTCATCCCTTTCCACCCAAACCAACCCCTCCCAGGTACTTCCCCTGCAACCACAGGAGATGTAACACCTGCTGAATTTCCTCAGCCTCCTCAGGAAATAAAATGCTGGCTTAACTCAGCGGGACAGGCAGCATCTCTGGAGAGAAGGAATGGGTGACGTTTCAGCTGAAACTCCTTCTTCAGAGTGAGAGTCAAGGGAGAGGGAGACTCGGAGATAAGGAAGTGTAAGGTGTGAAATGGAGACATCAATGGTGTTGCGGTTCAAGGAAAATGTAGAATAGATAGTGGTTAGGTAGGAGAAGGTGACAATGAACCATCTGCAGAAAGGTCTCGACCCAAAACGTCACCCATTCATTCTCTCCAGAGATGCTGTCTGTCCCGCTGAGTTACTCCAGCATTTTATGTCTATCTTGAGTGTAAACCAGCATCTGCAGTTCCTTCCTACACATGTGCAGGCATAGTCCTTGTTGTTGTGGTTATTTACTTATTATCGTATAAACAGCGTATATGATGATTGATTTCCCTGTATCCTCAATGAGTATTCACAGTGAATTGCAATTATTTCTCAGTTTTAGTTGTGCACTGTAATAAGCCCACAGAGGGGAGGTTCAGTGCAGCTGGCTCCGCTGAACATGTCATTGAACTGTTGACCCAGGGAGAACAGCATGTTCAAAATATAGATTAAGTTGAATCAACCATTTTGGTGCCTGCTAAGCTGAAATAGTGCTCATGTTAGTTGTAAACCGCTGTTTCAATGCAAAATTCTAACACTATTCCCCAAGCAGATTGATAATATTACCGGGCACTCATTATGAGCAGTAGATGTGGCTGGTGGACAATCTCAGGGCAATAATTAAACTTTACTTTTCCAAACTTCCTTAGTTTTCTCTTCACATCTCAACCTGTAGGAACATTCAAAGGAGACACAAGGATGTGCAGGTGCTGGAATCTTCAGCAAAACGCAATGTGCCGGAGTAATTCATCTGTTAGGCACGGTGGTGCAGCAGTAGAGTTGCTGCCTTAAACCCCTGTCTCACTGTGCGAGTTGGCCGACGAGTGACCCCGAGTTTTCACTCGTGGTGATCACGTAGCGGGAACGTCGGAACTCGCACGAGCAACTTATCGACTCGTGGCGCTAACGGCAGGTACTCGGGAAACTTGTTAACTCGTGAAAAAAATCAAACATGTTTGATTTTTTCCACGAGTCAAATTAACTGTTCAAGTGTAAAATGGAAACATTTTAACTCGTTGTAATAACGTAGTGGCCCCGTGCGTTTATCTTAGTGTCTCGTGAGTGTACCGTGGGAACTTTAATAATCTGTTCTTTTGCTCGTAAGACTGAACCAAAGATAGACACAAAATGCTGGAGTTTATAACTCAGCGGACCAGGCAGCATCTCTGGAGAGAAGGAATAGAGTCGAGACCCTTCTTCAGACTTTCCTTCGCTCCAGAGATGCAGCCTGTCCCGCAGAGTTACTCCAGCATTTCGTGTCTATCTTCGGCCTTTCTGCCACTTGTCCCCGTGGCTTCACTCTGTCTCAATGAACGGCTTAAAGACCTGCCGTAGGGGCAAGTCTGGGGCGGTGGGTGGGATGTGTCCACGTGTGATGCTCCATCCACCCCCCCGGGGCCGAGAGTGTGGGATTGGGAAGGAACTGCAGATGCTGGTTCACACCGGAGATAGACACACACAATGCTGGAGTAACTCGGTGGGACAGGCAGCATCTCTGGAGCGAAGGAATGGGTGGCATTTCGGGTAAGTCTGAAGAAGGGTCTCGACTCTATTCCTTCTCTCCAGAGATGCTGCCTGGTCCGCTGAGTTGTGTGTGTGTGTCTCTCTCCCTCTCTGTCTATCTGTGTGTATCTGTGTGTGTGTCTGCTGTCGGGTCCCGGTGGCCGCTCAAAGTCACCCGAGCTGCTTGATTCCTCTGAAGTGGTGGCCAGCTGCTGTCTGTGTGTGTGTGTGTGTGTGTGTGTGTGTGTGTGTGTGTGTGTGTGTGTGTGTGTGTGTGTCTCTCTCCCTCTCTGTCTATCTGTGTGTGTGTGTGTGTGTGTGTACTGTCGGGTCCCGGTGGCTGCTCAAAGTCACCCGAGCTGCTTAATTCCTCTGAAGTGGTGGCCAGCTGCTGTCTGTGTGTATCTCTCTGTGTGTGTGTGTGTGTGTGTGTGTGTGTGTGTGTGTGTGTGTGTGTGTGTGTGTGTGTGTCTCTCTCTCTCTCCCTCTCTGTCTATCTGTGTGTGTGTGTGTGTGTGTGTGTGTGTGACTGTCGGGTCCCTGCGGCCGCTCAGTCACCCGAGCTGCTTAATTCCTCTGAAGTGGTGGCCAGCTGCTGTCTGTGTGTATCTCTCTCTCTCTGTGTGTGTGTGTGTGTGTGTGTGTGTCTGCGTCTGCTGTCGGGTCCCAACGGCCGCTCAATGTCAGTCACCCGGGCTGCTTCCTTTTTTAAAATTATTTAAAATAGAGATCCATTGCAAAAAAGTATTTAAAAACATAAAAAAACAAGAAATGCTTGGTAGAATGCGCATTTTCCCATTGTAGGTCATATCAATAGATGCGGCCGCGCTGAAATAACTCAAAACCACAGGATGGAGATGTATTTTAACATTGTTGCTTTATTAAACCATACCTTCATTCACGGTTGGCTCAAGAGTAACGGGAGAGGAACTTGCTAACTCGGGAGAGGAACTTGCTAACTCGGGAGAGGAACTTGCAACATCGCAGCAATTACATACCCGTGGGAACTCGGCCACACACTTGATCATACACTTGCAGTCTCGTGCGCAGCCACGAGTCTATCACTCGGGGTACCTCGTGGGTCAACTCGCACAGTGAGGCAGGGGCATTACAGCGCCAGAGACCCGGGTTCTATTTTCTCTATGGGCGCAGTCTGTATGGCGTTCGTATGTGACTGCCAGGTTACCCCCTCCACGTTCTCCGGTTTCCTCTCACATTTATAATTTGCTTCAGAAAAGATTGTAAATTGTCCCTAGTAAGTGTAGAGTAGCACTGGTGTACAGGGATTGCTGGTCGCTGCGGATTTGGTGGGCCGAAGCAAAGATCCTATCATGGAACAAGATAGACCACTCCTGTTAAATGCAATGGGCTGACGTCTAGTACACAATGGAGCGGAGCGTGAGCCTTTTTTCATCCATTCTGTTCCAGTTTATTCTATATCCTGAAAAAGAACCTAATTCATTATTTCCAAAATAAAAAGAATAACACTGAGCAGTTAGAACAAGAAATTAGACAATTAGATTTAGAAAATGCCAAAGAACCAACTACAGATAAACATAATAAGATAACTGTAGATGAAAACTTTACAAGCTCTTAAGTGTACAACATCTTTTAATGATAGCACTGGGTATTACACACACCTTCAAGCACCGGCTACATTTTCCTACTGAGGGGAAGGCGTTATGATTGATGTTAACTGGGCGGGGTTAATGGGAGTGAGGTAACTATATTATTGGTTGCATATAAACCATCTACATCCTTCCCCTTAGAAATAAAAAAAAAACAGATTGTTGTCACGACAACCGAATTAAACAGCAGAATTAAACGAAATCGCCGTAGCGAACAGGCGGCTTACTGATCCTGCCCGAGCGCGTACGGATGTCTCCCCCTCCCCCCGAAAGAGCAGAAGAAGCAGGAGGACGCAAGGCAGCCGGGGAACCAGGGAAGGGCATTGGGGTGGGAGAAACAGGAGAGGGAGAACCGCGATCGGCAACAGGGGACCCGCGCAGAGGGGAACCAGGCGCCCGCGACGGGGACCGAGGCATGCAGGGAACACCAGCCGGGGCGGCAGCCGGCTGCTGATAGGAGAGTGGAGGGGCATAGGGCCCAGGGGGCTGCGGCTGTGGCTCATTAACCGCAAGCAGGTGTTGTCGGCTTCTTCGGTAGATGGAACCCTCACAGTCGACCAGATACGAACGAGGTGAGTCGGCCACCCCAACCACGGTGGCCAGACGGTAGTGCCCACTGGCGGTCTGCAAACGAACAACCTGTCCGGGCAACAGAGGATCGAGTGGTCTGCACGACCGATCGTGGGAACGCCGCTGGCTGTCATGTTTCTCATGAATTCGCCTCTGCACGGAGGCGGGCTCCAGCACCCGAGGTTTCAGCTGGCGCTGGGCAATCGGGACGGTGGATCTGGTAGTTCTGGACATCAGACGCTGAGCAGGGGACCCCATGGCCGGATCCCTGGAAACATTCCTGAGGTTCAGGAGATCCAAATACAAATCAGAATTGGATAGTCGCGCCTGTTCCATCAGAAGCTTGGCGCTGCGGACGGCCCGTTCTGCTAGGCCGTTGCTCTGTGGGTACTCTTGGCTGCTGGTGAAATGCACGAAGTTCCACTTGTCGGCAAAGCTTTTGAATTCTCGGCTTGTAAACTGCCTGCCGTTGTCAGTCTGCAGCCTGACCGGGGTCCCAAAAGTGGAGAAGTGTTTCCGCAGCTTTCGGATCACCATCTCCGACGTGAGGGATGTCAGCAAATCCACTTCGAACCAGTTGGAGTACGAGTCGACCAGGACAAGGTAGTGGTTACCACGCCACTCGAATATGTCGGCAGCCAGCGAGGACCAGGCCAAAGCAGGGGCGGGCTGTTGCAGCAGGGGCTGTCGCTGCTGGTGCGGCGCAAGACTGTTGCACGTGGAGCAGGCAGAAACTCGGTCTCGGATATATTTGGCCATTCCAGGCCAATAGAATTGGCACTGAGCGTGGGCAAGCGTTGCATCGACCCCAGGGTGTCCGCTGTGGGCTGCACAAAAGTAAAAGTCAAACAGGGAGGACGGGACCACAACTTTATGTCCCTTGACGATAACGCCATCCTGGAGCACCAGTTCGTCGCGGACCAGGAAGAAAGGCTGTGCTTCAGATGGCGCGGCGGAGCGCTTTGTTGGCCACCCTGCTTTAATCACCGATGCAAGCTGCTGCAAAGCCGGATCGGCAGCGGTGTGCTCGGCCAAAACCTGTAGCTGCTTGGTGGGAATAAAGTTAACGCCCAGTACGAGCAAGTCCTCTGTTTCGTAGGGGTGGCGAGCGCAGGAGGTACGCGGGGCTCGCGACAGGGTGTCCGCAATGTGCATCTCGGTGCCCTTCTTGTAGATTATGTCAAAGTCGAAGCGCTGGAGCTGCAGCATCATACGCTGCAGCCTGGCAGGGGCAGCGTGAATCGGCTTGTTCAGGATTGTCACCAGTGGCTGGTGGTCGGTTTCGACCGTAAAAATCTGCTGCCGAACAGGAAGTCTCTGAACTTGGAGCAGGCGAACACCACCGCGAGCAGCTCTTTCTCGATCTGAGCGTACCGCTGCTCGGTGTCCGTCATGGTGCGGGAGGCATAGGAGACGGGATGCAGCGATCCATCGACAGACTGAAGGCAGGCCGCACCCAGACCGAACTTTGAAGCGTCACAGGTGACGGTGATGGGGCGACCCACGTCGAAGAACCGCAACGTCGGAGTGCTAATCAGTTTCGACTTGAGGCGGTCAAAAGCCTGCTGGTGATATGGGAGCCAGGCCCAGGCGATATCCTTTTTTGTGAGCTGCCGCAGGGGAGCACTCAGCTCACTGAGGTTTGGTATAAACTTGCCAAGGTAGTTCACCATGCCCAAGAATCGTTGCAGACCTGGCACGTCGGTGGGGGCTGCCATTTCGGAGATGGCAGCGGCCTTCAAGGGGTCGGGCTTTAGTCCGTTAGGGGTGAAAACATGTCCAACATACGTGACCTCTGAGACACAAAACCGGCACTTCTTGGGATTCAGCTTCAGGTTCGCCTGTCGCGCGCGATCCAGGACGCGGCGGAGGTTCAGGTCGTGCTCGGCAAGGTCCTTCCCGTAAACCAGGATATCATCCACGATGATGGCACATGGCAGGTGCGCGAATAATTGCTCCATCGTCTGCTGGAACACCTCGCTAGCAGAATTGATGCCGAATGGCATTCGCAGGAACTTGAATCTGCCGAACGGTGTGGCGAAGGTCGTCAGGTCAGAAGACGCTTTGTCCAACGGGACCTGCCAAAACGAGTTCTTAGCGTCTAGGACCGAAAAAGATGGTGGCTTGCCCGACCTTTGCCGCCACATCCTCAACAGACCGCATGGGGTAATGTGGTCGCCTGATGGCAAGGTTTAAGTCCTTCGGGTTGATACACACGCGTATCTCGTTCTTGTCTTTCTTAATCGTGGCAACCATGGTGGAGACCCAATCGGTGGGCTCGCTAACTGCTACTAGCACCCCCTTTTCGACCATCTCGTTGAGCATCGCCTCGACCTTGTCCTTCATGGCGTGAGACACCCTGTGAGGTGCGCGGACCACGGGTTGTATATTTGGGTCAATGGAAATATGGTATGACACTGGTAACTTCCCCAGGTCATCGTCGAACAGGTCCTGGTATTCAGCAACCGGGTCAAACGAAAGTTGCACTTTGTGGACCGTGCGGTCAAAGGAGACCAGGCCAAGATCCTGGCACGCACGGTTGCCCAACAGGGTTACACAGTCAGAGTTCAAAACTTAGAAAACCAGGTTTCTTGTGGCCTTTTGCAGCACGCAAGTTAAAGTGGCCCTCCCCGCAGGCCTTAGAATCTCTCCACCATAGGCGTGCACTATCCCACTTCTGACACCATGTAGATGAAAACTTTACAAGCTCTTAAGTGTACAACATCTTTTAATGATAGCACTGGGTATTACACACACCTTCAAGCACCGGCTACATTTTCCTACTGAGGGGAAGGCGTTATGATTGATGTTAACTGGGCGGGGTTAATGGGAGTGAGGTAACTATATTATTGGTTGCATATAAACCATCTACAATAACAATACTAAAATATAAATTAAATACAATTTTATCGGCCAGAATAATATGATTATTTCAAATTACAAAACAAGAAAATTTTGAATTTGGTGATAAACCACATAAAATCTTAGCACGCCAACTGAAAAAACAGGAAACAGAAAATACAATTACTAAAATAAATTAAATCAGACAAAGGGGAATTACTAACACTACCTAAAGATATTAATAAAAGATTTGCTCAATTTTATCAAAATTTATATGCATCAAAAACCTCTGCAAATAATACTCAAATTACAAATTTCTTAGACAATTGTAATCTTCCAAAATTAAATATGGTGGAACAAGAGTGATTAGGAGCTCAGATTACACTTCAGGAAATAGAGGAAACAATAAATTTGTTGAAGAATGGCAAAACGCCAGGACCAGATAGCTTTAGTAATGAATTCTATAAAAGATTCTACGAGATAATTTCTCCACGCCGGCAAGATTTATATATACACGCTTTTAAAGAAAATAAACTACCAGAAACATTAACTGAGTCAACAATTACACTTATACCTAAAAAGGATAAAGATCTAGAAGATCCAGGCTCATATAGAGCATAGCACTCTTAAATACAGATAAAAAAATATTAGCAAAGACCCTAGCGAAAAGATTGAGTAAATATGTTAGAAAATTAATAAACCGGGACCAAACAGGGTTTAACAATTTGAGACGGCTGTTTAATATAATGTACTCATATAATACTGAAGAAGACCTAGCAATTATTTCATTGGATGCAGGAAAAGCTTTTGGTCAAGTAGTATGGCAATATTTATTCAAAGTATTGCAAAAAGTTAACATAGGAGATAACTTTATCTCATGGGTAAAATTATTATACGATAAGCCGACGGCTAGAATACTGACTAATAATATATTATCCCCGAAATTCCAATTAGCAAGGGGCAATAGGCAGGGGTGCGCACTATCGCCACTGCTATTTGCACTAGTGATAGAGCCTTTAGCAGAAAGTATAAGAAGTCATCCGAATATTCATGGGTATAATACCAAACACTCAAATAATAAAATCTCATTATATGCAGACGACATATTATTATATATTACAAATTCACAAATTAGCATACCAAATATACTACATTTAATAGAGGAATTTGGTTCTTTTTCAGGATATAGAATAAACTGGAACAAAAGCGAAATTATGACGATAAAACCTCAAGAGCCGACACATCTGTTGAAATTCCCTTTTAGAATTGCAACAGAAACATTTAAGTATTTGGGCATCCAAATTACTAGGAAATATAAATCACTACTCAAAGCAAACTATATGCCTTCATTAACTAAATTAAAGGGGTTGATTAAATTTTGGAAAACACTGCCAATGTCCTTAATAGGCAGAATAAATGCAATAAAAATGATCTTCGTACCACAAATACTGTACCTATTTCAATCAATACCAATATACTTACCAAAAGAATTATTTAATAAACTAGATTCTGATATTATAAACTTCATATGGGATTATAAATCACTCAGAATTCAAAGAAAACACTTGTGTAAATCTAAAGAATCAGGGGGACTGACACTCCCTAACTTATTGTATTACTATTGGGCAGTGAATATTAAAAATATAATCTACTGGTTGGACAGTTCTGCCCAACAGGTAGATTGGATAAGAATGGAGAAAGAGGATTGTTCCCCTTATAATATAGGAGCGATCCTTCTTGAACAATATAATATATAAGAAAAATCCAATTATTCACAATATAATACAAATTTGGAAACAAATAAAATTAACTTTAAAATCAAGAAAACTATCGCATCATAGAAACATAGAAACATAGAAATTAGGTGCAGGAGTAGGCCATTCAGCCCTTCGAGCCTGCACCGCCATTCAATATGATCATGGCTGATCATCCAACTCAGTATCCCGTACCTGCCTTCTCTCCATACCCTCTGATCCCCTTAGCCACAAGGGCCACATCCAACTCACTCTTAAATATAGCCAATGAACTGGCCTCAACTACCCTCTGTGGCAGAGAGTTCCAGAGACTCAGCACTCTCTGTGTGAAGAAAGTCTTTCTCATCTCGGTCTTAAAGGATTTCCCCCTTATCCTTAAGCTGTGACCCCTTGTCCTGGACTTCCCCAACATCGGGAACAATCTTCCTGCATCTAGCCTGTCCAACCCCTTAAGAATTTTGTAAGTTTCTATAAGATCCCCTCTTAATCTCCTAAATTCCAGAGAGTATAAACCGAGTCTATCCAGTCTTTCTTCATAAGACAGTCCTGACATCCCAGGAATCAGTCTGGTGAACCTTCTCTGCACTCCCTCTATGGCAATAATGTCCTTCCTCAGATTTGGAGACCAAAACTGCACGCAATACTCCAGGTGTGGTCTCACCAAGACCCTGTACAACTGAAGTAGAACCTCCCTGCTCCTGTACTCAAATCCTTTTGCTATGAAAGCTAACATACCATTCGCTTTTTTCACTGCCTGCTGCACCTGCATGCCTACTTTCAATGACTGGTGTACCATGACACCCAGGTCTCGCTGCATCTCCCCTTTTCCTAATCGGCCACCATTTAAATAATAGTCTGCTTTTCTGGTTTTGCCACCAAAGTGGATAACCTCACATTTATCCACATTATACTGCATCTGCCAAACATTTGCCCACTCACCCAGCCTATCCAAGTCACCTTGCAGTCTCCTAGCATCCTCCTCACAGCGAACACTGCCCCCCAGCTTAGTGTCATCCGCAAACTTGGAGATATTGCCTTCAATTCCCTCATCCAGATCATTAATATATATTGTAAATAGCTGAGGTCCCAGCACTGAGCCCTGCGGTACCCCACTAGTTACTGCCTGCCATTGTGAAAAGGACCCGTTTACTCCTACTCTTTGCTTCCTGTTTGCCAGCCAGTTCTCTATCCACATCAATACTGAACCCCTAATACCGTATGCTTTAAGTTTGTATACTAATCTCTTATGTGGGACCTTGTCGAAAGCCTTCTGGAAGTCCAGATATACCACATCCACTGGTTCTCCCTTATCCACGCTACTAGTTACATCCTCGAAAAATTCCACAAGATTCGTCAGACATGATTTACCTTTTGTAAATCCATGCTGACTTTGTCCAGTGATTTCACCACTTTCCAAATGTGCTGCTATCCCATCTTTAATAACTGACTCTAGCAGTTTCCCCACTACCGATGTTAGACTAACTGGTCTGTAATTCCCCGTTTTCACCCTCCCTCCCTTCTTAAAAAGAGGGGTTACATTTGCTACCCGCCAATCCTCAGGAACTACTCCAGAATCTAAAGAGTTTTGAAAGATTATCACTAAAGTGATTATCACTATCACTAAGCATCTTTCTCCAATAGCTAATAATCCCTCATTCAAACCATCTATTATTGATAAAATGTTTAATTAATGGGAAAGAATAGGAATTAAAATGATGGGAGATATGTATGAAATGGGAAAACTTTTATCATTCCAACAATTACAACAAAAATATAATTTGAAAAGTAATCAATATTTCAAATATCTTCAAATTCAAGATTATTTGAAAAAATATATACAAGGATGTCAAACTTTAACCCCAGATTTATTAGAGGAAGGAATGAATAGAAAGGCAGAATCAAGCAATTTAATATCTTACTTATATAATATAATTCTAAATATAGAAACACCAACGACAGAGGCAATTAGAAGGGACTGGGAACAAGAGTTATTGATAAAAATTCCAAACGATAGATGGGAAAAAAATCTATTATATGTAAATAAATGTTCGATTAATGTAAGACATAACCTAATTCAATTTAAAATTTTACATAGATTATACTATTCGAAAACTAGACTGAATAAAATATTTTAAAATGTTTCCCCCATCTATGATATATGTCTAACTCAAAATGCCTATATAGCACATTGCTTTGTGTCTTGTACAAAACTGCATAAATTTTGGAATTAATTTTTTGGAATTTTACAAAACTACTTAACACAAAATTGAACCCCAATACAGAACTGATTATCTTTGGATCAATGGAAGAGGGAAGTAAACTAATTATATTCCAAGAAGCTTTTCTTAATTACAGTTTAATAACAGCAAAAAAACTTGTACTCAAATTTTGGAAAAATGCAGCCACGCCAACATTCAAAATGTGGGTTTCAAATATGTCGGAAATGCTACATCTTGAAGAAATGAGATTCCTCCTACTAGGCAAAGTATTCTTAAAGACTTGGTCTCTTTTTATCAACTTTTTACAAGTAGATGGTGCAACATAACATAACTTTAGAAATTAAATGGTTTAGAACCGGGTGACGGATGGGCAAAAATACAAAATAGGTAGATCTCTCATAACCTCTCTTTTCTCTACTTTCTCCCTTTTTTTCCAATCTTTTTAGCTTCTCATCTCTGTCCCTTATTTCTTTTGCTATCTGTTTCTACTCACTTGTCTATCTATTCCGACACTCTTTATTTCTTTTCTCTCTCACTGTTCTTTTATTATTAAATTAAAAATACGAAGTTGTACAAGAATGGAAATATGTATTTATGTATTAGGTACTCAAGTACCACACTATTGTACTTACTTCTAACAAAAATAAACAAAAAAAAACAAAAACAACCTTTTATTTTTACACGGATGTTTCCGTAACCGGCTTCCGCCTCCGCACTAGTAACTTTGGTGTGGAGATGGAAGCCGGTTACGGAAAAGGGGCTGAACATTACCCATGAATCTGCCCATGACTGTACTATGTCTTTTTCGTCGAATGATCTATCTTGCTTGCTATAGGATATTGGGGCCGAAGGGCCTGTGTCTGCGCTGCGTATTGAGTAATGAGGAAGGGTTAGTTAGCAGTCTTGTAGTGCATGGCCCCTTGGGCAAGAGTGACCATAATATGGTTGAGTTCTACATTAGGATGGAGAGTGACATTGTTAATTCAGAAACAAGGGTTCTGAACTTAAAGAAAGGTAACTTTGAGGGTATGAGACGTAAATTGGCCAAGATAAACTGGCAAGGGATTCTTAAAGGGTTGACGGTGGATATGCAATGGAAGGCATTTAAAGACTGCATGGATGAACTACAACAATTGTTCATCCCCATTTGGTAAAATAATGAATCAGGGAAGGTAGTGCATCCGTGGATAACAAGGGAAATCAGGGATAGTATCAAAACAAAATATGAAGCATACAAATTAGCCAGAAAAAACAGCCTACCAGAGGACTGGGAGAAATTCAGAGTCCAGCAGAGGAGGACAAAGGGCTTAATTGGGAAAGGGAAAATAGATTATGAAAGAAAACTGGCAGGGAACATAAATACTGACTGCAAAAGTTTTTATAGATATGTGAAGAGAAAAAGATTAGTTAAAACAAATGTAGGTCCCTTGCAGTCAGAAACTGGTGAATTGATCATGGGGAACAAGGACATGGCAGACCAATTGAATAACTACTTTGGTTCTGTGCTCACTAAGGAAGACATAAATAATCTGCCGGAAATAGCAGGGGACCAGGGGTCAAATGAGATGGAGGAACTGAGTGAAATCCAGGTTAGCCAGAATGTGGTGTTAGGTAAATTGAATGGATTAAAGGCCGATAAATCTCCAGGGCCAGATAGGCGGCATCCCAGAGTACTTAAGGAAGTAGCCCCAGAAATAGTGGATGCAGTAGTGATAATTTTTCAAAACTCTTTAGATTCTGGAGTCGTTCCTGAGGATTGGAGGGTAGCTAATGTAACCCCACTTTTTAAAAAAGGAGGGAGAGAGAAAATGGGGAATTACAGACCAGTTAGTCTATCATCGGTAGTGGGGAAATGAGTCAGTTATTAAAGATGGGATAGCAGCACATTTGGAAAGTGGTAAAATCATTGGACAAAGTCAGCATGAATTTATGAAAGGTAAATCATGTCTGACGAATCTTATAGAATTTTTCGAGGATGTAACTAGTAGAGTGGATAAGGGAGAACCAGTGGATGTGTTATATCTGACTTTCACAAGGCTTTCGACAAGGTCCCACATAAGAGATTAGTATACAAACTTAAAGCACACGGTATTGGGGGTTCAGTATTGATGTGGATAGAGAACTGGCTGGCAGACAGGAAGCAAAGAGTAGGAGTAAACGGGACCTTTTCAGAATGGCGTGCAGTGACTAGCGGGGTACCGCAAGGCTCAGTGCTGGGACCACAGCTATTTACAATATCTATTAATGATCTGGATGAGGGAATTGAATGCAACATCTCGAAATTTGTGGATGACACTAAGCTGGGGGGCAGTTTTAGCTGTGAGGAGGATGCTAGAAGGCTGCAAGGTTGGGTAGGTTGGATAGGTTGGGTGAGTGGGCAAATGCATGGCAGATGCAGTATAATGTGGATAAATGTGAGGTTATCCACTTTGGTGGCAAAAACAAGAAAGCAGACTATTATCTGAATGGTGGGCGATTAGGAAAAGGGGAGATGCAACGAGACCTGGGTGTCATGGTACACCAGTCATTGAAAGTAGGCATGTAGGTGCAGAAGGCAGTGAAGAAAGTGAATGGTATGTTGGCATTCATAGCAAAAGGATTTGAGTACAAGAGCAGGGAGGTTCTACTGCAGTTGTACAGGGTCTTGGTGAGGCCACACCTGGAGTATTGCGTACAGTTTTGGTCTCCTAATCTGAGGAAAGACATTCTTGCCATGGAGGGAGTACAGAGAAGGTTCACCAGACTGATTCCTGGGATGACAGGTCTTGCATTGGATGAAAGACTGGATAGACTCGGCTTGTACTCGCTGGAATTTAGAAGATTGAGGGGGGATCTTATAGAGACTTACAAAATTCTTAAGGGTTGAACAGGCTAGATGCAGGAAGATTGTTCCCGATGTTGGGGAAGTCCAGAACAAGGGGTCACAGTTTAAGGATAAGAGGGAAGTCTTTTAGGACAGAGATGGGAAAATCATTTTTCACACAGAGAGTGATGAATCTGTGGAATTCTCTGCCACAGAATGTAGTTGAGGCCAGTTCATTGGCTATATTTAAGAGGGATTAAGATGTGGCACTTGTGGCTAAAGGGATCAGGGGGTATGGAGAGATGGCAGGTACTGGATACTGAGTTGGATGATCATATTGAATGGTGGTGCAGGTTTGAAGGGCCAAATGGCCTACTCCTGCACCTAATCTAAATCTGTGGAGGGAATGGATTGGTGATGTTTTGGGTCGGGACCCTTTTTCTGACTGATTGTGGGAGAGGGAAGAAAGCTGGAAAGGCATGGAGTCGGAACAAAGTCTGACAAGTGATATGTGGATACAGGTGAGGGGGGTTTGACTAGCGGAAGGGTGGATCATTCAAATGTCTGGAAAGACATGAACAATAGTGCTGCACAAGCCATTAGAGTTGTTGATGTAAACACATTTTGATCATTATACAATTTTTAATCTTGAGTGATTTCTAACATTGTTGCTCAAATACATTTTGTGGTTTGGTTTGGTTTAGTTTGGGGATACCGTGTGGAAACAGGCCCTTGAACCCACTGAGTCCAAACTGACCAGCAATCACCTGTTCACTAGTTTTATCCTACACACTAGGGACAATTTACGAAAGCCAATTAACCTGCAAACCTGCACGTCCTTGGAACGTGGGAGGAAATCGGAGCTCCCAAGAAAACTTATACGGTCACAGGGAGAACATACAGACTCTGTACAGACATCATCCATTGTCGGAATTGAATCTGGCTCTCTGGTGCTGTAAGGTGGGAACTCAACCATTGCACCATTCTGCTGCCCTTTGACTGAAATTTGCAGAAAGGAACTGCAGATGCTGGTTTACACCAAAGATAGGCATAAAATGCAGGACAGGCACATCTCGGGAGAGAAGGAATGGTTGACGTTTTGGGTCGAGACCCTTCTTCAGATTGAGCGTCAGGGGAGAGAGATAAGAAAGTGTAAGAGTTCAAAAGAGATGCAGATAAAGGTAAATATAGAATGGACCACTGTTAGCTCGGAGAAGGTGACAACTAAACAGGTAGAGATACAATGTAATCATGGGACAATCGGGCTGGTTGAAGAACTGGGAAGGGGGAGTAATGGAGAGAGAGAGGGAAAGCCAGGGTTATTTGACGTTTGGATTAATTACAAGTGAGAAATATTAGATTTAATATTACCAGTTGATTTGGCAACAGTGGAAGATGATTCTGAATTGCTATCCCCCTTTTTGTAGAGAATTGGCCCCTCTCTTCAAAGAAGTCATGACTAGTTTTTGGATTCTATCTTTTAGTCTTCGACCATTGAACCAGCAGTAACAACTTTACATGGACATTGGAGATGCAAAGGGACTTGGGAGTGCTGGTGCAGTATTCCGAAAAAAAGTTAATTTACAAGTCGAATCGGTATTAAGGAACAAAAATGCCTTCTAGCCTTTCTAGCCCTTTGTATTCTCACCCTTTTGAAAATACAAAAACTGGAATGTAATGCTGAGGCTTTATAACGCACAGGTCAGTCGCATTTGGAGTATTGTGAGCAGTTCTGTGCCCCAAATCTGAGGAAGTATGTGCTGGCGTTGGAGAGAGTCCAGAGGAGGTTTACGAGAATGATCACTGGAATGATTGGGTTAACATATGATGATTGTTTGAAGGTACTGGGTCTGTACTCACTGGAGTTTAGAAGATTGAGGGGGGACCTCATTGAAACTTACTGAATAGTGAAAGGCGCGGATAGAGTGGATGTGGAGAAGATGTTTCCACTAGTGGGTGAGTCTAGAACCAGAGGTCATAGCCTCAGAATAAAAGGATGTACCTTTAGAAAGATTAGGAATTTATTTAGTCAGAGGGTGGTGAAACTGTGGAATTTATTGCCACAGACGGCTGTGGGGGCCATGTCAATGGATATTTTTAAGGTGGAGATTAACAGATTTGTGATTAGTTGTCAGGGATTATGGGAAGAAGGAGTTGAGAGGGAGAGATAGATCAGCCATGATTGAATGGTGGAGTAGCCTTAGACAATAGACAAAAGATAATAGGTGCAGGAGTAGGCCATTTGTCACTTTGAGCCAGCACCGCCAGTCAATGTGATCATGGTTTCTTCTTCTTCTTCTTGCGAATGAAACATAAAGCAAAGGAATAGTTAGATCTCAAGCTGGGTGTTGAGCAGCCAGGTTGTTGACTCTGCGTCACTGGATGATCATGGCTGATCATCCACAATCCATAACCCGTTCTTGCCTTCTCCCCAGATCCCCTGACTCCGCTATCCTTAATAGCCCTATCTAGCTTTCTATTGAAAGTATCCAGTGAACTGGCATCCACCACCCTCTGAGGCAGAGAATTCCACAGACTCACAACTCTCTGTGTGAAAAAGTGTTTCCTCATCTCCGTTCTAAATGGCTTACCCCTTATTCTTAAACTGTGGCCCCTGGTTCTGGACTCGCCCAACATCGGGAACATATTTCCTGCCCCTAGCGTGTAGAAATAGTAAGATTAAATGAGAACTTACCAGTTTGAAGTTTGATCTTTATTTTATGAGGAGTTACGATGAGGGATTACGTGAAGACCCCGCCAGGACGCATGCGCGACATTCTTCAAAGCAGTGGTGTGAAATCACAGATACCAGAGTAGACTAATATAGTAAGATAAGAGAGAACTTCCATACCAGTTGAACTTTATAATAGAGGGTTTTGGGAGCGGAGGGCACGTAATCCCTCATCGTAACTCCTCATAAAACAAAGATCAAACTTCAAACTGGTAAGTTCTCATTTAATCTTACTATTTTACTTCGGAGTCACGTGAGTGACTACGTGAAGATTTCAAAGCTCTGTGATTTCATGCCCTGGAACGAGACCATGCTCACACACTGCCATTCTGGGACGGAGGATGAACGTATTTCACACACGACACTGTGCTGAAAAACAATAAAGGTATTATTCATACCTAAAATAATATGCCCCACATTGGGTAATTTATTTTACAGAACTTAATTTTTCCCTGCAAACGTCTCAGGATCGGCCACGGGTTTATTATAAAGCATTGAATGCGTTCATTGCTCCACCCCGCTGTGGCAAGGATGTGGTCCATAGGAACTCCCATCATCCTAGCGTCCGATGTAGATGCAAGCCCTGTTGGAGTGAGATTTGAAACATTAGTATTCACCACTGCACGTAATACCACCCGAACCATCTGGATATGGTTTGCACTGTGACCTTAGGTGAGGGCATTTATGGCTAATGAGAAAGCTCTCTCCGTGCCCATAAGTGTCTTGGTGACTATATATTGGAAAATATGTGTCACTATGCAGGGCCGACTATCTGCAGGATAGGCCAGAACTCTAATATTGGCCAAAGGAACCGGGTCAGTCTTGTTTAAGTACCCCTGTATGTAGCAGGTTATCTGCCATTTGTGACAGACATGACGTCCTATTCTAGCTTGTGTAAGGACTGGACCCGTTGTGCTGATCCAAGTGCCATAATCATTCCCATCTAGGATATTAGTTTGTCCAGAGTGAGCCCCGATATTGGTGTCCATCCTCGTAACATGGTGTACTACCTATGTCCCATATATAGGTGTATCTGGGCCTGGGGGGAATAGAGTACAAATACCCCTCATTCGTTTAGGTACTAGTGGGTGTGATCCTATAGCCAGGTGATCACTCCATCTGCCCAGATATTAGATAGGGCACTCCTTTGCACAATAATGGCACTGTAACTCAATCCTTCATCGAAATGAAGGGTGGCCAGAACTCCAGCACTTCAGTGTTGGTGGCTGAGTCATATGTAGTGTTCGTCCTGGTGCTGAACACTTCCCATTTCCTGACATATGTCAGGTACTGTCTTCTCGTGGACTCCCTGCACGACACTGAGATGGCATTGATCGTCCTGTCGGAGAGTCCGTATCCCAGAAATGGCCTGTTCAGAAACTGCAAATCAACAAGTTCATACAGTCATGGCACAGATACTTTCCCGCACGGGGTGTGCCAACCTCCTTGGCCGTTGTTGATCCAGATGCAGGGTTCTGAGACCATCTTTGTACTGTTGGGAACCATGGTACCCGTTGCGGCGTCTTGTTTAATTATTGTAAGACTCGCCTGATGAGGCAGAAGGGGAAAATGCATAGCAAAACAAATTCCCCCCCCCCCCCCCCCCCCCCAATGCAGCGTCGTCCATCGCTGCTGCCCCTGGGTCTGGTTCCCAAGCAACATATGTTGGTAGTTGGTGAATTAGTCTGGATGGAAAAAAGGTCGATATCTGGTGTCCCATACCGGTCTATAATATCTGTAAACACTTTCCGATCCAACATCCATTTAATGTTGTCGTTGAATTTACGTGACCTGGTGTCTGCCTGGAAGGTAAGTGGTTGAGATCCAAATCTCTCTCCCAGACACCAGTGCCAGATATTATTAGGCAATTCATCACATGATATCGACTTTATTTCACCCATATGATTATATATAGGCCCCCACTGTGGTATCAATTTGTACCGTACATGCAACTGGTGCTCATCTGAGCAGTAGGCCCTGAGTCCATGAAACGCTCCCAGCATTTCTAGATAATTAATTGCTAGTGCTTTAAACAGAATAATTTTTGTGCACTCATCTGCCACCACAACTTGCAGTGGTATTAGTTGCTCCCCAACCTTTAGCACTGGCATCAGTCTGTAATGTACCCTAGGGATATAGAATGGGGTGATGGGGTTAGGATAATATTGAACATTTCTATCCACCAGTTTAATTCTGATTTACTTTCCCTGGTAGTTGCATAGGCCTATTGAAATGGCCTGCATGATTTTTGAGAGCTAAAATTTCCCTCTTCCAGGTTTTAATAATGGAGTGGTCCAATTGTGCTGCTTGGAACGCAGCCACCAATTTCCCAATCACTCTTACTCCTTGCCGAATGGATGGTTCCCTGATACCAGTGAGGCTTTTGCATACTCCCATCAAGTCTGTCACTTTGTTTGGTGGCAAGGTGATAGACATATGAACAGAGTCAATAGTGAACCCCAAATAATCCATGGTAGTGGAGGGTTCCAATTTTGACTTATCTGGATGTACGTTAAATCTCTGTGTTGTGGCTGATACCACCAATGTAGCCAGCTCCAATTTTCACCTACAATGAGAATATCATCAAGATAAGCCATGACGATATGGTTATGTTTCTTTAAGTATGCTAAAGCTGGTTTTAATGAATTTGTAATAGCCTGGGTGCTGATGACAACCCATTGGATAAGGCATACTGCCATAGCTGTCCCATCCAGATAAATTTCAGGTATTTACGATGACCCTGTGTGTGACAAATGTCTATTTTGAAATGGGCATACTGAACGGAAGTATTTAGTTCGGTCAAATCTGTAATGATACGGCAACCACCATCTTTTTAGTTTTTATAAATATATTTGATACGAACTCTTGAAATTCTCTGATTGTTTTCTCAATCCCTTTTGTGTTTAGTCTTAACAGTTCAGCATGGCCTGCTGTTCTCTCTTTTTGTGAAGTATGAACTTCCTGCTAGGCGTATGCTGAACTGGGACGGTAGTTCGTATACAAATTCAATTTTTGTAATTATGAATACTTCCGAGTATGTAAAAGTTCAGAGGTAAAAGTGCAGCACACATGATGAAACAAATGCAACCGTCCCCCAACTTTTGATGAATCGGACATGCAATGTTTTTTTAAGACAACAAGACCCACCTACCTCCATGGTTACCAGTGTTGTGTGGGTTGTCTCCGCAGTTGTTTCTTCTGGTATTGTGTTGCTGCGTTGTGGGGTTGGCGCATTTTCCATGAAGGCCGGGCTGGGCCATGGTCTGAAAGACCGCTGTGCAGGTGGGCCGGCCTTCGAGCTTTCACCACCAGATGGTCTTCCATAGCACCGATGTCTGGTGGGTGTGTAGGAGTGCTGCCGCTGTTGATAGTGGGTTTTAGAGGTGCTTGGCACCTTGATCAGGCCTATAGCCTTGGCTTCCTCATGCAGGTATTTCACCTGCTTCGGGAGGTCCCCCAACAGCAATTTTGGCGCATGTGTGCTACTTGTCTTGCATAATTCCGCACTTCTTGATGATGCTCTTCCTGTAACTGTTAATCTCCACTGAGTATTACACAGTCTGCTAGAGCATCTAGTAACTCTTCAGGCAAATCAACCCCATCAGTTGTCCTGGTACTGCTGTGATTTTAGCAGCCAGCAGTTTCCTCTGGAGCTTCCCTCCTGGCTCCTTATAGATGGGCTCCTGTTGTCCCAGATGGGGTCATAGACTGCTGGTACTTTAAGAGAAATGGAGTTCTCTGGAGCAATGTACTTCCCAGCCATAAAGTTAATGGCTTGCTCCTGTAGCTGGTTTGTAGCCATGTATTTTGTACTGGCTTGCAGCTTTGTATAGGCAGTCCTTCTTGAGTTGATACAGCATGTGTTCCCACAAATCTTCTGCTGCTCTCTCTTCTGGCACCTCTCACAGTTGACTGTTCAGCCATTGCCCCTTCTTCAGGGTCAGCCCAGCTCTGACCCCTAATGCTCCCCTGCGAAGAGGGTGAGACATTTGGCAGTCCTTGAAAGGATGCTGCCGTGGGTCTGCGAGGAGACCCACTGTGACTCTGCCCCTGCATAAGCAGGTCACGCTGGAGCACTGCTCCCCACCCGCTCCCGCGGGAAAGACGCCCGCCGTCGCTATCCGTGAACGGGGTGTCTTCAGGTCCGGACCCAGCTGAGTCAACGGACCTGTCCGACTTCCGGGTGTTTTTGCCGCCGACCGCGGCGCACCTGCGGTCCTGTAGCGGCGAGAAGCCGGCAGCTGCTGGCAGCACCTGCAGCTCTGGAGAGACGGCACGCTGCTGGCTGCTTCCACAGCAGCGGTATCAGCTGCTGCTCTCCCTTGGCGACTCCATGGTGCTTCCTCCGTTCTGAAAAAGAAACACACCGAGTCGCCACGCTCACCAGAAAAGGTAAGACTTACCTTCCGTAATTTTTCAAAATTCGCGCTGGAGGAGCGACGCTCCTCCCGACTGTCACTTCCGCAATGCGTTCGACGATATGTCGCGCATGCGTCCTGGCGGGGTCTTCACGTAGTCACTCACGTGACTCCGAAGTAAAATCATTAATAATCTTATGTGATTCAATAAGATCTCCTCTCATCCTTCTAGATTCCGGAGTATACAAGCCAAGCCGCTCCATTTTCTCAGCATATGACAGTCCCGCCATCCCGGGAATTAACCTTATGAACCTACGCTGCACTCTCTCAATAGCAAGAATGTCCTTCCTCAAATTTGGACACCAAAACTGCACCCAATACTCCAGCTGTGGTCTCACTAGGGCCCTATACAACTGCAGAAGGGCCTTTTTGCCTCTACACTCAACGCCTCTTGTTTCACAGACTGGACAATCGTTTCATGAATACATACGCTCAGTCCACCTCGGCCTACGTAAACTCCCATTTGCCAAACATTTTAATTCCCCTTCCTACACTGACCTTTCTGGCCTGGGCTGTCAGTTAGGCCACATGCAAATTTCCGGAAAAGCACCTCATATTTTGTTTTTGCAGCTTACAACCAAGTGGTATGAATATTGATTTCCCTTATTCAAGTAACCCCTGCATCCCCTGCCAATACTCTCATGGGCATAGATATTTATAAAGGGTTTCTCTTCCTGGTGGGCATTATGATATCAATGGCCCAAGGATGTACTAAGACTAAGAAAGCACAGAAGTAATCTAGTATTCTGGAGTCTGCAGGCTGTTCTCCATCACCTCCTTTCTCGTCAAAAGGAAAGACTAAATGTAGATTAGTTTAGTTTAGAGATACAGTGTAGAAACAGGCCCTTTGACTCACTGAGTATACGCCGACAGCGATCCCCATACATTAACACTATCCTACACACACTAGGGACAATTTACACTTTAACCAAGAATCTCACACAGGGTACATACATCCATGCTAATTTTTGGTCATTAATTTTGCAAGGTCTTCGGAGAGACCTGTACATCACCAACTCCTCAAACACCAGAGCTAGAGGCGGAGGAAGAACAGACTATGTTACTGGTTCAACTCGGTGGCACAGTGGCACAGCAATAGATTTGCTGCCTTACAGCGCCAGGGCCCAGGTTCAATCCTGATTACGGGTGCTGTCTGTACAGAGTTTGTACGTTCTCCCCATGACCCGCGTGGTTTTCTTCGCAATCTTCGGTTTCCTCCCACACCCCAAAGATGTACAGGTTGATAGGTAAATTCACTTGGTATAAATGTGACAATAGTGCCCAGTGTGTGTCGGGCAGTGTGAATGTGCAGAGATCACAGGTCAGTGGGCCGAAGGGCCTGTTTCTGGCTGTATTTAAACTAAAATAAACTCAGAACCTAGCACTGTTTATGGATGATGGAGAGGATATAGAACTTCTCATGTTACGGGGAGAGTTACCCGGCACCTATTGGTCTTAAGCTCATAAGGAATAAGAGTAGAATTAGGCCATTCGGCCCAGCAAGTCTACCCTGCTCTTTAATCATGGCTGATCTATCTCTTCATCCTAACCCCATTCTCCTGCCTTCTCCCCATAACCTCTGACACCGTAGTAATCAAGAATCTATCTCTGCCAGAAAAATATCCACCAACTTTACCTCCACAGCCTTCTGTGGCAAAGAATTCCACAGATTCACCAACCTCTGACTAAAGAGATGTCTCCTCATCTCCTTCTTCAAAGAACGTCCTTTAATTCTATGACCTCCAGTCCTAGACTCTCCCACAAATGGAAACATTCTCTGCACACCCAAGCTGGTGTTCCAGCTCTTCCGAATGTGTAGGTCAGCCAACTATCACACCACATAGAACCATATACAGAATCCAACAAAGGAGAATACATTGGCAGGCAAATGCAGATGCTAGTCACAATCTTCAGTCTTGTGAATAACAACAGCCTGCATGTGTTGTAGGATAAACAGTAATGAAGTCTAATAATTAGTAAATAGGGATGTGAACTGTGGTAATATGGTGGTGACAGGAAACCGCAGACAAAGCCCAAACAGGAATTTCTCTAATTATGCCTGCACCCATCATTGTAACAGGAATTTGAATCTATTGTTAACGAGTTTAGAAGGGTCTGAAGAAGGGTCTCGACCCGAAAACGTCACCCATTCCTTCCCCCCAGAGATGCTGCCTGTCCTGCTGAGTTACTCCAGCTTTTTGTGTCTATCTTTGGTTTAAACCAGTTAATGCCTATGCGTTAATGAATTTAAACTTCTGGACAATCATCTCATTCTGTTTGTGATCTAATTAAGTCTTTCTGTGTTTCATTCTGTAATTATGACACATTGCGTTACTGGTAATCAAGTTTCTGAGTAACCTTGTTAGATTGTCTTCCTTCCAATTAATCTTGTTAGGTTACTCAGAAGGAGTATAAAATAGTAAGATTAAACGAGAACTTGCCAGTTTGAAGTTTGATCTTGATTTTATGAGCAGTTACGTTGGTGATTACGTGAAGAAGGCCCGCCAGGCCGCATGCGCACCAAACTTCAAAGCAGCGGTATGAAATCACAAATAAACAACACCGAAGTACATAGTAAGATCAGTGGCTCGAGAACTACCATATGATCCATTATGAGAGAGGGTTGTGCGTGGTGGGCACGTAATCACCAACGTAACTCCTCATAAAATCAAGATCAAACTTCAATTCGGCAAGTTCTCATCTAATCTTACTATTTTACTTCGGAGTCACGTGAGTGATTCCGTGAAATGTTCAAAGCTCTGTAATTTCATACCGCAGATTACAAATCTCAGCAACCCACTGCATTGATTAACTCGAAAGAGAAATAAATGCATTAGCAGTAACATTGCATTCAATGTTTATTTAACAATATAAACAAACAACAGCATCCCTTAAATTTAGGTACTTAAAATGGCATAGGCAAACAGTCCTGGATTGACAATCGGCCGATGATAAGAATTCTGAAACAACAGCTCATTTGCCCATCCGGCGGCCGCCAAAATATGGTCGAAGGGCACGTCCCTCACCTTGGCCGCCGACGTAGCTGCTGCCCTAGTGGAATGAGATGTAAACACACTGTCTAAATGATACGTTGACGTTAATACTGACCTGGTGGAATAAGATATACAATCGTCAGTGTTAATATCTGTATAACCCAGAACCTGCTGCAGCCACCATGAAAAAGTCTGAACTGACTTCCTTTGTGTAGTTGTTTGTTAACTAATAAACAATGCTGATTCCATACTTCTTAGGATTCTGGTGGCCTAGATAACATAGAAGTGAGACTGTGGGGTGTTCAAATGATCTTCAATCATGCTACCCCTAGTCTACTCTGGTTGTGTAGACCAGACTGTAAATGTAATGGCACCTGCAGCCAATTCCATCCTATCTAGCCACAACGTTTGCAATGTTTGCCATCGTTGTGCTGATATACGTAAGTGTCATAACTAAGGATGTAGCTGGAACCCCTTGGTGGAGTAATGTTCGCACATTTTCAATAACCAACTGCATGATCTTGTAGTGGGAGAACTTGTGTCAAGATCTTTTAACAACTCGATATCCGTGTTAGACCCGAGAACGTAGTTCCCTTATGTTGCTGCTGTAGTGTCTCTATAATTGAATTATTGTCAATACCATTTAAAATGAGTTGGAAATGTCAGTAATCTGTACCATATTAAATGTAACATTAACATTTAAAAAAACACTTCTGATCACCTCAATACAGTACTGATTTTTTGTGTGCTATCCCTGCACACTGCAGTGAGCACCTTCATGGCTTGATGTGACAACCTGAGGAAAAAGTCAATCCATTCAAAATGTGTAGGTCAATAATTGTTTTACTGCACAAAAAACGGTCTCCTGAACCACAGTTTGAACAGCAAGTTCTTGTTTTTTGTAATAACCATATACCGTTGTGCCATAATGCATGATGAAGCAGGCAACATGGATGCTTGGCCAGTCTGATGGTACGAAACCAAGCGAGGACTTGCTGACTGTTTTAAGACCCGGCTAATTAGGCAAAAAATGAGGAAGACATAAAGACCATTCCTCCTATTGAAGTGAGAAAGTATTTCTCCGCACTGTTGTGCCACATATTTTTGGCAATGAATGAAAAACATGCATTAACATGATGAATATTCGATGAAGTATTGAACCATGCTTTCATCATACTTCGAGATCCAACATTTATTCTGTGTTATCATCAATCTGAACTGGATGATACACCAGTGGCAAGGAGATTAATTACAGGATATTTTTCCTTAACTATCATGTGACTAACATATGTCACCATCGTAGAGTAGCAACTTGAATTTGAGCATGTAGAATATGTATATTCGCTCAAAACCCCATACTCATGGGTGCATTTAGTGTATGTATTTAGTTGATACCAACAACTGAAGAATTGGTAACTCATGCAATCTCCACTACCTTTGAGTAGGTGATGGTATTTGGAACTTCTCATCTTAGAGTTCTGAAAATCAGTTCATAATAACTGAATTTAACCAACCACACTACTGTAGTGAGTTTCAAGTTCAAGTTCAATGAGTTATTGTCATGTTCAGCAATGCTGAATACTTTTACTTCATCGTGTGGCTGAAGTAGCCTTAGCTGACAACAGCACAAGGTTGGTAGCAACAATCTAATTGCTACTTACACAATATCAGTTCCTTGATTTGCTCAGCTGCAACACAGCTACTATATTACTGTTAAAGTTTTGTAACAGATTGCTATAACCCCAATCTTTTGCCACAAGGTGGAGACAAGGCTAATAATAATTAAAGGTAAATCCCAATGACCAACAAACAGTTTATCCCATACTGCAAAACTTTACTCTTATAGTACAGTTATATTGTCTTTGATAACCTTTGTAATGGGATTTATATAACATGTATCTCTTACCTTATGAATCTGTTGAAGTCAGGAATAAGTTTTTACATTTGGAAAGTTCATATGCCCTTCACTCTCCATTATTCATAATAACATGACAATCCTGCCTTTTGCATGAGAACTTTTGCCCAATTTCTAAACCCTGGCCATAATCCTAACTTACATGGAATGCTCCGGCTGTGCCTCAACCAAATATTTTTACCCTTTTTGTGTTGTACAAAACAAAAGTAAATATTACAACTTGTGAACGGTGCACTACTCAAATTTTGGAAGTGCTAGACCCATTTAGTTGAGCATGATTGGAAGGTGCATGGAATTTCTGAGCTATCATGCTGCCCCCAGCTCCAGTGAACCGCTACTGCCGATGAACACCTGGAGTGCATTCTGAACGATGACTTTTGCCCGTCGTTGGCTGAATTAATTTGTCTGCCAGGCTTCTTCCCCTGTAGAATAGACCTACGTGAATAACCGATTCAGCGGCTGGCTCTCACATCCCCCTGTTGGCGTTGTTCACTGCCGGCACATATGTGCTTGAGTGTTCTATTGACATCTTTAGAGCCCGGAGTCATCTTGACCTTTTGAGAGGGTGATTCGTAGGCAACTCTAACAGCCACTGCCGCAGGCTGTAGGATACAAATACTGATACAAACCCACTGGCCTTAACCCAATAGAATATTTTACTGGGATGGCAACTTTATTGTCAGGAAAGGTACTTCTGACACGTGCCCTTCATCCCTTTGGGAATGCCCCACGGCCATACCCTGAGACTCAGTGTCAGCAGAATACTGACCCATCTTGGTCTCTGCCTCCAAGAGGGAGACCTTTGCAGCACTGTATACAACAGTTGCTGTATTTAGGATAGTTGTTTCAACGCACTATCCAGCCCCGGTGGGGAATTCATCCCCCGACTCCGTGGGTCTTGCTCTCTAATCCCGGTGGAGAATCATCTCCCAGGTGTTGCTGGCGCCGCCTTTCATAAAGGCCAGCACTTTTTGACATGAAGCAGCCCTGTCAGGCGCTGCTGGCATGGCTCTCCCGTAGGCCGGCACTTCACACATGAAGCAGCCCTGTCAGGCGCTGCTGGCACGGCTCTCCCATAGTGTAGATGATATGTGTGTACACCTTTAATTGATAGTAACAATGTCCATGCTAACCACTCCCCCACCAGTTAGTATAATTGTAACCCACACGCCCCTAGCTCTCTCTCTAGTGATCGTGACAGACCACGTACAGCCAGGGCTATATATAATGTATGCTAAATAAAGTAGTGAAGACTTTAAGGTGTATGTTTACCTTCTCTACACATAGGTCGGTAACTTTACAAATGAAACAGCCCTGTATCAGGTGCTGCTGGCACAGCTCTCCCATAGGCCGACACTTTCATACATGAAGCAGCCGTGTCAGGCGCTGCTGGCATGGCCTGTCCCATAGGCCCGCACATTTTACACATGAAGCAGCCCTGTCAGGCATTGCTGGCACGGCCTGTCCCATAGGCCCGCGCTATTGCTGTGTAAGCTCACTAAATCAACATTTTTAGTGTACAGCTTTACCTGTGAAGGGTAAAAATAATTCATAGCAACCTGTGCTTAAACAATTATAACATTGTCAGAAGATATAACAATAACTTTTTACTTTGCCTTTAGCTTTTACTTAAAGAAAAAACACTATAAAATACATACTTTTTATTATATGGAGAAACCCTTTATAGCCTGACTCACATGAGTCCAAATAGGGCTGAATGAGTCCCAGTAATTTCTTGACTGGGGACGAACGTATGTGAGCCACTGACCCCACTGTCAGTGGCTCCAGCGTTGCTTTCTTGCCGCTCCAACGGCATCCCACAGGCTGGGAGCCGCTGACCCCCCTGTCAGCGACTCTGCTTAAATTTCTTGCCGTTTTTACGGCATTCCTGCAGGTTGGGAGCCGCTGACTATACTGTCAGCAACTCTGCTTAAATTTCCTGCCGTTTTTATGGCATTCCTGCAGACTGGGAGCCGCTAACTGCACCGTTAGCTGCTCCTTAGCTCACAACCCGAACAATTTTGACGGTTTATCTGCATTTGCGGTCGGACTGGAATTTCCCCACAGTCCATAACCGGCAACTGGTCGGGCTGCGAAACTGGCAGGAAAAACCTCTGTAAAAAGAGGCTCCTGCCTAAAAACCCCTGGTAAGTAAAAAAACAAACTTACCTTTTAAGTTTAACTTACCACCGGCAGGAGCTCTTTCCTGCCAGACTGGTGCTTGCGCCAATGCCGTAATGGTGTGCATGCGGCCTGGCGGGCCTTCTTCACGGAATCACTCATGTGACTCCAAAGTAAAATAGAGTAAAATGTACCAAAGTAACACATAACAAGAGAAATCGAATATAGGAGCAAAGAGGTCCTTCTGCAGTTAAAAAGAGCCCTAGTGAGACCACATCTGAGGTATTGTGTACAGTTTTGGTCCCCTAATTTGAGGAAAGACATTCATGCTATTGAGGGAGTGCAGTGTAGGTTTACAAGGTTAATTCCCGGGATGGCGAGACTATCATATGCTGAGAGAATGGAGCAGCTGGACTTGTACACGCTGGAGTTTAGAAGGATGAGAGGGATTCTCATTAAAACATATTACATTGTTATGGGCTTGGACACACTAGAGGCAGGAAACATGTTCCCTATGTTGGGGGAGTCCAGATCCAGGGGCCACAGTTTATGAATAAGGAGTAAGCCATTTAGAATGGAGACAAGGAAACACTTTTTCTCACAGAGAGTGGTGAGTCTGTGGAATTCTCTGCCTCAGAGGGCGGTGGAGGCCGGTTCTCTAGATGCTTTCAAGAGAGAGCTAGATAGGGCTCTTAAAGATAGCGGAGTCAGGGGATATGGGGAGAAGGCAGGAACGGGGTACTGATTGTGGATGATCAGCCATGATCACATTGAATGGCGATGCTGGCTCGAAGGGCCAAATAGCCTACTCCTGCACCTATTGTCTATTGTCTATTATCTATAAGGGTCAATAAATAATCAATAGTGCTTTGTGTGTGAAGGAACTGCAGATGCTGGTTTAAACCAAAGATAAACACAAAATGCTGGAGTGAATCAGCGGGACAGGCAGTATCTCTGGAAAGAAGGAATGGGTTAATAAAGAAGTCAATAGTGTTTTATTTGTCACCTATTTAACTGCACATTGAAATTAATTTTGCATATAAAACCTCATATTAAACACATGTGGGCAGCGCAGCCCACTCCTGCAGCAATTGTCTATTGTCTATTGACAGGTCAGCTTTGGCTGGCCTCTTGGTGCACAAGCACCAGTCTAATAAATCACCCGTTACTTGAAGCACCAACTCCTCATGACCTTTCCATTTTGCTCTTTGTGCAAGGAACCTGGAAGAGTCAAAGAGTGTCGTAGAGAAACTCAGTGTGGGGAAACAGGCCCTTCGGCCCATCAAGTCCATGCTGAGCATCAAGCACTCATTTACACAAATCCTACATTTATTCCATTTCATGCTCCACACATTTCCAGCAACTCTCTGCAGATTCCAATGCATGAGCGACAATATACAATGGCTAATTAAGTGACGGAACTGGAAAATGAGGGACTTGAGATTGGGAGACGAGTGTTTGAAGAAGGGGAAATGAGCAGGGTACCGCTGGTGGTGGGCGGAATAGTCGTGGATATGGATGTGCACCTCCTCCTTAATTTCCCTTTTATCCCTCCTCTCTCCCCTCCCCTCTGTACCCTTCCACCCATTTATCTCCTTTGGCTTTACATTTCACTCCTCTTCTAACACTCCTCCAATTTGACAGCCTTTCATCTCATTTTCACCTTAAGACTTTGTCACTTACTTTTCACCTGTATCCACCTATCACTTGTCAGGATTGGCACAAAAATGCTGGTGTAACTCAGCAGGTCAGGCAGCATCTCTGGAGAGAAAGAATACGTGATGTATCTGGTCGAGATCCTCCTTCAGACCCAAGCTTACTACAGATTACACCAGAGATGCTGTCTGTCCCGCTGAATTACTCCAGCTTTTTGTGCCTATTTCTGGTTAAAACCTGCATCTGCAGTTCCTTCCAACACATTATCACACGTCAGGCTCTGTCCACCCTCTTTTCATCTTTTTACCTCTGACTAAATGTCTGGAAAAGGTTCCTGACTCGAAACATTGCCAGTGCATCCCCTCCACAGATGTTTCCTGACACGCTGTTACTCCAACACTTGCAGATGATAGTTAACGAAAAATGACACAATGTGTTGGAGTAACTCTGTGTGTCAAGCAAACATCCGTGGAGAACACAAATAGATGATGTTTTTAAACTATCGCCTATCCATGTTCTCCAGGGTTGCTGCCTGACCCGCTGAGTTACTCCAGCATGTTATGTATTTTTTCTCAGGTAAAGATCCACTAGAAATTACTTTATTAAGTGAATTCTAGGTCAACTGATAATAAGCAACAATGTCAACTACTTCAATTGGCTGAGTAGCAGAATGTAAAGAAGAAGTTACATATATTGAAGAACTCAAGTTCTATTAAACACAAAACCCTTCTAAAATAGCTAAAAAAAAATAGTAAGTTTAAATGAGAACTTACCAGTTTGAAGTCTGATCTTTATGTTATGTGGAGTTGCGATGAGTGATTACGTGAAGAAGTCCCGTCAGAGCGCATGCGAGTCAATCTTCAAAGCAGCGGTGTGAAATCACAGATAATAGTAAGATTAAACGAGAACTTACCAGTTCGAAGTTTGATCGTTATTTTATGAGGAGTAACGATGAGGGATTACGTGAAGAAGCCCCGCCTGGCGCTGGAACGGCATACTTCAAATCAGCGGCATGAAAAACACAGAACATTATAGCCGGAGTAAGATAGTAAGGCTCAACATGGATTTAGAACTACCAGATGATCATTTATTTTATGAGGGTCGGGAGTGGAGGGCACGTAATCCCTCATCGTTACTCCTCATAAAATAACGATCAAACTTCGAACTGGTAAGTTCTCATTTAATCTTACTATTTTACTTCGGAGTCACGTGAGTGACTACGTGAAGATTTTGAAGCTTTCTGTGTTTTTTATGTCGTAGACTCATTCCATATGACACTCTGGCTCACACAACACAGTAATGAGCAAAATAACACATTTTTTCCTCCAAACATTGCCTCAAGTTATGTGATAAATTATTTCACATTATAAAAGAATAAAAGTAATGCCCTTTCCATTGAAAGGCAAGTTTATCACAAAATATCAATTGATATATATAATTTGATGGTATGAACAAAGCAACAATTATAGAGAACCCAACACTCCATGACCAATCGTGACACAATGACTGATTCCATTTAATTTAATATTTATTTTACACCCTCCTGTGGCCTTGCATCTTTGCTCGAGAGGCTCATCTTGTGCCATTCCTGTGAATGTATCTACCTCCTTAACAGAGTGATTTTCCACATTTCAGTGTCTAGTTCCACTGAGTGTTATTCAATGTTTAACCATCTAGAATACATTTCTCTAGAACCATCAGTTTTACTGAAACCTAATGTGGTTTTTTGTGTGTTATAAGTAGTTCTGTCTCATTACCACAGAGACTCTTACTTACTTCAACATATTTCATCAATGTTCACACACACACACAATTTAAGGCCGACAGGATATGCTTATAGGTTTACCTTGGTTTCAGTTCTTCTTGGTCTGCTTTGTTTGGTAAATTCATAAACATGTATGATAATGTAATCTGTATCCACATACAATTATAACATAATATTTTCAATGTTTGTACTCTTATCTTGATACTAAAGTCATCAGCATTATTACTTTCAATGTTAACTTTTTTTAATCATTGATAGAATTGGAGTCCATTGCCTAAGGCAATTCAGGACTATATTGATCTCCAGACATGTATTGCAATTTTGGACAGATTATAGATATATATACATATATATATCTATATTTATATCTACATATATATCCCTTTTCATATCGGGATATTACAAATGAACCCGATAACTTCTTGGTTAGTATATTGTCCGTAAATAGGATGATAAACACTTTGAGCCCTATTATTGGCTCTATCAATTAGATACTCAGAAAAAATGCAATCCACAAGGAACTCACATATATCTAATATGATAAATAACGTTACTGTATACACAGACTTCCAATTTCTTATAAAATATATATATATATATTTTTAAACTTATTTCTGCAAATTGCAGGTATAACACTTCTTTATACATAATTATTTTATTGTTATGTTGTTATATTAGTTAAACATTCATAGACTTCTTTGACCATCAAACTATTGTAATGGTCTGATCAACCTGCAGATAGTCAATTCATATTTTCATATCATGGATGCCTTTGTACAACAATGAATTACTGCAACTATGAATCATCACAAGTGTTTCAACATCACTCAATATTTATGAAAACCATGAAGGATCCGTTTTGGACCACCAAAATGCCTCTGGCAGTGTCTTGCTATATTTTCATCAGACACTGCCCTATCAGACAAAAATGAGGAACATAAAAGAAGATTTTTCCTCATGTAATGAGAGAAAAGCATCCACCTTTCCTGTTTCTTGGTTTACCCACGAGAACATTTGAAAGATTGGTTATTTAATCTGTATACAACCAGATTAATCGTAAGTAATCCATATTAATGACAATGTATTTTCCCCCCTTAATGTGTTGTCTGTGATAACATTGTCTCTTTCTTAGAGATAAACAGCTGGACTAAAACATGTTAGAATATGCCACATAGGTTTACTCAGATAATCACATGATTATTATTTTACTTATCTTATGTGATTTAATATATGCCACAGCCGTGGTATTGTTCACCTTGATATGACATGGACACTTCCATAATAGAACAATCGATATTTAATCCATAAATCCTTATAATTCAATAATTAATACAAATGTTTGGAGAATTTCCTAGGACAATTCATTTGCATTTACCTGGTATTGTTGTCCGTAATCCCAACAAAGAGACGTATCAATTATCTTTATAAGAATAGATAATATTTTTATTTTACCCAAATATTCACAGAAGCTGTCCATCATCTGTTAATACTTGCTTCAGCTTGCAACAGCTGCTAAGCTTATAGTTGAAGCAACTTGTGAACCCTTTTTTTTTTTTAATCCATTACTTTAATAATGATAATGTATCATTTGGTATTTGCATAAGCCTCTCACAAAGGCATACATATTCTTATAAGCTTCTGTATTCCTTCTTTTGGAGCTTTATTTACTCTTACCTAGGCTCCTTATCTAATGGAGGGACAAAGTATGTCAACAAAGCAATAAGACATATTTGTATCATGGAACAATTTTCCCCCTCTTATGGTGCTGAATTGCTCCTAAATCCAGAATAGTAATTTATGAATATTTATGAATGCCTAAAACATAGGCTTTATGTGATGGGTCAAGTCCTTGCCTTTCAACAGGCTTGTAATTGCAGCACTAATTTGCAGCTGACTCTAATTTAAATGTGATCAAGATAAACCATGACCATGTCCTCATTAGTGCAAGTGCTGATCTTTTATCAGTGCAATTGTTCTTCCAGTATTCTGTTTAATCGCCATAAACTGGATTTAATCCTTTAGACAATGTTTTAACTTACACCGCTTGACCCATTTTAATTAATTTCAAGCACCTGTAATATTTGATTAACACTTTGTTAATAACAACTGTATTTCAATGTTGAAAATGTTCCATTTAATACACTGTGAAAGTGTATATAAAATGACGTTTTGTATGTTTTATACCATCACATCTGTACACTGAGGTAATTTATAATATATATATGTACGTACCCCTTCTTTATTGGAGTTACTTTTGGGTGCAAACCTAAAATCAAATGTTTACGTTTTCTTATACAGGTGAACCAATCCTTTCCACAATTTTTTGTAGTCCTTATTTATATTAAATTAATGATCATAATACACCTGTAATCCCCCACAATCGGAGATTTCATGAATTTATTTTGTAACAGTTGTTTGCACCTCTTCAATGTACTTCAAGCCTTCTTTTCCCAATTATATGGGTTCGGGTAAGGCTATGTTTGATTATGTTTATTTATCATAGTTCTGCCTTAGTTTTGATCCATTATCAAATCTTTATATTGGATCATAATTTTTTCCCCCCAAAGTTTAAAGACCAATAGTCTGTTATTTTGTAATCAATACTTTGAATAATCATAAGGCAGGTTTTATTCCATAATAATCAGGAGTTTAACATAACCTGATTTGTATTGATCTGCAAATCTAGAGTGCAGATTTGGTCCCAAATATTATATATTTTCTTTCCCATTGAGCTCCACAAAACTGATGGCAATTTATTTTACTTCAAATGTATTGGTTATTTGCACAATATTTTATTTGTTTTCCATTGAATGGAAATGCCATGCACCAGTTTGAAATACTTTTAAAATTGTATTTCCTTATATCTCATATAATTGAGACATGGATATCATAAACAGATTCACCGTTGATATCTTTATAAACTTAAAAGTTTTTATCATGTTCTGCTGTTTCACATAACAGCTTTGGTGAGACCAATTATTTTTTTTCCCCCATATTTACTTTTCATGGCCTCACTCATTCATTCAGGTATCGTACCTAGTACACCTTTATATATATTTTGTGCTGAAGTGTACTTAAATAAAACATAAACGTTTTATTATTATTCTGCTGTTTTAATCATAACAGCTTTAGTGAGAGACCAACTAATTTTGGTTTCCATGTTTATTTTCCATGGCCTCACTTCTTATTCAGGTGTTGTACCTACACCTGTATATATCAGGTGTAGGTACAACACCTGAATATCAGAGTCAGACAGGAACTGACCCCAAATGCTCCCCTCCTGAATATCAGAGTCAGACAGGAACTGACCCCAAATGCTCCCCTCCTCAGAGAGGGAGACATTGTGCAGCATTGTAACAGGTGCCGTTGTCGTGGGCATCCGAGGAGATACAACTCCCTCTTTTGGAGCATATCACAGTGATACAACTCCCTCCTTTGGAGCATATCATTGTGGAGCACCTCTCCATCAGGTGCTCCATGTGGGTTAGAATGTTCAAAGACGTTACCCATTGAAGGAGGGGATCCTCTCTATCAGGACTCCTCCTGGCCCAACTCGTTTGAGTCAGGAACTTTACTCTTTCCTACGCTCACCTCCTCAGCGAGGGAGATATAATATCATGGCTTACCCTCCAAGTGGAGTTGCCTAGGTGCTACCGGCACCAGTCTGAAGCTGCTGGTTCCACCGCCAGCGACTCGGAAGGCGAATTCAACTGCCGCTCGCTACCCGCACTTCTGCAGTCTCCGTAGCGGGTTCCCCGCGGTCCGTGGCCGGGATTCCCCGAAGTCATGACCGGGATTCCCTGCAGTCCATGATTGGGATTGAACACTAGCCATAACGCGTGTCATTGCGCTAAGGCGTAATGACATGCGTGCACTCTGACGGGACTTCTTCACGGAATCACTCACGTGACTCCGAAGTAAAATCATGGCTTTCTGTCACACTAGCTTTTACACTGTGTTCCAGCAATCTCCTGTCAATGGATGTTAAGCTAACCAATACATAATTCCATTATACACATGGATAATCATCATGGAGTGATAACGTGCGGGGATTGCTGGTAGGTGCGGACTCGGTGGGCCGAAGGGACTGCTTCTTCCCTACAGTATTAAGCTATTAAACACTACATCCACCTCTACATTCACATGGTCGTTCGAAGGAGGGGCGCGTTGGGTGCGATCGCACACCCATTTTTTTCCAGAGGGAAAAACAAAAAAAAATGGGACCGCAATGAGTGTTTCCACTTTAAAGGATTTTACGCGAAATTCCGGAAATTATGGTTCCGCCAATGAATGAATTGACGATGAATTGAAAAAAAAATATTTGCGACCATGCACAGTGGGGGAAGCTGGTGACCAAAGACGCAGAAGCGATGCAAAATGACGCCGTCTCTCCACGCATGTGCAGTGGGCGGGATCAGATCACCGCCAATTTCAATGCATCGCCTCCAGGCCTAGTTTGGGTGAGTGGGACCATGAAATATTGCATTGTGTTGCGGGGAGGGGGAATCTGTTTGTTTTATATCAGGGGTGTTGAACTACCCAAATCCGACCCGCGTAATAGTTTGGGCAAAATAAGGAGTTCCCGTTTTTTCCGGATCCGGGGGAGGGGGTATCTGCCCCCCTGATCCATTGGCTCCATCGGCAGTGTCGGAGCCTCGCCAGTGGGTCCTATCCGCTGCTGGTGGTCGGTCCAGGAAGACCATTCTCCCGTCGCCTGGGCGGGATGCGGGTAGGACTGAATCCGACACCAGCCGATGCTCCGGCCGGGTCCACACCACCCCCCACCCCCCAACGCCAGTCCCTCGCTCCCCCACCTTGGCCTTTTTCCACCCCCTGCCGGGCCCAAGCCGCGGGACCTCGCACCCCCCCCCCCCCCCCCGCCAGGCCTTCGTATCCAACCCCCTCCCCGGTCCCTCGCCCCCCAACCTTGCCTTTCCCACCTCCACCCTCAGTCCCTCGCTGCCACCCTCGCCTTTCCCACCCATACCGCGGGCCCTCGCTTCATCCCCCCCCCACCCACCTCCCCGCTAGGTCCAAGCCTGCGACCAGCAATCCCCACACACTATCCCACACACACTATGGACAATATATACAAACCTGTGTGCCTTTGTAGCTCGGGAGAAAACCCTAACCCTAACTCGAGGTTGATAGGCTTGGTATAAGTTTAAATTGTCCCTGTGGGATTATGTGTGGGTGATCACTGGTTGGTGCGGACTCAGTGGGCCATAAGGCATTGTATCTCTGAACAAAATGTGACACAGGGGTTGTTCTCGAACCCCCAATGTCCTCATGGGAACTAAACTGTTGGCCATGAGTTGTCCCAGAGGCAGATCTCTCTTCCAATAGTCTCTACAAACCCCCAGAGGCAGCGGGCTTTTCAACTCGATACAGGCAATGTGATCAATGTACCAGTGACATCCACCTGCTCTGGCCACTGAGTGCAAATTCCTACCACCCATTTTGAAGCAAGGCGACGGGGCAGGGGTGGGGAGCTGGGGGGTATTGTTCCCAAAGTCTGCATTTATCCCATAGTCAATATTACTAAAACAGATTATGTGGCCTTTGTGCTGTACTATTAGTTGGATCTAGCTGTCACAGGCTGGGTCCAGAAATGGGGGTGCATTGGGGAAAGTGGGAGTGGAGGTTTGGAGAATGGGAGAAGAGGGAAAAGAGGGAGAGAGGAGAAGGGGATGTGAGGGGAGGAGAGGGAGCAAGGCCACCTAAAGTCACGCCGGGCAACCTAAAAACCGTGTCATTTTGCCCGGCTTAACACTGCAGATACTGGTTTATACCGAAGATAGATATAAAAGACTGGTGTAACTCAGCGGGTCAGGCAACATCTCTGGAGAAAAGGAATAAGTGACATTTCTGGTCAGCGGCGGCGGCATTAGTGCAGGGTGACGGAGGGTCGGAGTGAATGACGGGCCCCGCACAGCAACAGCAGTGGCGACGGCGGCTCCACCTCCTTATGCACCCTGCCCGCCCTCATAGCAGCCGCTGAGTACCACTCTGTCAACCAAGATAACTGCTTTCAAAACAAACCCTCCTGCATGTGGAGGCTGGGAGGAGGGAGGGAGGGAGGTAGGAAGGGGGAGGCCCCCTTCTGAAGCACCTGTTCCTTCCTCAGCACCTCCTCTGCCTCTTCCCCTCTCTCTCTCTCTCTCTCTCTCTGTCTCTCTCTTGTATGACCCTCTCCACACCCCCCCCCCTTATCCTGGGACCCCTCCTCTCCACCCTACACTGATCCCCATTCCCCCCTCTATTCAGTCCTCACTGACATCCCCTGTGCTCCCCTCCCCATCTACAACCCCATGCATCTATTCATCCTGCACTGATCTCCCTATCCACCTCACATTGATTCTCCTGCCACCTTCACATCCATTCTACACTTGTCCCCCAATTCATCCTGTACTAACCCCCTTCCCATCCATCCTGCACTGCTTCCTCCCATTCATCCTGTTCTGAACCTCCCATTAAACCTTCACAGACCCCCCCCCCCCCCGATCCACACTGTACTGACCCACCACCATTCATCCTGTACTGGGTCACCCATTCATCCTCTACTGATTCCCCACATCCATCCTGTATGCCCCCACTGACATCTCCCACGCTCCCCCCTCACAAATGTACCTACTCCAACCAACACATGCTAATTCCTCTGACTCAATCCATCCATTCTGCAACGATTGCCTTCTCAACCCCCCCGCCCCCCACCCCAGCCATCTATCCATCCCGCACTGATTCACCTCCCACCCCCCCTGACCCTACTCCACTGGAAATTTCTTCAGAGTGAACATTGACAATGTTTGATAATGGAATGAAGTCAAATGTGTTTTAATTCCCAATTTGTTTTAATCTATATGGATTAATTAAATTGTGAACATGTGAAACATTAAAACCACAGTGTTCAATTGTCACTGCTACCATTGACACGTTATTACAGAATTCATTTTAACGGCAAAGCAATGCTCTTAATATAGAGTATCAGTACTGTAGATATTTATTGAGCAACATTCACAACTATACGTTGGCTTTATCCAGGTTTTACTTCTACAGTCGAACATATACATCATGAATATGGTGAGGAGATATTTCAGTTGTAATTTTAAAGTTAATTCTGAAGAGGGAATGATGGAAACATTTAATTTTTTTTAAATCTAGTGCGTACAAACTGGGTTTCTTCATTGCTGTTCACAACAGATTCATCTCATCTGAGTGTCCAGTAATGCGACGTTTTGACACTTTATACATATTGCCAAAAGAACATTTGCTGCATTTGATGTCATTTGGCCATCTCTTGTCAGTTAGTGTAATGTTCAACCTGTCAGATGGGCACAGTCAGTTTTAATAGCTATTATCATAAAATGCCTTTAGAAATTTTGTTGCAACCTCTATATTGTGTTGTAGATAAATTATGTGGGAAGCGAGAATGTTTATGTACCAATAGCAATAACGACTCATGCTATGTCATCTTAATTTTTGGTCCTTCACAGAAAACATGCTTGCATCAATCTGTAGTGTGCATGGTTAAGCATATATGTTACCATGATCCAGGATTTAGACACAGGTTGACCATATGCTGAATAATCCAACCACATATTTGGTTAGAAGTGGAAAGAAATAATAACAATCACATTCATAGCAACGAGTAAAAAGAGTTGAGATACTGTATTATAATTTTACTTCGGAGTCATGTGAGTGATTCCATGAAGTACCCCACCAGTCCGCATGCGCGTCGTTACGTCTGACGCATGGCGCAGCGACCGGCTGGGAGGAGCAGCGCCATGTAAGTTTAAAAAGCCTCAGGTAAGTGTCAAACTTGTTGGAGGTCGATTTTCGTCGCTTGTTAATTCTTTCTACAGGAGGGCAGCTTCAAGCATGAAAGTCGTTAGCAGCAAGGCAAGCCTTAGCAAAAGTGTCTAATGCCCACGGCAGTGCGGGTAGCGGGCGGCCACCTAGCTCATCTACGGAGTCGCTGGTAGTGAGACCAGCGACTACAGACTTGGTGTTCGAGAGCACCGTGGCTACGCTGGAGGGACGTATGGCCACTCAAAAGTCTGTCCGGCCGATAGACTCAGACAATTCCAGTTGGGAGGGTTCTCCCTCAAGAATGGATACTGTAAAACAGGTATCCAGGATGGAGATCCTGTTAGAGAGGATGCTCCATCATAGAAAAATTCTGTTTTTAAAGGTGTAATTGAGAAAACAGTTTATCAAACCCATCAATTCATATCTAATGTGTTTCCTAGACCAAAGAAAGATGGTGGGTGTCGGATTATTTTGGACCTGACAGGAAATAATCCGTTTGTGCAGTATAATCATTTTAAGATGGAAACGTTCGCTACTGCCAAGCAATTGTTTTCCGGAGAGTGTTATATAGCATGTATAGATCTTCAAGATGCATATTATTCAGTGCTTGTTCATAAAGAGTATCGGAGATATTTGAAATTTAGCTGGATGGCAGTTTATAGCGCTGCCTAATGGGTTAACCTCAGCCCCTCGCTTATTTACCAAATTGCTAAAACCAGTACTAGGACTATTACGGTCACAGGGCCATATTGTAATGGCCTATTTGGATGACATCTTAATAATTGGAAACACCTTTGTGCAGCCGCATTTTAGGTTTCAGCTGTTAAACTCATGGTTGAGAGGTTTGGGTTCACCCAACTAAATCCAAATTGGTGCCGATTAACACAATTGACTATTTGGGATTCACAATAGATTCAATAAACATGTGTGTAACTCTGCCCAAAGGCAAGAGATTAGATTTAATTGAAGGCTGTATCAAGCTCTTTGGGGAGCAATCACCTTCAATTAAACAGGTCGCCAGCTTAATTGGTAAATTGGTAGCTGCTTTCCAGCTGTGCAATATGGACCATAGCATTATCAAAATTTACAGAAGGCAAAGGTCCAGGCACTGAGAATACATGCAGGTCATTTCAATCGGCACATGCACTTACCATCTGAAGCCATTACTGAAGTACAGAGGTGGATTAGAAACATTTCAAATTGTTCTAGCAAAATTTTGAGCGAATTACCTTCAGTTGTTTTTTAGACTGATGTTAGTGCCCTAGGTTGGGATGCTACTGACACCAGGTCTAGCTGTGGATGCAGATGGAATATGCATGAGGCGTTGATTCTCCAATCAAATGGAATTTATTATTTAGAGCATTTAGGATAATTTTATGGGCTCAAAGCTTACTGTACCACTAAGCATCACTTACATGTTCAGCTTCAGATTGACAACACCATGGCAGTGGTGTATGTCAATTACATGGGTGGAATCAAATCAAAATCTTGTTACTGCTTGACTAACCTTATTTGGCACTGGTGCATTAAAAATAATATTTGGATTTCAGCTGTCTACTTGCCAGGCAGATTCAATATGGTGGCAGACACCAGGTCACGCAAATTCAAAGACAACACTGAGTGGATATTGAATCATGATGTATTTAAGGAAATTGTTCTCCGGTATGGGGTACCAGATATCGATTTGTTTGCATTCAGACTTAATCACCAGGTACCGAAATATGTTTCATGGGAACCAGACCTAGGGGCAGTTGCAGTGAATGCATTCTGTGACTGGAGGTCAACACCCATTGTATAATCATCTAAATTTGTTGATTTGCAGATTTTAAGAAGGCCATATCTGGGTCTGGGACTATCCAATCGGACCGTGGATGTCATCACAGCATCCTGGAGGGATAGAACGAAAAGGCAGTACATCTCTCATGTCAGGAAATGGGAGGAATTTTTTTTACATGGGAACATTACATACCACACAGCCGTCATCCCAAATATGCTTGAATATCTGTCCAACTTACATTTCGATGAAGGGTTGAGCTTTAGTGACATCAACAGTGCCAGGAGCGCTTTGTCCTCGCACCTATGCTGGGGATCAGACCTTCCGTCGATCCGTTAATTTCCAGATTTATGAAGGGTGTTTTTAATTCTAATCCTCCCAGGCCTAGGTATTCTGAAATATGGGATGCAAGCATGGTACTGACGCTGCTTCATCAATGGGGTACAGCCACATATTTGCCCTTAACGAAGATTACCCTTAAGTTGGTTATGCTCATGGCGCTCGTATCAGCGCAAAGGGTTCAGACCTTGCATAAACTGCATCTGGACAGGATGGTATCCTCACAGAATGATGTTAAATTTTACATCTATGACCTAATTAAACAAAGCAGGCCAGTGGTGTCCGGGTTCAAGCTTGTACTATCAGCTTATCCCACAGATTTATGGCTGTGTGGTGGCACACTTGCGGTGTTATATTGAAGTCACAAAGAGCCTTCGAGGTTCTGAGCAAGCATTGTTTATTAGCCACAAGAAGCCACATATGAAAGTGTCAGCTCAGATCAGTTCACGATGGCTGAAGCAAGTGTTGGGGTGTGCAGGAGTGAATACTGACAATTTTAAATCTCAATCCACCAGGGCGGCATCAACATCAGTGGTGAGGGCAATGGACGTCCCTCTTGACCATATCCTCGCGGCTGCAGGATAGTTAAATGAATTGACTTTTCGAAGGTTTTATAATAAGCCACTTGTTGAGGCCGGGGTGTTCGCCCATTCTGTTTTAAGTTCTGTTTCATAGCTTCTCCCTGGGAAAGAGGAGTTGCTATTGTATATTTGTTTATTTGTGAATTAAAGCTTTAATATGTTAATCAGTATCATTTTTCGATGTTTTGCTATATTCACTCCTCCTGAGTCAACTGATTGCAGTGTGAGACACCTGGATTTGAATCAGCGTGAAATCACAGACCTTTGAAATCATCATGGAATCACTCACGTGACTCCGAAGTAAAATAGTAAGATTAAACGAGAACTTACCAGTTTGTAGTTTTATCTTTTTTTTATGAGGAGTTACGATGAGCGATTATGTGCCCACCACTCCCAACCCTCATGTCACAAAGCTCATCTGGTAGTTCTAGGTTTCTAATCTTACAATAATACTTCAATTGTTGTTCTTCTGTGATTTCACACCGCTGCTTTGAAGATTGACGCTCATGCTGACTGGCGGGGTTCTTCAAGTAATCGCTCATCTTAACTCCTCATAAAATAAAGATCAAACTTCAAACAAGTAAGTGCTCATTTCATCTTACTATATTGCTGCATGTCATTGTGGTATATATCATGTCTTAATTGGTGAATATCTTTAGTTTGTGACTATTTGAAGCGGAAATAATATGAATGCTTCATTGAGCTTAATTCCGACTGGTAACCACGCACTTCGTCCGAGAACATTATCGCACGTGTCATGCAAGCCGTCTTAAATGACCACCTAAACTGTTATTTGACAACCTAAAAAGCTGCCTCGGTTACCCAGCTGGCAACAGGGAAAAAAAGTTAAGTGAGAGCCCTGGGGAGTGGAGAAGGGGGAGAAGAGTGGAGCGGGGGGAAGGGAAGAAGGGGAGAGGAGAAGGGTAGGGTCGGTAGCGGAGAAGGAGGGATTGGGGCGGGAGGAGGGAAGTGGGGGGTGGAGGGGAGAGCAGAGTTCAGTCTACACTCACTGAATCCATCCCTGTGAAAAGTTAGAGATGGTGATTGGATCTGGAAGCGGACGAATACATCTGTAAATAAAACTGGACAGACATCTTTTCATTTGCACAATTTAATTTATTGTATTAATTTTAATATATTAATGTTTAAAATCCATGCATTGAAGGAAAAATATTTTACAGTGGTCCCTAACCCCAACCCTAACCCTAACCGGTCGTCACCCGCAGGACAGCATACGTCAGCATTGGACAGGGCGCACAACATGATAAAACGGCCAGATGGCGCCCCTGGATTTTGAACGTTCCAAAATCCAGAGGTGACAGGGAGTCACCGCGCATCACTACATGTGTCACCACGCATCAGGCTGCGTCACGACCCGACCACGACTCGACAACCTTTTTTCAGGCTGTTGCCAGAAAATGTCACCCAAGTGGGACAAGCCTGGGGTGCTGCAGCCTCTGTACCCTCTGCTAATTATCCCCCTTCTGATGTTGCTGCTCCCGTTGCCAGCCCCTGCTGCTTGTCACCCCGGCCGCTAGAGCCTGGCAGCAGCCAATGGACCAGGCTGCCACTGCCCTTGAAACTGCGGGCACTGCTGGTGGCTGCCGCTCCTCGCACAAACTCGCAATTCTGCCGGTAAATGAGCAGCGAGTCGGGCCTTAATAAGCTCTGAATAGATTCTATATAGATTGTTATTGTTATTATTGCACTACTATTATTAGTTTTTTATGTATACATATGTGTGTACGTGCGTGTATATACACACACTGATTTTTTTTTCTCATTTATTATAGTGTTTACAGTGTACTATGTTTACATATTCTGTTGTGAATATTAGAATAAGAATTTAATTGTTCTATCCAGAACCTTTGTCAATAAAACACTTGACTCTTGACTATTGAATAATTCAGCGAGGCCACATATACAGCAATGCAAGGCTAATAAAACAATATTTTGAGAGATCAGGCCTTTTTCTTCCCTTTAATATACTTTTGATTATGTCTCGCTGAATACGATCTATTAACATCACACACAATAATACATCTATGTTTTTATGGGTCACTGAATATTTGGTGGTTTTACAAGAAGCCTGAGTATTAACGTTAAATGGAAAGGCTGCGTTTTATTAGTATGAGTCTTTCACCAAGTGGAGTTACTGCTGCTGAAATTGACATTTTTAAAGGCAACATTACCACTAACAACAGATTGGGAAAACTAGTAAGTCAATTTCCCATTTTTTTCAGTGAAGGGTTCAATAAAGCCGAGACCTGGGTGAGAAACAACTGTCTCCACAGCCAATGGGAAAAGTTCAGGGATTTCATCAAAGTGATTAATCGAGAATTCGGTATCAGGAAAAAGAGAGTGCATGTTGAAAACAAAATAGTCAAAATAGTTTCCACTAGTGGGAGAGTCTAGGACTAGGGGTCATAGTCTCAGAATTAAAGGACGTTCTTTTCGGAAAGAGATGAGGATAAATGTATTTAGACAGAAGGTGGTGATTATGTGGAATTATTTTTAACAGAAGGCTGTGGAGGCCGTCAGTGGATATTTTTGAGACAGAGAAAGATAGATTCTTGATTAGTACAGGTGGCAGAGGTTAAGGGGAGAAGGCAGGAGAATCGGGTTAGGAGGGAGAGATAGATCAGTCATGATTGAATGGCGGAGGAGACGTAATGGGCCAAATGGTCTCACTCCGCTCCTATCATTTAATATCTCCATAAATAGCAATGTGATTATGAGCAAATAACATGTTATTTTGAGTAATCCTGACTGAGAAATATTAGTAAGAGCACAGAGCTAGCTATACAGCTCGGAAACAGGTCCTTCAGCCCCATCACCCATGCTGACTATGTTCCCAAGCCGCTAGGGATAATTGCCCTGCGCCTGATTGAAAGATTCAGCATAGAAACAGGCTCTTCAGACCAGCATGTCCATGCCGACTTTTGATCACCTTCACATTAGTTCTAGGTTACCCAACTTTTGCATCCATTCCCTACATATTAGGGGCAATATTCAGAGGTCAATTAACATAAATCTGTACCCCCTAGGTAAAAGGTTCGTCAACATCTCATTTTTGGGGACAGACACACACTTACTTTGAATATGCATCCGTAACAAAATATATGCAGGATTTAAGGATTCAGATCACAAAAACACAACGAGAAGAGCACCAAAGACCATTTATTAAAGTAAACTCAAGTAGAACACAGAAACACTATCAACTAGATCAATAAAAAAATAAAATAAAAATAACTCTTACGCCCCTCTGTGTATTCGAGTCTTCTGTCTGCACTGGCTGGCACCGACACACTCCACGGTCCAAGCTCTCCCTCACTCTCTCACTCCCTCCTTGGTGAAGCTCTTTTCTCTTTCGAAGATGAAGCTCGTGCTCTCATGGTAGAAGTATGTATTTATATAATAATGTTATCTCTAAGAACAACAGGTGATTATGTGTCAAGCCAGCTATCCTCCTTGGTACCATGATGGCATGAGTTATTTGTCCAATCAGAGCTACCAAGCTAGTCGGATGTCTCTGGGAAAGCAAAGCTTATCTCATTGTCCTCGCAGGTGGCCTCATGATGTACTGGTCCCTTTGACTAAGCCCGAGCATTCTTCGAAAACATCTACTTGGCGTCATATCATGATAAAGAACTCTTTTACAAAAACACTTGTTTAACTAGAAACTTTCAAATTGAACAGGTGGCTGGATCGTCCAAACTAAAGCAAAATTCAGATTCCAACAAATATTACATCAGCAGTTGTTTGAATTGATTTAGATTTTAAGCTCGATTGAAAAATCCATTTAGGGAGAAATAAATTATGAATGCCAGCCTTGAATTCCAGTACAGTTAAAGATTGCAATCACTTTAGATAAGTTCAAATGTTTTTTTACCAGAAACAAGCCATAAAAAGAACCAATTAATTTTGTCCTTGAGCTTGGATAGTGGTCTCCAATAAAATATGTTTCATTATGAGCTGTGGCCCAGAAATTATTCATCAGCTGGAAAAGGATGTAACAGGCATTGAGTATACTCATGATGTGTCAATCTCTAAAATATGCCCATTTCTCAAGCCTTGTAGACTGATTGCACTCAAAGACCTTCGATAGACACAAAAACGTTGGAGTTACTCAGTGGGACAGGCAGCATCTCTGGAGAGAAGGAATGGGTGATGTTTCAGGTTGAGACCCTTCTTTAGTCTGGACCTGAAATGTCACCTGCTCCTTCTCTCGAGAGATGCTGCCTGATCCGCTGTTACACCAGCATTTTGCGTCTATTTTCAGTGTAAACCGGCATTCAGTGTAAACCAGCACCAGCAATTCCTTCCTGCGCACTCAAAGACATTTACTGCATCAATTCCCTCAAAGCACAATTGCCAGAGGAAAACAGACAGGCCCATTGGCCTACGTCATGGTTGGGGATGACAGGGGAGGAACGAGGAGGGATAGTTTACGGAAGTTCTGGCACTCGTTGAGACTTGCGAGGACCTCGGGTCCAGATCAACACTTTGGGATGATAACTGACTGCTGTAGGCCAGAGACAGTGCTATGGTCAGTACTTGGAGACTGGAGTGACGTCAGTGAATAGGGTCAGCAATTTGGTACAATGTGCCTAAAGCCCCTGTCCTACTTAGGTGAATTTTTCAGTGACTAAACTGTCACCATATGGTCGCGGGGTGGCGTCTGTATGGTAGTGAATCGTCTCCTCAAGTCGCCTAAGAGCCATAATGTTTTTCTGGTCGCCGCTGATTTTTGAAATGTTCAAAACGTTTTGGCAATTGTGGGCTTGTCGTAGCTTGTCTTCTCCTGCCGTAGGTGCTGTCGCCGGTTGTCGCCAGGATGAGGCAGATTGTTGCCAGGTGTTGTTCGTTCTCGCCAGGTGCTGACTTCGGTGAATTCCATTGGCGACTACCTATATCAACCTAATCAACCAGTGACAGGTACCGGCGACTGAATTGTCTTTAGTTGTCTTCAGTTGTTGCTGACAGGGTTATTGCTTGTTGTAGCTTGTCATGGGTGGACGTGGGTTGACTTTGGTAGGCATAATTGGTCGCTGGTTGTCGGTAGCTCCATGTTGATTAGGTGGTAGGTTGTCGTAGCTTGTCGTAGACATTGTCGTGGGGGGGGGGTTGGGTGAGGCGAACGTCCTGGAGCCGGGGGAGGGGGAGGAAGAGGCCGAGGGTACAAGGCGCGGCAACTCCCTGCCATCAGTCCCCACACCGGCTCCAACGCCAGCCCAGTGCCCGGGGAGGCAGAAATTAAAATAGGAAACTTACCAGTGGGACTGTAGGGTCAGCGTTGTAACGGGAAAAACTAATTGTGGTCTGAAATTATCCATAGGCCATGCTGAGGACCTGTGGGATGTCCATTGTGATGCCTGTCAAGTAAAGACAGCAAGTGGGGGCAGGGCAAGTGATGGCGGGGCAGGTGGGGGGGGGGGGGGGTAGGTGGTGGGGCACATGGGGGTGTGGCAAGTTGGGGGTGGGCAAGTTGGGGCGGGGCAAGTGGGGGCACTGCTTTTTAAAACTTTTAACCGTCAATAACTTGTAAAATATACCATCAATCTGAACTAAACTTGGTTAATTTACATTACAGGACAATGGCGAGTAAGATGGGCCAAAATATTGTAGCGCTATCATGTACCATGTTTGCGCAGATACAAACTGGGCAAACAAATGGACAAACAAGCTAGATGAGAGTTTTAGTAATATAGAGGTGGGTCAAAGTGGGCAAATGTTACTGGCTTCGATGGAGTGTCTTGGATAAAACGTATAACCCAAGAGTTGTAGATGGAATGGAATATTGTCATATGTGACAAGTCCAGTGAAATTCTTTGCTTCCATACCCAAGGTATACAAAGAGTCACCATATAAATGGTGCTGATAAAGTTACAAAGTATGCTGGATCCTCCATTGCTCTTCCCCCACACAGTGGCCTTCATCGACCACCGACCATGGGTTGACACGCGAGGCTCCCACCGACCCGTGAGGCATCACCCTCGCCACCGCGAGGCTCTGTCAGCAGCGAGGCCCAACCGCCGCTGCCGAGGCTCCACTGCTGCTATTTAGGTTCCATCACCGCTGCTGCCGCTGAGATTCCCCAACCCTTAGAAGAAAGAATATGCGCCCCTATGTTTTTATCCACTAGATTTCAAAACACTAGCCAGGGTTACACATTATATCCAAGATGTTCCATCTAAGCCAGTACCATTTACCCACTTTTGACCCATACCAGACTGATTCCTGGGATGGCACGACTTCCATATGAAGAAAGACTGGATAGATTCGGCTTGCACTCGCTGGAATTTAGAAGATTGAGGGGTGATCTCATAGAGACTTACAAAATTCTTTAGGGGTTGGACAGGCTAGATGCAGGAAGATTGTTCCCAATGTTGGGGAAGTCCAGGACAAGGGGTCACAGTTTAAGGATAAGGGGGAAGTCTTTTAGGACCGAGATGAGAAAATCGTTTTTCACACAGAGAGTGGTGAATCTGTGGAATTCTCTGCCACAGAAGGTAGTTGAGGCCAGTTCGTTGGCCATATTTAAGAGGGAGTTGGATGTGGCCCTTGTGGCTGAAGGGATCAGGGGGTATGGAGAGAAGGCAGGTACAGGATACTGAGTTGGATGATCAGCCATGATCATATTGAATGGCGGTGCAGGCTCGAAGGGCCGAATGGCCTGCTCCTGCACCTAATTTCTATGTTTCTATGTTTCTATCCCTTTAAGCCATCCTATCTGTGTTCCAGTCCATGTGTAGTTTTAAGTTGAGAGAGGAAAGATTTAATAGTTTAATTTGGTTTATTGTCATGTGTACCGAGGTACAGTGAAAACCTTTTGTTGTGTTCTAACCAGTCAGCGGAAAGATAACATATGATTACAATCAAGTCATCCACAGTGTACAGATATATGATAAATGGAATAATGTGAATAATGCTTAGTGCAAGATAACGTCAAGTAAAGTCCGAATAAAGTTAGTCCGAGGGTTTCCAATGGGGTAGAGAGCAGCTCAAGACGGCTCTCTAGTTGGTGATAGGATGGTTCAGTTGCCTGATAACAGCTGTGAAGAAATTGTCCTTGAATCTGGAGGTGTGCGTTTTCACACTTCTTCATCTCTCACCTGATGAGCGAGGCGAGGAGAAGGAGTGGCAGGGGTACAACTCATCCTAATATGATGTAGCATATTGAATAAATCGTGTAACACTGGGGCAGCAAATGGTCTTTGTTTTTTCCGGAACTTCATGCTCCCTTGTGTAGTGTAACGTAGGCGTGTAGCCACCTTTCCCACCACATTGCCATTGTCATCCAATGAAGATACATGGGTGGCAACCCCATGAGACTTCCATCACTTCAGTTTCACTCGTGTGACTCTCCACCTGAGTCTCTGCCAAAATCTACATTTAACTTTAGATATTTTTCTCTCGACAGTTGGCTAATGAGTTACTTTTGATTCAAAAGTTGTTATTTTAATCATTTTGCAGTGGCCTGGATGAGGTCAGGAAAAGCCCAGACACCCGGCAGGTTCAGAAATAGTTTAATCAATCATGGCAAACACACAGAACGCCCGCGAGCAGCCCTCGGGAAAACCCCATGGCCAGACAATCGTCCCTGTCCCTCAAGAGCCGAGAGGGATGACCCAAGGAGTGGCCTAACCACCAGGGACTTCCACGGTTTCACTAAATCCTGAAGTTGTAGTTGCTATTTCTCCCCCATAGAGACATAGAAACATAGAAAGTAGGTGCAAGAGTAGGCCATTTGGCCCTTCAAACCTGCACCGCCATTCAATATGATCATGGCTGATCATCCAACTCAGTATCCAGTACCTGCCTTCTCTCCATACCCCCTGATCCCTTCAGCCACAAGGGCCACATCTAACTCCCTCTTAAATATAGCCAATGAACTGGCCTCAACTACCTTCTGCGGCAGAGAATTCCAGAGATTCACCACTCTCTGTGTGAAAATGATTTTCTCATCTCGGTCCTAAAATATTTCCCCCTTATCCTTAAATCTTGTTCCAAGATTCATGACTAATGTGAGAATATAGCTGCATGGCAATACTCTCTACCACATTGCCTGGAGTATAGATTTAGTTTTAATATAGTTTATTGTCCCGTGTACCAAGGTACAGTGAAAAACTTTTGTTGCATACTAACCAGTCTGGTGGAAAGACAATATCTGATTACAATTGTGCCGTTCACAGTGTACAGATACATAATAAATGGAATAACGTGAATAACGTTTAGTTCAAGATAAAGTCCAGGAAAGTTTGATTGAAGAAAGTCCAAGGGTCTCTAATGAGGTAGGTAGCAGCTCCGGACCACTGTATAGTTGTTGATAGGATGGTTCAGTTTAGTTTGGAGATACAGCTTGGAAACAGGCCCTTTGGTCTACCAAGTCTGCTCCAACCAGCGATCCCCATACGCTAGCACTATCCTGCACGCTAAGCACATTTTGAAATCTTTGCCGAAGTCAATTGGCCTACGAACCTGCACGTCTTTGGAATGTGAGAGGAAACCGGAGTGCCCGGGGAAAACACAGCACCCTTTGTCAGGATCGAACCCGGGTCTCTGTTATTGTAAGGCAGCAAATCTAGCACTGTGCCACCAGTTGCCTGATAATAGCTGGGAAGAAACTGTCCCTGAACGAATGAATGGATGAATGAATGAATAAATGAATGAATGAATATGTCTATTGGCCAAGTATTCACATACAAGGAATTTGCCTTGGTGCTCTGCCTGCAAGTGACAACATGACATACAGTGGCAGTTAGGAATGACATATAAAACATTAAACATTAATAACGTTTTCACGCTTCTATATCTCTTGCCTGATGGGAGAGAAGAGAAGAGGGAGTGACCGTGATGAGACTCATCCTTGATAATGTCGGTGGCTGGAGGTATATTGACTGGTAATAGATCAAGCAAGCTATTACATCCACATACTGTAACAAAGGTCCCAAGCCTTAATCATCCATGTCCATATTGTGTGGTTTAATTATAGGCAAAGTGCCCACTGGATAGTTACTGATCTGATATATATCAAGTTAACCAAGAATAACATTGGGCACTTTCTACTCCTGAACAAATTGATATATATGCCTGCCCTAGGTTCAACTCTTTAGGGCACGGTTTACATAAACATTCTGTCCAAGTATTGTGACCAAAAGAAAGCATTACAGAGATGATTTACGATGACTACTACCAACTCAAGCCCATATCTCCTTGTAAGATCTGTGTTGCCGACAAAGCTGAACTACCTAATTTCCAGCGTGGCTAAGATGGAATGCTTCCAGTTTTTTTGTTGATGTGCTGCATCAGTAATGATCATGTCCAGATTCACATCCAAGCTTTGGAAGGATGTTACTATCACAGATCCACGATGCTGTTAAGCCATTTCACTTTCCTTTCACTCCCAACCCTGCGTGTAATCTTTCATGCTGGAGCTGCTGAGCTATTTTCCACTGCAAACAGTTACCGCCACAACTCTAGACGTGCTTTTCACATATTTAGATCCAATTTTTTTCTGTGAAATACTCTGTTTTTTGTAAGCTGAAGTGACAGAATGGTTTTACTAATCTTTTATTCTCAGTTCAGATGAAGGCAAGGTTTGTGTAATTTTGTTACGGAAGAAAAAATATATTTGTCATGATTACTGCAAATTGGTTTTAGCAGCAAAATTAACAGTTGGATTAGGTGTAATTGGAAAGTGAAACACAAAGTAGCCTTTCAAAGAAACATAGAAACATAGAAAATAGGTGCAGGAGTAGGCCATTCAGCCCTTCGAGCCTGCACCACCATTCAATATGATCATGGCTGATCATCCAACTCAGTATCCCGTACCTGCCTTCTCTTCATACCCCCTGAACCCCTTAGCCACAAGGCTCACATCTAACTCCCTCTTAAATATAGCCAATGACCTGGCCTCAACTACCTTCTGTGGCAGAGAATTCCAGAGATTCACCACTCTCTGTGTGAAAAATGTTTTTCTCATCTCGGTCCAAAAAGACTTCCCCCTTATCCTTAAACTGTGACCCCTTGTTCTAGACTTCCCCAACATCAGGAACAATCTTCCTGCATCTAGCCTGTCCAACCTCTTAAGAATTGTGTACGTTTCTATAAGATCCCTCCTCAATCTTCTAAATTCTATCGAGTACATGCCAAGTCTATTCAGTCTTTCATATTTTGTTGCAATATTATTGAGCACCTTGATTTTTTTAACATTTATCAATACATGGCATGTGAATATAATAGACAATGCCACCATTTAATGCCATCTCATTGCCTCTGACGAGAAGACATCAATAATCAGGAGTCGCATGAAAATGGATAATGGGTGGCACAGCGGTGCAGCGGTAGAGTTGCTGCCTTACAGCTCCAGAGACCAGAGTCTGATCCTGACTGCGGGTTCTGTCTGTACGGAGTTGTACGTTCACCCCGTGACTGCATGGTGTTCCTCCGGTTGGTCCGGCTTCCTCCCATACTTCAAAGACGTACAGGTTTGTAGGTTAATTGGCTTCCGTAATAAAAAGTTGTAAATTGTCCCCAGTGTGCGGGATAGTGCTAGTGAACAGGGTAATCATTGGTCAGCATGGACGTGGTGGCCTAAAGGGCCTGTTTTTGAGCTGTATCTCAAAGGTAAAGGGTACAAAAAGTATTTACTAGGATGTTGCCAAGTCTGGAGAATTTGAGTTAAAAGAAAGTTTATAGGCTGGGTCTCTTTTCTGCAGAGTGCAGGAGATTGAAGGGTGATATTATTGAGGTATATGGTTGTGAGTTAATGAAAATCTCACAATTATATCTTCAGCAACAGAAACCGTGCTAACCAGGATTTTGAACCATACTGGAATACTGCAAGTATTGTTTCATCTTCCAACAATTACCCAGACAAACCATTACACAGGCAGAATACATATGGTGCAGGCAAACCATTAGTTTAATTTAGCTTTAGTTTAGAGGTACAGGCCCCGTTGGCCTACCTAGTCCACACCGACCAGCGATCTCTGCACATTAACTCTACTCTACACATTAGGGACTATTTTACATTTATACCAAGCCAATTAACCTATGTCTTTGGAGTGTGGGAGGAAAACAAAACTCTAGGAGAAAACCCACACAGGTCATGGGGAGAACGTTCAAACTCTGTGCAGGATCGTAGTCAGGATCAAACCCGGGTCTCTGGTGCTGTAAGGCAGTAGCTTTTCTGCTGCACCAGCATGCCGCCCCTAGAAACAGGTAGTACAGTGCAAATTGCTGGAGTAACGCAGCAGATCAAGAGCGCCTATGAAAGGAATGGATAGGCCACGTTTCTGGTCAGGACCCTGCTTCAGACTGTTCCCCATTTCCTCCACAGATGCTGCCTGACCTGCAGAGTTACTCCAGCACTTTGTGTATTACTGAAGATTCCAGTACCTGCAGTTCATTGCATCTCCATGAGACAGGCAGACTGCACATTCTGAAAACAAATCATTTTACACATAGATTGCACGCATGTAGACATTACAGGCTGATTGTACATGGTGTAGTCAGACTATTACACAGACAAGGAGGACTTATTATGAACACACCTACTAAACCAACTCAGCATTATGCTACAGAAGTTCATTCATGGCAGCACATACGTGATGCTCGCACTAAGGATCTTTAATCTCCTCACAGACTAATCATTGCTGTTTACACATCAACAGGCCTGATGAATTAGCAGTACGCTGTTGAAACTGTCCATTTCTGAAACTCTAAAATTGTACCATAGACCTCCCTTGACTCTCAATCTGAAGAAGGGTCTTGACCCGAAACGTCACCCATTCCTTCTCTCTCGACATGCTGCCTGGTCTCACTGGGTAACTCCTGCATTTTGTGCCTATCTTCGGTGTAAGCCAGCATCTGCAGTTTCTTCCTCCACCATAGAATCTGTATTCAGACAATCCAGTTTTGTCGATTTAGCAAGCCTGGGGTGATTTTTAAACATGACTTTGAAAGATCTGTTCACGTTGAAGAATTTAATTGAATAGTAATGTAGGAGATTAAATCCAGAAATGCATCTTTTTTTACTGAATTAAACTTATTTAATGGACATCAGCCATAGTCCAGGTGGATAGATTGCCGCATGGACATTTTACTGGTCAAGTGCTGAAAGAAGACACTGTTTTATCTACTGTACAAACTCTCATTGTAAATGATACACCCATCCATGTTCTCCAGAGATGCTGCCTGACTTGTTGAGTTACTCCAGGGTCTGGTAAGGGTGTTAGGGGCTGAGCGGCCTATTTTATTGTCTTCTTGTACATTGAGAGACATTTGACAAAATAAGGAAAGAGCAGGGTTTCATTGCTTGAAACCACCAAACTCCATCTTGCAAACGCTGAGATGACTGGCAAGATATATATAGCATCAAAGCCCAATCAGCTCAAGTAATCTTGAGTTTAACAGATCCTTCAGGTATGTCACCCAATTAACTCACAAAATCAAGTGTTAGTGAAACAAACACAAGCATTTACTCAAGGATACAAAGTACTGGAGTAACTCAGCAGGTCAGGCAGCATCTTTGGAGGACATGGATAGGTGCATCTGCAGTGTGCTGTTTTTAATTTATAGTTTAGTTTAGTTTAGTTTAGAGATACAGCATGGAAACAGGCCCCTCGGCCCACCGGGTCCCCGTCGACCAGCAATCGCTGCATATTAACACTATCCTACACATACTAGGCCAATTTACACATACAGCAAGCCAATTAACCTACAAACCGTTACATCTTTGGAGTGTGGGAGGAAACCAAAGATCTCGGATAAAACCCACGCGGCCATGAGGAGAACATACAAGCTCCATACAGACAGCGCCAACAGTTGGGATCAAACCCGTGTCTCTGCTGCTACAAGTGCTGTGAGGCAGCAACTATACCACTGCGCCACCGTGCCATTTTATAATTTTTAAATGTAAAATGCGCGAATGCGCATTTTTAATGTTGGTACTGCCATTGAGTAACACATGGTCTGACGATGGGACTCAACCCAAAATGTCACCTGTCCATGTTCTCCAGAGATGCTTGCTGTCCTGCTGAGTTACTCCTGTGTCTTTTAGTGTATCAACCAGCACTTGCAGTTCCATGTTTCGACAAGAACACTCGGCCTCGGTGGCACAGAGTAGCCATGGATGTGGGGTTCACACTGAGAAGAAGCCATTACTAAATTGCTAGTTCAATATAATTAACTCAGACAAAGTCCTTCACTCCAATTAATTTCCTGTTCTGCGATTTTACAAAATAATCAATTTTGCGAATGAATAAACGATCATAAGAACTAACAATGGGAAATCATAACTTTTAGCAACAAAGTAAATAAAGCTTGGATCAGGCATTTGGTTAAAGTTACATTTTGAATGAATAAATGAATATGTTTATTGGCCAAGTATTCACATACAAGGAATTTGCTTTGGTGCTCCACCCGCAAGTGACAACATGACATACAGTGACAGTTAGGAATGACACATAAAACATTAAACATTAATAATAAATAACCAAAATGTTAAGGCAAATATAGTTTGGGATCCAAACGGTGCAGTTTGAATCTTTTGCCTCATCTTGCTTTCAGTGTTCATCATTGAGTATGCGGATGGTAATGTTGTATAAATATTGTGCATGCAGATGATGAATCTCATGCTGCAACCCATATTAAATCAATAATAATGATGCTGGAAAATTGGATGGCATCCAGAAATGCAAAGATCAATCTGTGCAACAGAAAATTTAAAAGACGATCTTATCACGGAGTAAGTTAAATTGAAAGGAATAGCACAGAAGCTGCTAAATCTAATTTTAGTTTGATTGTAAACATATTATTTTCAAAATAGCTTTCGATATGATAGAATTGACTATTCTGGAAAAATGTTTTCTCGGCAAGCATATATAAATAGTAACCATTCAATCTCTTCAGGGGTGGTACATCTCCACTCAAACAATTTTTGTAACCTTGAGTACTGGCCTTGAAATAAAGTTATAGAGAGTCATAGAGTCATACAGCATTGATACACGCCCATTGGCCCAACTTACTCACACCAACTACACTAGTCCCACCTGCCTGCATTTGTGCAATATCCCTCCAAACCTTTTGTATCTATGTACCCGTCTAAATGTGTAGGAAGGAACTGCAGAAGCTAGTTTAAACCAAAGATCCTATAGCAAGCAAGATAGATCACTCGACTAAAAAGACATAGTACGGTTATGGGCAGAATCATGGGTAATTTTCGGCCCCATATCCGTAACCGTCTTCCGTCTCTGTACCAAAGATCCCATAGTGGAGCAAAGATACTAGTGCTGAGACGGAACCCGGTTACGGAAACATCCTAGTAAAAATAAAAGTTATTCGGTAAAAATCTTCTCCTCGTTTTCAGAATTATAATTTATTAACGCAAACTGTTCCCCCGCAACATTGATTACACTGCGAGTCGGGTCAGGTCGGGTTACTGAAATGGATGAAAAAAAGGCCCACGTTCCGCTCCGTTGTGTTCTACACATCAGCCCATTACATTTAGAAGGAGTGGTCTAACTTGCTTTGCTATAGGTTCTTTGGTTTAAACCGAAGATAGACACAAAGTGCTGGAGTAACTCAGCGGGGCAGGCAGCCTGGAAAATATATGGGAATACTTCATCCCAACACCACACTTGCAGTGTGTTAATATGGAGTTTGGTACAGTTTTACAATCAAATTGACATTCTCTATGGAAACAGTTGCGTGAAAGTGGTGTGGCCATTGGTAGCTTTCTATAATTTCCTCTTTGTGATCATTGGCTCTTGACAAACTATTGATACAGAAGATCTCAATCTCACAAAAGAAGATACAAAGTGCTGTGGTGACACAGCAGGTCAGGCAACATCTCTGGAGAACATGGATAGGTGATGTTTCTTCAGATTGAAGAAGTGTCCCAACCCAAATCGTCATCTATCCATGTTCTGTGGAGATGCTGCCTGACCCGCTCAGATACTCCAGCATTTTGTATCTTGTACACCAGCATCTGCAGTTCCTTGTTTCTCCATCTTACTCTCACAACTGGTTCTGTTCTCACGTGATTTTCACACACATGACTTTGTCTAATTATTTGGAAATGCTGGGTGTTCCCCTAAGATGACCAGAGATTAGCTAGTTCCACACAAATAAGGAAAAGTGCATTCCAGATGTTGATGATTAGAATCATGCCTCCCAGTGCATTTAGTTTAGTTTAGCTTAATTTAGAGATAAAGCACGGAAACAGGCCCTTCGGCTCACCTACACACACTAGGGACAATTTACACAAACACCAAGTCAATTAACCTACAAACCTGTATGTGTTTGGAGTGTGGGAGGAAACCGAAGACCTCGGAGAAAACCCACTTGGTAACGGGGAGAACGTACAAACTCCGTTCAGGCAGCACCCATAGTCAGGATCGAACCCGGGTCTCCGGCGCTTGCAAGCGCTGTAAGGCAACAACTCTATCGCTGCACCACCCACTAAGACTAAGAACACAAGAAATAGGAACGGGATCAGGTTATTTAGGTCCCTGAATCTGACCTGTCTTTCAATGGGAATGTGGGTCAAGTCAAGAGCCAAGAGGATTTAATTGGCACATGAACTGTGAATGGAAGAATTTAATTCCTGCCCTTAAACTCACCTGATCACCACATCATTTGTGTTTCATGTGTTTAAATGAATGCCAGCCTGAATCTTAAATGTATTTTGAGTGAGTTTCCACAGCCCTCTGGGGAAATGACATTTCAAGCTTCACAATGTTGAGAAGAGAAACTTCTCCTTATCCCAATATCATTAACAATCATGAGCCGAATAGGGATAAGTGACATTTTGGATTGTTGACACTTCTTCTATCTGAAGAAGGGCCCATGCTGAAACATCACCTATCCATGTTCTCCAGAGATGCTGCCTGGCCCGCTGTGTTACCCCAGCACTTTGTGTCTTCTTTTGTGAGAGTGCTGGAGGAATTCAATGGGTCAGGCAGTATCAGGGCTGGGAATGGACAGGCGGTGTTTCAGATCTTCAGATTGAAGAAGATTCCCGGCTGGAAACGTTGCCTGTCCAATCCCTCCCCAGATGCTGCCTGATCCATTGAGTTGCTCCAGCACTTTGTGTTTAGCTCACAACTCCAGAATCTGCAATCTCTTGTATCCTCCTTTACCACCCAGAAGGTACGTAGAATTCCGAGGCTGGGGAAATATTATTTGTGTGTTTATCTGTTAATCTTTCTACAAATCATATACATTTCATTGAAATTATTCACCTTCTTATACACTCCCAAGAGTTTATACTACACAATCTCTCAAAGCAACAATCCCCTGGAGCAATATACAGTCGAAGTATATCTTCATGCAACTTTTCAGTATTCCATACACAAGCCACCCAGATCCTTCTTGTATACCAACATGGTTGAATGAGCTTATGGTTGGACTTCCGGTTGGCAGGAGAGCATGGTGGCTGAGTAGACAGAGAGCTCCATACAGTCGGATAAATAAACCTCCCTTAAATTTAAAGTAAGCGAGTATTTAAGTTTTAAATGAATACTTAAATGAAGTGGGGGAGTCAAAACAAAGAGCAGAAAGATGCAAAAAAAGCAAGAAACAGAAGGACAGGCTCGAAGCGACACAAACAAAGAGAAAAACAAACAAGTTGGTGTAGACGATGCAACAGAGGCCTTTCATGAAGGATTAAAAAGCATATGCACAAGTCAGCAACTTGAGAAGAGAATTAAAAGTGGACTTCACATCATTCAAAGACAAATTCAAGCGGGATATGAGGGAAGAGTGGCCGAACTTAAACATGAAATGAATCATCAATTTGCAGCGAATGCGCAAGCAATACTACACCAAAAAAAATCGGAAGAAGCCGCCGACAGAATAGAGGAGCTGGAAACATAGAGTGTCGCTGCAAACATCGTACTTCAAGAAACACTGAAAGTTCAAAAGTTACTTGTCGACAAACTGAATGATCTGGGGTCCAGATCCCGAAGAAATGATCTGCGGATATACGGTGTGCCGGAGGGTGCGGAAGGCAGCTCAGTACCTCCATTTGTGGAGAAACTGCTCAGAAGTTAAATGTCAATCCTTGAAATGACAGATTTACAGATTCAACGAGCACACAGAGCCCTAGCACAGAAACCAAGCCCCAGCTCCCCTCCGAGATCCATAATTGTCCACTTTCTCCAGTTTAAAGTTTAAGGGATAGTTCTCAAACAGGCATGGCAAAAGTAGATCCAACTTGGAGAACGAATGCTGTCTTTTGACCATAAATATACTACCACTGTTGTACAACAACGTAAGGCATACAAATATGTTAAAAGCATCCTAAAAGAGGAAGGAATCTGCTTTCGGACACCATTTACTAAGATACGTATTCACTGGAAGAGCGGACACCAAACCTACAACAACACACGGGAAGCCGTGCAAGAGCTACAACGGAGAGGCTACAAAGTGGAAGAGTTGCGGGGAGACACGGACATGCCGCCACTGCATGAACAACTCCGCCATACGGCGCGGTGGCAGCTCGTCGAGAGACATGGAGAATCAGAGACAGTCAGGCGAGCGCGGGAGAACCTTCAAGAATTCCAACGAAAGACTCATGCTTGAACTGAGATATGATTATGAAGGTACGCATAGACATATATAATAAAGTGGTCTCCGCCGCAATATGTTAGAATACTGAGTTCTTATGGAATCCTAGGTTTACAAATATGTGTATAGATATGTATATTCATAGACAAATCCGTTTATCAGCCTGGTTCTAAAAATATCACCAAGCATCACAGACCTCATGTGAGTGTAATTAATGTTAATTTAATACAACGTTCTGCATTAGATAAATCCGACTGTTACGGAGATTAGCAAAATATTAGCTAGAATGCATGGAGGGCCCCATGGAGGGTTATCCCCCTTATCTAGTAGAAGGCCCTATCTTAGTGTTAGGCTTCCCCCCTCAATGTACAAAGGAATTCGGGATCTATGGTGGAGAGAGAATACCATATATGTTTCAATGTTTTGTTTGGTTTTGCCAGGCAAAACGCCTTTGTTTATTGATATGTTTTGGTTTGTTGTTCAGAATGGTTCTGGTGATGAGTTGAGGGGATACAGTGAAATCAATCATACTAAGTATTAATGATGCAATGTCAAGGACTTAAGCTGATGTCTCTAAATGTTAATGGTTTGGGTAATCGAATTAAGAGGGCTCAAGTCATGACTAAATTGAAAAATTCAAGATGCATATTACTTTCTCACATGAAACCCATTTATCGCGACAAGAGCATGAGAAGCTGAAAAGATTTGGATATAAAAACACATATTATGGCTCACATACTTGTAGTCATTAAAGAGGAATGGCAATCTTGATATCAAACTCAGTTAAATTAGATTTTTTTTAAAGAAATAAAAGAAGGGAGGTATATCATAGTAAAGGGCAAAGTTGATAATAATATCCTGACACTGGTGAATATCTATGCTCCCCAGATAGTGATAAACATTTTTTTAAATCCCCATTATTGTAATGGAAGCTGAAGGAATTTGTATATGTGGGGGGGATCTGAATGTTGTACTGAATCATAGGCTTGATACGAAAAGTAAAAAGAATAATAAGAGCCAGTTAACAAAACTACTAAACACTACATGTGAAGAATTTGGGTTTCTTGATGTCTGGAGGAATTTTCATCCTCTAGAAAGAGACTATACACATTACTCAATACCGCGCTCAGTTTACGCCAGAATGGACAATTTCTTAATGCTGAAAGACGACTGTTATAGAGTAATGGATTGCAGAATTGGCATGGTAGATGTATTCGACCATAATTCCATATACTTAACAACTTAACAATTCAAATGGACAGTAGAAGGAAAAACACAGTGTGGCGATTAAATGTTGGAATACTGAATGATAAAACAACTGTTAATGACATTACATTGGAAATAAAAAATTATCTAGAGGAGAATGACATTGGGGAGGTGGACCCATCCATACTATGGGACACATTGAAGGCTGTAATACGAGGTAGGTTAATAGCTAGGGCATCACATATTAAAAAGGCCAGAATGAAATCATATAATGTTGATATTTGACCTGAAGAATTTCGAACAGAAGTACTAAAATAATAAGGACCAGAGAACCTATAAGCATATAGACGATTTGAGGGGACAAATGGATGGAATATTGAGTCAAGAGGTGGAGCAAAAAGCAAGATTTGTAAAACAGGCACATTATGAGCTTGGCCTTAAATCCACTAAAATACTTGCCCGAAGGCTACGCAAACAACAGGCTGACAACACCATACACAAAATTAAGGACCCCTGTACACAGAAATTGAAGAGTGAACCAATATAAAAATAACATATCTTCCAGGAATATTATGAAGAATTATATACACAAACCTCTACAGTAGATGGGGAATCAATGAGGACTTTTTTAAGCACAATAGATCTGCCCTGTATTGGAGAGACACAAAATAAAATAATCACTGCAGATATATCACTGGAGGAGATAGAGAAGACAATTGGTAGGATGAAAACAAACAAGGCCCCAGGCAGCGACGGTTTCCCTATAGAATGGTATAAAATATTTAGGAATGAGCTGAACCCACTTCTTCTGAGAAACTTTACCTGGATTATCAAAGAAGGCAAGACACCCCCGTCATGGAAAGAGGCAATTATAATATTAATCCCCAAAGAGAACTAAGACAAGGAAAATTTTACCAACTACAGACCGATACCAATTCTAAATGTGGGCTATAAATTATATTGTTCAATTATCTCCAACCGATTTGAAAAGTTCATCCAGATTTAATTGATGAAGACCAGACTGGTTTTATAATAGGCAGGCAAACACAAGACAGTATTAGAAGAACCCTACATATAATACACAAGATTCAAAAGGAAAGTACACGCACTGTCCTGATAAGCCTAGATGCGGAAAAGGCTTTCGAGAGGGTTAATTGGGAATTCTTATATCAATGACAAGAAGGATTTGGCTTTACCGAAGATTCAATTCAAGTTATTAAAGCAATTTACCAGCAACCTACTGCAAGAGTAAATGTGAATGGGTCCTTAACTGAGAGATTTGTGTTAGGAAGAGGAACGAGACAGGGATGTTGTCTTAGCCATACCTATTTGCTTTTTATATAGTAAAGGTAAAAGTAAAGTATCCTTTATTGTCATCATTCAGACATTTCAGTCTGAACGAAATTGTATACCTTGCAGTCATAACATAGAATAGAATAAAATATCAAAACACACACTTTACATAGTTTAACATCCACCACAGTGAGTCTACCAGACACCTCCACACTGTGATAGAAGGCAAAAGTCTTAAAGTCCTTGTCTCTTCCCTCGTTGTCTCCCTCTGCATTGAGGCGATCCAGCTTTCGATGTAGGGACCCCGCCTGGTGATGGTAAGTCCAGCGGCCGCATCCGAGCTCCGCGGCCCGGGGATATTGAACCATTGGCTCAAGCGATTCGTCATGATAGGGTACTGAGGGGAGTAACTATAAGAGACAGAGAACATAAAATTGGCCTTTTTGCAGATGACGTAATGGTGTATCTCACGCAAGTAAACACCTCCTTTCCAAGGATGATGGGGATCATAAAGACATTTTATTTTTATGCAGGATATAAATTGAATATTTCAAAAACTCAAACCCTCCTATTTAATTGTGCTCCTCCAGAAGAAATCAAGCAAAAGTATAATATTAAATGGGATTCAAAATCAATCAAATACCTAGGGGTATATATAACAAAAAAATTCTCAATGTTGTATGGGGCCAATTATAATCACATCAACCAAAACATAAGAAAGGTTATAGAAAGATGGTCCACCTACCCAATGGATTTTAGTAGTAAGATAAATGTGGTGAAAATGATATTTTGCCAAGGCTGTTGTACTTGATTCAATCTCTGCCAATAGAGGTACCATTAAAACATTTCACCGAATGGGATAAATTAATATCTAGATTTATTTGGGGTGGAAAGAAGGCCAGAGTTTGATACACTACACTCCAGTTGCCAAAGGACAAAGGTGGAAAGGCACTTCCAAAATTTAGGATATATTTCTATGCAGCCCAACTTCGACCACTGGTGTGAGGATAGCTGTATAGGTAGGTGGAAAAAGATTGAGATATATATCCCTGACTTCCATATCCAAACACTCTTGGGAGAAAAAGCACTTCCTGGACATATCAGGAGTATAATCGATCCAATAACAATATTTACTATAGAAACCTGGTTCACCCTTACCAGACAACAGTGAATTTAAACCAGGGATGTATGACTCTACATTTAAAGAGTGGATGAAAAAAGTAATGACTGCATTTTGTAGTGAAAATGGAGACCAAAGAAGTTTTCAAGTTTTGAAGGATAGATTTGCACTTCTGCGACTGAGGGATTATTACAATAAAAAAGTCAAAAGGGAAGTACTAGAAGAAAATAATCCAGTGGTAGGTGATAGTTAATGTGTATCATCTAGAAACATCAAGGATTATATCTAAACTTTATCATAGTTTAATGGAATGTCAAGCTAAAACTACATTTTATGTAAAATTTAAGTGGGAAAAGGAATTGAACATCACAATCTCAGAAGAAGCATGGTATCATCTGTGTGTAACATTACAGACATCCGATCACTAATTCACAAAAATTGAGAGAATTTAATTGTAAAATTTTGATTTGTTTCTTTATTACGCCTAACATAAAAAGCATGCAAATTCTAAGGCAGCAAACATGCTGGAGGCAATGTGGACAAACAGATGCAAATCATGCACATATCTTCTGGAGTTGCCCAAAAATAGAACCATTTTGGGACAGAGTGACTTCAGTATTAGTGGAGGTATTAGTAGATATAGTCGCCAAGAAGTGTTATACCTGGGTAATATAACTACAGTGCTGCTGAAGGAAGATCATTACTTGGTTAAAGTCCTACTCACAGCTGGCAGAAAGGCCATTACAAGAAACTGGCTTGCAGTGGACAGGCCCAGACTTAGACAATGGTTAGACAGGATATACATATATATATATGCATATATATATTGTTTTTAATATGTTTTTATTAGAAGTAATGTACAATAGTATAAACCAAAAATGACAAAATACATTTCATGTACCACTTCTTGTTTTAAATTTTAGTAATAGAAAAGTAACAGAAGCAAGAAAAAGAAAAAAATAGAGAACGTTAGATAAGATAGTGATATTAATAGTATGTGAAAGAGTGGAAAGAAAGAGCCCATAAAGACGTAAAGCACGAGAAAGAGTAAAAGAAAGAAAAATAAAAAGTTTTTAAAAAGTAAAATATAAATAAAATAAAATAAAAGGGATGTACCTGCTTCATATCTTTACACACCCCTCACCAGGTCCTGAAACAGTTTATTTCCAGAGCTATGTTGCACCTTATGCTTGTAATAAGTCGATAAATGGAGACCAAATCTTTAATTGCCTGCTAGGACGAATCTCATGTCTTTGAGGTGTGACATTTTGGACATATTTGAAATCCACATTTTTAACGTTGGTATGGGTGCATTTTTCCAAAATTTAAGTATACGTTTTTTTGCCGTTATTAAGCCATAATTAAGGAAACTCTTTTGGAACGAAGTCAGCTCAAAGCGAACTTCCATTGTTCCAAAAATAATCAGTTCTGCATTAGGTTTCAATTTTATTTTAAAATTATTTATGTAAAATTTCATTTAATTCCAAAAATTTTGGGGTTTTATGCAAAAAAACAAAGGAATGTACTATAGTTGCATCTTGAGATAAACATTTATCACAAATAGGGGTAACATTTGGAAAGATTTTATTTAGTTTAGTTTTCGAATAATATAATCTATGTAGAATTTTGAATTGGATTAAGATATGTCTTACATTGATCAAGCATTTATGCACATATAGCAAGTATTTATCCCAACTCTCTTTCGAGATTTTTATAGATAGTTCTTGTTCCCAATCTCTTCTAATTGTATCAGATGATGATATTTCTATATTTAGGATGATATTATCCAAGTATGATATTAAGTTAGTTGAGTCCGCCTTTCGGTTCATAGCTTCATCTAATAGGCCTGGAGTTTGGTATTCTTGTGTATGTTTTTTCAAATAATCACAGATTTGAAGATATTTAAAATATTGATTACTTCTCAGGTTGTATTTGAGTTGTAGTTGTTGAAATTATTTTAAAAATCCCGTTTCATACGTGTCTCCAAGCATTCCTATTCTTTCCCAATGGGTAAATGATTTATCAATAATGGTTTAAATGACGTATTATTAACTATAGGAGAGAGAAGTGATAAGTTTCTTAATTTGAGAGTTAATATTATTTGTTTCCAAATTCTAATAGTACTATGAATAATTTTTTTTCTTGTATATTGTATTATTCAGTTTCATCAGTGAGAGAATGATCACTTTTATATTAAAGGGGGAACAATCCCCTCTCTCCATTACTATCCAATCCACCCATTGGGCAGAATTGTCCAACAGGTGAATTACATTTTTGACATTTACTGCCCAATAATAATACAAAAAATTGGGGAGTGTTAGTCCACCAAATTCTATAGGTTTACACAAGTGTCTTCTTTGGATTCTATGGGATTTATAATCCCATATAAAATTTGTGATATCAGAATCAAGTTTTTTGAAAAACTTTTTAGGTAGGTATATAGGTATTGATTGAAATAAATATAAAATTTGTGGTAAGAAGATCATTTTTATGGCATTTATTCTGCCTATTAAAGACATCGGAAGTGTTTTCCAAAATGTAATCAATGCATTTAATTTAGTAAGTAAGGGTATATAATTTGCGTTGAATAAAGATTTATATTTTCTGGTAATTTCAATTCCCAAGTATTTAAATTTTTCTGAAGCAATTTTAAAAAGGAATTTTAAAAGGTGTGTGGAATCCTGAGGTTTTATTGTCATAATTTCACTTTTATTCCAATGTATTCTTTATCCTAAAAAGGATCCGAATTCCTCTATTAGGTTTAGTATATTTGGTATGCTGATTTGCGATTTTGTAATATATAATAGTACATTGTCTGTGTATAGAGATATTTTATTATTTGAGTATTTTGTATTATAACCATGGATATTCGGATGTATTCTTATGTTTTCTGCTAAGGGTTCTATCACAAGAGCAAATTGCAGGGGTGATAGTGCACATCCCTGTCTATTGCCCCTGGATAGTTGAAATTTTGGAGACAGCATATTATTAGTTAATATTCTAACAGTTGGCTTGTCATATACTAGTTTTACCCATGAAATAAATTTCTCTCCCATTTGAAATGCTTGCAATACTTTGAAGAGGTATTCCCATTACACTTGATCAAATGCTTTTTCTGCGTCCAATGAAATAATTGATAGGTCTTGCTCTTCAGTTTTGTATGAGTGCATTATATTAAACAGATGTCTCAAATTATTGAATGAGTTTCTCTTGGGTATCAACCCCGTTCGATCCGCATTTATTAATTTACTAACATATTTACTTAATCTTCTTGCTAGAATTTTCGCTAATATTTTCTGATCTGTATTTAATAGTGTGATGGCTCTATATGAGCCAGGGTCTTCTAAATCTTTATCTTTTTTAGGTATGAGTGTAATTGTTGATTCCGCTAATGTTTCTGGTATTGTTTGTTCTTTGAAAGCGTATGTGTACATTTTTTGTAACCATGGTGAGATTATCTCATAAAATCTTCTATAAAATTCATTACTAAATCCATCCAGTCCTGGTGTTTTACCATTCCTCAGTGAATGTATTGTCTCTTCTATTTCCATAATTGAGACCTGAGCTCCTAATTCCTCTTGTTTCAGCAGATTAAGTTTTGGGAGGTTACAGCTATCCAAAACATTTATAACTTTAGTACTATCTGCTGACGTTTTGGATGTATATACATTTTGATAAAATCGAGCAAAACATTTATTGATATCATTAGATAATTTTAACAATTCACCTTTATCTGATTAAATTTTTTAAATTGTATGATCTTTTTCCCATTTTTTTTCAATTGACGTGCCAACAGTTTATGTGGTTTATCGCCAAATTCAAAGTTTTCCTGTTTTGTAATTTGAAATATTCTTATAACTTTTGCAGATAATATTCTAATTTAAATTTCAGTATTGTTATTTTATTGTGTTTATCTATGGTTGGTCCTTTAGCATTATCTAGATCCAGTTGTCTAATTCGTTCTTCTAAATGCATTTGTTTGTTCATATTCTTTTTATTTTGAAAAGCTTGGTATGAAATTACAGATCCTCTGATAAATTCCTTAAAAGATTCCCATAGTAAAGAGGATGAAATATCTGGGGTGTCGTTAGTCTAAAAAAAAAGTTCCATCTGTTGTTTTAGATATATATCACTTTGTGGGTTGTTTAGAATTTGAGGATTAAACCTCCAAAATGATTTTTTATTGGGCATTCCTTCTAGTTTTAAGAAAAAAGTTAACAGAGAGTGATCGGAGATAATGCTATTACGATATTTAGGATTCTTTGTGTAAGGAATTAATTTCGTATCCATTAAAAAATAGTCGATTCGTGAATAAGTCTTATATACCATTGAGTAAAAAGAGTATTCCCTTCCAACTGGGTTAGCGATCCTCCAGACATCTGTTATATTTGTGTATTTTATGTATGTATTTAGGAGTTCACTAGTTTTAGATCTTATGTTACGCCTCTTTTGTTGTGCAGTTTTATCCAAGTAAGGATCAAAAACGCAATTGAAGTCTCCCCCAATTATCACATTTTGATAGTTAAACTCTGAGATTATATTCAGAATTGTATTACAAAATTGGGGATTATCAAAATTAGGTGCATAAATATTTACCATGGTGAGTGGGGTAGAGTGGATCTCCCCGGTAACTATTAGATATCTCCCTCTTTATCTGTTATGATCTTCTTTGATTTAAATGGTATACCTTTACGGATAATAATTGCCGTGCCTCTAGATTTAGAGATATATGAAGAATGATATGTTTGACCTATCCAATTTGCCTACAATCTGGTCTGGGCTTGAAGTTTCAAATATGTTTCTTGTAAGAAGAATATGTCTGAGCTAAGTGATTTCAATTGTGCGAAAATCTTACCCCTTTTAATTGGCTCATTAGCACCCCTTATGTTCTAGCTGCAAAACGTTATTCATCCAATTTTCTTTTGTTTATTGTCTTGCATTTTAAATTACTTTGATACCTTTAAGTCATATGGTGCAACAAGTTGGGTGGGCATCCGTGGCTACTAGGTTCTGTTGGTACATCCCTTTTAAAATTATCCTTAAGAAAAAAGAAAAAGAAGTGTGAAGTGGTGTGAAAACAAAAAAAAGTTATATTACAGTGTCTAAAAATAATGACACTGTAAAAAAAAGCCACCTATTGGTGGTAGTTACGTGTTTAGCGACTTCCGTTGAGGGAATATTTGTGATGGAGAAAATGACATATTCTCTAAGAGTGAAAGAAGACGAGTTTAACAGAAAATGAGAAAAATGGATTAGGTATAGAAATAAAGACATCAACACTGAATAATTTTATTGACAATAATGGGGGGGGGTGGAAGTTTGCAACCTTCACATGGTCCGCCCTGTTTCGACCAATGCAATCAACTCAACGTGCACAAACAGAAGATTAAATAGAACAAGTTGTCCCACAACTTTAGGCTGTGCACGCCACACGAAAGAAGAAGAAGAAGACAATAATGGAAGTTATTGGAAAATGTTTTAATATGAAAATAGTTCTGTATACAGCATCATTAATTGTAAACTGAACCCCCCGCTGCACTGTTGTACATTTCACTGCATTGTTGTATGTTTTGTTGTTATATTTGTGTTTTATTTGTGTATGCATAAAAGCAATAAAGACTGAACCGAAAAAAAAGAATGAGCTGATGGTTTACAGTTTAGATATAGCATGCAAATAGACTGAAGAAGGGTCTCGACCCGAAAAGTCACCATTCCTTCTCTCCAGAGATGCTGCCTGTCCCGCTGAGTTACTCCAGCATTTTGTGTCTACCATGGAAATGGCCCCTTTTGCCCAACTTGACTATTGATCTGTGTAGGAAGGAACTGCAGACGCTGGTTTAAACTGAAGATTGACAAAAAATGCTGCTGTATCTCTGCAGGTCAGACAGCATCTCTGGAGCAAAGGAATAGGTGATGTTTCGGGTTGAGACCCTTCTTCAGACCATTGATCTCCTCTTCAAACTTGTTATATGTTATTCAACTTTCTCATTCAACCTTTGACAACTTTCTCATTCACCCTTTACATGAGGCCAATTAACCTAAATATCTGCATACCTTTTGGAATGTGGGAGGAAACCAGAGCATCCAGAGGAAACCCCCGTGATTACAGGGAGAAATCCTGTAATCACGTGGAAATTCAATGCAGACAACATCCAAGTTCAAACCCAGGTTTCTGACATTGTGATGCAGCAGCTCTACCAACTGCACTGCTGTTTTATACTTAAAAAAAAAAAAATACACCTTACTATACAATACAAAAATACAATATAAGGGCTGCGCAGCGGTTGAGTTGCTGCCTTACAGCGCCAGAGACCAGGGTTTGATCCTGACTACAGATGCTGTCTGTACGGAGTTTGTATGTTCTCCACATGACCGTATGGGTTTTCTCCGGGATCTTTGGTTTTCCCCCACATTACAAAGACACACAGAATTGTAAGTTAATTGGCTTGGTAGAAATATAAATTGTCCGTAGTGTGTGTAGGATAGTGTGAATGTGCGGGGATCACTAGTCGGCATGGACTCAATGGGCCAAAGGGCCTATTTCCTGCTGTATCTCTAAACTAAACTAAACTGCTGTTGGAGAGTCATAGAATGATATAGTATGGGAAAACCTTCGGCCCAACTTGCCCACACTAGCCAACATGTCCCAGCTACACTAGTCCCACCTGCCTGCGCTTGGTCCATATCCCTCCAAACTTGTCTGATCCATTTATCTGTCTAACTGTTTCTTAATCGTTGTGATAGTCCCAGCCTCAACTCCCTCCTCGAGCAGCTTGTTCCATACATCCACCACCCTTTGTGTGAAAAATTTACCCCTCAGATTCTTATTTAATCTTTTTCCCTTCACCTTGAATCTTTGTCCTCTGGTCCTCGATTCCCTTACTCTGTGCAAGAGATTCTGTGCATCTGTTGTTCCTGCTAAGACAAATGAACACCTTGTTGATACCGTACACCACCTTCCTGTCCACTCACTTAACCTTTGAGGTTAATTCATTGGAGGGCGTTGTTGTCCTCACTGCAGCCTTCTTTGATTTGTATCAGCGAGAAACTTCATGAAAAACCTTCTATACTTTGATTTCACTTCACAGAATGGCTAAAGGCCCATTATTGATCTCTCCAGCTTCCAATTAGTAACAGCCTGCCAAACTGAAAATGAGCCATTTATCAACCTATCAATGGAATCATCCTGCAAACCATGGGGTTGAAGATTAAAGTCACTGAATGATTATTGTATTAGTGTTACAACACTCTACTCCAACATGTGGAATAAAGCCATCTCCAGCAATATAGTTCCTAATAGGGCAACTACAAACTATTAACACCAGCATGTTTTTCTCTATATTATCTCTTTACTACACTCAGAGGCTTTGAAGATTTAAGATTAATATAATTTTTATTTGAACTAATTGTCAGCATCCGTTATGTGGCGACTATTTGCTTACCTTGGGTATGCAAGCAAAGAATTTCACTGTGACGTGTCACATGTGACATTAAAGTGTTCCTTTTAATTCAATGGTGCCACTTCACCATGAAAAATGATTGGCCAGGAAAATGAAACATTATTTTAATTGAGTAAACATAGCAAAATTTGAAATATATGGAGGAGTATAAGGCTGAGATTTAGTCTTTAGTTTAATTTTGTTTAGAGATACAGCATGGAAACAGGCCCTTTGGCCCATTAAGTCCATGCCAACAAACACTCTCCTATTCACACTAATTCTTTCCTGCACACGAGGCACAATTCACAGAGGCCAATTAACCTACAAATCCGCACGTGTTCGAAAAGTGGGAGGAAACCGGAGCACCCGGAGAAAACCTATGCGGTCACAGGAAGAACGTTCATTGGTTCTATAAAATTAACCTGCTCTTTATTAAATATCCACTTTTTGAATGTTAAAAATGTAATATTGTGGAAAAAACAGATTTATTTCAAGACCTGTCCTTTTTCAGATTAGTTTACTTTAGGGTTACCATGCAGAAACAGGCTCTTCGGCCCACCAAGTCCGCTCTGCCCAGCGAGCACCCTGTGCAATGACAGTATTCTAGGAATGATTTACAATTTTTTAACAAACCAATCAACCTACAAACCTGCACGTCTTTGGAATGTGAAAGGAAACCGGAGAACCTGGAGAAAACCCACGTGATCACAGGGAGAACGTTCCCTGGTTCTATAAAATTAACCTGCACTATAAAATATTCAATTTTGGACTGTTAAAAATGTAAAATCAAGGAAAAAACAGCATTTTATAGCGATTTACCTCAAAACCTGTCCTTTTTCAGATTAGTTTACTTTAGCGATACCATGTAGAAACAGGCTCTTCGGCCCACCAAGTCCGTGCTGCCCAGCGATCACCCTGTACAATAACATTATCCTACGAATATTGGGGATCATGACAGAAGCCTCCTCGTGGCGATCACTGGAAACAATGACACAATGCACTCAGTGACGCATCAGGCGACCAATTCTGTCAACATGTTGGACGATGACGGAAACCAACAGCGAGCTATGCGTTGTCTGACACACTAGCGAATGAACGCACACTAGGGACAATTTACGATTTTTTTACCAAACCAATCAACCTACAAACCTGTACGTCTTTTTTAGTGTGGGAGGAAGCCAGTGCACTCGAAGGAAACCCACAAGGTCACAAGGAGAACGTGCAAACTCCATACAGAGAGAACCCGTAGTCAGGATCAAACCCAGGTCTCTAGCGCTGCAAGGCAGCAACTCTAGACCTGCACCACTACGCCGTTCTTCTATGGAAGTTCTCAAGGACCTTGAAGTTTATCACCAGAGCAATGTTGTCGACGAAGGCGGGCACTGTGCTAGATGTTTCCAGAAGGTGCTGGTGACCAGGACGGGTGAGGAGCAAGGCCGGTAGGAGCAGAGAGGAAACTGTGATCTGGCCTATCACACCCTCATGGTCAATTGCAGGAGGCGTCCCAGGGGCGCTAAGCTAAATGGGTAAGGAGAGGGACATCATATCCAAGGAAGGCGATGGCTGGAGGCCCACAGCAGCCTAGGACTCGCCAGGAATGGGGAGCACTTGTAAGAACTAGAATGTGGACCAGACACTGTAAATGTTGCCATTTCCATGCAGGATCAGTAGACTATTTCTGTACACTTTGCTTTTCGGGGATATGCTTTGGTATGTCAATACTCTACTGGACTGTTTGTAAGAAAATAATTTCACTTTGTGTTTGACAGAAGTGACAACTGAAGCACCATTGAACCACTGAACATACAAACTCTGTACAGACATCACCCGTAGTCAGGATCAAACTCAGGTCTCTGGCACTAAGGTAGCAACTATACCACTGTGCTGCTGTGCACTCTGTTGCTATTGTGTTATTTAAGAGCCTTAAAGCTCCAAAATAAATATAAGAAGCACCTTAATACTCTAAATTATTTTTTAATTCCAAAAAAAAGTACAAAAATTCTATTACAAATTTGGAATCATACATAGTTACAGCCGATGAATGTGATTTTCAATTGTCAAAATAACTTTTCAAAGTAAGTGTGGTATTAAGGTGTTGTTAGTGCAGGTCAATGTCATTGTAAATCTGATCCATAGTTCTTGACTGGTGCCCAACCCAGGCAACTATTTGTGTGCTAGTCACAGAAGCAAATCTGCAAACACACAATACAATTGTTCCACACCTTTAAATCTCTATTCCTACAACAACATTTCTTGCTTTAAGTATGTTTATTTTGCCTCTCTACACTGTGAATGGCTCGATTGTAATCATGCATCGTCTTTCCGCTGAATGGTTAGCACGCAACAAAAGCTTTTCAGTGTACCTCAGTACACATGACAATAAACTAAACTAAACTTGATGGTTTATGAAGGGTTCAGTCAAATGACAGCATTAATGTACTTAAGATAGACACAAAAAGCTGGAGTAACTCAGCGGAACGAGCAGCATCTCTGGAAGGAAGAAATGGATGACGTTTCGGGTCAGTCAGCAGGTGTAGGAAGGAATAATAAGATTAAACGTAAGATTAAGATTAATAGTAAGATTAAATAATACAATATTGTATTATTATTGGGCAGTGAATATTAAAAATATAATCTACTGGTTGGACAGTTCTGCCTAACAGGTAGATTGGATAAGAATGGAGAAAGAGGATTGTTCCCCTTATAATATAGGAGCGATCCTTCTTTCCACGATAAAACTGAACAATGTAGTATACAATAAGAATCCAATTATTCATAGTATAATACGAATTTGGAAACAAATAAAATTAACTTTATAATTAAGAAAATTATCGCTTCTTTCTCCAATAGCTAATAATCCCGCATTCAAACCATCCATTATTGATAAAACGTTTATCCATTGGGAAAGAATAGGAATTAAAACGATGGGAGATATGTATAAAATGGGAAAATTCTTATCATTCCAACAACTACAACTAAAATATAATTTGAAAAGTAATCAATATTTCAAATACCTTCAAATTCAAGATTATTTGAACAAGTATATACAAGGATATCAAACTTTAACCCCAGATCTATTGGAGGAAGGAATGAATAGAAAGGCAGAATCAAGCAATTTAATATCTTACTTATATAATATAATTCTAAATATAGAAACACCAATGACAGAGGCAATTAGAAGAGACTGGGAACAAGAGTTTTTGATAAAAATTACGAACGATAGATGGGACAAAAATTTATTATATGTAAACAAATGTTCAATGAATGTAAGACATAACCTAATTCAATTTAAAATTTTACATAGATTATATTATTCGAAAACAAGACTGAATAAAATATTTTCCAATGTTGCCCCCATCTGCGACAAATGTCTAACTCAAAATGCCACTATAGCACATTCCTTTGTCTCTTGTACAAAACTGTATACATTTTGGAATGAAATTTTTGGAATTTTTACAAAACTATTTAACACAAAATTGAACCCCAATACCGAATTGATTATCTTTGGATAAATGGAAGAGGGAAGTAAACTAACTATATTCCAAGAAGCTTTTCTTAATTATGGTCTATTAACAGCGAAAAAACTTATACTTAAATTTTGGAAAAACGCACCTACGCCAACATTCAAAATGTGGATCTCAAACATGTCTGAAACGCTACATCTTGAAGAAATGAGATTCCTCTTACTAGGCAAAGTAGGCCAATTCTTAAAGATTTGGTTTCCGTTTATCAACTTTTTACAAGCATATGGTGCAACATAACATAACCTTAGAAATTAAATGGTTTAGAACTGGGTGACGGATGGGCAAAAATATGAGATAGGTAGATCTCTCCTAATCTCTCTTTTTTTTACTTTTTCCTTTTCTTTCAATCTTTTAACTTCTCATCTATGTCCTCTATTTCTTTTGTTTTCTGTTTCTACTCGCTTGTCTATCTATTCCGACACACTTTATTTCTTTTTTCTCTCACTGTTCTTTTATTATTGAACCAAAAGTATGAAATTGTACAAGAATGAAAATATGTATTTATGTATTAGGTACTTATGTACCAGACTACTGTATTTACTTCTAACAAAAATAAACAAACAAAAAAAAAAAGAAAACATACTATCTCCACGCGGAGAACATATAAACTCCGTAGGAAACCCCCCTGCCACAGATATACGCAAAAAGTTGGAGTAACTCAGCGGGTTAGACAGCAGGTGTAGGAAGGAATAGTAAGATTAAACGAGAACATACCAGTTTGAAGTTTGATCTTTATTTTATGAGGAGATACGATGAGCATCAATTGACCATGGATGAGTGGAAAAGATTAATGCAATCAGCCATGACATCGTTTGTTAAAAATGCTGATGCTTTAATCATCAAAGGAGAATAATAGTGACCCCTCCCATTCTGGGGTAATCTATGAAACAAATTATCAATGGAATTTGGCAAATACCACCGGTCTGGCAATGGGTTATTATAAAATGTTGGAAAGTTCATTCGTTTGACCATCCTGCAGCTGCTAGGGTGTGGTCCAGTGGAACGTGCATGACCCTTGCTGCTAATGTAGTAGCAGCCCTAGTGGAGTGAGATAGAAAATATATTATCTACTTCCTGTTTAATCTTACTATTCCTTAACCTTACTAAACCTGTTTGACCACCTAGAGATGGTCTGGATATATACCTTTTATGAGGTTTTTAGTAACTAACAAACATTGCTAGTGCAGATCCTCTTAGGCTTTTGGTGACCTTGACGTATTGTTGTAAATGAGTGACTACAGACAACCAAAGGTCCATGGGGTATGCCATGAGAAATAGTTAGGGACCTGACACCCCTCGTCTGCTCTGCTTAACTACATCATTAACATTAAATATTATATTATTAGCAGATGTAACCATCCTGTCCAGTCGCAATATAAGTAGTGGCTGGATCAGTTGCGCTGAGACTAGCGCCATGAGCATAACCACTTTGTAAGTGAGTTTCACCAGGGATAGAGATATAGCTGGCCTGACTGGTGAAGCAGTTTAAGAACAATGCCAACATCCCATACCTGGGCCTGGGAGAATTATGTTAAAGATATCCATATAAATCTGGATATCAGAGAGTGAGACCCACCAGAGTGGGTCTCGATCGTTGCAGCAACTGTGATGAGAAAGCACGTTGGTATAGTTACTGGTACTTCAACTGATTAATTGTCAAAACCCATCTGCAAATGAACTCCAAGACGTTAATTATCCGTGCCATATTAGATGGAACATTGGCATTAAAACCAAAGCACTAGCCATCGAACGTGTCCAAAAGATTCTGATAAGGGAGGGACAGGAGCCTGATGTTGTGGTACACATAGGTACCAATGACATAGACAGAAAAAGTGACAAGGTCTTGAAGGGAGAATTTAGGGAGTTGGGGGGAAAGTTAAGGAGAAGGACCAAAAGGGTAACGATTTCAGGATTACTGCCTGTGCCGCGTGACAGTGAGAGTAGGAATGAAATGAGGTGGAGGATAAATGCGTGGCTGAGGGACTGGTGCAGTGGGCAGGGATTCAAGTTTCTTGATCACTGGGACCTCTTTTGGGGAAGGCATGATCTGTACAAAGGACGGGTTGCACTTGAACCCGAGGGGGACCAATATCCTGGCAGGGAGATATGCAAAGGCTACTGGGGAGACTTTAAACTAGAAAGGCTGGGGGGAGGGACTAGGGTAGAGGGGGCTAGGGGTCAGGATGTGGGGCAAGAGGCAGAGAAGGGAAGCACTCGGACCCAAAATGTAGGCGAGAAAGATGAAAAAGATAATAGAATAAGAGATGGTGGGTTTCTAAAATGTGTATATTTTAATGCTAGGAGCATTGTAAGTAAGATGGATGAACTTAGAGCCTGGATTGACACCTGGAAATATGATGTTGTGGCAATCAGTGAAACATGGTTGCAGGAGGGCTGTGATTGGAAACTAAATATTCCAGGATTTCGTTGCTTCAGGTGTGATAGAATTGGAGGGACCAGAGGGGGAGGTGTTTCATTGCTTGTCAAAGAAGATATTACAGCAGTGCTTTGGCAGGATAGATTAGAGGGCTCGTCCAGGGAGGCTATTTGGGTGGAACTGAGAAGTGGGAACGGTGTAGCAACACTTTTAGGGGTGTACTATAGACCGCCAAATGGGGAGCGAGAATTGGAAGAGCAAATATGTAAGGAGATAGCAGATATTAGTAGTAAGCGCAAGGTAGTGATTGTGGGAGATTTCAATTTTCCAAAAATAGACTGGGAAACACATTCTGTAAATGGGCTGGATGGTTTGGAGTTTGTAAAATGTGTGCAGGATAGTTTTTTGCAGCAGTACATAGAGGTATCAACCAGAGAAGGGACAGTGCTGGACCTCCTGTTAGGAAATGAGGCAGGTCAGGTGACGGAGGTATGCGTTGGTGAGCACTTCGGGACCAGTGATCACAATACCATTAGTTTCAATATAATTATGGAGAGAGTCAGAACTGGACCTTGGGTGGAGATTTTTGATTGGAGAAGGGCTAACTGAGGGAATGCGTAAGGATTTTAAAGGAGTGAACTGGGACACTTTGTTTCATGGGAAGGATGTAGAAGAGAAATGGAGGACATTTAAAGGGGAAATTGTAAGAGTACAGAATCTTTATGTCCCTGTTAGGTTGAAAGGAAATAGTAAAAATTGGAAAGAGCCATGGTTTTCAAGGGAAATTGGACACTTGTTTCGAAAAAAGAGAGATATCTACAATAATTATAGGAGGCATGGAGTAAATGAGGTGCTAGAGGAGTATAAAGAATGTAAAAAGAATCTTAAGAAAGAAATTAGGAAGGCTAAAACAAGATATGAGGTTGCTTTGGCAAGAAAGGTGAAAGTAAACTCCAAAGGGTTTCTACAACTATATTAATAGCAAACGAGGGATAAAATTGGACCAATTAGAGAACCAGAATGGACAGCTATCTGCAGAGCCAAAAGAGATGGGGGAGATATTGAACAATTTCTTTTCTTCGGTATTCACCAAGCAGAAGGATATTGAACTCTGTGAGGTAAGGGAAAAAAGTAGAGTAGCTATGGAAACTATGAGATTCAAAGAGGAGGAAGTACTGACACTTCTGAAAAATATAAAAGTGGATAAGTCTCCAGGTCCTGACAGGATATTCCCTAGGACATTGAGGGAAGTTAGTGTAGAAATAGCAGGAGCTATGACAGAAATATTTCAAATGTCATTAGAAACAGGAATGGTGCCGGAGGATTGGCGTACTGCGCATGTTGTTCCATTGTTTAAAAAGGGTTCAAAGAATAAACCTAACAATTATAGACCTATTAGTTTGACGTCAGTGGTGGGCAAATTAATGGAATATATACTTAGAGATAATATATATAAGCTTCTGGTTAAACAGGGTCTGATCAGGAACAGTCAACATGGATTTGTGCCTGGAAGGTCATGACAAACCTTCTTGAATTTTTTGAAGCGGTAACTAGGGAAATTGATGAGGGTAAAGCAATGGATGTTGTCTATATGGATTTCAGTAAGGCCTTTGACAAGGTTCCCCATGGAAGGTTGGTAAAGAAGGTTCAATCTTTGGGTGTTAATGGAGGAGTAGCAAGATGGATTCAACAGTGGCTGAATGGGAGATGTCAGAGAGTAATGGTGGATGGCTGTTTGTCAGGTTGGAAACTGGTGACCAGTGGGGTGCCTCAGGGATCTGTGTTGGGTCCACTGTTGTTTGTCATGTACATCAATGATCTGGATGATGGGGTGGAAAATTGGATAAGTAAGTATGCAGATGATACTAAGATAGGTGGTGTTGTGGATAATGAAGTAGATTTTCAAAGTCTACAGAGAGATTTGGGCAATTTGGAAAAGTGGGCTGAAAGATGGCAGATGGAGTTTAATGCTGATAAGTGTGAAGTGCTACATCTTGGCAGGACAAATCAAAATAGGACGTACATGGTAAATGGTAGGGAATTGAGGAATGCTGTGGAACAGAGGGATCTAGGAATAACTGTGCATAGTTCCCTAAAGGTGGAATCGCATGTAGATAGGGTGGTAAAGAAAGCCTTTGGTGTGCTGACCTTTATAAATCAGAGCATTGAATATAGGAGTAGGGAAGTAATGTTAAAATTGTACAAGGCATTGGTAAGACCAATTCTGGAGTATGGTGTACAATTTTGGTCGCCTAATTATAGGAAGGATGTCAACAAAATAGAGAGAGTACAGAGGAGATTTACTAGAATGTTGCCAGGGTTCCAGCAACTATGTTACAGAGAAAGGTTGAACAAGTTAGGTCTTTATTCTTTGGAGCGCAGAAGGTTAAGTGGGGGACTTGATTGAGGTCTTTAAAATGATGAAAGGGATAGACAGAGTTGACATGGATAAGCTTTTCTCATTGAGGGTAGGGAAGATTCAAACAAGAGGGCATGACATGAGAATTAAGGGACAGAAGTTTAGGGGTAATGTTGAGGGGGAACTTCTTTACTCAGAGGGTGGTGGCTGTGTGGAATGAGCTTCCAGCAGAAGTGGTGGAGGCAGGATCGATTTTAACATTTAAAAGTAAAGTGGATAGGTATATGGACGTGAAGGGAATGGAGGGGTATGGTCTGAGTGCAGGTAGATGGGACTAAGGGAAAACAAATGGTCGGCACGGACTGGAAGGGCCGAGAGGGCCTGTTTCCGTGCTGTAATTGTTATATGGTTATATGGTTATATGGTTATCTCCTGATGAGGGAAAAATGTGCTGCTTTCTCGGTGCTATCCCTACACTCTGCAGTGAGGACGTACATAGATTGGTCTGGCAACCCGTGCTGCCGAATGGTCTTCTCAGAGACTCCAAGTCTATAAATTGATTTTATCATGCAGAGGATGGTTTCCTCAGTCACGGAGTGAACCACCAAATGTTTGTGTTTAGGATAACCATATAAGGTCCTATAATCATTCCCAATATTTAGCAGGAACCATGGCTGCATTGGCCAGTCCGGCAGTCCGAAATGCCTGAGGTGAGATCTTGCTGGGTTTTGTGCAAGACCCGACTGATGAGGCAAAATGGAGGAAAGACATAAAGAACATTCCTCCTCAGTGTAGCGAGAATACATCTATTGCCACTGTGCCACATATTTTTGCAATGGTGATAGAGCCTGGATGCAAACATATTGATATTCGGTGTTCCATCGAACCACAATGTCATTAAATACGTTGTGATACAACATCCATACTGTGTTGTCATAGATTTTTACGTGATGATACACCAGCGTCAAATGCCCCCACCATAGTTTATCAACTTGGAGTTGAGCATGCAAAGCCCATCGGCCTCCGTAACTAGAGATGGTATTCATAATATTTAATCTTTGAGTACTAGTATCAGTTTGTAATATAACTGAAGAGTTACTGAGCAAAAGTACAGGAGCAATGTGGAATATAGTTCGTCCACCATTGTGACTTTGATAGCTTCAGCTGGTAATAGGATAGGTCTGTTAATAACGACCTACATGGCTCTGACGAGGTTACTCCTTTGTATGTTATAAGTTCTGATAATGCAAAGGTCCAAATGCACAGCTGAAAACACAACCACTATATTGCCAATTACTCTTGATGAATAGAGGCTGCTTCATAACAACAAGGTTGTTACAGGCTTTTACAAGTGTTGCCAACTTGTAAATGGTCCACATACCCCATGTTTCGGAAAGAACCAGACCCACCTACCTTCATGGTTATCGGTGTTCTTATGGTAGGCCCAAAGGCCCCTGATGCGGGTTCTATTTCCGTCCTTGATTGGAGAGTAGGACTGGTAGGGTACGTGGATTCCATATTTTTCCTGATACTGGCTTGGACCTTGGCCTAAGAGCCCTGTGCCCAGCTTGCTGGCTGCCACCAGCGTCAGTGAACCGCTTACTGCGGATGGAGACGTGGGGTGTATTGTCGCTGAAACGATGAGGCTGTACTTGTAGTTAGACAGCTTTAGCTCCCTCATGCAGGTTTCACCTGTTGAATATTTTACCTGAATAGCAGATATGGCGGCTGGTTTCCTTGGGATACCATGACCCTCCAATGTCACCCCTGAAATCGCTGTTCACTGCCGGCACTTTCAGGAACTCCAGTATGTGCCACGGACATATTTCCGAGTTTGGAGTCAGTTACACACTGACCCCGACTGTTCCCCTGCTCAGAGAGGGTGACAGTGTGCAGCCCTGTACACAGGTGCTGTTGCCGCGGGCCCCGTAGAGACCTGCGGTGATATAACTCCCTCCTTGGAGCATACCATTGTGGAGCACCTCTCCATTAGGTGCTCCATGTGGGTTTGACGTCTGACAAACGTTATCCAGTGAAGGAGGGGATCCTCTCCATCAGGAATCCTCCTGGCCCAACTCGTTTGAGTCAATGGGCCGTACGGACTTTCTCCATGGCTGCCCTCCAAGCGGGTTTGCCTAGGTGCTGCCTGCACCAGTCTGAAGCCAATGGCTCCACCGCCAGCGACTCTGAAGGCAAATTTTACCGCCGCCGCTACCCGGTCTCCGTAGCGGGTTCCCTCCGGTCCGTGGCCGGGATTCCCCAAGGTCGCTCCGGGATTCCCCATGGTCCGTGACTGTGATGCGGTCCATAAAGGTTTCCCCGCGGCCCGTCCCGACTTCGCCCCAAAATCTAGCAGGAAACTCTGTAAGAAGAGATTCCTGCAATAGAAACATAACCTGGAAAGTTTAAAAACTTACCTTCAGGTTTAAACTTATCGCTGGCAGGAGCAGTGCGCCTGCCAGTCAGCATTGCGCCATGCATCGACGTAATGACGCGCATGCGGGCTGGTGGGTTCTTCACGTAGTCATTACTCCGAAATGAAAGTGGAGATGCTGGTTTAAAGTCAAGATGAACACAAAATGCTGGAGTAATTCAGCAGGACAGACGCATCTCTGGTGAGAAGGAATGGCAGACGTTTCAGATTGAGACCTTTCTTCAGACCTGAGGCTGAAGAAGGTTCTTGACCGGAAACGTCACCCATTCCTTTTCTCCAAAGATCCTGCCTGTCCCACTGAGCTACTCCAGCATTTTGTGCCTGTCTTCAACATGTACAGGTCTTTGTTTCTACAAGCATGTAGTCTAACTGAATTTATTAATTCAGTTACAGCATGACCTATATATATATGCTCTGTCGCACATTGTAAAATAACGGCAAACCCGATCAACCTGCTTCATTACCTTCAGAGAGCATATGGATAGATACAGCACAGAACCTCACAGCTCAAAATGTCTGCTCCACCAGCGGAAACAAATTGACTTTAATCCGGCACAAATCTCTTTTAACTCTCCCCACATTCCCCTCATCGATGTCTCACATTCTCCCATTCACCTACGCAATTTGCAGCAGCCAATTTATGTCCAATCTACAGTTGTTTGGGATGCAGGAGGGTACTGGAGCAATAGGAAGAAATCCACGTCCTAATAGTGAGAACATCAGCATCGGTCAGGATTGAACTTGGGTTACTGGAACTGTGAGGGAGTAGCTCTATGTGATGTGTCATTGTGTCATTTTAAAGACATGGCTGTTTTTTGTAATATCTACAAACAATCTTGCCTTTTTGAATTGATTTTACCACAAATGGGAAGACACCTCACATGAGCATAGCAATTCGGAGATCATATTACAGTTGTATAAGTCGTTGGTGAGGCCATATTAGGTAGGGTATTGTGTTCAGTTTTGGGCATCATGCTTTAGGAAAGATGTTGTCAAGCTGGAAAGGTGCAGAGATGATTTACAAGGAAGTTGCCAGGACTCGAGGGCCTGAGCTATGGAGAGAGGTAGAGCAGGCTAGGACTCTATTGCTTGGAGCGCAGGAGGATAAGGGGCAATCTTATAGGAGTGTACAAAATCATGAGAGGAATAGATAGGGTAAACGCACAGTGTCTCTTGCCCAGAGTAGGGGAATCGAGAAGCAGAAGACATAGGTTTAAGGTAAGGCGAGAAAGATTTAATAGGAACCTGAAGGGTAACATTTTTACACAAAGGGTGATGTGCGCATGGAATGAACTGCTGGAGAAGGCAGTTGAGGCAGGGACTATTGGAATGTTTAAGAAATATTTAGACAGGTATATGGATAGAATAGGTCTAGAAGGATGTGGGACATATGCGGGCAGGTGGCACTGGTGTAGATGAGACATGTTGGCCAGTGTGGGCAAGTTGGGCCGTAGAGTCTGTTTCCACGTATATGACTCTAAGACTCTCTAATTTCATATTAAGCTCTGCATAGTCCTATTATGTTTCTCACTATAATTTCTGTTGACCATACTTATTCCCTCGTGGTAATTAACTGGTTTAGGTTCCAACGTCATTTTCCCTTGGATTGCATGAGATTTTACTTCATCAACCAGTTGAAATCTATTTAGGTTGCATGTCTGACACTCACATAGAGCTTTTGTAATATTCTCAAATAAATCATTCAGATTATTCAGTCACAAGTTCCCTCAAACAAATTAGTGTTGAATTTCCTTTGCTTTTTAAAATGATTTCTGTCTCTCCGAAGCTGTACTAATGATTTGTGCACTGTTAAGATAACGTTGATTAACTTTGGCCCATGACTTTGCTTACACTTTTCCCTCTTTGCGAACAACATCATCTGTCCTATAATCCCCTACCAACAGCTGGAAAATAAAGAATTGGAAAATAATGGCCAGATCCTGTACTATTTCCATCTTTCCTTTTTCTTAATAGCTTGAAACTCATTACATATGGGTCATAGAGCCATAAAGTCATGGAGTTACACAGCTTGGAAACAACCCCTTTGGCTCAGCGTGTCCACGCCACGCAGGTTGGCATACTGAGCTAGTCCCATTTGCTTGCATTTTGCCCAAAGCCCTCTAAACCTTTCCTATCCATCGGGTCTAATGATTTATCTACTTTTTGCCTTTCTCATTTTTTCTGGTTTCGCCTTCCATTTCTCTGCCTTTCACTGTCTACATGATCCGTGTCGTTTGTGAAGCCAGGCACTGAGTTTTCATGTTAAAAAAAAAAACATGTGCACGTCTTTGCACACCCACACAAGGGTGAACATATTTGCTCTATAAAGGACTTTGCACAGTTATCATCCATCCACTAGTTCATTTGTGCTCGCGGCATGCAATCCTACAATGAAACTTCTAGTTTGTGTAATTTTAATTGGAGTTATAATGTCACGTTATGTTCTAACTTGATTCGTCATGGTTCAACTGAACCTCATGGGTTAATGTAAAATGGATGAGGGCAGCTGACAGCCCGTGTTACAGTCTCTCCCAAAGGAACAGACATTCTGGACAGTGCGCTGTGGAAGACTTCACTCATTTTGCAATGTCACGAGTCAAAATCGTACAAGCTTTCAACAAAAATGTCAAAGTAAGCTTGCTTTAAGAAAGATAATATTCAGTAGTTCCACTTGGTTTCAGTTCTTTTTTTTTGGTCCCTACCGTGGAGTGGACACGCATGTATAAACTCCAGATATAAGAATACTTCTGAGGTAGAAAATGCATCTTCAATCGCATTCGATAAGAAGTTGTATTATATGCAAAGCTCCGCTTCAAAGCATCATTTCTATATCTTCACACAATGTAATAAGGTCATAAGGTTATAAGTAATAGAAGCAAAATTAGGCCATTGTGTCCATCAAGTCTACGCCATTAAATCAAGGCTGATCTATCTCTCCCCATAACCCCTGACACCCGTACTAATCAAGAATCTATCTATATCTGCTTTAAAAATATCCATTGTCTTGGCCTCTACAGCCATCTGTGACAAAGAATTCCACAGATTCACCACCATCAGACTAAAGAAATTCCTTCTCATCGCCTTCCAAAAGTAACATCCTTTAATTCTGAGGCTATGACCCCTAGTCTTACACACTCCAACTAGTGGAACCATCCTCTCCACAGCCAATCTATCAAAGCCTTTCACTTTTTGGTATATTTCAATGAGCCCACCCTTCGTTCTTCTAAACTCCAGTGAGGATAGGCCTAGTGCTGTTAAACGCTCATCATGTTAACCCACTCATTTCTGGGATCATTCTTGTAAACCTCTTCTGGACCCTCTCCAGAGCCGGCACATCCCTCCTCGGATATGGTGCCCAAGATTGCGCACAATATTCCAAATGTGGCCTGGCCAGCTCCTTATAGAGCCTCAGCATTACATTCCTGTTTTTGTATACAGGCCCTCTTGAAATATATGCTAGCATTGTGTTTGTTATCTCTACTACCGTTTCGACTTGCAGATTAACTTTTTGGGATTCTGCACCAGCATTCCCCATTCTCTCCCCATTTAGAAAATGCTGTATGCCTTATTTCCACTACAGACGTGATACATGTCTTGATGGAGCAGCCAACATTAGTTCCTAATTGCTCTTGAGAAGATAGGATGGGGATGGCTTCTTTATCGATTACAGATGGTGCTTTGAAAATAGTAGGCCAATATTCACATTAAGGATCCCATAGCAGAAGCGTTCATCTCGCGGGGCTTGAAACTGGAAGTATCCTGAGCTAATTCTGCTACCACCATCATCTATTGCGACAAGTGATGGCTTCCACTGATTGTCACTGAAAGCTTGCATCCTTTTCAGGTCAGACAATGACAGCGAGGCCAACGTTTGTAACAAGATGGACACGAAAAAAAGATTAACATGAAGGAAGTTACAGTAGTTTTAAATAAGGTCAACAATAAAAGTAAAATATATTTGCAAGGCAGGATTCTGTGTGCCTTAGTGAGGAAATTGTAGATGGAGGTGGATCCCTCTGCTTTTGTTCTTCTGGTGGTGAGTGTCAGTAATTTCTGAGATTGCGTTGAACGAGGATTTAGCGGGAGGCTGCCGCAGATTTTATAGTTGGTGCATACATTGTCCATGGTCCACCTGAGTTAAAGGAGGGAATGTTTAACGTGGCATTTTGTGTGCCAATGAAGTGGCATCAAGACCAAGTGTACTTTGTGCAATTCAATCACTGCAGCTCCATTGTTAGAGTAATGACAAATGGGACTGAACCCTGTACAGTTGTTAGAAAGCACTTTGCTTACACATATCCTCATGATAAAGGATAAAGAACAAGTCTTTGATGTAGTGCACAGGTTGTTTGGTGAAACACAGGATGGCCCAGTGGCACAGCGGTAGAGTTGCTGCCTCACTATGTCAGAGATCCAGGTTCAATTCTGAATATGGGTGCTATCTGATCTCCGCGTGACCACGTGGGTTTTCTCTGGGTGCTCCGGTTTCCACCCACACTCTAAAGACGTGCAGGTTTGTACAATAGGTTAATTGGCTTCTGTAAATTGACCCTAGTGTGCAGGATAGAACAAGTGCATGGGGTGATTGACAGTCGATATGGACCCGGTGGGCTGAAGGGCCCGTTTCCACGCTGTATCTCCAACCTAACCTGAAGAAAGAAAGAATTCAAACTGACCATCTGTGAACAAGAGTCTGAAGAAGGGTCTCGACCCGAAACGTCACCCATTCCTTCTCTCCAGAGATGCTGCCGGTCCCGCTGAGTTACTCCAACATTTTGTGTCTATCTTTGATTTAAACCGACATCTGCAGTTCTTTCCTATACATCTGTGAACAAGTTATTGGAGAACAAATGCAGCTCCATTCCACCAACCATCACTTTACCAATGAACGAGAATAGACTGAAGGAGCTAATGGATTTAAACATGACTTTAAGGTCCAACGCCAATATGTTTGACTTAACTGACCTGTGCAGTGGCCTAGCAGGCTGCTCAAGCCACTATCAGGAGTGGGAAATAACTTCAGGTTTTGAAAATGCTCTCACATCCTGGAAAGATTTTTTTTTTTCAGTACTGCATTTTGGATAAACACACATTATTTTTGTATGTGCTTTATACTACCTCCGAATGTACAGTAGCATCACAGGGATAAATAAATGTTGCTGCGACTGCAATACATATCACCACTGCATGTTGTTTAAAATTCAGCAGGGTGAATTATATGAGCTGACAATCTTTGCTTGGTTCATCAGGTGAGACCTAGGATGATTGAACAACTTGACAAGGAGTTCTGTAAATCGGTGTCACAGCGTCAATGAAGTATTTTTCCTGATATGCAAGGTATGTCTAACATATCATGAGCGATTCTAATCAAGTACACGAACACTGCCCTCGGTCGTTCGAGATCATACACAGCCGGTATCCATGCTGTGAATTCTCAACTTTAGGCGGTCATGGTGGCGCAGCAGTAGAGTTGCTGCCTCACAGTGAATGCAGCACCTGAGACCCGGGTTCGCATCCGACTACGGGTGCTGTCTATATGGAGTTTGTACGTGGTGGTGGAAAGATTGGTGGAAACAGGGCCTCGACATGTACGTTCTTTCCTTGACCCCTGAGTTGTGTTGAGTTTACTTTATTTTACTTTAGAGATACAGTGCGGAAGCAGGCCCTTCGGCCCACCAAATCCACTTTGATCAGTGATCCCTCTACACGAGCGTACACCTGCACCATCCTACACACTAGGGACAATTTACAATCTTTACTGAAGCCTATTAACCTACAGACCTGCATGTCTTTACAGCATGGGGGGAAACCAGAGTACCCGTGGAAATCCACGCAGTCATGGGGAGAACGTTAAACTCTGTAGACAGTACCTGTCGTCGGGATCAAACCCAGGACACGCCAGGTGCATAGATGTAATGTCCTGCTACATCGTTATTTTACAGATATAATTTAACAAAGTAACGTCTTCTGTCAATTTAGTGAAATTCAGCATTTATGTTCAGTATATTCCTAAAAAGGTGAACATTATGCTCAATATTTGAACAATGTAATGGCTCTCCAGTGTCTTACAGGTATCGAGTGTATGTTCCATATTATTTCTGCTACATTCCTTTAAATAGTAAGATTAAATGAGAACTTACCGGTTTGAAGTTTGATCTTTATTTTATGGGGAGTTACGATGAGGGATTACGTGAAGAGCCCGCCAGCCCGCATGCGCGTCAATCTTCAAAGCAGCGGTGTGAAATCACAGATAACAGTTGTTGAACTGAAAATAGTAAGATTCGAGAAACTAGAACTACCAGCTGACCTTTATGAGAGAGGGGTGGGAGTGGAGGGCACGTAATCCCTCATCGTAACTCCTCATGAAATAAATATCAAATTTCAAACTGGTAAGTTCTCATTTAATCGTACTATTTTACTTCAGAGTCACGTGAGTGAGTATGTGAAGATTTCAAAGCTCTGTGATTTCATGCGGTGGAAACTAGTCCATGCGTCACACACTGCACCAATTGACCAGGGATGAGTAAAATTTAATAAGCATGACATAGATTGAAACATGCTGGTGCTTTTTTTAAATGATGATAATGATAATCCCACTCATCCAGGAGGAAGTAAAATATAGAACCTAAAATAGTGTTGGCAAATACCTCTGGTCTGGCAAAATGGTTTGTTATACACATTTGGAAATTTGCAGGTTTGACGTAGCTATGCAACGATTGGGCCCGTTGCATTGAACCCAGTGCCATATGGATTACCACCTAATAAGTGAATAGACCGAGGACAGGAATGTAGCTAGAGCCCAACGGCGATGCAGCATCAGCAGGACATAAACATCCCAAATCTCTGAGTATCTGGGCCTGGGGGAATTTGAGTTGAAGATATCCTTCATAACCTGGATATCAGAGGTCGAGCCCCGACAGCGTGGTGGCCCGACCCCTGGAGGAAGTATGACAACAAGGCACTACTGGCACAATTTATATATAACTCCACCTCTCGTGAAATATAACTTTGAGAGGAATACCAAGACATTTGTTATACGTACCGTGTTATACAATATATAGGACTGTAAACAGGACACTTACTACATTCCTTGATATAGGAGATGTACTGTATCTTGGTACTATCTCTTCATGCTGCAGTGATTACATCCACCGTACAACCTGACAGTCCGTACCCCAGGAAAGGTCTTCTCATAGTCTGCAACCCAACAATTTGATTTGCTTATGCAGAGGATGGTTCTCCCCAGTCACAGGGTAAACCAGCAGATTTTGTGTTTTGGAACAGCCATAAAAGGCTCCGTTATCATTCGCACTATGGGTGGACCCATGGCTGTGTAGGCCAGTCAGGCATTATCAAGTCTGAGACGGAGTCTTGCTGGTTTTTAAGCAAGCACCAACTGAGGAGGCAAAATGGAAGAAAAATGGAAGAAAACATTCCTCCCCAGTGTAACGAGAATGCATCCATCGCCACCGCCCCTGAGAATGGCCGCCATGCCAGATAATTTTGCAACTTGTTGATTGAGAGTAGATGCAAACAAATCGATATTTGGTGTTCCATCAATCCATAATGTCATTAAATACTTTGTGATCCAACATTCATTGTGTTGTCATTGATTTACATAATGATACACCAGCGCCAAATGAGGTTAGATAAAGTATCACAGGATATTAACTTAATTGAACCCATGTGATTAAAATATGCCATCACCATAGTGTGTCAAATTGTAGGTAAGCATGCAAATATGCATAATCGCACAATAAGCCTTTAACCCATCGAATGCACCTAGTGATTTTAGGTAGTTGAGACCACATAACTGATGGGTTGGTAACTCATGCACATCCCATCCGCCTCTGTGACTAGAGATGGGATAGTAATTCCCCATCTTTGAGCACTAGCAACAGTTGTAACACAACTGAAGATAAAAATGACCAAAACATACCGGAGCAATGCTGAATATTGTTTGTCCATCATTGTGACATAGCTTCAGCTGGTAATAGCATAGCTCTGATGAAATGGTACTTAACAACCACTAAATTTCCAATTTACACTGGCCACAATCTCTTGCCCCAGGGCGGAGTCACAGATAAGTAATAGAGTTAAAGGCACATTGCAATCTTTAACTCTAGTTGGTATCAACTTAAATTTAACTGCCTGGATGAGCAATTTCTCAATTTCCCAATTTCTCGAGTTTTGTGGCTGAAACGGCTAATTTGGCAAGATTCAGCGTTTTAGAATATCATCCAGATAGGCCATAAATTAGTATTTTCAAGCTTTGAGCAGCCCAAGCACTGGCTTGGTAATTTGGTGAACCACCTGGGAGCTGAAGTTAGCCCATTTTGCAACACCTAATTGCTATCGTTGCCCATCCAGCTAAATTTTAATTATCTTCGGTGAACCCAGTGAATGGGAACTGAATAGCATGCATCTTTGAGATCGATGCATGCCATAAATATCCTATGGAATATCCATTATTAGACAGTAACGAAGTTTCCCATTAAATTATACTGCACATGTGAATGTGAGTTAATCAAGGGTGATCCAACATCATCCGCCTTTGCTTGTTTGGATATCTGTTTGTATACCCAAACTGTTATTCATCGACATTCGTGCAAAACAACGTAACTAGTCCACACACCCCCGTGTTTCGGAAAGAACCAGACCCACCGACCTCCATGGTTATCGTTGGTCTTATGCTAAGCCCAAAGGCCCCTGACGTGAGTCCTGTTTCCGTCCTCAGGTTGATTCCATCCTTGAATTTGGAGGATAGGACTGCTGGGGTGCATGGGCCGGCTTGGGCATTGGCCTAAAACCCTCTGCCCAGAGAATCAGCTTTAAAGCTGCCACCAGCTTCAGTGAACCACTTACTGCTGATGGGGGCGTTGGGGTGTAGTCGCCGCAATGGTGAGGCTTTTGCTCGTCATAGGTACCTTGACTGATCTGACAGCTTTACTTCCTCGTCCTGGTTTCTTGTCTGTTTGGCTGGTTCTTCTCCAAGGAGAAGATTCAGCGGCTGGACATTGCTGGCCGATTGTTCACTGCCGGCACTTTGTTCCTGTAATGATGTGACGTGAGGTCATTGATGCTTACCAAGCTCCAGGTTTTCTGCCATAGGCTGGAAGCCATCTCTTCCTTGCAGCGGCACCTCCGTTTGGGTGGATATCGCAACCCTTGATGCCATGACCGAATACCTGACCTCACGCATGCACTCCAGTATGTTTCACGGACATGCTTCCGAATTTAGAGTCAGCCACACACTGACTGCCTATGCTCCCCTCCTCAGAGAGGGAGATATAATGCAACCCTGCACACGGCGCTGCTGCAGGTCCCCGACAAGATCTGTGCTGATATGGCCCCGTCCGTGGACCATATCAGAATGGGGCATCTCCTCAGTGGGATGAATGCCCTGTGGACGCATTCATGCTCCAACTGAATAAACGTCCGAGGACGTACCCATGGAGGGGAAACCTCCATTTCTTCTTCACGCAGCTGGCGTGTCGTGGAATGTACCCTCACGTCATATCCCCAAACTGCGACTGCCTAGCTCCCCTCCTCAGAGAGGGAGATATAAAGCAGCCCTGCACCAGGCACTGCCGCAGGCCCCTGAGACCCGCGCCGATATTACTCCCTTCCTTGGAGTATCAGGTGGAGCATCTCTCCCATGAGATGCCCTGTCCGGCCCTGTGGCTCCCGCAGCTGGCGGTCTCCATGGCTGGATTCCCTCGTGGAGCAGGGATACCCCGCGGTCTCCGCAGCTGGGTTGTCCTCGAGCTGGGTTCCCCTCGCAGAGCCGGGATTTTCCACAGTCTCAGCTTTCGAGTTTCCCCGAGCTGGGTTCCCCTCGCGGAGCCAGGATGTTCTGCGGTCTCCGCTTTCGGGTTTCCCCGAGCTGGGTTCCCCTCACGGAGCTGGGACCCCCATGGTCTCCGCAGCCGTGTTTCCCCGAGCTGGGTTCCCCTCGCGGAGCCGGGATATCCCATGGTCTCCGCAGCGCGGTTTCCCTGAGCTGGGTTCCCCTCGCGGAGCCGGGGTACCCCACAGTCTTTGCAGCCGGGTTTCCCCCGTGGAGTCGGGATTCCCCGGAATGACATCCAGCAGGAACTCTGTAGAGAGCTTCCTGCAAAGGCAAAGCACAACCTGAAAATTAAGTTCGAGACTTATCTTCAGGTCTGAAACTTACCGCTAGAGGAACAGCGCGCCTGCCAGCCAGTTGCACGCCATGCGTTAGACGTTATGACGCGCATGCGGGCTGGCGGGCTCTTCATGTAGTCACTCATGTGACTCCGAAGTAAAATCCTGCTCTCATGCTGTTTATCAAGTTTCTTCAAGAAATGAAAACCAAATATTTATTGCTTGGCTCACTCGGAACTGCAAAATCTCATATTCCATGTTCCACTTGGGTTGCTTAAACTCAACAATATGAACAGTGTATTTCACAATTATACATGATGCTACCCTCACCCCCTTCCCTGTGCATCCTCCCCCCTCACCTCAGTACTCACCCATTTCTCCCACTATCTCCCACCCCTTCTGTCATCCTGCTCCTTTTCCTGCCTTTGTACACTTATCTCGTATTCTCAGGTCCCCTATTTCCCCTTCATCCCCCCTCTTTCCCCGACCTCCTGTCCGCTTCCATCTATATCTCTCTCTGTGCATCTGATTTCACTTATTATCTCCCTTCCCATCAGTTATCAGGCAACTGAACCATCATCTCACCAACTAGACGCACGGGTTTCAGGGGTTATGGGGAGAAGGCAGGAGAATGGGGTCTGGAGGGAGAGATGGATCAGCCATGATTGAATGGAGAGAAGGAATGGAAGACGTTTCCTCCTGCGATGCAGCCTCACCCGCTGAGTTACTCCAGCATTTTGTGTCTACCTTAGATTTAAACCAACATCTGAAGTTCTTTCTTAAGCCATGATTGAATGGCAGAGTAGACCTGGTTGGCCGAATGGCCTAATTCCACTCCTATCACTTATTACCTTATGACATTAGAGAGCAGTCCTGACCTCCTATCTACCTCACTGAGACCAGCAAACTTGAATTGGACTTTAATGGACTTTATCTTGCACTATATATTATACCCGTTATCCTGTGGGCAGCTTGCATGTAATCATGCAGTCTTTTCTCGGAATAAAAAAACTTTACACTGTACCTCAGTACACAGGCACTCGCAGCGCTAGGGAAATGGGTTCAACCTCGGCAGCTCTCTGTGAACTTAACACTTTCTCCCCGAGACTGCGTTGGTTCTTTCAGGTGCTCCAGTTTCCACTCTGTTCCAAAGATGTTGGAAGCTAATTGGTAATTGTAATTTGCATGGTGGCAGTATTACAGGGGAGGGGGGGGGGGGGGGGGGGGGGGGAGTTGCAGCTGATGGGAAGATAAGTAAAATAGTAAGATTAAACGAGAACTCACCTGTTCGAAGTTTGATCGTTATTTTACGAGGAGTTACGATGAGGGATTACGTGAAGAGCCCGCCTCACGCTGGTAACGGCATACTTCAAAGCAACGGCATGAAAAACACAGAACACCAAAGCCGGAGTAACATAGTAAGGCTCATAAAAAGACTTAGAACCACCATTTGATCATTTATTTTACGAGGGTGGGGAGTGGAGGGCACGTAATCCCTCATCGTAACTCCTCGTAAAATAACGATCAAACTTCGAACAGGTGAGTTCTCGTTTAATCTTACTATTTTACTTCGGAGTCACGTGAGTGACTACGTGAAGAGTTTTAAAGCTTTCTGTGTTTTTTATGTCGTAGAATTAATCCGTACGACAGTCCGGCTAAGTAAACACATACATGAGAAAGCAGACAAAAGTTAGATCTTTTTCACAATTTAATTTTTTAATGGTTGAAAAACCATATAATACCCTCCTTATATTTGAGGGAAAATTGATTACAAGTGACAAAAGATATCAGTGACTACACAACTGATTATAGCAATTAATAGCAAACAAAGCAGGTGATTATAGTGCTCCCAACACCGCGTGTCCAAAGCTTGTCATAGTGTGAACAGGTTTGTTGTAGAACTTTGAAAAAGTTTCTTCTTTACTCCACCCTGCGATTTTTTAAAATATGCTCGAGAGGTACGTCCCGCCCCTTCGCCGCGGACGTAGCTGCCGCCCTGGTGGAGTGAGATTTGAAGACATCAGTGTCTACTCCCGCTAAAACCAACACCTGTTTCAACCATTTTGAGATAGTTTGAACTGAAGCTTTTGTGTGTGGCTTTTTGTGCGTAAGCAGCAATGTCTTTTCGTTTCCTCGAAAAGTGTCCGTAATTTTAATATATTGGTTCAAATGTCTAACCACACACAAAGCAGGCTCAATATGAAAAGCTTGAAAGGTTACCTTTGTTCCAGATCTCCCTGGTCTACTTTGTTTGATCAGATCGTAAACATAGAATACAACATTATCTGTAGTCACATGCATACAGTCTAAACGCAACATTTGTAAAGTTTGCACTCTTTGGGCTGAGACCAGTGCCATTAACATGACCAATTTCAATGTTAACCTATCCAATGTCAACCCTTCAATTGGCGTCCATTCTCTAAGTAGAGCAAGAACTATGCTCACATCCCAAATCTCTGTATATCTAGGTTTTGGCGGATTCATGTGAAAAATTCCTTTCATGAATCGTGATATTAATGGATGCGACCCAATTGACTTCTCACCAATCATAAGTCCTAAATAGGACGACAAGGCACAGCGTGCAGTGTTAATGGCACTGTAACTTAAATGTTGCCCAAAGTGCAAATTGGCAAGGAATTCCAAAACATGAGTAACATTCACAGATTCATCAGAAATATTTGACTGTGTGCAAAATTCTTCCCATTTCTTAATATGTGTCATATATTGTTTCTGTGTACTATGTCGCCATGATGCACCAATAACTGTCAAAGTTTGGTCCGACAATCCCAGTTTCCTGTAGTGGTCTGGTCAAAACCTGCAGATTAACAAATTCATATATGCATATAATGGGTAACCTTGATTTGTTACTGGATTAGTCAAGATATCACTACAGTTAGGAATCTGCATATATGGTTTCTTTAATCATATTTAGCATAACTGGAACCAAGGTTGAGTTGGCCAATTTGGCACTACCAACAATCCGGAAGCTGAATCTTGCTCTATTTTCTTCAAACATCTCTGGATCAGAGCAAATGGTGGAAAAGCATAAAAGAACATTTTTCCCCAGTGTAATGAAAATGCATCTACTGCAACTGCGTCCGGATCATGTTCCCAAGACACATAATGAGGCAATTGATGATTAAGCCTGGATGCAAACAAATCAATTTCTGGCAAGCCAAATCGTTTAACAATATTCTTAAATATTGCTGGCTTAAGCATCCATTCCGTAATTATCTTTAAAAATCCTGGACCTTCCATCTGCTACCACATTGTCTTTACCTGGAATATAGCTTGCTGAAATCCATATCTGCCGATCAATACACCATTGCCATATCTCATTGACCAGACAATCACATGATACTGATCTAACTCCCCCCATGTGATTAATGTAAACCACAGCCGTTTTATTGTCTAATTGTATTAATACATGCAGACATTGTTTAGCAGAACAATATGCTTTAAGCCCATAAAAGGCCCCCCAATAACTCCAAATAGTTAATACCATACTGTTGGAGCAACACTTGCTCTTCAGTTTTTCCATCTACCTCCACAACTGGTAGATAAATCTGTGGCCCCCCATCCGAGAGCACTAGCATCTGTTTGCAAAAACCATTTCAGGCTGTTTAATCATGATCTTTTTAGCAGCTTGTGGGACATTTTCAACCCACCATTGCAATTCCAATACTGCTTCCTTTGTTAATTGCATAGGTCTGTCAAAGTGACCTGCCTTATCTTTAAGAGCCCTTACTTTGTCCCTTTGAAGATTTTGATAATGTAATGGCCCAAATTCCACTGCCGGAAAAGCTGCCACTAATGTACCAATGACTTTTGCCACTTCTCGGATGGAGGGATAAGGTTTGTGAATGAGATAATTACACATTTGCAAAATATCATTTGTCTTCTTTGCTGGCAACGTAACTTAACATAGTTACTGAGTTAATTACAAACCCCAGAAAATCAATTGATTGAACTGGCTGCAGCTGGGATTTAATTGGATGAATTAAGAATCCAAGCTCTTTAAACAAAGCTTTAGCAACTGAAAATTGAGTGCTCAGCTGACTCTTGACTATCATTAACAATCAGAATGTCATCCAGATAAGCCATTACAATGTGTTTTCTGTGCTCTTAATTGAGCTAAAACTGGTTTCAACAGTTTTGTAAAGAGTCTAGGAGCTGAACTTAATCCATTTGGTAAAGCTTTGAACTGCCATAATTGCCCCTGCCAATAAAACTTTAAGTATCTCCGAAAAAGATGATGAATTGGTACAGAATAATAGGCGTCTTTTAAATCAATCTTAGCCATATAAGAACCTGCTGAAATCAAATATTTTGCAGTTTTAAATGTCTCCATCTTAAAACGTTTGTATTCTACAAACTTATTTAGATCTGTAAGGTCTAGAATAATTCTACAACCACCATCTTTCTTATCTCTGCGAAATATATTAGAGACAAATTGATGCTTATGTTCATAAGTTTTTTCAATTACCCCTTTTTCGGATAATTTGCCAATTTCCACATCAATCTCCATTCTTTCTTCTGGAGAAAACACATAAGCATAAGCAGGTTTATTCTGTACAGGAGGATTGACCCCTTCTTTAAAAATAATAATAGCTCCTGAAACTGCTTGTAATATAAACCGATCAGAAGTAATATTAAGCCAGGCATTATAAAATTTTTGCAATCTCCCTCCAACTGGAGATTCATCCACAGTTTCTTTAAGGATAGAAGTCTTTAATACCTCTCCATAGGAGCGTGATGGTCTCCTCTTTCCCGAATGCAGGGAAGCAGCGGCCTGTGTAGCACGATAATACCTTCGTGACAAATTTCTGCCTCTATAACGAAAATCAAAACTCCTTCGGCCGAAAACCCTTTTCTTTGTCCAAAGACAAAAGGCTTAATAGTGCTAAAATATTTAGCTTCTTCATCCAACTGCTTCAGTTGTTTCGGCAGATTTTCTCCAAACAAATATCCAGGAGCTTGAACTCCACTTTCTTGACACAGGCTTGCATATCTAGGGTGAAATATGGGCCGAATCGCCATTTTTCCTCATGCAATTGATCTCATAAAACGAATTGCACATTAAACCCAAAGTATCTCTTTGAATCTTGTCCATTTCCAGTTTCTCCATTTGCCTGCCAAATGCCGTGATGGCAGCCGAAAATAATTTTAGCACCTTTTGAAATTTCATTTCTTGGGCTCTCATACTTGGAGTCATAGATGCCCATACCATCGGATTCACCGTAGGCACTTCCAATGAGGCACAATTGCCTGGTGCTTTATATAATTCTGATAATTCATTCATCACAGTACTATGAAGCTGGTGAGATACCATATAATTTATATTGGCAGCCAGGCTTTCTTCCATATCCTCACCACTTCCTTCAGGTATAGCAAAACTTTGTGCTATCCCAGGCAGATCAAGCCTTTTCTTTTTACTTTGTGGCGTGCTTTCAAAAATCATTTCAAATTCAGCAGGGTCTGCCTTCTGCAGCCCTAATTCCATCGGGATATTATCCCATGAGACTTCTTCCAGCCCAAATCGTGGGTCTGGAGTATCATATTCCCAACTTGGCCCACAGCCATATTCATCATATTGAAACCCCTCAGGGATTTTCTGGGATTCATGAGGGTACTGTGACCCTTGTCTCATAATAGTTTGGAGAACTTTCTCCATATGCTCCATTTTTAGCCACATAGTTTTATTAACTGGAGGTCTTTCAAAATCAGAATCATCAGAATCCACGGGCCTCACAGTTTTCTTTTTTGCATTTCTTAGGAACACTTTCCTCCGTGGTTATAATTTCCGGAGAATCTGGAAATTCTATATCGGGTAAATCAGTGGCCAACGGTATCGGAACCGGGTCCACTCTAGCTTCGCTTCCCGTATATTTTACTTTCACCCCGGGAGGCTCTTTTCACCCGCGAAGCCTTCCTTCCCGATTTCTCCATTTTGTTAAAATTTTATCTTGTGCTCATCAGCACGTTAACGTCTAAATTTTACTTTTAGTTTCGCTGTTGGAACATCCAGCGTAACCTAAAACCCGCGCCGATGTAACTTCACTTACCTGCGGGCCGTTCCGACCGCTGCGAGGAGCTGCTCCTTACTGCAGCTCCACCTTCTGCCGTCAGCGTCGACGTCATGCCGTTACCAGCGTGAGGCGGGCTCTTCACGTAGTCACTCACGTGACTCCGAAGTAAAATAGTATGGGTATGTATACATGGATGGCTGATGGTTGGGATGAAGTCAATGGGCTGAAGGGTATTTTTCTGTGCTGTATTTCTTTACGATTAGGATATGTGGATATCCCGTTGCCAGCATCTATTGTCCATCCCCAATAGGCCCTGAACTGAGAAGGTAGTTAAGAGTCAGTAATTCTTGAATTGAATTGTCACATGTGACAAGACAGAGTGAAATTCTTTGCTTGTATACCCAAGGTATGCAAATAGTCACCACATAAAGGGCACAGACAAAGTTACAAAGTATCCTGCGCCAGGTCCATCCTTGTTGACCCCCCCTCTCTCACCCTACACTCCCCATCCCCATCCCCACTCTCCCCCCAAAACTCCCCAGCCCCACCCCCCCTATCTCCCCCTACGCTCCCCACCCTCCCACTCATGGTGGTCCCCCCACGTCGAGTCCTGCAGCAAATTGTAGGTCAGCCCAGATGAGGAAGAGATATGTGTAGGAAAGAACTACAGATGCTGGTTTAAACCTAAGATAGACACTAAATGCTGGAGTAACTCAGCAGGCCAGGCAACATCTCTGGAGAGAAGGAATGGGTGACTTGGGTGTGAGAGGGATAGAGAGAAAGGGAATGAAGGGGTTACTTGAAGTTTGGGAAATTAATATTCACACCCAAGCGAAATATGAGATGCTGGTCCTCTGATTTGCGATTAGCCTCACTCTGACCTAGGACAGAAAGGTCAGTGGGAATGGGAAGGGGAATTTAGCAACTGGGTGATGAGGTAGGTTCAGACGGACTGAGCGAATGTGTTCAGTAAAATGATCGCCCAGGAAGAGAGATAATCCTTTCACCACTGATATTAGTGAACCAGATGGGCTTTTACAGAACATAGTCGTTTCATATTTGCTGTGATTGAGACCAGCTTTGTTTTTCAATTGCAGGTTTATTTAATTACTTGAATTTAAATTTCCCAGCTGCCGCAGTGGGATGCAGTCTCACATTTCTCGATCAGTAGTCCAGATCTCTGGCTGTTGATTCCTGTGACTTAACCGATACACCACCAGATCCTAGAATGTCTGCCCTATATTGTACTCTTTTTATTTCCTTTCTTTTTCTCGCTTAGTTCTCCTTGAATGTAAATGTCTTCAGATCACATTGATCAAGCAGATTCCGTATGATATTTTCTACAGATAATTACGATTACACGCAATGCTAGAGGTGCTCTGAGGAACATCTCAGCCTATCGTTTATTTCCTGAAAACATGTTGCCAGATAATAAAGCCTTCACATTCTTTGACGCGGGTAACTACCTATCGAGATAGATAGATTGAGGACTTTATTGCCCCATGTGACAAGTCACAGTGAAATTCTTTGCTGACATAACTTGCCAAGGTATGCAAATAGTCACCCATCATTCGCTTGTGTGTCAAACAACGTTCTGCCATTGCTTTGCCACAGCCAGCGCCACATCTGTGCCTCTGCGGAGATCATCTGCAGTGCATGCCCCTCCGCTGAAAGCCAGGAGGTGGGCCATTGTCTGTACCTCTCCACAGTTGCACTTGTCACAGTCCGAAAAGCTTTACTTCTTCAGGTTGAGTCCGCAATGTCCCACTCTAGTGCATAAAGGATAAAGGGCGCTTACAACATTACAACTCCCCCCCCCACCCCCCCCCCCCCCCCCCCCCCACTGCTCCTTTGTTTTTCCCTCATCCCCCATGGTGGACCTCCTACACCATGTCCTCCATTGTCCATTGTTCTTCCCCTCCCACACAGCGGTCCCCCCATGCGGGTCCACATTGCTCTTCCATACGCCCCCCACCCCCCCCATGTTGGGTCCTCCTTTGTTCTTTCCCTTGGCAGCTATAACTTCACTTCCACGGTCTGTTCTCATCCGTCAGTCAGCACCATCATCGACCGTCGCACTGAACTCTCCACTAAAGCCACCATGTCCTCTCTGGCTGGGGTTCCTTCGACGCAGGCACCATTGGCCACGAGCTTCTTTGACCCACGAGGTTCCACCTTCGGCCCGCGAGGCTCCAGCCTGCGAGGCTCCAGCCTCGACATCTCAGCTCCAGAAGACTTCCTATAATTTATCTCATGAAAAGTAGTAGACACATAATGCAGCCATCACATTCTCTGACGTGGGTACCTACCTATCTGTTGTTCCTAATAACTTCTTCAATATTATTTGAAAGATGAACAAAAAGCCATTATGTAGTCAGCCCTCCTCTAAATGTTATAGTCATTCTTGTTTTTTTTTTATTTGAAACACGAGACAGCAAACTATTTATGTCCCAGAAGGCAAACAAAAGCTTTTTTTTTTCAAGCTAAAATAGTAACATTAAATGAGAACTTACCAGTTTGAAGTTTGATCTTTATTTTATGAGGAGTTATGATGAGCGATTACGTGAGGAAGACCGTCAGCCCGCATGCGCGTCAATCTTCAAAGCAGTGGTGTGAAATCACAGATAACAGTTGTTGAAATTGAACATAGTAAGATTAGAGAAGACTAGAACTACCAGATGACCTTTATGATATGAGGGTTGGGAGTGGAGGGCACGTAATCGCTCGTCGTAACTCCTCATAAAATAAAGATTAAACTTCAAACTGGTAAGTTCTCATTTAATCTTACTATTTTACATCGGAGTCACGTGAGTGACTACATGAAGATTTTAAAGCTCTGTGATTTCATGCCGTGGATACGAGTCCATGCATCAAACACTGCATCAGTTGTCCATGATGAGTGAAATATAAATAATGCATTCAGACATGACATAAATTTAAACATGCTGATGCTTTAATGAGCAAATGAAAATAATAGTGACCCCTGTCATCCAGGGGGAAACTATAAAACAGAATCTAAAATAGAGTTGGCAATTACCCCCGGTCTGGCAATGGGTGTTATAAAATGTTTCGAAAGTATGTTCGTTTGACAATTCTGCAGCTGCTAGGATGTGGTCCAACAGAACATACATAACCCTTGCTGCTGATGTAGTAGCAGCCCTGGTGGAGTGAGAGTTGAAAATATTAGTATCTACTCCTGCATAAGCCAAAACCCCATTTTAACCATAGTTTGAACTAATACCTTCTTATGAGTTTTTTGTAACTAACAAACATTGCTAGTTTAGAGCCTATAAGGCTCTTTGTGACCTTGACATATTGTTGTAAATACGTGACCACACACAAACAAAGGTCCATGGGTTATGCCATGAAAACTAGTTTGAGACCTGAAGCACCTGGTTAGCTCTGCTTAACTAAATCATAAACATAAAATATTATGTTATTTGCAGGTGTAACCATCCTGTCCAGTCACAATTAATGTAGTGACTGGACCCATTGTGCTGAGACCAGCGCCATAGGGATAACTACCTTATGAAAGCCTGCTAACGATAAGGATGTAGCTGGAGCCCCCAGGTGAAGTAGTGTTAACACAACGTCAATATCCTATACTTCCGTGTACCTGGGCCTGGGAGAACTTGTGTTAAAGATATCCTTTATAATTCTGGATATCAGAGGGTGAGACCCGACAGAGTGGGTCCCACTCGCTGTAGCAAATATGAAGGCACGTTTGGCACAGTTAATGGCACCATAACTTAATTTATTGTCAAAAAACCCTTTTGAGATGAACTCCCAAGACATCAGTTATCTGTGCTGTATTATATGCAACATGTGTATTTAAATAAAAAATTGCTTCCCATCTCCTGAAGAGGAAATGTACCTCTTGTTTTGGTGATATCCCTGCACTCTGCAGTGATCACATACATGGATCGATCTGACAACCCGAGCCACAGTTGTCTCAGAGTCTGCAAGTCAAGGAATTGATTTTATCATGCAGAGGCTGGTTTCCTGAGTCACAGGCTGAACCAGCAAAGTTTTATGTTTAGAATAACCATATAAGGTTCTATTATTATTCCCATCATTAGCGAGAACCATGGCTGCATCGGCCAGTCTGGCAGTACCTAAAACCTGAAGCGGGATCTTGCTGGGTTTATTGCAAGACCCGACTGATTAGGCAGAATGTAGCGAGAATGTATCTCTCGCTACTGTTATGCCACATATTTTGACAACTGGAGAATGAGCCTGGATGCAAACATATCGATATTTGGTGTTCCATTGAGCCACAATGTCATTAAATAATGATCCAACATCCATTCTGTGTTGTCATTGATTTCATGTGATGATTCAACAACACCAAAAAAATTATCACAAGATATTTGACTTAATTGCACCCATGTGACTAACATATGCCACCACCATAGTGTATCAACTTGGATTTGAGCATGCAGATAATGCATATTCGTATAATAACCTTTAACCTATAGAATACACCTAGTGTTTAAAGGTAGTTGATACCAATAACTGAATAATTGCTAACTCATGCAAAACGCATCCGCCTCCGTAACTAGAGATGGCTTTCGTAATTTCCCATCTTTGAGCACGAGCATCAATTTGTAATATTACTGAAGATTACTAACCAAAAATTACTGGAACAATGCTGAATGCTGTTCATCCACCATTGTGACTTTGGTAGCTTCAGCTGGTAATAGCATAGGTCTGTTAATAATGACCTATATGGTACTTGAGAGGTTACACCTTTGCATATTGTAAGTTCTGATAATGCAAAGGCCCAAATTGCACAGCTGAAATACAGCTACTATATTGCCAATTACAATTGATGAATAGAAGGCTGCTTCTATTAACAATGAGGTTGTTACAGGCTTCTATTAATTCCTATCTCTTGCCCCAGGGCGGTCACCATTAAATTTAACTGAATGGATGAGAAACCCCAATTTCTCAAATATAGTTTGCGGCTGCAACAGTTAATTTTAGTAAAATACAGCGTTTAAAACATCATCCAGATAGACCATAACAAATATTCTTGAACTCTGAGCAACCCAAGCATCTGTTTTAGTAATTTGATAAATAACCTGGGAGCTGAGGTTAGCCCATTTTGCAACGCTTTAACTGTTATCATTGCCCCATCCAGATAAATTTCAAATATCTCCAGTGATCCCTGTGAATGGGAACTGAATATTATGCATCTTTGAGATCGATGCATGCCATAAAGATCCTATGGAAATCAGTTGTTAGACAGTAACGAAGTTTCCTAATCTGAAAGTCTAAACTGCACATACGAGTTAAATCAAGGATGAAGGACATCCTCCATCTTTCACAATGAAACTGGCCACGCCTGCCATAATTCCATGCCTGCCTCGAACGACAACTCTGGCCAGATTCCCGAGTCTGTCTCGAAAGGCAATCCTGGCCATATTTCCGAGCCTGTCTTGAAAGGCAATCCTGGCCATAATACTGTGCCTGCCTCAAAAGACAACTGGCCCCAATTCCAAGCCTGCTTGGAACCCTTGTATACTGTGCAGTATAAAACTAATCACATGTTATCATTAGTTTATAAACAGATCTGAATCTCATGTTATCATTGTCATTTGTACAAAAAACAAGTGTAAATATTACCAACTTGTAAATGGTCCACATACCCCATGTTTCGGAATAACCAGATCCACCTACTTCCATGATTACCGGTGGTCTTATGGTAAGCCCAAAGACCCCTAATGCGGGTTCTTTTTCCCTTCTTGATTGGAGAGTAGGACTGGTAGGGTGCGTGGATTACATATTTTTCCTGAGACTGGCTTGGGCCTTGGCCTGACAGATCTCTGCCCAGCTTTCAAGATGCCACCGGCTTCAGTGAACCGCTTACCGCCGATGGAGGCGTGGGGAGTGTCATCGCCTAAACCATAAAGCTTTGCTCATCGTCGGTACCTTGATTAGTCCAACAGTTTTTTGCTTCCTCATCCAGGTCTTTCCAGTTGGATAAGTCTTACCTGAAGAGAAGATTCGGCGGCTGGTTGCATTTCCTGGATTTCATGGCTCCTCCAATGTCACCCTGATAGCGCTGTTCACTGCCGGCACTTGTAGCATGAGGGAAACTCTGGCCCCTTCCAAGTGTTCGGCCAACGGCTGGAGACCAACTCTCCCGGCAGCAACACTTTCGTTTGCGAGTATTGCCTTAAAGCCATATGCATGTGCTCCAGTATGTTCCATGGACATACTTTCAATTTTGAAGTCAGTTTCACACTGACCACTTGCACTCCCCTTCACAGAGAGAGAGATTCCTAGGCAGCCCTGAAACAGGTGCTGCCGCGGACCCCTTAGGATACCTGCGCTGATATGGCCCCTCCTACGGACCTATATCAGGATTGAGCATCACATTTGTGAGATAAACGCCCAAGGACGCTATCCGTGCTCCATCTGGGTTAATCGTCCGAGGACGTACCCAGGTATGTCGGAGGGAAACCTCCTGGCCTGACTCCCTAGTCCACAGGCCTAACCGACTTACAGTTGGTTTTATCTCCTTTCTGGGGAACCGCAGCGGTCTGGAAGCAGCTGACCGCTGTATGTCGGAGGGGTCCCTCCTGGCTGATTTCCATAGGCCTAACCAACTTACTGTTGGTTTTATCTCCTTTCTGGGGAACCGCAGCAGTCTGAAAGCCACTGACTGTACTGTCAGTGACTTGGGTAGCGAACCCGAGGGCCGCCGGCTTCCCGCACTTCCATGGTCTCTGAAGCCGGTTCCCCGTGGTCCCGGTTTCCCCGTGGTCCGAGACCGGGATTCCCCGTGGTCCATAACCGCGGCCCATCCGGACTTCGCCCCAAAATTAGATCCAGCAGGAAAACCTCTGTAACCGAGATTCCTGCAAGGAAAGATAAAAGACAGAACCTGGGAAAAACTTACCTTCAGGTTTAAACTTACCGCTGGAAGGAGCAATGTGCCTGCCAGTCAGTCGTTGCTGATAAAATTATAGAAGATGGAGATCCAAGGAACTGCAGATGCCGGAATCTTTAGCAAAACACAAAACAGGTCAGGCAGTCTCTAAGCTAAACTAAACTAAACTAAACTAAACTAAAACTAGACTTGTTAAATTGTCAATTAAATTAAAAGATGCATTCCTGTCCACTGTTTTAATAAGGGTTGGAAGCATCAATGCAATGGAAGGAGCCACAGTGGGTTCACCTGTCTAGTGTAAAGCTGGGAGGCCAGAAGTGAAGAGTGTCTGGCCTCACTTCAGGTGGTTATGGATTTCACGGAGAGTCCAGGGACAGAGAGGGAGGCTTTTTTAGTTTAGTTTAGTTTTGAGATACAGCGTGGAAACAGGCCCTTTGGTCCACCGAGTCTACGCCGACCAATGATTTACAGGAGCCAAGTAACCTACAAGCCTGCACGCCTTCTGGACAGTGGCAGGTCTATATCAATGCTTTAGATGAGAACATTTTGTACATGGCAAGGTTAGCAAATTTGCACTTGACACAAAGTGGGTGGTATTGTAGATAGTGAAGATGATTTTTTTTTAATTTGCGAAGTCTAACATGGGCAAGACCTAAACAGTGAATCGGGACGCATCACAGCTTGTCCAGAAAAGTTAATTCAAGACTTCTTGATCTCACCATCACCACCAATTTCCATCCTGCACTGCTGGATTAAAGGGTGCTGCTTTCATCAACAGCCTGTCTGATGCCAGCCCAAGCTGGATCGAGGAGCATGAAACTGTCCAAAGGCAAGCTCCAATTTCCCTCAGCTCTATATTTTGACTCCTATGGTGCTGAATCCACATGAGACTTCACTGTTCACAAAGCTGACCACTAGTCTTACCGTTCCCATTACAAGCCCACCACGTACCGACCCCACGTTTAAACCACCAAAAGACAGCAGAGGGACGTGTGATTGAGCTGATGGCTGCAGGCATCCATTTAACTGATGTCTTCATTAAAGAATGAACAGTCAATCATTCCTTGTCGGGTGGGGAGTTTTATTGCCGATCTGAAACATAGAAACATAGAAATGTGGAAAATAGGTGCAGGAGTAGGCCATTCGGCCTTTCCAGCCAGCACCACCATTCAATATGATCATGGCTGATTATCCAAAACCAGTACCCCGTTCCTGCTTTCTCCCCAAAACCCTTGATTCCGATAGCCCTAAAAGTTTTATCTAATTCTCTCTTGAAAACATCCAGTGAATTGGCCTCCACTGCCTTTCTGTGGCAGAGAATTCCATAGAGTCTCTGGGTGAAAAAGATTTCCCCATCTCAGTCCTAAATTGCCTACCCCTTATTCTTAACCTGTTGCTGTGTAAAGAGTTTAAACTGTGTAAAGAACAAGAGCACAATGAAAGAGTTCTGGGAAGTGAAGGCGATGAGTAGGATCTGCAGGCTTGCATATCAGAGAGAAATGCAGGAGGAGGAAACCAGTATCTTAAACAGATCCCATACCTGCCTGTTTACAGAAGAGATGTTGGGGGATATCCCAGCTCAGTGCTGGGACCCCAGCTATTTACAATATATATTAATGATCTGGATGAGGGAATTGAAGGCAATACCTCCAAGTTTGCGGATGACACTAAGCTGGGGGGCAGTGTTAGCTGTGAGGAGGATGCTAGGAGACTGCAAGGTGACTTGGATAGGCTGGGTGAGTGGGCAAATGTTTGGCAGATGCAGTATAATGTGGATAAATGTGAGGTTATCCACTTTGGTGGCAAAAACAGGAAAGCAGACTATTATTTAAATGGTGGCCGATTAGGAAAAGGGGAGATGCAGCGAGACCTGGGTGTCATGGTACACCAGTCATTGAAAGTAGGCATGCAGGTGCAGCAGGCAGTGAAAAAAAGCGAATGGTATGTTAGCTTTCATAGCAAAAGGATTTGAGTACAGGAGCAGGGAGGTTCTACTTCAGTTGTACAGGGTCTTGGTGAGACCACACCTGGAGTATTGCGTACAGTTTTGGTCTCCAAATCTGAGGAAGGACATTATTGCCATAGAGGGAGTGCAGAGAAGGTTCACCAGACTGATTCCTGGGATGTCAGGACTGTCTTATGAAGAAAGACTGGATAGACTCGGTTTATACTCTCTGGAATTTAGGAGATTGAGAGGGGATCTTATAGAAACTTACAAAATTCTTAAGGGGTTGGACAGGCTAGATGCAGGAAGATTGTTCCCGATGTTGGGGAAGTCCAGGACAAGGGGTCACAGCTTAAGGATAAGGGGGAAATCCTTTAAGACCGAGATGAGAAAGACTTTTTTCACACAGAGAGTGGTGAGTCTCTGGAACTCTCTGCCACAGAGGGTAGTTGAGGCCAGTTCATTGGCTATATTTAAGAGTGAGTTGGATGTGGCCCTTGTGGCTAAGGGGATCAGAGGGTATGGAGAGAAGGCAGGTACGGGATACTGAGTTGGATGATCAGCCATGATCATATTGAATGGCGGTGCAGGCTCGAAGGGCTGAATGGCCTACTCCTGCACCTAATTTCTATGTTTCTATGTTTCTATGATATGGGGAGAAGGCAGGAGAATGGGGTTGAGAGGGAAAGGTAGATCGGCCAAGATTGATTGGCGGAGTAGACTTGATGGGCCGAATGGCCTGCTCCTGTTCCTATGACATATGCACTTATGTGGCAGCAGCAGCAGGAATAAGCTGCACTCTCTCTTCCAAATTGAATGTAGTAAGGTGTTGTTGCCTGCTAGTGGAGCGACTGGGCTTATATTCACTGGAATATAGAAGGACAAGATGGGATCTTATAGAAACATATTGAATTCTTAAGGGATTCGACAGGCTAGATGCAGGGAAAATATCCCCCATATTGGGGGAGTCCAAAACCAGAGGTCACAGTTTAAGTGTAAGGGGTAGGCCATTTGGGCCTGAGATGAGGAAAACCATTTTCACCCAGAGAGTTGTGAATCTGTGGAATTTGTTGTCAATTCACTGGATGTTTTCAAGAGTGGAGGCCAGTTCACTGGATGTTTTCAAGCGAGAGTTAGATAGAGCTCTGAGGGCTAATAGAATCAAGGGATATGGGGAAAAAGCAGGAACGGGGTACTGATTCTGGATGATCGGCCATGATCATATTGAATGGCGGTGCTGGCACAAAGGTTTCTATGTTGCTATGATCCTATTGAATGGCAGTGGTGGCTCGAAGGGCGGATGGGCCGAATGGCCTACTCCAGCAATACTTTCTATGTTTCTATGTCCACTGTTGTTGGTCTTGTGTATTTGACATGTTTTACTGCAGAGAAGGGAGAGATTTCCTGGTGAATATACTGGTGAATATGGATGGCTGTTTGTCAGGTTGGAAGCCGGTGACCAGTGGGGTGCCTCAGGGATCTGTGTTGGGTCCACTGTTGTTTGTCATGTACATCAATGATCTGGATGATGGGTGGAAAATTGGATAAGTAAGTATGCAGATGATACTAAGATAGGTGGTGTTGTGGATAATGAAGTAGATTTTCAAAGTCTACAGAGAGATTTGGGCCTTTTGGAAAAGTGGGCTGAAAGATGGCAGATGGAGTTTAATGCTGTTAAGTGTGAAGTGCTACATCTTGGCAGGACAAATCAAAATAGGACGTACATGGTAAATGGTAGGAAATTGAGGAAAGCTGTGGAACAGAGGGATCTAGGAATAACTGTGCATAGTTCCCTGAAGGTGGAATCGCATGTAGATAGGGTGGTAAAGAAAGCCTTTGGTGTGCTGGCCTTTATAAATCAGAGCATTGAATATAGGAGTAGGGAAGTAATGTTAAAATTGTACAAGGCATTGGTAAGACCAATTCTGGAGTATGGTGTACAATTTTGGTCGCCTAGTTATAGGAAGAATGTCAACAAAATAGAGAGAGTACAGAGGAGATTTACTAGAATGTTGCCAGGGTTCCAGCAACTATGTTACAGAGAAAGGTTGAACAAGTTAGGTCTTTATTCTTTGGAGCGCAGAAGGTTAAGGGGGGACTTGATTGAGGTCTTTAAAATGATGAAAGGGATAGACAGAGTTGACGTGGATACGTTTTTCCCATTGAGGGTAGGGAAGATTCAAACAAGAGGGCATGACATGAGAATTAAGGGACAGAGGTTTCGGGGTAATGTGAGGGGGAACTTCTTTACTCAGAGGGTGGTGGCTATGTGGAATGAGCTTCCAGCAGAAGTGGTGGAGGCAGGATCGATTTTAACAATTAAGAGTAAAGTGGATAGGTATATGGACGTGAAGGGAATGGAGGGGTATGGTCTGAGTGCAGGTAGATGGGACTAGGGGAAAACAAATGGTCGGCACGGACTGGAAGGGCCGAGAGGGCCTGTTTCCGTGCTGTAATTGTTATATGGTTATATGGTTATATAGCAACAGGTGAGCAGGGTGCATTTGCCCTGGCTGCATAGCTGCTTGTATGTGGAATTCCTGAGTGCATCCTTACCTCCCATTTACTTCATGGGAGACTTTAGAACCATCCTTAATTAAACTTTATTAAACTTCATTGTTTATATATTGCACTAAATGTTGTACCCTTTATCCCCTTCTCCATCTCATCAGTGTTGAGGAAACACTAATCCCAGTTCATATGTTGCTTCCTGTTCTCAACCTTTAATAAACTTTTGGAGCCTTAAGGGGCTGGCGACCTAATCTGTGAATTTAGAAGAGTGTGCCCTTGATTCAAACTTACAGCATGTTCGACACGTGGTCCTAGGAGGTCCTATGAGGTCACTGGAACTCTCCATCATGCTCGAGGGAAGTTCCCACATACTCGCGGCCTCAGTTTGGACAAGGAACATTTTTCAGCATGTTTAAAAATTTTCCGCAAGTAAAAATTGGTCAGCATGGTTCTTTTGAAATCATAGTGTAGTGGAGTGGGGTCGCTATGTAGTTACAGGCAGGCGAGGGCAGCCGTAGGCAATCTTCTTTGCTGACCGGGCATTGGCTCATTGGAGTTTTCAGGACCAAGGAAAACTGACCACACAGGTGAACCCCTGGTGACATGCGCCCTGGTGACACCCCGCAACACCCGCGACATGTTGCCAGGGGTCGCCTGTATGGTCATGAGAGGTCTCCTGGTCACCCAGAGAGTTGTAGCTTCTTTCTAGTTGCCGCTGAATTTTCAAAACGTTGAAAATTGTAGGCGACCTTTGATGGGTGCCGGCAGTCGCCGAAAATGTTGTGTAAGTGGGACAGGCCCATTAAAAGTAGACAATAACTGAAGAATCACCCTTACCTGTACACTGGGGGTGGCTGGATTGTTTTCCTATTTAGTTTAGTTTATCAGTTTGGAGATACAGTGTGGAAACATGCCCTTCAGCCCCGCCGAGTCCATGCTGAAAATGATCATCCTGTACACTCGATCTATCCTACATACTAGGAACAATTTACAGAAGCCAATTAACCTCCTAACTTGTGCGTCATTTCCTAACTGTGGGTTTTTACCAGAGCACTCGGAGAAAAAATATATATATAACACAAACATACACACATATTTCACTGACAGGAGATGCTGCCTGACCTACTAATTTCTAATACTCCTCGCCCCCCCCTACAATCAGTCTGAAGAAGGGTCCCGAACTGAAACGTCACCTACCCATGTTCTCCAGGGACGCTGCCTGACCCGTTGAGATACTCCAGCATGGAGCCCAACCTATTTATGTGCTGGCAATCACATTTTACAATCGCTCCACACTTTTAAATCTTTCAGTACTCTGTGAATGGCTCGATTGTAAACATGTATTGTCTTTCCTCTGACTGGTTAGCATGCAACAAAGGCTTTTCACTGTGCCTATGGCTTTATCATTTAGTATAATGCACTGATAGGGCATTGAGTTTGATTGCCATTAACCTGTTATTTGTCTGTCCTTTTTAATCTTTTGTGCACCTTATTTTGGGAGTTATTGCAGTCCTCTTTTTGCAGCACATCAGCCCAGACTGCAATGACCTTGACAAAAGAAATATAAACTTCAACAGAAGATTCAGCCCATGACTATTGCTATCTTGCTCATCCAGCAATATCTGGGCACATCAAACAGAATACTTGCTAGAAAAAAGTAGCTGACACTGCCGGTTTCGATTGGATGACCTTTCCTTTGTTATTTACCACAGGAGACAACCTGATGTTAAATCTAATACATTGCAATTCAAATCGTGTTTTGTGTTTTTTTTTATGCTCGTCTGTTGTAATACTGATTAGCAAATCAGTGATTTAAGCCTTGCAAAACTTTTTGGGGAGTTATTTACTGTATATGCAGTCTCACTTTTTTCTCAAATGCAATTAAAGCTGGATTTGTTTGGCTTAGTTTAGTTTAGAGATGCAGCAGGAAACAGGCCCTTTGGCCCACCGGGTCCGCACTGACTAGCAATCACCGTATAATTCAATTCTTAATTGGTGGGTTTTATCAGATTTTCCTGCAAATACTTTAACATATTATCGGGAGATCACAAATGGAATTTGAACATCAATTCGTGAAATCCACTGGTAGAGTCATGGAGTCATAGAGTAATAAAAGATGTTATGAAATATTCAAGAGTCATAGAGTCATAGAGTGATACAGTGTGAAAATAGGCCCTTCGGTCCAACTTGCCCACACCGGCCAACATGTCCCAGCTACACTTGTTCCATCTGCCTGCGTTTGATCCATATCCCTCCAAACCTGTCATATCCATGTACCTGTCTAACTGTTTCTTAAACTTTGGGATAGTCCCAGCCTCAACTACTTCCTCCAGTAGCTTGTCCATACACCAACCACCCTTTGTATGAAAATGTTACCCCTCAGATTCCTATTAAACATTTTCCCCTTCACCTTGAACCTATGTCCTCTGGTCCTCGATTCCCCATGCTCTGGGCAAGAGACTCTGTGCATCTACCCAATCTATTCCTCTCATGATTTTGTACAACTCTATATGATCACCCCTCATCCTCCTGTGCTTCAAGGAATAGAGACCCAGCCTACTCAACCCCTCCCTATAGCTCAGACTAGTCCTGGCAACATCCTTGTAAATCTTCTCTGAACCCTTTTAAGCTTGACAATATCTTTCCTAGAACATGACGTCCTGAACTGAACACAATACTCTATATGTAAGAAAGAACTGCAGATATTGGTTTAAAACGAAGGTAGACACAAATGCTGGAGTAACTCAGCGGGTGAGGCAGCATCTCTGGAGAGAAGGAATGGGTGATGTTTCAGGTCAAGATCCTTCATCAGACCCTTCTTCTGAAGAAGGGTCTCAACCCGAAATGTCGCACATTCTTTTTCTCCAGAGATGCTGCCTCACAATACTCTATGTGCGGTCTCACCAACGTCTTATACTGTATAACTACAACATGACCTCCCAACTTCTGTAGTCAAATGAGTATGTATGGGTAAAAATCAAAACATATTGCAGATGTCATGAAATATTCAAGAGTCCAGGAAACATTAATGCACAATTCATCCACAACTCATGACCTGCTAATTCAAATGACTCACTCTTGGACAATAATTCCTCTCTGTTTAAATGCTCAGGATTTATTTTTCAATATGCTCCTTTGATGATAGGAAAGGTTAAGATATTTTAAAATCAAATCAGATGTAAGTTTGAATCTGTGAAGCAAAATTGCTTCAATCTATCCATACTGCCCTGATATATCTTTATTTAGAATTGAGTTAAAGATCTAAATATATTCTTTTCCATCTTTCCTTAATACTTACAGTTGATCTCACCAGCTATTGAGAGACATTACAAATCTTTCAAATCAATGATTCACATTATACAAACCATTCATCACTTACCTCACTTCCTTAATCCTGATCTACAGTCTTGTAGACTGTGTCCTTCAAGTGTTTAACTGTACGCAGCATCATAGATAGTGCCCTTCAAGGGTCTAATCATATGACTGTGATGAACTTACTTTATCCAGCAGCTTTACAGGCAGTGTACCCCCCCCACCCCATATCACCATGACAATTAGATAGAACATTTTCCACAACAGCCTTATGTCCTCCAAGCTTAACCTTAAAGTTGAAGCTTTAAACTTAAATATACATTCCCCAGCTATTCAACCATTTCTTACGCTTCTCTGTTTCCAAGAAAATAACTCCAGCCAAGAAAATCTTTCTATATCAGCAGTTATTGTGAGACGTCCTCTTCAGCAGAGCGGCATGGTGCCACAGCGGTAGATTTGCTGCCCTACCATGCCAGTGACCCAGGTTCAATCCTAACTAGGGGTGTGAATTCCCGAATGGAAACAAGTGAAAGACCAGCACAGAAGACTGGCAATATAGAAACATAGAAATATAGAAAATAGATGCAGGAGTAGACCATTTGACCTTTCAAGCCAGCACCGCCATTCAATATGATCATGGCTGATCATCCAAAATCAGTACCCTGTTCCTGCTTTCTCCCCATATCCCTTAATTCCTTTAGCTCTAAGAGCTAAATCGAACTCTCTCTTGAAAACATCCAGTGAATTGGCCTCCACTGCCTTCTGTGGCAGAGAATTCCACAGATCAAGTCAAGTCAATGCAAGTTTATTCTTCACATACACATACGAGATGTGCAGTGAAATGAAAAACTCTCTTGCTTTACAACAGAGATTTACAACTCTCTGGCTTTGGTGCCTTGGGTCAATGAATCCTGCAATTGTTGACCCATCATCAGGAACCATACAGCTTTTAGGCCATTATATGCACTGATCCCTTGTTATCGTCACTAACAGTTAAATCTTCTCAAGCTCTAAAATGTTTGTTCAATTGATTTTTTTTTCACAAATCAGTATTGATTCTCCCTAATCATTGGTTGTAATGGTTTTCTATTAAAGAAATGTAAGCAGTTTCTCTCCCGCAAAAGTTGGGCTGACTGGTTTCATCAGCCCTGTAGTCACTTCCCCTCCATTTTTTCACACGCACCCTTGTCTTTTGTTAAATATTTTTTATTATAGAAACATATTTATGAAAATTACAATGTTTTACATAAATGAAATTACATCATTATATATGTTTATGATATTAATAATATTGATATTATTATTAATCTTAAAATTTGAGACTATATGCTTCTATACGCTTTTTTAATTTGTTAAAATAAAATAGGAAAAAAATAGAGATAAATAATGAAGAAAATATGAAAGCGAATGGAGTGTTAATCATTAATCCGTCATTGGAGATATAGGCATGATTTATTATATATATTTCTTCATCTATTCTAATATTCAGGCCTCAGTCAAGCCCTCGTACCGAGCCGTTATGACTCTGTAAGTATTCAATATATGGAGACCATATCCCTCTGAAGAGATCTAACCTGTCCATTAGGACAAGCCTCAATCTCTCCAGATGAAGAGTCTCCGACATTTCTGTATTCCACATTTTAATTGTAGGGGATGTAGGGCCTTTCCAAAATCTTAATATTAATTTTTCCCAATTATTAACCCATAATCAATAAAAATTATTTGATTCATTGTTATTAATTGTTCTGTTTCCAGTATTCCTAGTATTATTAGCTTTGATTCAGGTGTCAAAGTTATATTAACAACATTCGAAATTATCCTAAATATTTCAGTCCAGAATTTTGTAATTTTTATACAGTTTGTAAATGAGTGTGACAAATTGGCTTCTAAATGTTGACATTTATCACATATAGGAGATACTTTTGGAAACATGTTATGTAATTTGGATTTTGAATAATATAGTCTATGTAATATTTTAAACTGTATAAGAGAGTGTTTAGCATTTAGCGAACAATGGTGTATATGTTGTAAACTATCATCCCATACTTCTGGTCTAATAGTTTGGCATAATTCATTTTCCCAAGATTGTCTATGTATTTCTGTTGATGGAACATCACCTTCCAATAAGATGTTATATATATATATGAAATCATTTTTTCTGTATTCGGATGTTTATTTAAGCATTCATCTAATATTTCTGTCTTTCTATTTCTGAGTTCTTGCGTATTTGCTTTAACATAATCTCTAATTTGTAAATATCCAAAATAATCTTTAGAGTGTAGTCCATAAATTTGTTGTACATCTTGAAATGAAAGGAAGGAGTTTTCCTTATAGAGATCACTGATCTTAATAATTCCATTCTTTTTCCATTGTAAAAAAGCTTTATCCATCATTGAAGGTTTAAACGTAACATTATTTACAATGCTAAGAGATAGTGGAATAGATTTTAGTTTTAATGTTTTCTTTATTTGTTTCCAAATACGTATTCCACTTTCTATTATTGGGTTTTCACTATGTTTTCTTAGCTAGATTAATATTAGCGAATATTATAGAACTAATTTCAAAAGGAGAACAATCTTCTTTTTCCATATTTAACCAAGTTGGTTGGTTATCTATTTCTTCTAACCAAAAATTCATATTTTTAATGTTAACTGCCCAATAATAAAACATAAAATTTGGTAGTGCTAGACCTCCATTTATTTTTGATTTACATAAATGTTTTTTTATTTATTCTATGGCTCTTATAATCCCAAATGAAGTTAGTGACTAGGGAGTCCACCTTTTTAAAGAAGTTTTTTAGGGAGATATATCGGGATTGATTGGAAAAGGTATAATAATTGTGGAAGAAAAACCATTTTTATTATATTAATTTTACGTAACATTGAAATAGGTAAAGTTTTCCAAAATAAGATATTCTTATATAATTTGTTCAATAATAATGGGAAATTAGCTTTAAATAATGAGTCAAATCTTTTTGTTACGAAAATTCCAAAATATTTAATTTTTTCATTTGTTCTCTTAAAAGGGAATTGTTGTAATATGTGTAAATTATTTACCGTTATTGGCATAAGTTCACTTTTATTCCAGTTGATACTATATCTAGAATAGGATCCAAATTCAGTTATTAATTTTAACAAATTTTGACTACTAGTTTCTGGTTTTGTGATGTAAAGTAGTACATCATCCTCATATAAAGAAATGTTATTTTTAGTGTCTCTAGTATCGTATCCATATATTTCCGGATGTGATCTCACCCTCAGAGCTAGCGGTTCTATTGCCAGTGCAAACAGTAAAGGGGATAAAGGGCAGCCTTGTCTACAACCTCGAGATAAATTGAATTTAGGTGATAACATTTGGTTTGTTATTATTCTAGCTGTCGGATTTGTATATAGCAATTTGATCCAGGTAATAAACTTTTCTCCCAGTTTGAAAGCTTCCATAACCGAGAACAAATAAGGCCACTTGATCAAAGGCTTTCTCTGCATCTAACGAAATAACTACTAGATCTTTATTAATATCTCTTTTCGAGTATATAATATTAAATAACCGTCTCAAATTATATGAAGAGTATCGTTTTGGTATAAATCCTGTTTGATCAGAATAAACTAATTTATTAACAACTGAACTTAACCTTTGTGCTAATATTTTAGTTAATATCTTTTGATCAGTATTTAAAAGAGCTATTGCTCTAAATGACCCTGGTTCATCCAAGTCTTTGTTTATTTTAGGTAAAAGTGTTATAGTAGATTCATTTAATGTTTCTGGTAGTTTTTGCTGCATATATATATGTTTATATAATAATTTCAGACGTGGTACAATCTGATCATAAAATATTTTATAAAATTCCGAGCCAATGCCATCTGGTCCCGGTGTTTTACCATTTTTTAATGATCTTATTGATTCTTGGATTTCTTTTATCGTGATATCAGCATTCAGTAACTATATTTTGTGAATCCAACCCTTTCAGGTTACATTTTTTTAAGAATGCTTCAATTCCTATTTTATTATCTGTTGTTTTAGCAGTGTATAAGTTTTTATAATATTGCATAAATCTTTCATTAATATCTTTAGGCTGTGTTAACAATTCGCCATTATGTGATTTAATCCTATGGATTATTTTTTCAGCTTCCATTTTCCTTAGTTGACGAGCCAATAATTTTTGAGGTTTATCACCGAATTCAAACTGTAATTGTTTAGTATGTTGATAAAGTTTAACAACTTGATCTGTAAATATTTTATTTAATTTATATTTCAGTGCTGCAATCTATCTAAGTTTGGGTCTAGTGTACAATTAAAATCTCCTCCAATTATTAGATTGTGTTGTGTTAATTCCGGGATATTGTTAAATACGTTCTTAAAAAACAATGGGCTATCGAAATTTGGTCCATATACATTAACAAAAATCATTTTTTGTGTATTTAATTCTCCTATGACGATAATGTATCTTCCATCTTTATCAGTTATAGTTGATGTATGTTTAAATAAAATACCTTTACGAAATAATATTGCTACGCCTCTTGATTTATGCATAAAAGAAGAGTGATACATTTTATCTATCCATTTAGCTTTCAATCGATGTTCAGCATCTTTTTTTAAATGGGTTTCTTGAATGAAATTACGTCAGCTTTATTTGCCTTTAAATGTGCAAAAAACGTTTCCTCTCTTAATCGGTTCATTAATACCTTTAACATTCCAACTACAAAACGTTATTCCCTCATTTCCTATATTTATTTTCGAGTCTTGCATCTTTTGACTATGGAGGTCTACAATAGAGTCTATGGTTCAGCACATCAGACCCGACCTTACACCCGAACATCGAATAGATGAATTTTAAGTCTCGTGCATGTCTCTCACGTATATATCTCCATTGATCCAATATATAACTCCATTCAAATTGAGAAAAACCATAATAGATTATATGAGAGAAGAACAAAGGATAGATTAAGAAGTTAGTATTGTGCAAAAAGAAAGGAAAAACTACATCTAGAGTTGTTGCAGTTAGTGCTAGCCATACTAACATGGCTAACCATCTACCGACTTCCGTCGTTGATGTTAGTAACTTAACCAGCTCCCAACTTAACCAGGCTTTTGGAATTGTTATTCCATAAAAATATTTTACCGGGGGTGTAGCATTAGAAAAAAAAAAGAAAGGGAAAAAAGAGGGGTAAAAATAAAGACTTATTTAGTAAAGACTTATTTAAATTATAACAATTAAAGGTATAGAAATACAATTATTTAAGACTTATTTAAAAATCTAATTATTATAAACAAGAGGAACAAAAAAAGATATCAAAATACATATTTAAAACTTAATTAAAAATCTAACAATTTTAAACAAAAGAAACACAAAAAAAAGTAAAAAGTAAAAAGAAAAAAGAAAAAAAAATCGATCCAACAAAAAGAAAACAGCAATTAAGAATGAAAATGAAAAATTGCTTGCGAAAAAGAAAAATCTCCAAATGAAATCAATCCCTAAATTTAACTCTATTCATTCCAACATAGAAAATCATTAATTATTAGTAATAGTGATTAATATTAATTAGTAAAAACGGTGTTAATAAAGATACCGCGGTGTGTCTATAATATGTTAGTTATTTATATTAGTAGTGTAATTGTATTAATTATTAGTATCCAGGTGAAGTTTTCCAATCCACTTCTTTCTCCAACTTCCATCCAACGTTGTCCAGTTCGGTCCAGTCCTGCGTTGTTTTGTGGAGTCTTGCGAGGTCTTGGGTATTCTTGTAGCGTTCTTAAGAGTCAATTTATTTGAAAAGTAGCTGCTTCTCAGGTCTGGATCTGGCGAGCAAAGTCCAGTGCTGCTGCTGGGTTGGAAAAGAAATGTTCCTCGTTTTTGAAGGTAACTCTTAGAATAGCTGGATAATTCAAGCCGTATTTCAAGTTTGCCACTCCTCTCATAAGACTTTTGAAATGCTTTCCGTTTCCTGGAAACTTCTGCAGGATAATCTCAGTAGATACTGATCCTGTGACCTTCGAATTCCAGGTTTCTATTTCTCGAGGATTCCCGCATTATCTCGTCCAAGACAAAGTTGTATTGTAGCTTTATAATCATTTGTCTTGGAGGGGCGTTTGCTCTTGTCTGACGTCTTCTGACTGTGAGCACGGGCTAATAAAGGCTTTTGTTCCAGAGATAAAACATGTTGTAATAAGTTTGCAGTAAATTCTCGAGGATCTTCATCTTTTTCTCATCCTTCGGGAATACCTGCAATTCTTAGGTTTTGTCTTCTCTGGCGACCTTCTAGCTCAGTGCATTTCTCAGTTATTTTAGTCAGTAAGTTCGTTAGACGTTCGTTTTCTGTAATCAGCTTTGCTGTAGTCATAGCACTCGTAGCAGCTAATTATTCAAGGCCTTTTATACCGACCGTCTGTTGTTCCAGTACCTTTTACCATAGGATTCATCCTTTTTTCAAAGTCATTTTTGACCTTTTCAATTTTATTATCCATCTCCTTTATCATTTTCGTTCATCATTTCTGTAATTTCTTTCTTCAAATCTTCCGATATTTTCTTGGTCTTATTATTAATATTTGAATTCGTTACCTGTTGAAATTCTTTCATTTGAATAATCATCTGGTTTATTTCTTCCCTTAAACCAGCAATCTCACGAGAAATGAAAGTTTTCAATTCTTCACTTTCCATTTTTGTCCCTGTTCTTTTCGATACATCTTCCTGCGATGAGGCCCTACTTGAGTCCGAGGCTTCAGTTGGGCCTTCTGCCGGTCTCTGCCTGGTCGGTCAACTTTTCTGTTTTTCGGTAGGGCTGCGTGTTGTAGACATAACAAGTCGCGCGCCTGATGACGTCACTCACAACAATCGGTGCAGAAACGGCAGGCAGCAAGCAGCAGGCAGCAGGTAGGTCCGTTAATACCCCGTTTTTTCCCGTTTTATTCACGGAGCTGGCTGGCGTTGTCCTCTAGCCCTCCATAGCGCCACCGGAAGTCCCCCACATGCACCCTTGTCTGTTCGAAGCTGCACCTCATTTACAGGGGCACAGAGCTATGCAGCATGGAGACAGCCCCTTAAGACCAACTTGACCACGCTGACCATTGTGCCTCCCCCAGCACACAATAACACCTGGACAATCCCACAATCACTTCCTTGCCTCTGTACCATCTATTTTGCTTCTCCTTCAGTGTACATCAAATCCCATCTTCCTTGGTATCCTCGCCTTAAATACAGTGGAGCTGGAAAGGGTGCAGGGAACAGTTACGAGGATGTTGCTGGGATTAGAGGGTCTGAGCTATAGGCAGAGGTTGAGTAGGCTGGGACACTATTCCTTGGAGCGCAGGAGGATGAGGAGTGATCTTAGAGAGGTGTATAAGATCATGAGAGGAATAGATTGGGTAGATGCACAGAATATCCTGCCCAGAGTAGGTGAAATGAGGACCAGAGGACACAGGCTTAAGGTGAAGGGGAAAAGATTTAATAAGAATCTGCGGGGTAGCTTTTTCACACAAAGGGTGGTGGATGTATGGAACAAGCTGCCAGAAAAGGTAGTTGAGGCAGGGACTATCCCAACATTTAAGAAGCAGTTAGACGCACATGGATAGGACATGTTTGGAGGGATATGGACCAAATGCGGGTTAGCTGGGACATTGTTGGCTGGTGTGGGTAAGTTGGGCTGAAGGGCCTGTGTCGACACTTTATCACTCTATGACTCTATGACTCTATGAGGTGGACAATAGAAAAGAACCGCACAGTATAAAACAAAGGAGTGAGGGAAGGAGAGATTTAAATGGAGAAGGGCAGAAATAATAAATAGAAATGAATGAAGCAGCATTACAGCAGACAGAGTGTGCAATGGTTATGAGAAGAGGAAAATAAAATCTATCAAATAATATCCAGACACTGACATAAATTAATTATTGGGGGAAAGAAGCAGCTATAAAAAATAATTATTTTTACCACAATGCATAACCAGAACAGCATATTTTTTCCCATACCTATAATATAAGGAATATAGAGTTCAAGGATATGCGCATCCAAGTCATAGATGATGGGTTTTTCTGCAATTGCTTGCAGCATTGTGCTTGCATCTGACCCACGGTACTGTATCTGCTAATATAAATTGAGTCACAGTCTGCAAATTTGTGAAGCGTTTGGAGATATTTCCTTCCATAATTTCAGAATATGAAACAGGGTTTTATTGCCTCCTCATTGTTCCTGCATAATACATACAATGTAATTTAAGTTCTCCTGGAACTAGCATTTGAAAGTGTGCATGTGTCATCAATTTACTGTGAAAAGCAGATATTGTCTACATTCCTTACAATTCGTTACAGTATTTCTTCCCTGATGGAAGTTATAATAGACAGGGTAGATAGTCAGTCTTTTTTCCCCAGGGTGGAAATATCAAACAGCAAAGAGGATAGTGTTAGATGGGGAAATGGTGCTGCCTTACAGTGCCAGAGACACAGGTTCAATCCTGACTACGGATGCTGTCTGTATGCAGTTTGTACGTTCTACCCATGAACTGCGTGGGTTCTCTCCGGAGGCTTTGGTTTCCTCCCACACTTCAAAGATGTACAGGTTTATAGGCTAATTGGTTTGGTAAAAATGGTAAATTTTTCCCGATTGTGTAGGATGGAGCTAGTGTGCAGGGATCGCTGGTCGGCATGGACTTGGCGATTCGAAGTGCTTGTTTCCGCGCTGTATCTCTAAACTAAACTAAACTAGAAAGTTTTTTTTTAGTCGAGGTAGAATCTGGAATGCACTTCTAGAAGAGATGTTGGAAATAGATATGATAATAATGTTTCAGAAGCATTCGGACAGACAGAGAAGGGAGGATTAAAGACCATATTCAGGCAGATGGAGTTTGTTTAATTTGGCATAATTGTTGGCACAGGCATCATTTGCTGATGGGGTTTTTCCTGCACTGTGCTGATCTTTGACAGACAAAAAAAAGATGGAGTAACTCAGTGGATCAGGCAGCATCTCTGGGTAAAATAATAGGTGCCGTTTCAGGTTGGAAACCCTTATTTGGACTGAATGTAGTGGTGGGTAGTGGGCTGTTCTTTGTTCTATGTCAACGTGCTATAGCTTGAAAACCACCTAACCAACCTCAATGATGAAAGTACCACCCGCGTTAAGGGCCTGTCCCACTTTCACGGCCTAATTCACGGCCTAATTCACGACCTCTGCCGTTGCCCTTGACTCACACTCGCAGCATGGTCGTCACAAGGTCGTAGGAGGTCATAGGTAGGTCGTAGGTAGGTCGTGATGCTAGTTGTAGGTACTCATGGCATCAAGTAGGTCAGGACGTTTTTCTAGCCTGATGAAAATTGTCCAGGAGTAAAAAAGGTTGTGAATTAGATCGTGAAAGTGGGACAGGCCCTTTAATCACCAATGCTAAATGGAGACCCAATGAATTGCAAATGCTGGAATCTTGAGCAAAATAAAATGTACGGAAGGAATTCAGTGAGTGAGGCAGCATCTGTGGAGTGATCGACAAAAAACATTTTGGGTCAGGCCCCTTCTTGACACTGACTGTGGTAGGGTGGGAGAATGCTGAAAAGAGAGGAGGGAGCATTACAAAGCCCGGAAAGTGATAGGTGGATGCAGGTGAGGTGGGTTGTTAAATGGTTGTTTGTAATATATTGTGGCACTTACAGCAGAAACATTTCCAATTACGAAAAGTGGCCTGAACCAGGCAGCACGGTGGCGCAGCAGTAGAGTTGCTGCCTTACAGCGCTTGAAGAGGTGAGACCCAGGTTCGATCCCGACTACAGTTGCTGTCTGAACGGAATCTGTACGGCTTGGCTTGGAGTAAGAGTAAATTGTCCCTAATGCATATAGGGTAGTGTTAATGTGCGCAGATCGCTGTCTGTGAGGACTCGGTGGGCCTAAGGTCCTGTTTCTGCACTATAGCTCTAAACTAAACTAAACCGGTAGATGCATCAAGTTGCTTTTTGATTCCAGTGCATCATGTGACTGTTTATTCAGAATTTTGATTGTCAATAGGAATTATAACATTGCACGAGGCCCATCTAGCTTAGTTTACTTTGGTTTAGAGCTACAGCACGGAAATAGGCCCTTTGCCCCACCGAGCCCTCACCGGCCAGTAATGCCCGCACATTAACACTATCCTACACACACTAGGGACAATTTTACATTCACACCAGCCTATTTATTCTTTGGAGTGTGGGAGGAAACCGAAGATTTCGGAGAAAACTCTTGTGGTTAAGGGAAGAATGTACAAACTCCTTACAGACAGCATCCATAGTCGGCATCAAATCCAGATCTCCGGCGCTGCAAGCGCTGTAAGGCAGCAAACTCTACTGCTATGCCACCGTGGCCGCCCACTGGCAAATTTGAATATATTATGCCAAACACTGGACATATTTTAAGGAGACAGCTGATGATTCCAATTCATGTGCAATGTTCAAATTGATAACTGCATTGGTGTAATGAGCAATGAAATGGTATTATTGCATGGTATGAATCTTGTACAAGGTTTACACAAATAGTAACTGTTTTCCACATGAACTGTTTAAGGGGGTCTTCAATTATTTGTAAATATAATAGTAAGATTAAATGAGAACTTACCAGTTTGAAGTTTGATCTTTATTTTATGAGGAGTTACGATGAGCGATTACTTGAAGAAGTCCCGCCAATCCGCAAGCGCGTCAATCTTCAAAGCAGCGGTGTGATATCACAGATAACAGTAATTGAAGTAACATAGTAAGATTAGAAACCGAGAACTACCAGATGACCTAGTTATATGAGGGTTTGGGAGCGGTGGCACATAATCGCTCATCGTAACTCCTCAGAAAATAAAGATCAAACTTCAAACTGGTAAGTTCTTGTTTAATCTTACTATTTTACTTTGGAGTCACGTGAGTGATTCCGTGAAGACTTCAAAGCTCTGTGATTAATGCCATGGATACGAGTCCATGCGACACACTGCCTTGGTTGACACAGAATGAGTAATAACAAATAATGCATTCAAACATGATACAGACTTAAACACATTGATGCTTTATTTAACAAAAATAAAACAATAGCGACCCCTCTCTCCCAGGGGGAAGCTACAAAACAGAATTCAAAATAGAGTGGCCAAACATCCCGGTGTGGCAAGAGGTTTATGATAGAACCTTTCAAACGTCAGTTCTTTGGACCATCCTGCGGCCGCGAGGATTTGGTCTCGAGGGACGTCCATTACCCTCGCTGCTGACATTGATGCCGCCCTGGTGGAGTGAGATTTAAAAATATCAGTGTCCACTCCGGCGCAATGACAGAGATGTTTACTGGAGCCCATTGGCGAAGCATTACGAGAACCACACTCACATCCCATATTTCCATGTACCGGGCCTGGGGGGATTACAGTTAAAAATACCCTTCTTGAACCAAGATATTAAAGGGTGAGATCCATCAGAGTGTTGACCTGATCCTTGCCATAGGTAGGACGATAAGGCACTCCCGCACTACTGTAGCACTATAGCTAAGTCGCTCATCAAAATAGCGTGGAAATAAATTCCAACATGTCAGGTACGCTTGCCGTATGATATGAAATGTTCGACTGCAAGCAGAACACCTCCCATTTCTTGATATGAGAAATATATTGTATTTTAGTAGTATCCCTCCAGGCCGCAGTAATCACATCCACTGTACGCCCTGATAGTCCGAGCCCCAGAACGGTCTCCTCAGAATCTGCAAATCAATAGATTAATATGATTATGTAGTGCATGATTCTCCCCCAGTTACAGGATGAACCAGCAGGTTACTGCTTTTGGGATAGCCATAAAAGGCTGTGTTATTAGTCTCAGAACTAATGAACTAGTGAACTCAGAACTAGGCCAGTCAGGAACTACCAAAATGCCTGAGGCGGAAGTCCTGCTCGATCTTAGTCAAGTACCGGCTGATGAGGCAAAATGGGTAAATGCAAATTAAAAACATTCCACCCCAGTGTAGCGAGAATGCATCTACCGCCACTGCCCCAGGGTATGGTTGCCATGAAACATACTTTGGAAACTGGTCATTCAACCTGGATGTAAACAAATCAATCTCTGGTACGCCATAGCGAGCGACAATTTCATTGAATATTTCACAATTCAACATTCATTTAGTGTTGTCATTGAATTTTCATGACCTGGTGTCTGCCACCACGTTAAAATCTACCTGTAAATAAGGAGCTGATATCCAGATGTTTCTTGTAATACACCAGTGCAGATAAGGTTAGCCAACTTATCACATGATACCGACTTTGATTCCACCATGTGATTAACGTATGCTACTGCTGTAGTGTTGTCAATCTGAAGCTGCACGTGCAAATCATGCATACTAGTACAATACGCGCTTTAAGCCATGGAGTGCTCCCCAACAACTCTAAATAGTTAATACCATGGGATTGAAGAATTAATGCCTCATGCATATTCCATCTGCCCCCACAGCTGGAGGTGGTATCAGTAACTTCCCATCCTAGAGCACTAAAACATCATTCGACATCAACAGGTCATCCCTGAACAGTCAATTCAGCGGCTGCACAGCTGAATCCATGGGATTCAGCATGGGGCGGATTACACTCTTCCTCAAACAGTTTATCTCAAAATGTGCATTGTACATAAGAGCAAATGCGTCCTTTGCTCCTCAAAGAGAGCCCATCATCAACCGACCTAGCGAACGCCGTGATTCCTGAAGCAAGCATCTTTAGAATATTTTGGAACCTCAGTTCTTGGGCTCTGATCCCCCGCACCCATGTGACCGCAGATTGGGTGGTTCACCGTTGGAACTCTGAGTGAGCCACAATTTGTGGGTCTGATACTCTTTGGAGGTTTCCTCCATCGTGAGGTCTTGAAGTTAATGTGAGACTATGTAATTTATGGTCCTGGCCAGATCCTCATTCAATAGTCCCCCAGTTCTAGCCAGAATAGTAAAAATTGGATACCAGGCTAGGAACACCAGATTCCTGGCCTCCTTGCCTGGAGGTATGCTCACTTTCCATACCCCTGACCCCAGAACAAAACTGATTCCTTGTGTACTCTCCTCCTCCAAGAGGGGTACATTATGCAGCCTTCAACAGGTGCAGCTGCCACGGGCCCCCGGGGAGACCCAAGGATATAAAACTTGTCATCTCGAGCATATTGGGATGGAGCATCCTCTTCATGAGGAGCTCCATTCTGGACAGCCACCCAAACATGGCATCCATCATGGGAGGGGCTATCCTCCTGACTCGACTCATCAGAGTCTAACGGGCTGTACCGACTTTTTGGTGGCTTTCCCCCGGCCCACCGGAGTAGCTAATGGTGTCTTACACCAGCAATAACTCGGAAGCCACTGGCCGTGCCGCCAGTGACTCTGAAGGCAAAGATGGGCGCCACACTGCCGTGGTCTTCTGTAGCTGTTTTCGCAGCGGACCCGCCTCGACTTTCCCTTAATCATTTTCTTCATAGCCGACTTGTTCCTGCAAAACAAGATTTAACTGACTGCAGAAAAGCCCTCAGCTAAGTTTAAAACTTGCGCTGCTGGAGGTACGCACCTGCCAGCCCGTCAGTGCGCCATGCGTCAGACGTAATGACTGCATGCGGACTGGTGGGACTTCTTCATGGAATCATTCACATGACTCCGAAGTAAAATGAGATTTTATAGGGGGTTACACTCATTTACGCAAAACTCTGCTACAAAGCTGTTTTCAACTTTTTTCGAATAACCTTTTTGGGGTGGCACGGTGGTGCAGTGGTAGAGTTGCTGCCTTACAACACCGGAATGTACCTCTCGTAATTTTATATATTTCTATCAGGTGTTAATGTTCTCTGATTTGTTTTATGTGTGGGGTGGGGGAGGGGCTCGGGGGAAACTTTTTTTCAATTTCTTACCTTGCCGGAGATGCAATTGTTTTCCGGATCATATCTCCGGTCGCTCTGCGGACTAACATCGTGGAGCTGGCGGCCTTCCTCGGGACTGACTTTGAGCCCCAGTGCGGGGGCATGCACTTACTAACTTGGGGCGGATTCCCTTGCCTGGAGATTTCACCATCGGAGGAGCTCGCATTCTCAGCTAGAGACTGATGTTGGTCACACAAAGCCACACGACTTACGATAAGCCCTGGCCCGGGGTCAGATTGCCCGTCGCGGGGGAGCTGACATCCTACCAATGCTGTACTTGATCCCCCCGACGAGGAGGCCCGCTGCCAGCTACGGGAGTAAGATTATCCCGTCAACAGAAGTTTAGAGGTCCCCGACCGCTGGGAGAACAAAGAGGGAGAGATTGAACGTCTTTTGCCTTCCATCACAGTGAGGATTGTGGAGGAGTCACTGTGGGGGATGTTCATGTTAAAAATGTATTTTGTGTTTTTTGTTGCTTTTTATTAGTAGGACTGCAAGGCAAATCAAATTCCTCGTATGTTGCAAAACATACTTGGCTATTAAAGTATGATTATGATTAATCCAGGCAGCATTCTAGCACTCACCAAACCTATAATTATCAATAGCCAATTAACTTTCCAAGCTGCAGATCCATGGGAATACTGTTTATATCAGATAAGGTATTATCTGGTATTAGCTGGTATTATCTCTTATCTTACAGATTATACAGGTATTATCTGTATTATCATGAGGGAAGGCAGTGAGCAGCATTGCATTTGGTGACTGGACTTGGACATGAAAGACGGCAGTCCTGGACTAACTGACAGGCAGACACCAGTGGAGAGGCATACTTTGCAGTCTTTTCCCCGAGAGACACTGACAGATTCATGCTTCACAGAGCCACCTGCAATATTGCACATCTGCAATATTGTGGGGAAGGAACTGCAGAAGCTGGTTTAAACTGGAGATAGATACAAAAAAGATTGGAGTAACTTGGGCAGCATCTCTAGAGAGAAAGATTGGTTGACGTTTCCGGTCAAGACACTTCTTCAGACAAGAGATAGATCTCAACCTACCCAAAAGGTCACCCATTCCACCAGTTACTCCAGCATTTTGTGTCTACCCTCTTTGAACAGACCCAGGTTCTACAGCACATTTCCAGCACATCAAAATTTGGATCAATTTCCACAATTATAATGATTCACTGGAGCCAGTTATCTCTTGAATGGTCTCGACCCAAAACTTCAGCTCATGTTCTTCCGGATGGTGCCTGACTCGCTAAGTTACTCCAGCATTTTAGTTTAGTTTTAGTTTAGAGATACATGTATTCAATACAGCATTGAAACAGCCCTTCGGTCCACCGAGTCCACGCGAGCATCGATCCCCGTACACGAGCACGATCTTACATACACTAGGGAAAATTACAAATTTTACCAAAGTCAATTAACCTGTAAACCTGCACATCTTGGTGCGTGGGGTGAAACCAGAGGACCCAGAGAAAAACCCACACATTCACAGAGAGAACGCACAAACTCCATACAGACAGCACCCGGAGTCAGGATCGAACCCGACTCCTCTGGGCGCTGTAAGGCAGCAACTCCATCGCTGCGCCACCATGCCAAACCCTTTTTAAAAGGTTTGTGTCTTTTATTTTGTAAACCAGCATCTACACAGTTCCTTAGATAGACACAAAGTGCTGGAGTAACTCAGCGGGTCAAGCTGGAGAAAAAGGAAGGGTGAGGTTTTGGGTCGGGACCCTTCTTGGGTACATACCGGCATCTGCAATTCCTTTCTCCAGCACGCTTTTGTCTATATAGTCGGTATAGACCAGCATCTGCAGTGCCTTTCTACACAACTGCAGTTCCTTGTTTCTACGTCACCCACTATCTGTTACTCCAGGTTCCCAGTTTTTGAGGTGTCTATTACAGCAGCAGCTCAGTTTAATGTTTCAGAGCCTCGGGCTAAAAACACAGGGTTCATCTGGTAGTATAGCCAAATGTACATTATTTTACTCCAAAGCTTTGTACTAGCTTTTAGTCTCTGCATGACAAAAACAGTTTAGTCAACTCTGCAGGGTGTGTTTAATTGGTGAATGATCAAATTGTGAGGTTACAAAGCTATGAAAGTGAACTTATTTCCCACGTGAACCGTAGAAAGGCTGTTATTGTACAATAGGCGATTCGTTGGCAGTTAAATCAAATCTGCTACTGTTTTGAGTGGACAACTTTATTGTAACACTCCTAATGGGGAAAAAAAAACAATTTTGACTTTAAAGATGCTTACAGTTATTAATTCGAAAACTCGAGAGCAGGTCCGCGGATAGAAAAGACGTGCTATTTTATTTAAAAAACAACCAGCATCAGCTGTGCAGTTTATATTGCAGTTCTGTTTGGTTCCCACAAATGGCATCTTGCCCTTCGCCTCCCTGGTGTTCATAAAGAATGCTGGATTTGCATAATAATTGCCTATTAATTTTGCCACAGAAGGAAGGGTTGGAATTTAACAGCATAATTAGCTTCCTAATGACATGTTAATTGGTCATGCAATGCCAATCAACACTCTGGCACTGTTTTTTACGCTCATGCCTGCATGTGGCACGCATGTTCTGGAAGAATTTATAAATGTGATTGTTTTTCTTATGCCTCTCGCCGTCCCTCTCTTTGTTCAATCTTTGTTTCAATGCAGGCTTTTCTTCTCTCTCGAACAAAACACAAGTTCTGGAGTAGCTCAGAAGGTTGGGCAGCATATAGGCATGAGACAGATAGAAGACCTTTTGGGTCAGTCAGGAACCCTTATTCAAAGCCCCCAAGTGATAGGGTGGATACGGTGAGAGGGGTTTTTGAAAGACAGATTGGTGGACAAAGGCTCGAGATTTTTTTGTCAAAATGAGACAAAAAAGGGTGTAAGTTAAGGAGGAAGAGGAATGTAATCACAAAACATGGTCAAAGAACAGGAGGGCACAGCAGGAATTACAATGGACTAGCTGCGAGAGGTGGTTTCGAAAACTCTCATTGGAGAGAGGAGGAGAAATTCAGTGGGTATGGACACACAAGGGACTGAGAGTCCTGGGATAAGGAAAACTGAGCTATGAAGGGTACATAGACAATGTAAGGTGTGAAAATGACAGATCAAAGCAGGCGATGTTCAAATAAATGTAGATTGGTTCATTGTTAGCTGAGGGGAAGGTGAATAACGGGGCGTACAACAGTAAATTTAATCAGATGGCAGTGAAACGAGTCGGTGAACTAGGGGGGGGACGGAGAGTGAGAGGGGGAAAGCAAGGGTTACTTGAGGTTAACAAACTCATTATTTATACTGTGGGTTGCAAGCTGCCCAAATGAAATATGAGGTGCAGTTTCTCTAACAGTGGAGGAGGTTAAGGACAGAAAGATCAGTATGGAATGGGAGGGGGGAGTTAGAGCGTTAGCCTTCGGGAGATTATGTAGGCCTGAGCAAGGTGTTCAGCGAAACAACAGAGGGTATACCATGAAGTTTTTCCCAGTGGAGCACTAACATGGAAAAACAAGCAACTGCAGAATCTGAAATATTGAACATGAATATACAAACATATAGGTACAAGACGAGGACATTTGACCCTTCGAGCCTGCACCGCCATTCATTGTGATCATGGCTGATCATCCACAATCAGTAACCCTTCTCCCCAAATCCCACTTGATTCAGCTTGCCCCGAGAGCTCTATCTAACTCTCTTTTTAAATTCATCCAGTGATTTGGCCTCTACTGCCTTCTGTGGCAGATAATTAAACAAATTCACAAGTCCCTGGGTGAAAAAGTTTTTTCTCATATCAGTTTTAAATGATTCTTTAGTATGTGAAGAGGGTGGAAAAAATAGCTAAGACCAAAGTTGGACCCTTGAAGACCAAAAATGGTGAATTTATTATGGGGAACAAGGAAATGGCAGATGAGTTGAACAGGTACTTTGGATCCGTCTTCATTGAGGAGGACACAAACAATCTTCCTGATATAGTAGTGACCAGAGAATCTGGGATGACAGAGGAACTGAAGGAAAAATCCACAATAGGGCAGGAAAAGGTGTTGGATAAACTGATGGGACTGAAGTCTGATTGATCCCCAGGGCCTGAAGGTCTGCATCCCAGGGACTTAAGGAAGTGGCTCTGAAATCGTGATGCATTGGTGATAATTTTCCAATGTTCTAATAGTACTCAGGATCCTTCAAAGTGGGATAACATTAGCTACCTTCCAAACCATAGGAGTTGATTCTGAATCTGTAGAACATTGGAAAATGATCACCAATGCGTCCCACGATTTCTAGCGCCACCTCCTTGTGGACCCTGGGATGCAGGACATCAGGCCCTGGGGATTTATCAGCCTTCAGTCCCATCAATCTACCCAATACTATTTCTTTGCCTAATGCAAATTTATTTCAGTTCCCCTGTCTCTCTAGATCCTCTGTCCTGCTAGTACTGGGGTGGGGAACCTGCGGCCTTCCAGGCCATTAAGTGCGGCCTTTTGAACGAATCCCAATTTTGTAGAACATATCCTTTTATTTTTTCATTAATGTGTTTTTGTTCGTCGTTTATTATTTTTATTTTAATCTTAAAATGAACGTATTTAAAATATACAAAGAGTAAAAGAAAAATTCAACAAAATAATCCTTCTTCGACTGACGGCCACAATTAAAACATTAGGTAAATCGTACTAATTTAAGTGACACTTTGGAACACAGTTTTTATACATATTGTTAACATATATTTGTGCAAATGCAACATGGCATCGGCAGTTTCGTTATATTGCTAAAGTGGATAAGATGAGACATTTCAGTGTGGATTTGCCCATATCATTGTAAAGTGCGTTGGCTATCGCAGGGACAGATGTTAGCAAAGTTTTAATCTTTGTGAGAACAAATAGTTAAAACCTTTCATGGCAGAACAGAATCTTCTGCAATGTTAATTATTCCAAGAAGATTTCTATAGAAATACTGCATTTTCGGAGTCATGTTAGTGACTAAATGAAGAAGGCCTTCCACACTCATGCGTGTCATTACATCTGACACGTATGCACACGGACTGATGGCAGGAGCGTGGCTCCTGCCAGCGGCAAGTTTTTGAACCTGGAAGGTAAGTTTTAACTTATTTCTCGGGTGTTTTTGTAATGCAGGATTGCTTGCAGAATTCGGGGCGAAGTTGGAGTGCCGCGGGAAACCAGTTATGGAATGTGGGGAAATCCCGGTTGGACCGCGGAATTGGCGGTGGTAGCCGCCGGCGGCAGTCGGGTTCTCACTCCCCAGTCCTGACAAGAGGTCACTACACACCCATGGGGGGAATGTGATGGGTTCTCCCAGTGGGCTCAACGAGATCGCTATGTTCCCCCAGAGAACGGGGATAGCCAGCATACCGCATGACTTAATCAACACACCAGGTCATTCACCAAGGGGCCAGCCGCCCCACACCACAAAGATTCCCCAGGAAAATGGGATAGACAGGCATCCGCCAGTCCCTGCAACCCCAGCCATTCACTAAGGGCTGCAGCACCATACACCCATTATGGTCCCCCAGAAATAGGGGTATATGACTGGCAGCAAGCCGGATTAGTTTACCCCAGTCTCATGACAAATTGGGTTCAGAAACCCCCAGACCTTAGTCTTCAATATAAAGCGTTAGACTGACCGTCCGCGGTCACGGCTACACCCTGTTGCGGACTAATTTGGGTCAGCAGCCCAACCGCTTAGGTCTTCCTAAAGAAAGCAGTCAGACTGGTAGTAAGCTGGTCACGCACTCCAGTCGTGGACAATGGGGTCCAGCAGCTCCCAGACCGCTAAGGGCTTCCAATAGGGGTTAGACTGTAAAGTAAACTGGTCTCTCGACCCCAGTCGCTGGAGAACAATGGTTCATCAGCTCCAAGACCGCTTAAGTCCTTCCTAAATATGGTGAAAAACTGAGCAGTAAGCTGGTCTCGAGACCCAGTCACTAACTATGTGACAGCAAACTCACAGACCGCTATTTCCCCAGGAAGGTTTAAACCACTAGGAACGCTGGTCCAGGCCTAGGGACTCGTTCAAGTCGTGCCAGGATGACCCCCCTCCTTCTATGGGTACGTCTGTCATGCCTAAAACTCCACCTGCAGCACCTGATGTATGATTGCTCCAGAGATTTGCCCAGAAGAAGCTAACTGATCATGGGTATTTTGAAAAAAAAAACCCGCTGGCAGCAGCACCTTTTAGTTGCTGCACAATGTCCTCCCTCTCTGAGGAGGGAGCATCAGGTTTCAGTTTCGCTCTGGCCCAGTAGTCATATTTCTGATATATGTCCTCAGGGGAGGCCTGCGGCAGCACCTGACACAGGGCGTCTACGAGTCTCCCCTCGTGATGGGATTGCGAGACATACACGCAAGAAGACGCAAAAAACTCGGCAGGGGCCAGATTCCCTCATCTACAAGTGCCATCCATTGCACAGAGCTAACAAATTAAACATGAATCTGCGATGACACCCCGCACGCCTCAATGGCAGTAAGCAGTTCACAGAAGTTGATGGGCGCTTTGAAAGCTGGGGCCAAGCTGGTCTCAGAATATGGAAATTAAGGATGGGAATGGAAATCCACATCAGGGGCCTTCGGCTTAACCAAAAGACCACTGATAAAACCATGGAGGTTACGTGGGTCTGTTTTTCGAAACATGGTGTATTTGGAAAAACCATTAACAAGTCGTAATATTTACACTTGTCTTGTACAAATAAAATGAATAACAGCATATGTATATTAACATAGTATACTAAGTGTACAAAGTATGGCTTGGAATTGGGGGCCCCCCCCCCGAATTGTATTTCGAGGCAGGCTCAGGATTACGGCCAGCATTGCCTTTCCGCACATGCTCGGTAAGATGGCCAGAGTTTGTCTATCGAGTCAGGTCAGAATTACGGCCGTAGCAGTTTTAAAAGGCGGCCATTTTAAGGCAGTCCCAAGCGCATTCAGGCAGTGTAACGGAAAGATGGCAGTCGTGGCCTGTTCCTTTTGAAAATGGAGAGATTTTGTTACAATATTTCATTACTCCCATGTGCAACAAGAATTTCAGCATATGGAATTTCTCTACTGGCAAACTACTAATTTCCTTCCTTAGGATCTTAGGCATGCATCAATCTCAGAAATGCAAACTATTTTGGACCCATCACAGGAATCCCCTAGACAATTCAAAGTGATTCTGGAGGATAATCGCTTTCACTGTGTTTGTCTTAAAACAACTGTTTTTCAGCCACCCAGTCAAATTTAACTGGAAGTTGTTGTTAATCAGATCTATCTTAACATTAATAAACCTGTGATTTCCGCCTGAGGCAACAGAATTGGAATCAATTGAAGCCTGTAACAACTTGTTACAGAGCATCCTTTCTATTTATCAAGTGTAATTGGCTATAGCAGCTGTGTTTTAACAGCTGTTCAATTGGGGTCTTGCATTATTATCAATTTAACGGGCCACGTATTATCCTCTCAAGTGCCATATAGATCATTGTTGACAGACCATGCTAGTATCACTGAACAAACCAAAGTCCCAATGGTGTTCTGAACTATATTCATCTTGCTTCAGTAGTTTTGGGTCACATTACTCTTCAGTTATACTTACATGTACTAGATCTCAAAGATGAAAACCACGAATGCAATCTCTAGTAACGAAGGCGGATGGGATTTGCATGAATCACCAATTTATCAGTTAATGTATCAACTACCTATAGCACTAGGGTGTAACTATGGGTTAAAGGGTTATTGTGCAAATATGATGCAAATCCTGCATGCTTGTTCCAAGTTGATACACTGGTTGGTGGCATATAGTTAATTCACGAGTATGCAATAAAGTCAAATAACCTGTCAATATTTAACCCAACCTTATTGGCATTGGTGTATCATCAAGCAAATCAATGACAACAACACAGTATGTGATTGTTGGATCAGGAAAGCTTTTAGGATCCATGGCTCGGAATGGCATCCATTATCGATATGTTTTGCATGCAGGCTCATTTCCTCGGCTACACAGGTGAGGAAGGTTCTTTTTAGTGGTTCTCCATTATAGCCTCATCAGTTTGGAGCTTGCAATAATTTCAGCAAGATCCAGCATTTAGGGTTTCTCGTACAGCCGCTGGCCCACGCAGCCATGGTTTTCCCGCAATGTTGGGAATAAAATAGACTTTATATGTGGTTCTAACCATACATTAGCTAGTTCAGCCTGGGATTTCGGGGAACCAGCCTCAACATGATTAATCAAATAATAGCTTTACAGAAATCTGAGTAGACCCGCTCTCTCCCAATGTACGTCTTCACTGCAAAGTGCATGGAAAGCAACAATAAATAGTACTTTGCATCTTCAAGGAGATGGTAGCAATTATTCAGTTAAATGTAATTACACATAATACGGCAAGCAGGACAACTTTTGTTGGGACATCTTACAGTCCATTATTTATGGGTCGTTGCAATAAAAATACGTCATAGTCCCATTAACTGGAAACCCAACATGCTTATCATGTGCTGCAACAAGTGGGACCCTCTGGTGTCCAGTATTTAGGATATCATTAACACAAGTTCTTTCCAGAAATCCAAGTCATGGAAGTATGGATATTGACCATGTGTAACATTTATTCACCCTGGAGCTCCAGCTACTAGCCCTATCATTGATTCTGCTCTCATCGGTAGGATATTCCCGGTGCTTGCCCTCACGCATTGCGGTTCAGTCATTACATAAATTGTGAATGCAATCATTACCTTTAATAACATAATTCATGTTTACATACCCTGTGCACCTCGGTTACAAGTGGTCACACGTTTTACATCATCACGTACAAAGTTCATCTAGAGCCTTAGAGCTCTGATACTATTTTATAGCATCTCCATGTGGTTGCAAGGTTGGCTTATACAGGAAAATACTGCTTTCTGAACTCACTCCACCAGGGCTGCTACAACACCACAGCAAGGGTTATTGGGTTGCGTCCTCTGGGACCACATCCTGTCAACTGCAGATGTCTAACAAGCGAGGTATCCAACATTTATTTTTTAAATCCATTGCAAACCAGGGTATTTGCCAAACTCTATTTAGATTCAATTTAAGGTTCCCCCTCAGAGGGTTACAGTTTATATTGTTTGTTCTTTATCAACATCAGCATGTTTTAAATCTAGACATGTGTGTATGCAATTAAGACGTATCCCTCATTTCTTATGGTCAACTGATGCATCGTGCTTGTGTGACTCATTTTTCAACAGCATGAAATCACAGAGCTTAAACATTTTCACGAAGTCAACACAGTACCGTGACTCCAAAGTAAAATAGTAAGATTACACGAGAACTTACCATTTGAAGTTTGATCGTTTTATTTTATGAGGATTACGATGAGGGATTACGTGTCCTTCACGCTCCCTAATCAACGTAACATAACGATCATCAGGTAGTTCTAGTCATCTATAATCTTACTTTTTAGTTCAAAAACAGTTTATCTGTGATTTCACACCGACTGCTTGAAATTGACGCGCATGCATGGGGATGGCCTTCTTGACATAATCCCTCCTCGTAACTCCACATAAAATAACATCAAACTTCAAACTGGTAAGTTACACGTTTAATCTTACAATTTCTGTGTAATTATCATGTCAAAGCAAAATGACTTTGGAATGTTTCTTTGCCAATGTACAAACCATATATATGAAATGTAGGCAACAAATCCAAGCATATTTGAAAAAAAACCCATATATTTTTTCAAAACTCTTCTTCAAAAATGAAATTCGGATGAACATTTTATCGGATGAACAATGTTCACTGACTGATGATACTCAATACATTACACTAAAATTAGCATTCAACCTCACCTATTTGAATACTATTCAAGGCTCCTAACGAACAACATATGGAATGGATTGAGCTCCTCAAATGATTGCATTTTAAAGTCCTATTTGAACGCTAAAAAGATTTAAAGGTAATATGGAACAATGCAATAGAATACCCCCAATCTTCACAATCATGCACGAACAAATGCTTTCTTGCTTTTCACCATTTATTGCTGCGAATCTACATTGTCCAACCAAACCCAAATCAAGACGCACTTTAGGTCACAATGACGTACCCACAAAACTGCATACCGTACATGGTTGAACCAAATACTCAAATGCTTTCCACAAAATGCAGTCACCCAACAAGTCCTTAAAATGTAGTTAACTTTAGAAAAAAACAACATGTTTCATTTTCTTGACGTTAGTACATATTGGTTAGATTTTTTAAACAAAAAATGTAACAATTTGAAGTCTATCAGTTTGAAGCTTCTTGGATCGGCCTATAGAGACAGCAAACATACTCGGCCTACCCACTCCCCTGCTCTAGTACATCTGGGAGATTGTTTGTGTCTTACTTAGTGACGACATAACCAAAAGTACCTGTTCAACCTCATCTGCCCAATTCCTGTTCCCAAAATATTTCACCTTTTTTCTGCCTTCAAAGGACTTATATTTGCATTACTAATCTTTTTCTCTTAACATACCTATACCATATACTATTCCCCTTTAAAATCCTTGGCCAGCTTACCCACGTACTTATCTTTTCATCCCGTATTTCCCTTTATGTTACCTTCGTGTCCTTTGAAATTTCCCAATCCGCAGGATTCTGTTACTCTTTGCTTACGTTATTACACCTTTAATTTTTGGGTTATTTTATCCTACTTCCCATGTCAGCCCGATTGCCTCTTACTCCCCATAGAGTCTTTCTTCCTCTTTGGAATTAAATGATCCTGCAACTTCTGGATTATGCCCCAGAAATTGGCTGTTTCCACTGGTCATTCCCTGGCTCGATCCTTTTCCATTCGACCTGGCCAGCTCCTTTCTCATGCCTTCATAGTCCCCTTTGTCAAACTGCAACACTGACACTTCTGAAGTAACCATTCCTCCCTCTCAAATTTTCAGTTTAAAACTTATCTATTATTGTCACCTACCTCCAGCGTTTTCCTTTAACCTTGAGTTCCATTATTAAATCTGGCTCAATAGACAACACAACACCACTTTCCGACTGTCACCATCTCCCTTGAAGTTGCCCTGCAAGATGGTCCGTGACGTCCTGGGATCCTGTCAACCAAACACCCATCCATGAATCCCGCCCTGTGCAGCAGAAACCCATTCCTGACCTCTCAACGATGGAGTCCCACACTACCACGGACTGCCTGATATCCGTGCTCGTCGGCTTTGCATTCAGCGCCACTTTTTACTCGCAACCTGTCCCGACCGCCAGACATGCAGTGTACTTCTGTCCCGACAGCTTCCACATCATACCGCACACACATCCGCCCTTTGGCCCCACATAAATAAAATACTTAGGGTAAAATACAACATGCAGGATTTGTGTCTCAGCAGGTCCACAGCATCTCTGTCAAGCGACAAGAGTCAAGGTGTTTTAATGTCATTGTTCCAGATAGAGCAAAAATTCTTACTGATGCAGTACAAAGAATGTTCATAATCAGAATCATAATCGTGATTTAAAATTAGCCAAGTATGTTAGCAACATACGAGAACATAGACCACAGTAACAATATAATAAACAAGGAACAAAGAAAGTTCAAAGTTTCAAAGGGTCTTTTAAAAATTGTCACATATACAAATTATGTACAGTGATAATGCAATTACCAAACACCACGAGAAAAATGCAAGAAACCAAAAAAGCACCAAGACACACAACAACATAACAGTTAACATAAATATCCACCACAGTGAATTCCCCACAATTCCTCCTGAGCTGGAAGGCATAAAAGTCCAAATCTACTTCCTCTTTAACACATACATTTAACACATATTATTTAAAGCACAAAAAATGAATGGGCAGACAGACAGTAGATCTATAACACCACCAGGCGTGCACATACATACACAAATAAAAAAACATTAATATGCAAATAATAATAATAATAGTCTATGAAATTCAGATCGAGAGCTTATTTGAGGTTGTAGTGTTTAATAGCCAAATAGCTATAGGAAGTATCCATTCCTGAACCTGGGCATTACAGTTTTCCAGGCTCCCTGTACATCTTCCCGAAGGCAGGGGTGAAATGAGTGTGCGGTGGTGTGGTTTCTCTGATGATTCTGGTATACCTTTTGAGGCAGCGATTCCGGAAATCCCTTGTGGTGGGGAGGTCCGAGCTGTGATAGACTTGCGCAGTTGTACACAACTTTCTGCAGTCTTCTTTGATCCTGGGCATTTAAGTTGCTGAACCAGGCTTATTATGCCATCAAGATCCCCCTTAATCATTAGTCCAGCAGTCTACCATAGTGAAATGATAGTATAGGGTTGAAGGATGAACAAATTAGTTTTCATCCATCCTTGTTGAAGGTAACTATAATTCACTTTTTCACAGCTTTCTTCTGGGTTTTTACTCAATCCTTATTGTTCATTGTCACGGAGCTGCACTATTGGGACTGTGTGTTCACGACATCACCTGTTCACCTGGCATGTCCCAAGAGAGGAGTAAGATCGGGAAAGATAGCACAATGACTCATTGCCCGACAAAGGGTGGTAGGTGTGTGGAATCAGCTGCTGGATGTGAGGCAAGTATGATCGCATGTATTAAGAAACATTTAAACAGTTACATGGATAGGAACAAGTATTTAGCGGGATAAGGGTGAAATGAAGGCACGTGGGACTAGTGTAGATGGGACATGTTGGTCGGTGGGGAACTGTTGGACCGAATGGCCTGTTTCCACGTTATAGAGCACTATCACTATGACTTGGTTCAATTACTCTCTTCATAGTAATTTGAAAACTCTGGACACCACACCACGGGAAATGTATGAACCCATGTGAGAGGATGCAAAATAAATTTACATTGGATGAAAAAAAAGCTACAAATGCAGGCCATTTGAAAACCAAATAAAAAAATCCTGGAAAATACTCAAAAGTGGGCAGCATCTGTGAAAAAAGTAACAAATAATTTTTTCAGACTATGGCGTACAAATAGCCATTGAGAAACAGCACTTCGGCCCATTTTGCCACATCTTGCATTTCTTTCCGCACTGACAGTGTAGTCTTCTTGAAGCAGGTACCTGCAGTAAGAAAGATTAAAGAAGTCCCATGAACACTACTGCTAGTGGTCCACCGCTGCTCCTAAGGATGCAGCCAGGGACCCCATCCCGGCAGTTGCTTTCAATGGATTCAACCCCAATGATGTTTTGGGTTGACAATTGAATTCCATCAATTTTAAATAACACCCTCCGCCCCCCTAGCCTTTTTTTTCTCCTTTCTCTTTCCTGTGCCCCCCCCACCCCAATTCACAAACAACTCTACCGCAATCGGTCCACCCACCCCTTTCCCCCCCCTTCCTTCTACTGTGTCCTCCCTCGGGTCTTCATTACATTGTTGCCCTGTTGTCTCGTTTTCAACCTCTTGTTTTCTCTGCTGCCCTGCATTAACACAAAACCCTTATGTTCCTGCTCGTGCATTCAAAAACCTGTCCAATGCCCTCTTCTTTTAACTGTTTTTATTAAACTGTTCCAGCTCTCCAACACCTTTCACTGGCATTCCCATTC